>JASJZH010000004.1:6250000-6875000 GCA_037178975.1 Oscheius tipulae | reverse complement strand
TGCATCGGGACGAAGAAGTATTGTTCAAGTTCGGCGATGCGTTTCGAGGAAGTCACTCCGCCAGACGATCTCATCAGCTGCATGTACATGATGCACGAGTTCCTCACGGGTACTCTGCCGTGGTCAGCCGGCTCCGGGATCTACAAACACGTGCTGCAGGAGATGGAAAAGTTGAAAGATGTCGTCGATACGACCCAGACGGATGCCAAAAAGAAAGACACCCTTTTCGACAACGTCATCGAAGTCTACAAGGAGATCAAGAAGGCCAATGGCTTCGATCAGCTCGTCAATTACTGCGAGATCATAGCCCAGTTAGCAGCTGAGGTGGAGAAGGAGACGGATAAGGACAAAGGCCAGTCTTCCCGACCACGAGGGAAAACGAGAGGAAAAAGGAACTCAAGAACAATAAGTAGATGTTTTTTCCTTGATCTAACTAAATAAAACTCTCTGGAGCCCCTTTATTCTTATTGTTAGTTCATTATGCTGTCACTGTTTTGCTTTCAGACCATTTCCATCTCGTCTTGTAGAATTGCTACAACTAAAAATTGTTGCCAATAATGGACAACAACAATTTCGACGGTTTATTCAACAGCAGATGGTCAGAACAGCCTAAATTCGTTGCGAAACCAGCAAAGTCGCCGTGGCCATCCACTCCTGACAAAATAACCTGTCTGCAGCAACCCATGTCTACGGACACTCCTATTTGCCTTTCCGTGTGAGCTCTTTGATCTCTTCTCCCGGAAAGTGCTTTTTGACATAGGAGGAGGAAGAAAAACGGTATTATTAACAGAAACAGGGGCTAACTAAACGGGCTCACTTGTTGTGTTTGTGCTTGATGTTGTAGAGTTCGAGACGGGCGGTGACGTACTTTTTCTGGACGGCAATGGAGGTATCTTTGACGTATTTTCTGAATCCGTGATACAAATGAAGAGCAGAAAGACTTACGCGGCAGCATCGCGCTCCTCTGCCGTGGTAGTGTATGACGCCTTGGCAGCGTCAACCAGGACTTTCTTTAGTTGGTCGGCTCTCTTCGTCTCTTCGCGCAAATCTATTTCCAAGCCGTATACTGAAAAGAGCTAGCATTACAGATTCAAAACATGAACGAACCTTTGTCCTCGAGGTGCTTTCTGTCCTGAAGGTCTCTCGTATCTTGGTTAATTTTCGTCTGGCTCATGATCTCTTCCATCCGCTTGTTCAGGCTGTCCTGGTACTTCATGAACGAGTAGAATCCGTCGTTCGTCTTCTCGTTGGTCAGGCGGCCTTGGATTTTCTTCAATCCGTCCAGTTTGGTCGTCTCCTTGGTGACAATTTCGTCGTATCTAAAGGTTGTGATTGATCAGGAAAAGTAGGAAAAACTGACTTTTGTTCCATGGCCTTGTGTTCACGGAGGAGACCGTCTACTACCTTCTGCTCGCCTTCAATCTCTCCCCGCTGCTGCTTCAGCTTCTCGATATCACTCTTGGCTGAAATAAAGCTGCAAGGAGATTACAAAGTGGACCAACTTTTGACGATGGAACTGCGGAGTGTCTCGATTTCTGACTCCCCCTTCTTGCTGCCCGTCTCGGCTTCTCTCGTCTCTGAATTGAGGGACATTTCACAGGTAATGTGTTGAAGAAATACCTTTTTCCAAGTCGGCAATGGCAGCGTTGAATCCGGCGATGAAGCGCTGCATCTCTCGACAATTTTCGGTCATTCTGCAATGCAAAACTGTGATGAAAGAAGTGAAAGCGTGAAACACGGCCAGACAAATAATGAAGAAGGAAAAATAGAACAAAGCAGGCGAGATTCTCAGATTATAATGCCCCGACTACCAACTTTGAATGGCTGCGCACTAATTTTAGAAGAAGTTGCCGCGTAATCCAAACAGTCATTTATTCTTTTCTGTCAGTCGTAGCTTCAAACTTTTTTATTTTTCCTCTTTTTTCCGCCCCACTTAAACTTTTCTTTTGGTCTTGCCCTTTACAGATACTGTCCTCTATTGCCATCCAACCAACTAGAGGCAAATTACCCACTTTAAAAAATAAAACTGAACAATATTATCTTCTAGCCTCATTTCCTTTACTTGTCATGAGACCTTTCACATTTCAGCCACCCAACAGCTCCTTTACAGAGATGAACAACGACACGATAGACTCATCATCTCTCATCTCCCCGTCCCGCTCCGACTTCTTTATCTCTCGACGCCACTAAAGACATGTTCAAAACTCCAACTTGAGCGATATTCAAACAGGAGAGTATTGGAGAGGTCAGTCTCCTGTTTTTCTGGTCAAATTGGATTCTAGGCACTGAATAAGGAGTTGGAATTCGCGAAAAGGAAGCTTCATGAGCAGAAACAACTCACCATATTGCTGGAAGCTGCGAAAACTCTTTTTACTCTTTTTGCTCCAAATTCTCTTCGAATTCCAGACTCCATGGCGAAGATCATGTTCTAAAATTTCTGTACTTATCTGTAATTCTTTTTTAACCAAAAATACAAGTTTAATCAAAAATTTTTTTAGAGTTTATGACCTAGGTGACTTTTTGGCGCTGGGTTCCTTGTTGATGAGCTTGTTCATCAGGGTCTTCTTCGCCTGGGGTTTTTGTTCGACAGCATGATCGACCGTCTCGTGGAAGGATCGATAACCGTGTCTCTCGAAACTTACACCGTCGTCGTCGGAAATGCTGCCCCCTAAATGAATGCCCAAACCATCGAGAGTAGGCTTAGGAATAGGACATTCCCTAGGAAGAACTCTTCCCTGTTCTGTCAGCTCTAAGTGCCATTAAAAAGCTATGGAGCCTTTCCATTAAAAAAAACAAGCATGCCGGCATTTCTGAAAATCGAATACGCTGAGCATCCTGCCCCAGCTTTTGAGAAACAAAAACAGAAAAAGAACAATTTAATTCAACTACATGACAATTCACATAAAATTACAGACATCTCTATTCGCGCTCTTATGCTCCACGACGTCTGCCATGAGGTGCACCTCTTTTCTTGGGTCTTCCGCTTCTAAAACCAGTATATAAGGTGGTTCAAAAAGGGCTTACGACGATTGTGACGACTGAGAAGAGTTCTTCTTACGCGCCACAGGAGTACGTTTGGTCTTCTTCTTCGGGAACATTGCCATGCTTCTTGCAAAATTCGACCCGCCTTGTGATTCTGGAGCCGGAGCAAATCCTCCCAAAACGGCTTCCTTATTCTTCAACTGATCGAGCTCCTTCCTGATCTCGTCCGAGTCTCTTTCTAAGTATGCGAGTTTACACATGAATAGGGAATGAATTACGGTCGACTTCCTTCCAGAACGGGTTCAACGCAGTCATGATTCGAGCTCCATATCGTTCGATCTTCGTCGCGGTCATGGTATCGGCCTGAAGGAGATCCGAGTTCGTCCTGGGCAGAAGGGCAGCAATCTGTTCGATTCCGTCGCGCGACAGAATTGACGAGGTGTTGGGCAGTCCGTATTCGACAGCTATCATCTCGACCAGCTGGACGAGATCTCTCTTGCAGCGTTCGAAAATGTCGCGATATTTCACCGAATGCCTGAAAATTTATTTGGACGAGGAACTGGGCACAACTGGCTTCTCTTTGAGAGCATGTGCCTCCGACACAGTAGCCATTCGAAGTAATTCCAATGTATTTCCAGACGACTTCCGCTTGGAGTCGGTTGCCACATGCAAATAGACCTATAAATTTTCTATTCTAAGCAAAAGAAACGCAGTACCTTAGGCTTGATGAGTTCCATGGCAACATCCTTGCCCTTTTGGGTGAGTTCGGCATAGGCGACGGTGGCATCGAATCTGGTGTTGTAGAGTCGCTCGTGAAGATATCCCTCGATGACCAATTTGCGGACAAATCGCAATGCATCCGCTTCCGGCATCCCGGTGGCTCTTCCATAGAATCCCAGCTGCATATGACCGAGACGGACAGCGGTTTCGGCTGATTTCTTTGGCAGCTGACCACGGTACAACTCAGAGAGATATCTGAACATGGGTTTTATGGGGAGAAGAGAGTAGGAATGACCTCAGAGTGACGTTGCGCATCTTCGTTATGGCCTTGAGAATGAGCACAGCTTCCTCGGAGACGTCGAACAGCTTGAAACAGTTGGGATTTCCACGTATCTTCTCACAGACATCGCAGGGAGTACTGCTGTTTCGACAGGTCTGGGCATCGTATACCTAAAGATCATGTCTTCTAAAATGATCTTGCGTACCTCTCCAAAGTGCTCGACGAGTTGCTTGCGTCTACAGGTCGAGATATTTTCGCAGTAGGCGACCATCTGGTATATGCTGTTTAAATGCATTCCGCGGACTCCGACTGTACTGTTATCGCCTACACTTGGTATGTAGAATTGAAAAGATAGATAAAACACCTTCAATCATCTTCCTGAGTCGTATCGAATCGGAATAGCTGTAGAGCAAAGCACAGTAAGAGTTGAGTCCGTCTCGACCGGCTCTTCCTGTCTCCTGGTAATAGCCTTCGATCGATTTAGGGAGACTGAGCATGAATTATTGGAGAAAATGAACCAAAGACACCTGTAATGGATGACGAACCGGACGTCGGGCTTGTCAATACCCATTCCAAAGGCGATAGTGGCACAAATGACACGTGTTTTGTTTGACAGCCACTGGTGTTGGACCTAAAAAGAACTTCAGGATTACAAAATGAGGGAATGCCTTTGTTCGAACGGAGTCAGCCAGTCCCGCATGGTATGCAGCAGCTGTGAAGCCACTTTTGATCAGCTGCTCCGCAATGGTTTCGCATTCCTTCCTCGATAGACAGTAGACAATCCCCGAGCCGGTCGGATAGGTTCGCTCCATTTTTTCCAGAACCTGTTGCAGAATTTTGGCCTGCTTCGGGTACAAATCGTACTTGAGATTCGAGCGAACGAAGCTGCTCAAGAATCTGAATAGAACATTGAATGGGAGCCTAAGAAGAGATCGTACAGCTTGGAATTAGGAATGGCGAGATGTTCACGAGTATCCGTAACGATTTTCGGCGTAGCTGTGGCTGTCAGCGCTACAATTGGCACACCGGGGTAGTTTTGTCTCAGAGACGACAATTTGGTGTAGTCTGGTCGGAAATCATGACCCCATTGAGAGACACAGTGAGCTTCATCGATGACAAAACGAGAGAGGTATTTACGATGGTGGAGGGTATGAAAGACGGACGAGAGTCGTCCTGAGGCACCGATCTGAATCGATTATTTAAGTTGCGAACAAAAAAGGATAGAACCTTTTCTGGGGTAACATAGAGCATCTTTAGTTTCGGCGGACTCTCGGTCAGACGAGTGTAAATCAGCTCAGAGTCCGTCGCGCTCAATTCGCCTGTCAGAGCCTCGCATTGAATCTAAAAAGGGCGTCAAATGTACATTTCTTCATCGCAACATACATCGAGTTGCTGCATCTTCAAGCGCTGATCTTCAATGAGCGATTTCAGAGGCGAGACAACGATCGTGACTCCTTCACTCATGACGGCTGGCAGCTGATAGCAGAGACTTTTTCCGGCTCCTAAGAATGAAATGAACAAAAAAAAACAGGAAGAAATACCCGTAGGCATGAGAACGAAGACGTCGTAGCCGAGAATCGAGGCAATAATGGCCGATTTCTGACGATGACGGAATGAATTGTGTCCGAACTTGGCTTTGAGGGTACGGTAGAGTTCGTCTCGTTTTGCTTGCCCTAGCAGGGCGACTGGAAGAAGCTGATCAAAAGGTACAAAACAAAGAAACCGTCATCATCGAACTCGTCCCCGTTGTCTTTAATGAACCCTCGGAACTGTCCGTGCATATCTGAGCCAAAAGCTTATTGAAACGGCTCACAAAATGCATACCATTCCTCTGCGTGCCAGTGTTTGCCGAACTGGGAGGCGGGATGTTGTAGGTCAGCTGAAATTTTGATTGAAACAAAACAAATATGAGCTGTACCGTCGAGACCAGTTCGGGTTCTTCGTCGAAACTGTCGTCGTGATTGGCACCAACATTGGCCAGGGGATCCTCGACGAAAGAACTCGTCGAAACCTGAGTTGGAACATTGGGAGAAAAGTCGCCATGATTGGCGTTGGAATTGTCGAAGACACGCTGGTCGAAATCGTCATCACCAGACTGAATATCTAGGTTAGTTGGATAGTAACAAGTTTACATCGTATCCACCAGCCGTTCCAAATGAACTTTTTTGTCTCTGGACTGTCAGAACCAGATTATCTGTCTGGAACATATCGTTCGAGTCCTCGTCGAAGGGAAACATCTCCGTATCCGATATACACACAATTTCGTCTGTAACATCATTCTGTTAGCACAGAAAGATAAGAGAACGAACCCATTTGAACATCTTCGATAATTTCCGAGCGTTGGAGAACATGGCTGCTGTCGAAGGGCTCGTCGGTCTGCCAATTGATAGGCTGAAATCACGTTTGAAAACACAAAAAGAACGATGAACCTGTCGATTTTCTTTCGAATAGCTGTTGTTTGAATTCCAGGGCGCTGTCTGTTGGGCTGGTCTGAACAAACTTTTAATACAAAAAAACTGATCAAGATACTTTGGTGACAGAAAATTATTCGACGGCTGGGTCAGACCTATACTGCTCGTGACTGGAGAAGAGCTTGGCCAGCTGGACTTGTGCGGCGTGATAGTGAATCTGTCCAACACTGGAACTTCTACCTAAACGAGAAATTTGGACAGAAACTGAGAAAAACAAACTATCTCGTCATCCTCTTCCATTCGTTCAATCGGTTGTATTTCGGTTGAAATCTGTCCAGGTTTCTAGAATCTTTATTGAAGAAAACAAATAATCAGAACCTTGTAAACGGGAGCCTTAAATCCGAGGTTCGGAATGACAAAACGATAGCCAGCGAACTCGACACGTTCCCTTGCCTTGAAGACCTCTCCATTTTGCTCCGTTTGCATAACTTCATGCCTACATACGGTTCATAAAGAGAACAAAAAGATAAGAAGCAGTTTGGAACAACTCTCCGTCTGAAAAAGGCAAATACTGAAACTTCACTGGAAAGAAATATGACATGTCAAAAACGTGGAACAATACGACAACAAGGGGTTTTAGTATCATGGGTGATGATGAGATATGACGGTGTTTTGATTATCCGACAAAGAAATTATGTCCAGGAGCGAAGAACGTCGACGGAACTGTTGATTGCGTTCAGCCAGGCATGCATATCGTCTTTCGTGTCGGCTGACAGAAGGATCCTGGAATTTTCGTCTTTTTCAGAAGGCGAGATATAAGGATACCTGAACTTTTCCATCTCTCCACATTCCGTTTGATTGAGAGAGCTCTCGTTCTTCGGGATCCAGACGTCGATGTGGAAGGGATTCAGGTATTGGCCAGGGTCGTTGTTTTCTGAGGCTCCTTCCTTCTCGCCGGCGCAGGTCGTCAGATCGAGGATGACGATCCATTTCTTGTTTTGGGCAGCATCTTCCGGCTGGCGCCAGAATTTCATTCCACCGGACTCCAGGACACACCAGTATCTGAATCAATGACATTTTTGAATATGACAAGAAAACATACCTTGTCCACGAGCCAAGACCTTCTCCGGGACGATGAAACAGCGACAGGAATCCCGAATGGTTGCCGGTAGTTAGACGCGTCGCCACCTTCTTGATTTTGATCGAAACGTGGCCTCCTAGTGGATAGGTGACGTCAGACAACTGCAGTCTCTTCTTTCCGTTCGGAATGTTTATGTCTAGCGGGAGTTTTCCGACCGGCACGAAACAGGAATCTCCCCGTCCAGCCGAGCTCGAGGTAGGACGAGACGCGCTCTTGTGTTTCGTCGTAGAGGATCCTTTTAGTCCAAACTTTTCCTCGTGCGTATAATGACCACGAATAGTGCGCTGAAACAAAAGTGTTGGTGAGGAAGGAAGAAGGACACACGAAAGAGTAAACGTCAAGAGAGGCCGTGAAATCTCTTGGAAGATTCTTCAGTGCCATGGGAGGCGCGACCTCGATGAAACCTCGTTTCACAGCGTCCTCACTGGAAATGATGGCACTGTGGAGGACTTGCTCTCCGCTGCGGAGAATTATGCAGAAATAGAAGACTTCCTCAGAGCGATAATGGGAATTGCGGTCAATGAAATCGCGATTAAGCTCGACGATTATATTAGAGAGTGTCAGGCTGCCAAACGGGCCAGTTCTCCTGAATTCTTCATTGCCCGAACAATAAGAAGAAAAACTTACACGAACAGTTCCTGACTGTTGAGACGTTCGAGCTCCTCTTCGGCTGCTCGACCCAGCTCCGACTCGATCAGTATAGCCCACTGAGCAGTGGCTTCCTCGTGACTTCCGCGGAACTGTGCCTTGTTCCGACACAACTGCAACGCCTTCAAAGCCTGTCCGCTCTTTGTTTGCTGGGTGAAGATGACGTTCTGGAGATGTTTCTGCAAATGTTCTAGTTATTCAAATGCTGCTTAAAATGTAATAAGAGCAGCAAACCTTTAACAAGTTTAATTTACCACGAATCGCTAAATATAACCGGAAGCTCAGACGAGGGCTAACAGATAGATCAAGTGTGGAATACTTTTACGGCCAAATAATGAAAAAACATGCCTTGCGCTCGCCGATGTCTACTTCCGGCTCAGAGGAAAGGTCTTCGGAGCTGGTTGGCGGAGAAGAAACAGAGTGGTTGATCGAGAGATCAACCTTCTCCGACGAGGAGACAGACGACTGCTCTTGTCGTGTTCTTTGCCGGTAGTAGGAGAGTGTGTAATGAAGTCCTGAAATGATTGTGTTAGATGAACCAGCTGGCAGACTATACCTTTTCCTGCTTCGGATCTCTCGAACTTCTTCGCGTCGTCCATTGGAGAATGGTAGTTTATGGGAGAATCCTAAAAAGATCATATTACAAGGGAAAAATTTGAAGAACATACTCCTCGAGAAGGCGTCCGAATCGGACTACCCGTCATAAAGTCAAAAGCTTCGTCAATTGCCTTGGAGTAGTTCGGCTCACTGTCCAAATTGTCAGGATGGTCGTCATCTTTAGCCACAGGAGACAAATCCGACGTTGGGGAAGAAGCAGCAGGAGATCGCTGACTGGCAGGAGAGACGACTTCACAACGAGGGCTCTTGGCAATCGGAGAAGAGGTTATTGAACGCTGAAGTAGTATTGTAACAGAAAACGAAGGATCTTACCTCGGCTTTTGTGATACTAGAAGACCCGGTCTGCTCAGCTGCTCTCGTTTTCATCTTCTTCGGATTCAGCGACTCCCTCCTTTTCATGGCTGCCTGAATGAGATCCTCCTTCGTGTCGTCCGGATGCAGTGGAGTGCCGGTCATCGAAGATACCTGAGTCCAATAAGATATGGTCAAAAAACTAACAACATTACCTCCCATCGCTCTTTCAGACTCTTGAGGCTGGCGGGACAAACATCCGCACGAGTTGGCTCTCCCGGCCGAGCTCCGACGACCACCGGGACATTGGTTGAGGCCTTCCACAGCGATTTAGCCGGCGTTTTCGGCTTGGAAGAAGCGATAGCGTCTCCGGGAAGTTTTGGCATTGGAAGATTCTTGACTGGCGTCTCTCTAATTCTCTCCTCCAGCACGGGCAAGATTTTTTTCGTCGCTGCATTCTCCAGGGCTACCGTTCGAATAGGCGAGTAGTCGATGTCGTATTCATCATACTCCGCCGACAGCTCTGCGAATATTTTTCTGCGCGTAAGTGTACATTCCGACTGAAATCATGATTAGATAGAAAATAGGGAACAAATAACCTTGGGAGGAGTATCAGTGTCTGGCTCTGGAGTCTCTGGCGTCGAAAGGCATTCTGCGGACCAGGTGACCTTCTTTGTAACATGCAGAGTAGCTGAAAAGCTTGATATTGAAGTTGAACCCTAGCTGACCTGGAGTTTCTAGAGACTGATCTGAAATTGAGCTGCCCTTCTCATCTTCGGCATCAAGCTCTTCTTTGCGCAGTCTGGCTCGCTCAATAATAGCCTGAAGCAGTTGGTTTTTACAAAAAAAAAAAATGACGAAAATTACCCTCGTGCGTTCGTCGTCGTCGCCCATTTCGGAGAAACGACAAGCGCTCTGAAACTGACATGTGAATCGAGTGGAACAGCTGGCTAGGTGTATGATAGAGCTTTTCAGTAAGAAACGTAACAAAAGTGAATCAACCTAGTGAAAAAAACGGCAAAAGACATTGGCTATCCGCAAACCTCAAAATTACCCCCGCCAGGCTGAGCATCCAATGTTGGCACGCTAAATTTGCTTGCGTACATCATTCGTGCCGGAATAGGTCGGTTATTTAGGCGGGAGTTTGAAAGTTGGACTTTCTTTCAGAAAAAGAATTTTATTTACTTCTCTTCTAAGTTCAACTCAAAGTAGGAAAACTTACTCATTCTATGATGTGCTGCTGTTTCCCAACACAACAGAAACGTTCAGAGTTAGGATACCCGCCTGTCTGATAGATGAATGAGTTCACATCTAATTCTTAGTTTGAATTTGGCCCAGAGTATTGCCGCTCCACTGCCACGACATATTTATGATCAAACGCGATGGATTTTGAAGAAAGTTCGATGTGAAATGTAAGTTTTGTTTCAAAAGAATCTGTTTATGTCGATCATATGATTTCCAGGAAACTTATTTTATAAACAACATTAAAACTAACGTTGACATTCTCTTTCTGTTGAAGTAGACAATATGACGCGTTTATTTGTAAGAGTTATTCGTGAGTCAAAGTGCTAATCCACCTGGAGACAGGTGTTTTCCTCAGCCCATTCCGCAAGAACTTGTTATAGGGTTCTGTTAAGACGAAAGATACGATGGAAGTGGCTATAGGATAGCATAATATGGCCACACTGAATATGTTCCATTGAGCAGAGGTCACACCCATACAATCTTCCGAGGTGAACAGAATTGCCACAAATGGGGTCATTGAGACCAGGGTGAATACAAGTGGAACCGTGCTCTGAAAGAAGATTCCTCATTTCTTTAGTAGTACTATAACAGGCAAACAGGCAGATTTCTGTGCTGAGTTGACTAAACACACTTACTGCCCTAGAAAATGGGTGAGGACGGTAGGAACCTGCAAAAATCCTATTTTCATGCAGTACGCAATAGTGTGTCAAATCGAGTCGGAAAGCCTGTTATAGTACTACCGTTTCTTTGACTCGTTTACCTGTACTGTCAAAGTGATAGTTATTTTTTTCTGTAGTTTGAAGTTAGTGGAACTAATCGTCGACTTCTTCATGTCCTCGCTCACTTTATGATGAGTCAGATAAGTGATAAGATACAGAAAGAGCACTGCCAGGATGACCAAGGCCACAAAAACGCCTACAAAAATGGTACATTGAGAAGAGCAATACTACCCGAAGTCAAAATGCTGCTCTTACAGAAGAATAGTAAGTTCAGAACATCTTTAGGGTAGTTAAAGGACGGAAGAGCCCCTGTCAAATTGTAGCGCTTCGCAACTGTTTCCACCTCCTACAAAGTTTGTTGTCTTTTTTGAACTGAACTCACATCGTGATTTGCAAAAAGAAGAACTTTCGATACGACTGCCACGAATGGGCAAGAAAACATAAAATAACAGACATCCACAGCTAGGATCCTATTAAAAGACTAGATTCCCCTCAAAAGGTCTGTCTTACCAAGTTGTCTTCAGCTTCAGCCAATGTCTATGAGAGAGAATTAAGCGATACAGGCATATTTCGATTAGTGTCCCTCCTGCGGCTGTATAAAAATAGACACAGATTGTAACCTGAACCTTGTTTTGAAAAGAATTGGAACTTACTCCTATTGTTGGACCCCAATCTGGACCAAAAAGTTTGTAGAAACCAATCAGTCGAAGTAGAGGAAACGGAAAATAGTCCTCATATGCGTAGCCGATCGCATAAGAGAGAGTAGCACAAACTTCGAAAATCTGAACCAAACTTTTCCCTAGAAACACTCTAAACTTTCAGTCATTTTCAAAAGAAAAATTTTGATATCGTGCATCTTCTGAGGAGTATGGTTCAGGATAGCGTAGAAGAGAATACTTTGGGCTAGAACTGAGATCAGAGTGACGATATTTTTAACATAGAAAATAGTGATATTCATGAGAACAAGAATAGAGAGAGAATGGCCGATGTTATGTACGCTTGACGAGGATTTTCTTCATCAAACGTATCAGCTGCAAATTGCTAATTTCAAGCAATGGGAATAATAGAAAACCGTGGTTTGATATTGGGTTTTGGTACGGGTGAGACAGTATGAACGAAGGAGTACATAGTATACCACTGAAGCAAAAAACCTTGATCGGTTGAAGAAACTCTTACCATGTAAAAGATATATGTATCCTTTAAGACACTGGATATTGTTTCGGACATTTGTTGCCAAAGATAAGGGTCTGACAGCTCCAGCTGTCAGCTTAGGCTGTCTTGAAACTGCATATACTCTCTTTTCAAGATGCACACTTTATGAATGAGTGGCATGATTGTTGTCCCAAGTTGATTGCTAATGAAACTAAAAGCAGCTGTGTTCTCCCATAACAAAAGGAGCCACGTCTCCGATAAAGTATATTCCGAGTAGCCAGGTCAATCTTGCAATATTTTTATGTGTTCACTCTGATCATCTTGACTCACTCGTCGATGGTCACACCGATTGCGAAATGTTTCCACACCGGTGGGGGCTGACCATAAAATCTTTTATGCCAGCTGCTCCCTTTCTTTGTCATTCTCTTTTGCTCTTTTCAAACTTGGTTGTTCTTAGTACACTGTGCAAGTTGGAAAACGACTAATGGCGGGTCGCTTCATTGATGTGAAGAAGGACAAACTTCGTCGAATTACCGAAGTCGAACTGGACTTTGTTCAGATTTACACTAAACTGAAGGACGATGACAAGGAACTCGAGATCTACAGCGATGGTTCGTTTATGCTGCTTCTCTTCTAAAGATTCTCAGGTCCAACAGTTTCCAGCCATCCCGAACAACCGTATCTTTTCTCAACTCACCCGAACAGACTCTACTTGCAGTATAAGTACACCGGAGTCTTTTTCTCCTGTTATACATGCGCTTTCCCTGACCATTTCGGTCGTCACTACAAGAACCAGACAAATGTCTACAAGAAATTTGGCACTTGTCATCTGGCTACCCACTTTGTTATCATTCTCATGGACAAGGGGGCGTTTGCAGCTGGGATCTTCAAGAAGTGAGTGGTTGTAGTCTGTACTGTAAAAAGTTCCTTTTCAGCAGCAATTTGGTTGAGAGTATCGAGCTGTACAATCATACAGAGAAACAGAAGGAAGAAAACGAGTTCAAGTCCCAGTGCAAAGCGACAGTGGATAAATGGGATGCCAAAAACTACTTCAAGTATATCCGCTGTCGACAAGAGGACTTTGAACTGTTTGGTGCTGGAGAATACAGCTACAATCGAGAAGACACGGTTGTTGAAGGTGTTCGGCATGCGTAAGAGATTTTTTTGAGCTGGAACTACTCCTAAATTTAGACACATTCCTTTCGTTACCGACTACCCGACTGTGGACGAGGTGAAACGGGTGAACAAGAGAATCTTCACTGTTATCGCGTACTCGACAGAGAAGGAACTTCTGAAGGAGAAGAGGAAAGTAGCTCCTGCGGATCAGGTACCGTTTGTGAGTTCGAAACATGCCAAATAAGGTCCCTTCTTCGACCACCAGAAATCGCAAGCAGCCAAAGGAAGCTGTTCTTTTTGATCTGGACGAGATACACGAGTTGATTATGACCAACGACGGCACTGGTTTGGCTGATGCTTTGTGCGAGAGTCAGCCTCATTCCCAGTTTTTGAACTATGTTAATTCTGAACTACTGCTCTCAATTGCTACGCATAAGAACAAACCAAACGCTGTTAAGGTCTGGAAAAGTTTACATTACGAAAATAAAATATTCAGGCTCTTCTTGAACTCGGAGCCAGTGTTCTGACCCCAGTCAGCTTCTATTTCTTCGGCGAAGAAATGCCATATAATCTGGCCAGAACTGACGAAATGCGAATGGTCTTCATCGAATTCAGGGAAAAACATCCAGAAGCTTGGGATTGGAAGAGGTATTATATTGTACTTAACGAAGAAATGTTAGTTTCAGGGCAAAAGTTCCAACTAGAGCTGAGTTCAATCGGGTAAAGACCTTGTTAGAAGATGCTTTGGAGGTGAAAGAACACAGAGAAGAAGAAAAACGGAAGGCTAGAGACGAGAAGAGACAACGAAGACGGGACAAATTGGATAAGAGGACACTTCATTTGAGAGACGATTAACAAAATAAAACCGTTACTTCTTGTCGTAGGTATTTGCGAACATAAATTGAAATAACATCATTCGTGTTTTTTTCTTCATTGATTCTTGAAGTTTTTTTTTAGTATAAACAAGTATGCACACTAGTTGGCAATATTGGCTTCAAATAGACACACGCACAGACAGACAGAGACGCGAGGACAATATTAAATGGATAGTTGAAAGCAATACTTATGGGTGACATGTCCTGGCAAGTCAAAACTGCAAAGCAAGACAGCTAGCAAAAGAGGAAGATCTCTACTAGCGCGATGGTTTCTGTGGCGGACACTGTTTTGTTTGTTTTTCCGTGGCCACAAACCAGAAGAGAACTTATTGCCAATTAGTTTGTGCTAAAAGTTTGCAAGTCAAGTTTGAAGTTTGAGATAAGAAGAAAAGCTCTTGGAAAGAGTCACACAGTAGAACAAAAAACAAAGTGAGATCAAAACATTTCTATAAGCGTTATACAAGCGTTCAGGCACCCTTACGAACGAGGGGAATATTCCCTCGTTCGCCCAAATCACGTCACTGAGTGTTCGCTGATCGCGGCGGGAACTCCCTGCTGCTGTCCGATTGTGAAATCTTGCCACACTTTGGGATACGTTCATGTTCGCAATATAAAAGGAGAAACATTTTGGCGAGATCACGCTCCCTTTTTACTCCTTGTTCTCAACAGTTTTTCCCCTTTATAACTTCTCTTTCAGTGTTTCAAACTATCATGGCGGGTCGCTATCTCGACTCGGCTAAAGTCTCCGTTCATCCCATGTCTTCACTGAAAAATTTCGCTGACAATTGGTTACCAATGGATGATACGAACAAAGAAGAGGAGAACTTCCTCGAAATACACAGCGATGGTCAGTTACCTTGTTTTCCAACAAAATCAATTTGCAGGCCCTTCTATTTCGAGCTATCCCGATACTCCCTACCTTTTCTCCGCCAACTGTAGCAGAGCATATTTCATCGAAGATTCCAATGGGTGGTACAAATACTATTGGGAGCGGAAGGAGAGTGAAGTGAAGCGAGTCATCTCCGTCTACCCCTGTACCTTCTCCGAAAACATAGGATTTCGAGGAGTCATGGCTAATTCAAAACCGGCAACAGAATACATGATAGTTATCATGTGCAAGGGAGCCTTTGCAGCTGGACTTTACAAAGAGTGGGTCTTTTATTTGTTTGGATTCAAATTCGATTTAGAAGCAAGCTGGTCGACTCTGCCGAGATATTCAATCGTATCCAACCAATGACTTTACAAGAAGAAGAGCAGTTCCACGCTGAAGTGAAAGTCATTTTGAAGCGATGGAACACTCAAGGCCTGATCAAGTACATTCGATGTCGCCAGGAGGACTACCATCTGTTTGGACAGACAGCCTACCGGCTTGAAGAGGAGATTCGATATGGACCCAATCTGGAGTACAGTCACATAAAGAGACAAGACCGTCGTCTTCATGCGTAGGTTTCGTTCTGATGATGGTAGTTATAGAAAAGTCTAGACATATTCCCTTCGTGACCGACTATCCCTCTCTCGAAGAAGTCGAAAGGGTGAACAAACGTCTTTTCAGTATCGTTCTCCACGGCATGCCTCACAAGTTCAAGGCTCAGGAAAAGAAGATGACAGCTGATTTCCAAAAAATCAAGGCAATTTTCCTCTTCTTACTTGAATATGTCATGCTTCTAGAGCGTGAAAGAGTCTTCCTCCAGTTCCAAAGACCGTCGTGCTCCCCGAACAACTGCTCCTTTCGACTTCAGTAGGATGAAGAGGCTCATCCTTGCCAACAACGGTGATGCCATTGGAAACATGTTTGCCGAGTCCTCTGCTCAATCTCGTCTCTCCGAGTTCTTCTCCGAAAAGTACTTTGACCAAACTACTTGCCTCCACTTTGCAACGATCAAGGACAAGACAGAGGTGGTGAGAGTATTACTCGAGTTTGGAGCCAGTTTGGAACAGCGTGACTCTAATGGAAAACTGCCTTATGAACTCTGCAAAACGGATGACATGAGGATGGTCTTCGTCGAGTACAGAGAAGAAAATCCTTCTGCTTATCTGTGGAAGAGGTTGGTTCTTTTTTCTTTTGTAAATCAGCAGTCTACTTTCAGAACAATGATTCCGACAAAGTACGAGTTAAAAGAGGTCAGAATGCCAAAAGCCATCATTTCTGAGGAGATGATGAAGGCAGACAAGAGAACTGTGAGAGATGCCATCCGGAAGAAGAGGAGTCAGAAGCTGAACAAGAAGAACATCAGTTGCGGTGACTACTAAACAGATGAAATCTTTGCGGGTCAATAAATGATTGAACTTCTCTGTGAAATAGGATGAAAGAGCTGTAATGGTTTGAAAGCGTAGAAATGCTGTCCATAGTTCGAGTTCAACAAAACAGGCTGCAGATATACAAGAAACAGCAACGCCATGGGATTTTGTCAGACCTCTAAAAGAAGATCGTGTAATTGCAGGTACCCGTTAAATTCGCTGAACTTCCTGAAAAAAGCTTTTTTTATAGCCACGCAAGTCTAGGTTCTGAGCAGCATTCCGAGCATAAAACAGGGTCCTACTCGAGTCTAGTCTCCGATGTGTATTTAACAGCTCCACTCGCTCCAGTGCCCGGCTGACCCTTATCAATTTTCCTTGTCCGTGCGATAGCCTCTAAGAGGTCCAGCAATGTTCGTTATTTTAGTATTTCCTAGCCCACGAACTGTGTAAATTCCCGATGAATAAGCCATTTCGCCGCCCAGACTGTCTGTCACGTAGGAACAGCTTATAAGACACAACGTTTCTTTGCCATACGCACGAACAACTCATTTTCCCACAATTTCATTTTTTTCCAGAATGCATGGGAAAAGAGTTGCCATCGTTGGAGCTGGAGCTTCAGGTCTCCCAGCCATCAGGTAAGTATCTTCAAAATGTATCAGACAGATATCTGTGATGCTTTGCCAAATATATAAGAAGAACTGATTATTAGTTACTCATTGGCCTCTGGTTACTATTACCATGTGAGAGTCTGAGCTCTGATCAATAATAGGACGCCTACTGATAGGACAATTCTGTATTGGTGGTCAAATATCTAACTTCCTTGCTGAGTGAGCTCGTTTAGAAATGCTGTTTTACGAATTTAGAAAATGAATACCACCGAACAGACTTGACCTTTGAGGTAGACGTGGCTTTTTGTGTTTAGAGATTTGGTCCAAAGCTTAGTAGTTGCAGTAATAAAAATGCTTTTGCTTGAAACCAACTATTTTTATAGACATGCCCTGCTCTACAATCTGGATGTAACTTGCTTTGAAGCGGCCAAAGAAATTGGTGGTCTATGGCGATACAAAGCTCAGGAAACCGAAGAGTCTTCGGTTATGAAAAGCACGGTCATCAACACATCCAAAGAGATGACCGCCTACTCGGACTTCCCACCCCTTCCCGAAATGGCAAACTTTATGCATAACACGGAAATGCTCAGGTTGGTAATTCTGTACCCTCTTATGAAGTGAAGTTCAGATACTTCCAGCTCTATTCAAAACACTTTGACCTGGAAAAGTACATCAAGTTCAACACGAAGGTTATCAGAGTGAAACGGGCTGATGACTATGGAAAGAGTGGACGGTGGAGTATCGCCTACAGAATTGGGTAAAAGGTACTCCTTTTTAGTAGATTTTCTTTTCAGTGATCAAGAAGAAAAGACTGAAATCTTCGACTCCGTCCTTATGTGTTCTGGTCATCACACTCTCCCTCATTTCCCAAAACCCTGGGATGGGCAGAGTAGTTTTAAAGGAAGAATTCTTCATTCTCATAGCTACAAAGATCACCGAGGCTTTGAAGACAAGACTGTCGTCGTGGTCGGAGTCGGTAATTCTGGAGGGGATGTAGCTGTAGAGTTGAGCAGAATCGCCAAACAAGTGAGTGAATTTTTTTATTTCATCATTTTCCGCTGAATACAGGTGTACCTGGTCACTCGGCGAGGAACATGGGTGTTTAATCGCGTTTACGATTATGGACTGCCATTTGACACTGTTCTCAACAGGTAATTCTTTTGGCTAATCAAAGAGAAAGCAAGGTTCTATGTTTTGGTTGTTCTGTGGGTTCTGGGACGATTTTGATGTACACTATTACTAGATATAGGGCTTTCAATACTGGATCTTGACTGAAATGTAGAAACCGAATAGATCTTTTAATAGGAACAGTCCACTTTCAGACGGAGTTACCATCACATGCGATCCATTGTCCCGGAATTCATCACAAACTTTGTGGCCGAGCAGAAACTGAATCAACGATTTGACCATGCTCGTTACGGTCTCAAACCAGCTCATCGGGTCTTTGGGTAACTGTTGCAAAAAAAGGCGGCAAGACAAACTTCAGAGCTCACCCCACAGTGAACGACGAGCTGCCCACCAGAATTGCCTGCGGAACAATCAAGATCAAGCCGAACATTCGCAAGTTCACAGAGACAGGACTCGAGTTCGCGGACGACTCCAAGATTGATAACGTGGATGCTGTCGTTCTGTCGACTGGCTACTCTTTCGAGTTCAAACTGGTGGAGGATGGCAAGCTGATTCCCGTGGTAGAGAACCAGGTCGACTTGTACAAGTACATGTATCCAATGGAGACAGCTGACCACAATACTTTGGCAATCATTGGCCTTGTGCAACCATTTGGATCAATTATGCCCATGTCAGAAATGCAGGCTCGTGTCTTCTTTGAGAGCCTCTATGGACAGCACAAACTTCCTACTAGAGCAGAGGTTGATCAATTCTTGTTTTTAAAAAACAGTTCCATTCAGATGAAGAAGGACATCGACGACAAGCGGTGTGCTATGGCTCTTCGCTACGTACACAGTCGTCGACATACCATCCAGGTGGACTATGTAGACTACATGGACCAGCTGGCTGATCTGATCGGAGCAAAGCCCGACTTCTGGGAGATTCTGAAAACAGATCCAATGCTGGCGTTCAAGGTCGAGTTTGGTCCAGCCGTACCCTACATGTACCGAATCCGTGGCCCTCATCCATGGGATGGAGCCAAGGAAGCTTTGACTAACTGCGAGGAACGAATCTACAAAGTAAAAGATTTTTTTGCAACAGACAGGTAAATTTAGGCCACAAACAGCGGTCCGTATCAATGCAGCTGCATCACTCTGTTCTCAGTAGGAGCAATTCTTCTCTTTATCGTCCTCCTCTTTGCTCTTTTCTGAACAGTCACTTCCCCAACATTTGTTCTGTGAATAAAGCTAGTCATCTCGATACAAAAATGAGCTAATCCACATCAAGCGTGCAGCCTACATTGTCCAGGTAATGTCAACTTGAGTTTCTTAGCTAATCCCCTCAGTTCCTCAAACTTCTTCTTAGTGAAGTCGTATAGCAACATGGAGAAATTTATCGCTTCTGGCTTTCAAACAAAGGCCATTCCTCACTACAACTGCGGGTTAGTTTATAAGTTGTTCTTTCGTGATCAAGGTTTGTAACCGGGTCACTAAAAAATTCTGAGTGTGATCTTGTGTTCTGTATACAATTCTTAAGCTTTTCAGTGTGATGAACCGCTCCCACGAAGAGTGACAAGCTCTCGGGAGCAAAGAGCCAGTCCTTGGATATTCTATGCTTGCCTACGGCCTTGTCGTTGAAGCTTGCTACATCCCGGTTCTTATGGCCATGCTGAAAAGAGTTCGAGTCAACTCCTGTTACCGTATCATGGTCGTGCTAGGTATTTTGTGTTACTAGTTTTCTCCAAAAGGCTACAGGAATATTCGACATGCTCGCAGTCTGCATCAATTCTCTCATAACAGGAGTGTTATTCCTTTTTGGAGCCAACTTCTGTACAAACCCGGACTTCATCTATGTGACCGGCTGTTGGGGCATGGGATTATGGTGCGGAGCCTGTCTATTGTGTCTCATTTTGGTGATTAATCGTCTCTGTGATCTGTGGAATAACACCTTGACAGAGACGGTGAGTGGGTTGATGTTATCCGGTTTCAGTGGTATAACGCGGAGCAGGCCATAACTCTTGAGATCTCTGATGTTACAGCTCTTCGGTGGCTGGAAGATGCACGTGTGGCTCTTCATTCCCATTATCTACACTTTGTACTTTGCCTTCTTCACCCCACCGATCCTCTTTGACTCGAGTATGTCAGCCTGGTTCCTCACTCCCATGATTCGTCGTACCGACAAGGAGATGCAGATGGTCAGAGTCTGTTCAGTATCTCATTTTTTAGCTTTCAGTTCCACAACATTCCTCACACGATCAACAATCTGACCGTGGTCGTTGTTACCTGCCTTCTTTACGTCCTTCTGTGCATCGTTCTCGGCCACAAGTACAGTTCTGACTCCATTCACAAAGTCAATCGAGCACAAAAGATGGTATTTTCTTCTCACAACAAGATCCACAAATTCTAGATAATGATCCAATCCGTCCTGATCTGCTTTGCTAGTCTCATCGCCTCACTCATCTACGTCTACATGCAGTTTCTCCCCACCCCAGTCTGGGTTATTCTGCTGGGACATTTTGGATGGCAACTGAGTCACGGAATTCCTGCGTTCGTTTGTCTGATTCTGAATACAACGATTCGTCACGAAGTTGTGGGATACCTCGGTCTAAGGCGTTATATCAAAACTGGGCCAACTACGAACATGACCCATAGTTCTACCATTCACATCTGATTGTTTTTACCAGTGGCTGTAACGCTTTCCATAATGTATTTCATAATGTATGTACAAGAGGATAGTGAAGATTTTTCATATATTTCTCTGACATTTTTCTCAACCCAGCTCGTTCCCGGAAACACGAATGACAGATTGTTTCCAGACTTTATCAAATACCAACCGAATACTATTTATGACAGAATTGTACACATTAAATATTGCGTAGGAACTGAAGTTGGAGACAAAACCATTCGTGATAAGTATACCATATTACCTGTACAAGCAAGGACAGAAAATAGCTCAAATTGGAGTGAGTCACTGTTGCCTAGACTGCAGGAACGATGAACCCATTGTATTCGTTTCTACACGGCCTACGCAACAGTTGCCACTGGGTTCCATATTGAAATAGTAGGTGTGATTGAAACAAAGTCGAAAGGAAGGCGGCCGTGGGACAGTCAGATAGGCCATATAAGGCGAACATGTGCGAAAGTGTTTGCCCTGCTATTAGAGTTTCCCATTCAAAATGTTTGACATCCAGATCAACGCGCGCCATTCTCGCCCTGACTGACTTTCTGGGCCGCAGGTTTTCAAGAAAGTGAACCAAAAAAGTACAAAATGATATGGTCTGGAAACGAAGCTTTTGTAAAGACAGCAAAATCTTCTGCTCTCCTGTTCAGTATAAGAAATTCCGTTCGTATATTATTTCCTGTCAAAGTTTCTTTTGAATTCACTTATTTCCGCTCTGAAAAACTCTTTAAATGGAGTTTCTCCCGCAAACAGATTTCTCTGCGTTCCTTGCCCGGTAAGAGTCCGAAAGGACAGAGTCGCACCCGTATGATATCGACACGCGGCCGAAGGCACCTCACGTGGCGGTCATTCACCGATACGACTTCACTCTTTGAGTGCGCTTATGATGACTTTCAAGCGACTGGGGCGGACAGAGCATCCCATGCTGATTCAGTCCATTCTGAAGGCGCTAAAACTTCATTGAGAAGTTTTATTTTTGGTCGAATAAATCTTGTTTGATGTATAAATTGTGAAAAGGAAAACTGTTTTATGCAAAAGCGTTTTCGACTTTCAGGTTGTCCCAGTAAGATGTTCCGTAATTAATTGTTCCAACAGCTACAAGTGTCCCATTTAGTTGAGACAGCCTTTTGAACTGGACTCTTGTGTTACCAATGACCGCAATAACCTTTCTCTAAAATACTTACAGACATTGAAGGACACATATCTCACTTTTCCATTTGGGTTTAGACTGATTTCTGTCCATTCTCCTATTCTGAATGGCTCACTAAGGTAAAAAGTCCGAATCGGTGACCTACTCGCTAGAATTCAACTTTAGATGAAAGAAAGACAACTCACAAAAGTTGGTGAATAGGAATCCTTGGTCAAATGTAGGACCAACACTAAGGAAAAGACCTGTGCAGGTAGAGATAGTACATCCGGAGCAGTTGCTTTGAAGTGCAACAAATGGAAGGGGAGAGTCCGCGGAAGGAAGAAGAACATCGATTTTGATCGAAGTACCAGGCCTGAAATCACCACTTTGACAGTGTAACGGGACCATTACATTACAGCTACAGGAGCGTTAACTTTTCCGGCACACCAACTAACAGGAGGCTTTGTGACAGTCTGAATGAGAATAGAATTGTAGATGAGCCATGTTCCTTTCTGAGGAGAGAGCCAGCGAACCTCCTCGCTATTTTTGTAGCCTTAAACAGTCTTTAAGCCAAGGAGAACATACAACCTACCCGAGAAATCATCAGTGTGATCGACAGAACAATTCTTACAGACAGAACTGGTTGATCCTAGAGGAAAAGAAGGAGCTACGTTGGTGAGAGTCAATAGAGAGTCCTTGCGGACTATGCCGAGATTGACAGTTCCGTTCTTCACCTATACTTTCAGATAGAATCGAAATTTCGGCCCTCGACCAATCTCGTGAAAAATAAAACGAACCCAAAACTGTGTGACACGATTTCCCTCTACCAGGAACATCAACTTGAATCTGTTATTTGGTGACAAATTCATCGAGACCAGTTGCTTTTCAGCGACAAAATACGGCATCGGATTTGAATAATAACAGGTGGAGCTCTTCCATCCCTAAATATTCGTTTCAAATGACACTTCCAGACTCACCATGGTCTCAATAACAATAGTCAAGTCGTTTCCATTCGAATAGGACACGTATGTTCCACCTCCCTCTAGCTTCCCGCTCCCGGATCCGTGGTACAACAAATTCCATCCTGGCTGGACATGCGCCGAAGTTTGCCCTAAAAAGATTTCTCACTCAAAGCGTTTTGGCAAAGTACAAAAGGCACGAAAAGCTGGTGTCGGTTGGTATTTCTGGTAGAAGGGAGGGATTGGACTCATGAGACCAGCTCCAAAATACGGAAGGTTTTTGTAGAAGGCGGAGGCCAGGTGCCAGACAATTGTACTGGAAACTGAGTAAAAAACTCAAGGGAAGGTACCCCGTCATATTTCCATAGGCATAGTTCCAGTTCAATGTCCTTGCCATACAACCAAAGCCTCCGTCCATTGTACTGTAGTCTTCACTAGCCCAGAGAGTTTTGCCGCTTTTCTGGACGAATTCGGGAAGTTGACCACCCGGATAGTGAACTCTGCAGAATATTGCGAAAGTCAAAGAGGATCCTACCCAATTATGTCCACGAAATCGGTTAAGTTCCCAGCCAACATTAGCTCAAAATCTTCATGTGGTGTTTGGAATTTGTCCCCTACGACAATCTTGACATAGAATGGAAGATTGGCCTCATTCAATGTTTTTCTCATCGTGATAACGTATTCCGGAGTCCAGGAGCGTTCATTCCAGAGGCCAACACAATAAATGTGGACTCCAAGAGATTTCCAAGCCGCTCTGATCCAGGAAACAACATATCTGATATTATTTTCCGAGGAACGAAGTAAACAAACTTGGTCGAATTGACGGGATTCTTTATAGGATCCCCGACCCAGCCCGGAAATGCCCAGGGAAGAACGCAGATCTTCAAATTTTGGTTTATCTGCAACTTCTTACTTTACATAAAAAGGTGTCTTACCTTTAAGGCTTCTCTAATTAGTCTGTTTTCATAGCCTCTAAAGAAGTCAAAGTTATCGTAAGTTGGCCAGTGAGAGGCTTCTGATCCTTCTGTCGACTGATCATCGCCTCCCAGCTCAACTTTCAGGATTTGGACTCCACCGGGTTGCTGAACGTGAAAGATCTTGGTCAGAACAAGAAAACTAGTACCTCGAATAAACTTTGAAAAACTTTTTGACGAGCATCGCTGTCGAGACTATAGAGTAATTTAGACGTCGCCTATAAGAAAAAAAAGGTGTGTACTGAAAATATCTGAGAATGTGCTGTGATTGATCTGACAGAATAGTTTGGTCCCAGTCGCTGTAATCAAGTAAACACGTCTCGAACCTACCCCTCCGCCGCTGATAGCTCCTACTCCATCAAACACAGGTCCCAGACGACTAAAGTTGATATCATAGGACGAAGAAGAGGCGTCTTTCCCAAGAAGAAGCACGATCGACAACTGGAGCAACATCTTAGGGTCAGACCGAGTGGACACTCTGTTTACCAATCCTGATAAGCCTAGAAAGACAGATAGCAGCTGTTTTCCCGAGATCTCATGAAGGAGGAAGTTTTTGCGAGGAATCCCGCGAAAAATCATTCTTTGGAACGAGTGAGGGCGGCGACACTCCTTTTCCCAGTGTACCCATCAATTTTTCTCGGGTTCATGCTCTCGTCAGCTGTCCGTAACAAGTTTTATTGCCCTCTCTCCCTCTCTGTTACCTCATTCTGTCTCTAGGCTAGACCTCCAGTTACTGTTTCTTTTCCAATGCCTTCAGAACTTCTATTGCTTTTCTCCCTAGCAGTTTCTGTCCTGGCAGGGCCTCGCTTCCAGCCAATTGTGACGATCGAAGATGCTCATGGGCTGGTCATGGGAAAGCAGGTCTTCCTTTGGATGACAAAGGTAAGAGTTTGGTCTGAACTTTTTATCCCAACATTGCTTTAGCTCTCGGAAATAAAGGACCGAGTCCAGATCAAACATAGAGCGCCTAAGGATACGATGGTGCTGTGGTACATTCCAGTTGATCGCGATGGATATGCGGTATGTCCTTATAGAAATCGAGCCTTGTAAAGTAAGCTAGGGACTGTAGTGGATCTCGTTATTTACACTATCTAGCGCCTGGAAAAATTATTAGTTCCCTCGAACACGTTCGGTCAAAACACCAAAAACAGCTCTCTGAACAAGGTATCATCCGTTGCAAAACAGGCTGGTCATCTGCCATTTTTTGTCAGAAATGCTGAATATTGCAAATATTTGTGTTAATTCTTGAGTACTTTGATGTAGCAGACGAACTTTCAGACGAAGACTGTTTACAACCTGGACGACTCACAGACGTTCGCCGAGGTCGACGAACAGTACAACGAGGGAAGGAGAGGCAATTTCGGAGTGACCATGTACAGATAACACAAGAGTTTGTTAGGGTTTCCAATTGTTGCTACCCAAAAGTTCAAATCTACCACTGCCAGATAGAATATTCAATTGACTATTTATTTGGAATAAAGATGCGTTGTTGACCGTTTTCTAGATTTTAAAAGTATCGGAAGTTGTACTCTCCCATAGTCACAGGTCCAGAAATTTACCCTTTTAAAAGTATCCAGAAAGGACTACGGTAAGTGGTACTCAAGATGAAATTATACAAACTATGAAGTTTTGTGTGGTTGACCTTGTTTTTTTCTTTGATTTTCTGTCCGGGAACAGAAACAGAAGCTGAAGGCCATACGTCTTTCTACTACTACTAAAGTGCAATAGTGTCCGTCCGTCCGTGCGTCGCCACGAGCAAGAAGCTGGCAAGTCATGGCATGTCAAGAATTAAGTTGAAAAGTCAGTTTTAGGGGAAACTTGGGAACATAGGCTATTGGAGAAGTGGTGAAGCCGCTGGTTGTCAATGATAAGTCAAGACTAAGGAGCGACGAAGCCGTCGTAGACGGCTGGTTGCCAATTAGTAGATGCCGTAGGAGTTCGAACTTTTGTAGCTCAACTAGGAACACTTTCGCTTTTGAGGTGGAAGTTGGAGACGAGGAGATCCTATCTTTACAATATGCAAAAGGCGTTCGTGTGCGACACATGTCAAATCTAAACTGGGATAACACTTAACAGTTTCTATAGCCTATTTTGTCAAGTGTTATCCCAGATTAGAGTTGACAAGACAAGTCAAGACAGTCGACGTTACAAAATGAGCACTTACAGTGTGAATCGCTCCGCCAGAATTGTAAGCGAGCCACTTGTAAGGTTAGAAACTGACTAATATAGAGTAGCAACAGCGAAACATGCCGTAAGCAGCTGATAAATCTCTAAAGTTAAGCAGATCTTGTACCACTCCTTTCTGTTGTGAAGTTGGAAGTCTAGGTCTTCTTTGAGGTTTCTGATACACGCCTTCCTGCTGTGTTTCTGCTTTATCAGCTCTCTAGAATTGTCAAACAGGTCATCTCTCTCTAGCCTACCTGGCATGTTTTCGTTGTCAGTCCTCTGCGATTGTGTTGTCCGTTCTAATATTTGCGATCAAATTCCGGTAGAAGCTACAGTATGCATTCAACTGTTCTTACTTATTTCTACTGTCTTCGAAACCATTTCCAACCCCTCTTCCAACGTTTTTATCAGTGACCACCGAATTCAAGAGAACGTTCATTTGGAAAACCCATAAAACAAGCATAAATGCGCAAGGATACTTTTCCAATCCCCTAAACTACTAAGAACAAGCTCATTGGAGTAAAGACGAAGAGGCGTAACCGTAGAATGCGGAGAGAAACATTTGTATTGGTACAACTAACCGAGAACTAACCGACAATTGTGTGTGGACAACGGGACAATGGAAGAGATCGCATTCGGAGAAGGGATAGGAGTAGGAGAGTTGAGCAAGCACCAGTTTCAGTTCAATGGGGGAATGTGGGACTCTATACCAGACACGACGGGCAAGGTCTCTGTGAGATTTTTGCGCATGAGATGTCGACTAGATTACAATGGATAAATAACAATTGGTTCCTAATAGGGAAAATATTTGGAAAATTGGGTGGAAAAAAAAGAAGAGGAGATGACTCAAACAGCCTTGTTGTGAGGGTGGCGGTGAAGATGACGCGTGTGTTTACGCGGTGTGAAGACGGCTAGACAGCGACGGAATGTGTCCGTGGTGAAGCAGTTGGCCCTGAAAGATTTTATCGTTATTCTGATCCCGTGACATTAACTTCCAGCCTAGACTTTTTCCGCGAATATCAAAATAATCAGGATTAACATTTGAATACACGTGTGGCTGCAGCTGTACCAAAAAAGCAAGGGGAAATACCATAGTGAACGGGCTAACTGTCTAGACTCTTGTGTTGTTCAAGGACTGCCAAATGACAGTTTTCTAGAGCCTCAACGGTCAGCTGCGGCACCCCTGTCTGTGTTTGCATGCGAGATTACAAATTCCAGTGACCTCTCGGCGGCGGTCAACGTGTCAGACATTCTTTAGATTTTCCTACAGTTTTTCAAATGCATACGAACCTGCAGTCAGAACGAAGATTGGGCTGAGTGTGACTACTGAACTCGTGGCACATCTCGCAGATACGTTCCATCACCACCACAATCGTCTCGTTCTCCTTGACTGGACAGCCCGTGGGAGTTGGCTCGACAGCTTCGAGCTCAGTGTATGCTGAGATCATGGCAGCGAAAAGAACAATAAGAAGAAGAGACTTGAACATGATCTGAAAGAGAACATGAGTTGAGGTCAAGGTTTGAGAGTGAGTAACTGCTCAGGGAGGAGCTGATTTGCATGAGGGGTGACTAGGAGACGTGGTGCTTTTATAGTGGGCAGCAACAATGTCAGGAATTCGACCAGACTCCGCCCCCTTTCTCGAGGAGGTAGAACTCTTCTGAAGCAAAATACTGTAGGTTAGAGGACGGAGAGGTAGAGCAGAGCATGTGCTTGATTAAAGGGGGAAAACTGACAAAACTGTAAAATACAGAAAACAATCCTTGGAGACCGAACCCCACGTGTCTGAGATTCCGCGGAGATTTCCCTCCCGCAACCCGCGCCATGCAGCGGAAATGACATAAATCATATCTACGCTTTTTTCATAATTAATCGAAACTGATCAATGAGAAAAAAATTGTAAGAGAAAAGTCTGTAGTGCTCGGGAGGATCTTTTTTTGCATATTGACCTTATTAGAGAGTCGCCTTAAAGTGGTCGAGTCAAACTTGTGACGGGGCCACAGTGCTAGATATGGAGATAGAGAGAACATATGTAGCTCCCTAGTGTCACAAAAAAATTCAAAAAAAAAGTATTGCTTGCCGGATCGATTTACTTAATGTATTGCATTTTTTTTCTGCAGCGAGGTCTATAGTTCTCATTAACCTACAGTGCTCTGTCCTCTCAAAGTCTTGTGGATTACCTTTGGCTGTAACAGATGCTGAAACTATTCGGTTGCTAATGCGGTCAGGTCTCGGAAGTCTTTGGTGCCAATGAAACTAAGGCTGAGACTGTTGTCTTTTCTTCACTCAATGCCGAAAATGGATAGGATCCGAAAAAAAAAAATGAATTCGTGAGTCTATAAAGATGCTTATCAAACAATCGAACTGTTCCTCTTTACGACTGAAACTTCCTCTTCCTTTTCGATCTTTGCTCAGTTTGATCGAAAATTAGCCGCACTCGTAAACCTGGGCCCGAAGAGCCTGAGAATGTCAGCGAGAGCGTCAAGGTTTGCATGAACGTCAGGTTTGGGTCATTTCCAAGGACTTAAAATATACTGGTTCGAGTGTCTTGGACCCGAAAGAGTATTTGAAAATAGTTTAGAGTTTTTCTAACTTTAGTCAGTTTTGCCCAGTTCCACCAACCCGAAAGTTGTGACTCACTAGTTCTTAAATTTATCCTGTACTATGCACTTTTGCTGTTACCATAATCCAAAACTTCTACATGAGTTTTCCTCATATCCACCCTCAAGCCTCCTTGCGTGGAAAACAAGAGGTAAAGTTCCAGCTTGTGTATCATATAACGGAAAAGAAAGTTTTGTAAGTTTCCAAAAAAGAACAAATTGAGCATGGTGGTCAGACTGGCTTATCCAGGGATATTCATGCCTTTCCAGATTTTCAAGGTTTTGGTAACTAGATTATTTTGGAAAGCCACAGTATTCGTAAACTGTTCCCAAATTCCGTTCTCGATTTCCTAGCAATCAATCCATTCTTTTAAATCATTGCTCTTTTCGCTGCCATGGTCTAACTTTCTGCTCGTTACTCAGTTTCTCCAATAATTCTGTTGACATTTACGAATAAGCCAATTCCGTGCCTCTCCGACTCTTCCCTCGAATGGTAGCTGTGTGCTGCACGAAGCATTGATGCATGACTCCCACTCGGACTAAATGTCAAAACAAGAGTAGTACTGTATCACTAATTGTACCCGGCTACCAGAGTGCTATACTAACAAAGGTGTCAAAAATGTGAACTTCTCGGACGGACGTGCCTCGCGATCTCAAAACTATGCGTACGGGGAGAGAGGGGCTATTTGCGCGTCCAAATCATAATCGACAACATTGGTCGCATTCCGATCGGCCTGTGATTTCTATCTCCATAGGCGACCATGGATGCACCGGAAATGCCTGGATATTTTTATTACGGTACGTCGAGAGAGAATATTTATGATCTGGCTTTTTGAAATTTCTCGATTTCCACATTACTATATCTAATAGACCACTCTTGTGAGTTAGTTTGATTTCCTAAAATCTTAGCTACCACCGCAATTCATCCGATTAGGATATGGGGTACTATCACTAAACTCTAGTAATTCCCATAGATCCCTGCATCCCATCATTCCCTAACCATACCCCTCAAAATGTCGTCTAAACCCTTCGACCCGCACTTGACTCAGGAGACCCGCCTGATCTGCTTCTTGTCAGACTCATGAATCAAGCCCACTCATTGCTGATTGCTATTCCAGCCGTTCTCCTCTTTGAGCCATGACAGAGACCTTTGACTAAATGATGGGTCATTTATAAGCAATTGTCGCTTGGGAAAGTTCGACCCAAAAGGGCTTCAGTACTGCAAAGAAGAGGGCTTGAACTAGTTCAGAGAGACTGACTTAGTCAGTTTGGTACTCGATGGGGAACTAAGAAAAAAAAATAAAAGCCAATCTTCGAACGTCTATATTTTTTCCTAATTGGCCTTCCCATCTCGCATGGGGGTCCATAGCTCTTCTTTTTCCACAACAGTTAATCTATCTATCATCATCTGACGTGATTCGATAGACTATCGCGCTTGAAATTGAAGCCTTCAAGTTAGGGAGCAACAATCGGAAAAGTGAAACAGAGGTACAAACTGCGGGTCGGTAGTGTTCTGTTCGTCGAAGAAGGCAAGCGATCAGGTCGGGTCGCGGAATGACACCTTGCAATTTTTTAGAACCGCTTGAAACCGTAGCACTGACCTGATGCCGCCTTGCCAAACGGAGTCGTTTAGAGGAGTCAGGGACAGCGTAAAAGGGAAGAATGAAATCAGCTATTAACGAAGGTAAGGCTCTAGGCAGTGTCAGATTCGGAAAAGTTAGCATGCAGAGATATTACGATGTCCAGATACTCTGGTCCTAGACTGTAAGGACGAGAGCTGGAAAGGGAGTGACCTATTCAGACTTCCTTATATCTACTTCGACTGGACAGTGCACGAACAATGTGAACATTCGAAACAATAATCCCTTTTGCACATTTTTTCGAAATCTCTTCCTCTGTGTACAAAAAACGACCCGGATGTTATCACTCATCTGCAAGCTCATTTTACTCCAGAATGGAACGGATTATGGGAAATGAGTAGACGATATTATGCGCGTCTCAGTCATCTGGCTTTTGCTTTTTTTCAAAAGCTAGAAGGACAAAATATTGTCGGATTAGCAGACTATGGACATCGAGTTCAGAAAGGATCAAACTGGAAGCAGACGGATAACTGGACCAAACAAACAATTTTGTTTTGGTTTTACGGTGACCACGAACTGACCTTCATACTGTTACGTGATCTTGGTAAAGGCGTCGAAATGATTGACACATACAAAATAACAGCAGTGGATTTGAAAGAAAATGTGTCACGGATATTAAGGCATCAGGAAAGGTTTCCGACAGAATGACCACCGAGCAGGCTAGAAACGCTACTTTGAACCCACTCTCGACTAACATTACTTTTACCTTTCTTGTCTATGACCCGAGTGTGTCGCACACATGATTCGATATGTTCTACAAGTATTGTTGAGATCGACTGTTCGACAGCTGTTTTTCGCAATTCTCGCGTTTCTCATCCCAAATGGCTTTTGTTTATCGTTTTGCCTTTGAGAAGTTCTCGAAGCCTATACGACTTTCGAACGACCTTTCCCAGCAGCAAATTTTAGGCTGTGCAGAGAGAACATAGCTGACCACGCTTCATGATCTAATGTGATACAATTGGTAGTTCTGAGAGGGAAAGCATAATCAAAATAAGAGATGGTAATTTGCCCTCAGTATCGCTAAAAGAGACTCTTGTGAACATGTGACGCAGCTAATTGCATGCTAAAATAGGACTCTGGGTGCAGGAGCAGAGACATCTTTAGCAGATATTCTGACGTCCTGGGACCAAAAGTGATTGCGGCCAGGTAGTAGTCTCTCGAGTCATTAGCATTCATCAGCGCCCGCGCAAAAGAAAACAAGTTGAAATTTGGAAAAAAAAGTGCAACCGGGTGTTACTGTATCTCTCTATTCGTAATCACTGTTTTCGTGGCATGCGATTCGAAACGGTTCCCGGGCCGACCAGCTCAAATTGACTTGTTTCTCTTTCAAGAGAGAAAAGGACACCTGCAATTTTGAAAGTGTTTACTTGGTCATCTTGCAAGTGAAAAGGTTGTCTTTCACAGTGCACAGAGGAATCTTCGAAGGAGGGATTTGTGGTTCGAATAGACAAAATGGAGCTGTTGCATTAGGCTTTCTGTGGCACTATTCTAGAGAGTACGGAAGCACTGTAGATTTTGCTTGACCAACGAATGCGTTATTCAGACTGGTCCCAGTTTCAGTTCAGATGTTAAATACTCTTCACAACTTCACAACTCAAAAGAGCTGTCTAGCGTCACGAAGAATTAGACTGTTCACTAGCTGAATCAGGAACGTGAATTCTACCTTTGCAACTGGCATATTGCGTCTGTAACACATGTCAAATTATACCGGATAACTTAACATATTTTTGTAGCCTTTGCTGTTAAGCATTATGCACGACAAAAGATGACACGTCGAGTCAGGAGAGTTTAAGTTTCAAAAAGAGCATTGGGTCGCTCTGCACAGGAGCGAAAGCGACTGACGAATTGTTAGTGTTTGAAGAAAACAGTGTTAGCAAAATTCTTAACTTCTACGAATTCTACGAAATATATAGTGTTTTTTCCGTTTGTGGAGACCTCCAATCGGCTCAAAACTGCGCTAAACCAGTAAGCTAGCGTGTCCGTGTATGGGATTGTAATTTCTACTTTTGGCAAGTCTTAGAACATTCGAAATTGTAACTGATGTTGGATGCTTGTCTACAAAATGAATCGGAAAGAAGTTTGAAATGAGATGAAGAAATATTTTTCAGTTTGAAAAGTCTGGTATGACGTCCTACTATGCTCCCCTTCCTTGTTTCCCGACTATTACTGGTGATCTTCTAGTAGAATTCAACGTCACAGCGGCTGTCCCCGGGTCTAATCAGTGATCACTGAACATTACGTAGATGAGTATTTTTCAGCAGAATACTCTCTTAAATAATACCCCATTTTGGGAAGTGAAAAAGGAAGTGACAAACAGACAACTGTGTCGTCATCAATAACCGGGTCCGATCAGACCCGAAACTCATTACAGAACATATTTACTCGCTTTCTGCAAGTTTCGAATCAGCACAGAGTAACTGTTCGTCAAATGTCTACAATAGATGAACAATGGCTGAAGGAGAAAACAGTTCTCTGGTACAAAAACAAAAGACCGCGCATCTCAACGATAAATCCCTGCTGGAGAAACTTCAGATACTTACAATCAGATCAAAATTGAGCTTAGTAACTGGTATTCCGGTCACAACCAAACATTGGCTTCAAATATTTGATTACTAAACACTTGTTACCAGAAAAGATCTAGTAGCTCGAAAGCTTTGTCACAGACACACAGTTCAAAATAATCGGGCAAAACTAAAACTTCAAGGAAGAGAAGGCCGAGCACATTTGATTTTTGTTACTATTTTCGCGATTTAGCGAAAGAGGTAAAAAACAAGGGATGCCTAGAACATGCTAGGTACCCTAGACCGCAAATCTTTCGAATGGTATAGTTTATAGTCTGTCGAACCTTTCGAATGGAACAAGCTTTTGTAGCACAAACTAACGGAAAGGCAAGGGCGAACAAGTTGTCGAGTTCCAACGTATCTCGTCCTTTATACCACTTCTGATAGTCCAGGAAGTATACTATTTCAATCTCAACAAACAATTATGTTCATCACACTTACAACTACAACTGCGTCAGTCAGTGTTACAGGTAATGAGGCATTTTCTGACCGAAATGTTTCAAACGCCTGACGTCCTCATTCTTTTTACTGCGGACTATGCGTCAACGGACCTCACAATTCTGAACTTAGGTTCGAACAAGATAAATATTGTGTTCAAATACCGGGAAGAAGAAGCTAGAGGAGAGAGAATGAGGGTACAGTATGGAAGTACAGTATAGTCAAGAGGTTGAACTTTCTTACAAATCCCACTAGGCAGAACTTAACTTCTGGTGAATTTCAAATGACATCAGTTTACTATGGGGCTTACACTAGGTGTTCAAATAACTGACTGAGGATTAAGCTTGATTTTTTGATCGGAGACGAAGAGTCTCTTTTCGGATCTAAAGCATTCATTAAAACAAGTTGACGTGAGTTTCCTGGCAAGCTGAAACAGTCTAGAGAGAGGAGAGAGAGAAGGAGGAAATAACTAAAAGAGATACTGCCTAACAGCTGTACCTAAGTATTTCCAGAAGCTCATGGATAAAGCTCGTAAAGCTATGCTGTAATCTTTTGACAAATGGTAGGACACGCAGATGTCGGAGCCGAGTTAAGAATGAAAGTGGAGCGACCCGAAAAAAACAACAGGTAGACCAACTACGCACCCGAATTCAATGAGGAACACCTAGGTGGGTGTCCTTCAAAACACCTAAATTTAAAACGTGGTCGTCTTCGGTCAACAACGTAGGCACTGCTGTCACCTGGTTTTTACTGTTGTAAATTCCAACAGCCACAGACCACACAGGTCAGCGAGGGCTCACTACAATGGAAGAACAATCCGACTTCCAGGAAGCCGTAATTTGTATCCACGCTCAAGTTCATTCTCTCATACACAGCCTACGAATCTAGAAAAGGAAGTTTCTTAAAAGAGTTTGGAAACGAATCTCGGTTACGGTGGTCAGAGAAGGGGATAAGCACAGATTACTGAGAAAAGTAGTAGCATTTGTAAACAGGCTGTCATTTGCAAAACATACACTGAGAATAGTAGGTTCGAGGATTAGACTGTTGAATACAGTCTGGAGATGGAAAGTTTGATAGTTTATAACGGAAAAAAACAATGGGCTGCAAGACTACATATAGGACAAGGAACTTACAGTATTTCAAAACGTTTAAATAAAACAAGTTAGGCCACCTAAATTGTTCTATTTAAACCTATTTAAATTAAACAAATTAAATAAGTTAAACCCTTTTTCTATCAAACCCGACTCCCTATCCAGATACCCTAGAGGGGCTGAATGACAATCATAACCTGATTCCTTTGATCTCTACGCGGTTCTATTCCTCCCTGTCAACCTGTCTTGGCCCCCTTCCCTCTCAATTCAACTCGCCCGCAAGTTTCCCGCCAGTCGAGCTACCCATACAAGAGCAGCATTCTCCCCACGAAGCTATCCCCAAACTGACTTGACTTGCAAACAATTAGCGTGCGCACAAAGTAGTGCAAATTAATTGCAATAGGTGGTCTGTCGAAATCTGAATCATCACTTCAATGGCTTCAGACAGACACACAGACAGACAGAGACGCGAGAACAACTTAAAATAGATCAAATAGTCATCAGGAAGTGATGATTCAGATTTCGACAGACCACCGGCTTGACTATAAAAGGAAAGGAGTAATGAGTCCACTATCTGCCTCGCCCTGAAAAACATGACTGGAGGTGAGGGTATGCTAACAATGATGATGAATTGGGATGGTATTCGTCACTGTATTGGTGCTGGTCCGATAGAACAGCAAACAAATAATGGAGGAACTGCAACTTGCGTTATAGAAAGAGTTTGGTGCTACGCAAACGATGGAAGGGCCTGGAACCAAAATAACTTTTTTCTTTAAACGTAAGGAGGTCAAAACAGCGTGCTCGGTGAACAATCCGATTTCGTCACTATTAGGTCATTGTTGAGAGGGAGTAGCGTGAGAGTGACGTAAGGACGAGAGCGGCAGGATGAGTCAGCTGAGTCAGCCTCTAAAACCTGAATGCGCGTCGAGAGAAACGCAGAGAAACGACTTCCGAAGCTCGTAAAAGATATGGATTTATTATGTATACTTATTATCAATGTCGATACGTGTTCCAGATAGAAAGACCAATATAGCCGAACCACAGTAATACGAAAAAGGTACCCGATAAAAATTTGGGGACGGTAGGGCCGCCGAGTTCTGCCTTTCCAAAGAGACTGAGTTTTCGTCGGAGGAAGAGGACGATGAGAAAGAGTATCGAGCAGCACATGAAGACTGTCACACTGAAAAGAAACAGTAGATGGTTCGAATAATGTGTTCAATCTGTCTTCATTCCAGTCGCTTACCTGAACCCTAGATCTCCAGCCCTGACCACGAATGGTTCTCCTTTCATCGACCAATAGATTGAAGCTATCAACCACGGCAATCCGAGTCCGAGAAAAACGTTCACAGAGTTTGATCCAGTCACGTTTCCGACCGCATTGTCGGCATTATTATCCTGTAAAAAGCCATCTTCTGTGCAAAAACCAGCTATAGTCATCCACTAGTTATTTTGCACTAATCGGCCGCGTGGAGAAGCCTAATCAAGTGCAGAAAAACACTTTTCTTCAAGGAAGGCCATGTGCTCTTATTATCCAAACTAGTGGCTTCTTCGTCGTTAGATGATGAAGAAATGGCAAAGGCCAACATATTAGAGATTAGCCGATGAAGCATGTTCTGTTTGGAAGCGATGCGGGGACTTGTGAGTGTGCACTTTGGAATGGAACACGGTTCCTATACCACACGGAACACACTTCCTATAGGCACTAATTGCAATTACGAAAGTCGAGAGAAAACTTTATTCGTGTAACTCAGGACCTAGCAATTAAGAAAACCAAGATAGTTTGAAACAGCAAGAAACAAGTACTCTGATGAAACTGTGGCTAATGGATAGTGCGTACAAAAAACCTTCCTTGAAGTTTTTTTTTGAATTTCCGACCAAGACTTTAAGTTTATTAACTGTCAATGTGAAAATATCTCTCCCGTTTGTTGACTATTAAACAGTACTGCCACATTCCCTTACTCGCCTTTCTACTAGACCAGCAAAATTCGGGTCAGAAAGACTATCAAACGTCCAACAGAACACAAAGTTTGTACAACGCTATCTCTACCCTATGGTTTGAACTTGCCATTTCCGGTTGCACCATGACATTTCTCCTTATAAATTCTTCGGATTATTATACGCTCTGATTACGTCTTATTTCAACTTCGGCGAACTCACACTTTGAGCTGCAATCTTGGAAGCAAATGTATCTGGGAGGGATGTTCCAAGCGCCACCAAGGTTATGGCCGTAACAGAATCTTTCAATCCAACCATACATCCGAAAATCGAGGCAAAATCTCCTGCAAAATGATCATTTGATTTCCCTGAACTTGATTAGTAGTCCTGTGAAAAATTAGTTGTTCTCCAGGAGAGATTGAGTACATTTTTTTCAGTTACAGTAGGACAATGGAATTGGGTACAAATAGGGAAAAATGTAGCTATTGTTCAAGTCGAAGAACGGAACTTGACTGAAGAAAGAGGGAACGAAACTCACCAACTACTGCTGTTATAAATCCGATAACCGCTAAGGCAACGGCAAAAGTGAGCCAGCCACCAAGAATGGTCGGAGGAGGAACGAAGGCGAGCGAGAACTGAACTCGGAATTGATTCTGAAACAATCCAAAGCTACCTTCCAGGGGAAGGCTAATCCGTGGAGAAGACAATCAGTGAACGTGGCATTGGCCATGTCTCCTGCATTGACAGAACTAGCGTTCAGAATCTGAGCATTTCTGTAGCCACACATACAAAATAGGACGAACCTGCTCCCTCCAGGAAGCTTGTCCCGGAGTCATTTGCCTCAAGTAGTGGTCCATCAGCTTACCAACATTGGTAATATTTTTCAGGACGTTATCGTCGGAAATGATTGTGACTGTACACTTTTTTCTCCCTCCAAGGGTAATATCTGCAATTTCTCGTTGGTCAGGCTTAACAGGAACCTACTGGGATCAGAGCATGAAGTCAACTCTACAACAAACGTCTCATCCTTTTCGTCCTGCTTGTCATCCACAATCTCGATGTCAATGTACTTTTCATATTCCTAAACTTGGTATTCACTCCTTGTGAGCGAAAACTCACAGATCCATCAAAGACCAGCTTCCCGTTTGTTACGGGAATATAATCGAAATTGGCCTGGGCGGTGACATCTTGGGTCTCGTACCGAAGAGAACAGCGTCCCTTATGAACTTTTCCTCGTCTGGTGACAAAGAGACGAGCCCAGCCGCAGTTCTCGGAATTCACCTGAAATGTTGTGTATCATCAGAAGGTTAAAGTTATCTTACGTAGTTGGCTTTGACGAATTCAAAGGTTGGTTCGGCCATCAGCGATGCTGTGTCGTCAGGAAACCGTACCCTTGCCACTGAACAATGTCCGAGCTTCGTCTTGTCACCTTCGTCCTGGTCCTGAAACTATTGTCTTGTCAATGTTCCGTTTCGCCTTACCTCAATTTTCAAGTGGACGTAGAAGACATGGTTCGGTCTCCAGTCGGCTCCCTCGACCAATTGAATCTGTATGTCTCTCGATTTTTCTCCAGGACCGAATCGGATCGACTCGGACTTCGCCAGGTAGTGGAGATCTCGCTTAGCTATTCCGTTGACAGTCTGGTAGTTGATCAGAACGGAGTTATTGCAGGGACCGCGACGAACAATCTGGAAAGCTTCTTCGAACATGAGGGACAGTAAAACTCACTGTCAGGACACAAAATCGATCGGCCTGGTCGACAGAATAAACTCGTGCGGTCCATTCGACTCTGGGCTTCTCTGAAACTTACAGTTACCGGATACCAGTCAGAATGACCCACTTCTACCGTCAGTTTCAGTCACTTCCGACTTCTTCATCAACTGTTCTATCTCCTGGTCTTCTGCGGATTTTTTCCATGAAGACGACATTTCTCTAACGGCCTTGATACGATAGTATAGTCGATCATGACTCTGTTCCTTGTTTAATCTGTAGGCCAAAATTTTGGCCTGGTCTTCTGGAGACAGCGTGGGATAGACCCTGGCAATGTCTCTGGACAATGTGCGGATGCATTCCGTTGTCTCTCTTCTTGGTGTTCCGGCGAAACCCTGAACCTGTCAATATCTTTTCGTTTCACATCACTGGGAGTGTCAAAATGACCTTCTCCGTGTCGCTATTCGCGTGAGCGAGCGTGTGGTGGTCACTTTTGGTCGATTACAGATTACGCACGGGAAGTGGCAACTTGCGAAAGGTTCGGCTCCCTTATAGTCTCGAACAATCAGAAGGTAGTGCTCCACTTATGTACTCACGGTATGATCCGGTTCCAAACTGAGCTGACTGGCGTATCTTTTGATGTTACCATCCAGGTTCTCTGCACTTTTCCTCACATCCGCCATTTCCAGTTCCAGGTTTTCGCGAAGATGAGGCTTTCTGCTCTTCCACAACTGAACATTTTCCTCTCCTTCATAGCCACAATTCCTACCTGAACATCTGCCACGTAGGCAATAACGATCAGAATGAGGAAAAAGAACAAAGTGAGGGCGGCCTCCCATACTTCCACAACATCTGGCGATGTTACTTGGAGGATCTGAAACTTTTGCACTGCTTGTCAAAAGGTAACAGTACAATCAACAGCCAGATGTAAGCGAAAGTTCCGAAGAAGGCTGTCACGATGAAGACTTTGTAAGCATCGATTCTCTTTGTGTCAGGACTCGGAACCGCAAAGACACAAATGGCTGAAATACAGAAAAGGTTGAAGGCTGCTGAGCCGACAATCGTTCCAGGACCCAATTCCCCGGATCTGAATCCGTTTCCGACGATCTCGATGATCGAGAGAAGGATCTCCGGAGCACTGCTTCCTAAAGCCTTTAGAAGGATTCTAGTATGTCTCTCTCTCTCTCTCTTACCATAAGAGTCAAATTGGCTACTGTCGGATTCCACACCCGAATCTCCTCGTACTCTTCTTCATTATCCCCTCCAGTCAAGACATTCTGCTTCCCTTCCTTCTTCACTTTTCTGCAAATTGGTGGACTGACCCACAGGGCGGCAAAAAGAGTCTCTCGTCAGTCTCTCCCTTTACTACTCGACCAGCAACGCAAATAGTGTTTCACAAAGGGGAAAATTCGAGCCCTAACGAATCTGCGCAAATATCAGAGGACGTGGCAGCTGCGTTCTCTGAACATCCTTGTGTAACATTCTGTATTGTATCAAATCGTACAATGTTTGAGCAAAGACGTCATTTGGTCAAAATGCTGCCACAATAGGAACATTTGACATTGTTGGCAAAGATCTTCCCAACCTCTTATTACGAGTATAGGCCCTTGAAAACCATTTAGAAGTGACTCACTTGGTAGTTGAAGTGATTCGTTCAATCGAGCACATGAATACGTCCGCCGCAATCGCGATTCCGAGGAAACAATACAACAGTCCGGCAAGGTAAAACATGGAATTACGGAAGGTGGTTGCCATGGCCGGTATGATCAAACCGTCCGGACATGTCCGGTTCATTTTACCCTGAACATTTCAAATCAGAAAGCTTTAAAAGTTTTGAAGGGGTATAAAACGGAAATGGGGTCTCGTGTCAATAGGACTAGGGACCCGGGGAGAGAGAGGGTGGCACTCTCTGCATTGGGTAGAGAGGCTGGACCAAAAAAGGAGGGATGATCGGGCGCTTCTACTGCAGAATGACGTACTTTCGAGAGCAAAAATACGGAAAGGACGACTCGTGTGGGAAGAACCGGTAGAAAAAAGATGAGTCACAGAGTTGTACAGGGGAAATCCTTGTAAACGGTGTTCACTGTAATAAATTTTCAAGTAATCGAAACAAAGCTTATTTGAAAGCAGAAAATAAAGTAAGAATACTGGCAAAGATACAAATGAGCGAGGAAACTTCAACGAATACGTTGTAAGAAAAGGATGAAGACTGGGGTGTGGAAGAGTAGTAGAGTAACCTTAAGAGCTTTCCCTCTACCTTTAGTTTGCGGATTTTTGGGCTTAATGCCAAAAATAAGGAACGTGGACAAATGCAAAAAGTGCAGCGTCGTTTTGTTGCCAGCGCCTATCCATGACAACATAGGCCTCCTACTGCTCCAATTAGCGCATTCTGCCTCGTAGAGTGGACAGAACGCCTAGAAATTAATCCATTCCAGGGTTATTTGGGTACAAGAATAAGGGTATTGACAGCATAGTTTTCTACAAAAGTTTGGAGTAAATTGAACAGTGATGAGTAAGAGAGCTACCGTCTTGATCTATGTCTCATGGATGATCAAGAGTCACGTGGATCGATACCGTTCGCTGGGGGACAGAGGCCACACCTTTCATTGCGGGTAGTAGGCTGGCGGTCGTGGTGGCCTCTCGCCAGCAAACAATGCCAAATACCGTCCAGGCTACGGCGGCGGTCATCTGCTCATAATTGCTCGTCAAAAAAGGAAGAAAGGATAAAAGGGAAATCACTCGTGTTTTCCCATGAAGATAAGGTCTCCTTCTTAACAGATACATGTCAAAAATGCACTTACTGATAAAGTGTTGTTCAAAATGAAGTGAAAAATAGTTTCAAAGCACAGCCTAGTCTAACAATATTAGTTTACAAGTCAGCTCGAAGACAAATCTGGAAGGTGAATTCAGAAACGAATTAGCAAATCATGTGCTGTTCAAGTGGAAATTCACGCAGACCTTCTATAGGACCAGTGTCTTTTTACAAACAGGATTCTGAATCAGAAAAGTTGAATTCAAGCCATAAGCAGTCAGTCAGAGACTGCACAAACCCGATACCTTTCCCTAACCTCTCATTGTCATCATATTTCCGTCTCTTCGCTATAAAAACTGAGCCAGAAACATAAAAGCTGATCAATCTTCAGAACGCCGAACACAAGTCTTGAGTCACAGTACCGTTCGCCTTTAACAAGTTGCTAAGGCTTCGAGCCTTCTTTTGAATAGGCTTTTTGTCCTAAACAATCGAAGGTTGTCTCCTCTGCCAAAGATGACTAGCCAAGATTTTGTTAAGCCCCAGCTGAGTGTTGCTGCAGTTAAGTGTGTTATCAATGTTTGCATAGATGATAAGGTCTGGACAGCAAGCGTCTTCATTGTAGCTCTTAGTGTCATTCTTTTATTCCTTCAATCTTTTCTATAAAAATCAGTTTCCTTGTGTACTACATCGAAGGCACTTGAAGCAATTAGGAAACCTAAAAGTAGCTTTTATTACTGGAATACAAGTATCGAGTAATTGATAGGGTCTGAACATTTTACTGAACTGTAAGTAATAACAAATACTTTGATGGAGCTGGTGCTAATGGATAGTACGTTCCGTGCAGTACTCAAGTACCCTTTTTCTTTTGGAATAGCCACTATTTCAGAGATTAACTCTGATCCTTTCATACCTTGACAACTGGTAACCAAGGAGTCTCCTCTTCTCGATTTCGATTGTTCCTCCAGTTTAATGTTCGTCGATGCATCCATGGGTATTTGTCGCCTACATTAGTCATATCTCAAGAAAACAATTGATTCTATACGGATGCTTACTGATTATTCTATTCTGCTATGTTTTTACGAGTTTCGGGTACTTTTCCATCCAAGCATGGACGTTTTTACTTCCAGAGACTCTGTTCCAAGAAGTTTTTACCCAACTTATGGTGGAGGCTCCCAGCTTTGTCTGGACGGAGATCTGCACGGTTGGTCTTTAAGAGTACAAAGAGTCAGAAAACTATAAGATGGCTGCTTGACTCAGTCGCTTTTATAGCTTTTTCGATATTTGTCTCTTGCCCTATCCGAATCAAAGTATTCTTCAACAAGCCTTTTTGAACAAGACTTTACAGGAACCAAGTACGACTCTGGTCTTGGGAATGTACTCTTCGAAGTTATAGCCTTTCTAGCGGTCGCAAACAAAACTAATAGGTAACCTGCAGGTTTTCATGGAAAAAAGCGGTTTCAGAATACCTGTGTTGTCGAATCGAAAATCAATCAGACATATCGAAAAGTTTGTGCCTCACCTTCCAAATATGGGTTCTGTTATTTCTACGAGTAAGGATACGGTATCTTCTAGTGAATTTTTCGAAAACAAACGTTCAGAGTATCTGTGCCCCGGTGGTGAAACAGGTAGAATTTTCGACGGATTGTTGTCGAGTGGATCTGACCGGAATTAACGAGATAAACAGATACAATGGATCTGTCGTTGCACATACTTTCTACACACAGGTTTGAATCATTTTCGATTGTTTTCGACTTCTTACATTAGGGAATAGCCTACCTCTCGATGTTGCCCAAATCTACAGTACTTTCTCTGAGCCAGGGATCTCCAGATGTGGTGGGAATAGCGAAAAACAAGTTGTTCGAGAAGGACAAAAGACGTGGGAAGAAGAAAAAGTTTGTAGAATGTCTGAAGGTTGAAAGCTGTCACTTCAGTTTGTGTGTCCATACGAGAAGAGGCGATTTCCTGGAGTCTCCTCTCGTCTATCCTTCCAATGAAATCTTTGCCAGAGAAGCCACAAAGTTTGTCTATGAGAAAGGTATCTACAACATAATTCGACTTCACCATCTGGTTCAGAAGGCAACTTTTCGCACATCTACATCTTCGGCAATGACATCACGTTTTTGAAAGACGTCTATCATGGTTGGATAAACACCTCCATAGCTGGGGAAAACAAAGGCTTCCCTCCAAATGTGGAATTTGAATTCAGCAGACTCTACTGCGATACCGTCTTAATCACCTGTAAGAAATTCTAATTTCGCTTCTATTGAAGTGTTAAAAATAAGTGTTTGTTAACAAACACGCGTGTATTTGGGTCAAAACAAGTTGTGCTACTGGAGGTAATAGAATACTTGTTGACTAACTGGCTGAATAGAGCGTTCAGCTCGTATTTTTAGTACAGGAATGGGTTTCGAACTGTACTATTAAACAGTTTTTATGAAGATCATGTTTTGTTATCTAAATCATATCCTTGGGCCTACAGTTGCTAGCATAGTCTTTCCTAATTGACAGCGAACAAATGAATCAATCTAGGGTCACAGTAGTGGAAACTCTTTCTTCGTTAACAGAAAACAGATTTTCCTGAAAGATCGTTGTTCCAAAGCACTAATCGTTCCAAAGCAAGTCTAATCTTTTGAAGTAGTGAACTGTGCTAGCACTAACTTTCTTCTAAAAAATACCTATTCCAAACTAAACTTTTATATCTCTTTTTGAGGAGGCGGCTTGAGTCTGTTTCTAAACCGACTTTTTAGATTTATAATTTAGCTCACCTGCTAATTAAATAAAAAGATAATATGCAGAAAACAATTTGTGATAAGAAATATCGCTACCCTCTAGCAAGCAACCTACAGACACTAAATACATTGGTCTGGTCATTTCTCTCATTTGCAGCCTCTGCTTCGACCTACGGTTGGTGGATTGGATACCTTTCACGAGGACAGACTGTCTACTACAACAACAACTTTTCGAGGCCGGGTGGAATCGACACGCAGATGGACAGAAAGCAGTTCTTCCCGTCCCACTGGATACCCCTTGACCTCGTTACGACCATACAAATTGGTCAAGCTCTTTGATCTCTACGGTCTCCTTTGTCTCTTTTCTCGACATGATTCATCGTATCTATACACAGCTAATAAATCTCTCGAGCAGCCTCTCATCAGATTCACTTCAAAACGCGTGTGTCTTGTTTACAAGAGAAAAAGCGCAGTGTCGCATTTAAACAGTTCTCAGGCTCTCTGACTTGTCTGCAAAAACATTAACTTGTTTGGGTCTCGAGCTCTGCTTAATGAGTTCACTCGGCTGCGATGATCTTGTTTTGAATTTTTCGTTTTGTCACCGCTTGTTCTTTGAGAATTCCGCTATCCTATCATCTAGAAAACCCGTGATTTCTGGGAACTTTCGTAGAGTTAGGTAGGTGTTATTCTTACAACCCTTTTTAATCACGATCTGTCATTAGTTCTCATATTCATTTTTCAAGTAGAAGTAGTAGATACAAAACCGCTAATTGTTCCTTCTGAAATGTTTCGATATTCCCTAATCACTACAAAGTTCTCTTTCGTTTTCTCTTGAAAATATTCCCACTACTAAGAAAAGACCTTTGCCTCAAAACAGACAGATGTCTCACTTGTATTCCGTCTCACAGGCGGTTCACATTCAGTGTGAGAGGAAAGTCTTCTGACTACGGCTAGTCATCCAGAGAATTTTTGTTTATATGTTTAAGTTGTGCTCAAGAGATTAATTATGCGAACAGTTCGTTCCTAATGTTCCCAGCTCTGCTAGCGTTGTTTGCACTGTATCCCATAAGCGTCGCCTCATTGGCTCAGTGGCAGAGCGTCTGTCTAGTAAACAGAAGGTCGCTGGTTCGATTCCAGCATGAGGCAGGAATCTTTTTGCTTTTACAGTTGTTTTTTATCGCGATTGAAAATCACGGCACTCATTGTCTGTTCAAGTGTCCAAACTGAAACAAAGAAGAACTTCCATTTTGCAGACGTCTCCCTAACCAAAAATTGCCTTGTTGGTGCGTAAGTGTCCCTGCTCGTCATCCTAGCCGCCTGCACTAATTACCTTAATGACTGTCTCAAAATTGATATCCGATCGCAGCCGTTGTGCTGTTTTTTTTCTGCTATTTTTAAAGAATAGCGTCAATCAATCAGTTCCTTTTGAGCATTGCGTATGAATAGAGCCTTCCTTCCTCTTTCACGTTTATTTCGAAGCGATCGCAGCCTCCCACCTCACCTCGCCTCTGAATCATACGCCTTTTAGTAAAATTGAACTGCAGGACAAAATTGACATAATATCTTCTTGGCCTAATTAATGTCATCTTTTTCTCCCGCTTACGTATACTTAGTCAGAAGGAAATAAATAGTTCACAAAGTGTACACTTCCAGCTCCTACTCCCATTTTATACCAACTCATTGACTTTTTTGCCCTCGATGTCTGCATAAATCCAATCACAAACTCTTAATGTTGCTTATGGAATTTCATTGTCGCGATCACATTAGCACTTGTGCAAAGCCAGACAGAAATAAGGAAGCTCTCGTTGGATTTCAACTGATTCCCTTCATTTCGAGTTTTTTCCGGGACTATTTTCTTCGTCAGATGAGATTGGAGCTGTTTATTTGAACTCGGCTTGTTCGGCTCAGATGTAGCGGAAAAGTATGAGATGGATCTTTGCCTCACTGTTCTTTCTGTTTAAATCTTTTGCAGGAATCTAGTGTAGTTCTTAATCATCAGGTTATGATTTTCACTTCTTCATTTACAGTCCAATCGAGTACATGTCAATGTCCTGGTCAACCCCGGATACAAGAATACGGATTCCATCAGAAAATATTTACAACGAAATCTTAAAAAATTTTCAATTCTGTAGTCGCACTCCTTTTACACGTGCCTGACTCATCAGAACTCTCCTTCTTTTCTCCAAATGATCAATGCTGTCTCTCTCGCAAAAAGAATCCTTCTCAGAGAACCTTCACTTCGCTATTCATGGACAGACTCGCTCCTTGGATCGCCTGCTTCGTTCTTTTCGCGGTAGATTTATTTTTGACTTTGAATCGAGATCAGTTTCAGTTAGCTCTTATCACATTCTTCTGTTCCCTATATACAATACTTTTGTTTATCTTTCGACCAAAGAATCGGACCTCGTTCACTGGAATCTGTACAACGAGGAGTGTCTTTCATCTGTGCAATGCCATCATTTATGGTCCCTATTGTGGAACCATTACTCTACTGTGAGTTTTCTACACTCGCGGTTTGGCTAGAAGATCAATTGTAAGCGTTGTAAGAGAGATCTCATTATTTGTCGCGCTAGTCACAGTACCAAGAGTCAAATTGTGTTGCAAAGTGTTTGGCTTTCTTATTTTCTGTGAGTAGACATAGAGTCATCAAGTCAAAGAATCTGTCAGTCAATTGTATGAGATAGAAATGGCTGGGGTCTGTACCATTTGTCTCTTTCAGATGTTTCCTCTTCCATTACAACATCTCCACAACTTTCTCAAAAATTTCCCTCATCTCCTGGTATGCCCTTACTCCCATCGAGGCTATCTTGTCGGTCAAACGACAAATGGCTGTGAGTTTTCCTCATGCCTACCGCTGTGTCTTTAGCTCAACCAATGTTAAGGTGAGCGTCTTTTCCTAAGTTTCACACAAAAAATTCAGTACTTGATGGCTGGATGCACCTGCTCAGCCTTCATTTTCTGGCTATTCCGTCTCTACCAGGGCTGTTTCGTCTACTTCCACACAGAAAGTCTTCATCTGGAGTATGTGACCAAGGAATGCGAAGACTTCGACGTATGGATAGCCAAGTGTTTCATGATCCCTCTTCAAATATTTTCCATCTCTGTCAACTTTTTCACACTATATGTGATTCTAGTCGCTCGAGTTGGTTTCCTCTCTTATTTTTGGAAAACGAGAAACTTCAGAAAAAGCAGTCGATGAACAATCTGAAGAAGTTCAAACAGAAGATCAATTACAGACTCTGTATACAACTTGCGGTACAGAACATATTTTGGCTGGCTTCGACACTTTGCTGGCTTCCGCAGGTGAGAAATGCCTACTGATTTTTCTAATAAGATCTATAGGTCGAAGATCTACTGGATCACCGCCTGTGGAAGTTTTTCTGTCGAATGGGTATTCCGTTAACAACACACGCAATAGAAAGGTACAGAGAGACTGATTCCGCTTTTATATATTCATTCCTTAAGTATCGGCTTCGCAGCACTTCAGCTCCTGGCAAATTAGCTAACTGTGATCAAATAAAGTTTTTCTTCTTAAATGAATTCTCGACTGTCTTCTCTGCAATTTCTGCACGCCTCATCCAAGAAACCCTTTTTCATCTCACGAATCACATAGCCCATGAACTTTTCCCAGGCTACGGCGGCAACAGACGGTGTCAGAAAGATCCCATTGATTTGGAGCATTAGGAAGCTCTGAACAGGAAGTTGTACTACTTTTGGTTGTTGGGAAAAAAAACACCTCTTCGCGTCTCATTGTTCCCAGATTGACCCGTGAAGTAGAATGGAGAATGCATTCGATGATAGCCTTCTTGAAGGCGAGCCAGTTGTCAGCTCCGAAGTTGACGCCTCTGAAAGTCAGGAGAATCTTTCGCTCTTGGCCGATTATCGGTGGGGCAGCAATTACTTGAGAAGCCTTATTTCTGCATCATTCGTCCGATGATCTGAGTCTTCCAGAGGCTTCGAGAACAAGCTATTTCAAACTCTTTTCAACCTATCGTCACTCTCGGTTTTGTCAATTCTATACCTGTAGAAATGAACAGATCCCACCCGATGAGCCATGTTCCCAACAGACGAGATTGATCCGCATCCTAGCGCTCCAACAGACAAGTCAAGAAAGTTCTCCATCCTTGCCGCCTAAAACCTGTATTTCCCATTATAAAAAGATACTCACGTGTGCTTGAAACTCTTTGCACTTAACCAGACTTGCGGAGTCACCGTCTTCGACAGTTATGTTGAAATAGGTCTTGATCGACGGCTTTAGCTCGATGAGACTCTTGAATATGTTCTGTCCAAGCTGACCTCGCTTTTTGGCCCTTAACTCGGTACTTTCTGTAGTGAAAATAGTACAAACCTATTCCAAGAGTCCTTGACAGCTCTGATTTCCAGATCTGAGAGAGTCTCTCTGTTCTTCCTCTCCTTTTTGACCAGACCGCACAGCCAGTAGAACATGTTCGAGAGTGTTGACTCGAGACAGACGTGAGAATCAAAAGAGAATTGTCCTGATGGTGGGAGTTAATTAGAAGGGCGTCTTTACCCTAAGCTGTATGTAATGTCCTTACCGAGAAATTAGAAGAAGACATCACGGCTTTTCTGGTCTTAGACGCCTTCACCCTCTTTTCAACACTTCCTTCTTTCTCTTTAACACAAGCTTTGTCTAATTCTTTATTGACCATTTCTGATTGAGAGGAAGGCTACCTTCGAGGTGAATTTCGAATTCCTCGTGATGGTCCATTCTGAGGGTGCTACGGTTATTGCAGACAGTAGCAAATTGAACTTACTTTCTGGAGGCGGTCCTTTACACGTAAGGACCCGTAATATCCTGTCTCGGTATTGAGTTATCATTATTAACATGGTCAAAATACTGCATGAACCATGAAGAGATACACAGACCATGCCGACGTTTGTTATATCTGTAGCTCTTCATGATCAAAACTATCCAAAGTTACCTCTATTCAGTATTTGGAACATGTACTGGATATAGAACATGAGCACGAAAGGACCATAGAGGGCTATAGAATGAACAGAAAACTGCAAAATCAGACTTTTTAAGTAGTATTTCGCTGTTTTCTTTGTGGCTGTCGACAAGGTACTTGTCCCACTGGCCAATCTCATATAACAGTAGGTGATCATGGAGATGATGATGGCTCCGTGCAGGGCTATTGAAGTCGTTGAGTAGTAGTAGAAAAAGGAAGCGTAGCGCGAAAACTCCGGGGAGATAGCTATAGTTTGCGGGAGAAGCAGTTCTGTCCGCAGAGCAGGATACTTTTTGCTGAGTTCAAACCGTATGACCGGGGAGTCGGAAAAGGAAAAGTAGACTTGAATGGCAGTGAACAAGACGTAGAATATGAAGAAAAAGTGAAGTTTTCTAAGTGAGTTCATTGATAGGTAGAGTGGGTTGTAGGTCGAGAGGAGAGTGTTGAACCGGAAGTGGAATTGTAGTTCCATTACCATGGCGCTTCCTGAAAACTTTTTTTAGCTTTTGAACGAGATAATAAGTTTGGAGGCTTATAACCAGATTGGCTGACACTTCTGTCAACAGGTCATCAATTGGGACGGCCATTCCAAGAACAGACAGGTATGGAAAACATGCCAGACTTTTCTGACAGTCAAGGAAGTGCTTCTACATCAAATCTCTCTTTGAACCTGATACCGAAATTCGGGACAGAGTCACAAGAGTCTGCTCTGATCGAGCAGTTTCCGCATTCAAGATTATCAGTTCCTACCGGTTAAACTCGAGTTCTTGCCCTGAACTTTGACCTGATTGCACTTTCAGTCGTGAGAGAAAGAGAACAAGTGTCTTACCAACAGAGAACCCCAACCACAGGGTATACTGTAAGATAGGAGGTAGAAAAGATAAGATTCCCTCGTTGTATCCTGCCATAAGAGGTGCCAAAATGACCGGAGTGAAGAATATCGTGTGAGAGAGCTCGGCAAGAAGCGATCTAAACCACAGCAGCTGCAATGACTTTGTCGTAACTCACAATACTAGATACATAAACAATAACCGTCTATAAGTTGGTGACATCGCCTTGACTCTTACTCTCAACACACAGTAGATCCCAATAAGAGCTAGGGATACGGATACGGCGGATAGTACATGAAGGATTGTCGTATAGGTTCCGACGTGCATTTGACCGTTTAATGGGAGCTCAGAGGATGTTTCTCGAACTCATCTGATGAACAAGAAGTCGAGCGGAAAGGCTAGAGGACGCGGTGTGCAAATGAGTATGATTTCCTGACCAGAGGAGTCTGGTTAGAGATTAATTGAATCGTTTGGCGGCTATTCTCCTATCGTTTTTCAGTTGAGGGCTTGAACGATGATATTATCGAAGTAGGGGGAAGTTCGGTGGTCAATGGCCATCTTAATGCTTCCGGAATTTTTGAAGAGATCGGTTGACAGCTGGTTTGATTTTCATTGGCTAAACAAGCATAGTTCAAGAACGGAACATTAACTGATTGGTTTCATACAACATATTGATACAAAAAAGTAGTACTTTGTAACAGTGAACAGGGATACTAGCCCTCTCGAACAAGGCAGCTGGCTAAACCGTCGCTTGTACAAACAAGTAAATGTCAGTCTTGCATTCTGTCTACAGTTCTTCAGTTCTACGTTTATTTGCTTGAATATGCTACTTTGTAAATATCTACTTACGAAAATACATGACCAACTGACCGAGAAAATAGTTAGAAGCTCTATTCTGCAGCAGACAACTGGACCTCGGTCGATATACTTTCTCGTAACAGACTCATCGATGAAGAAGTAAAATGATATCAGTTGAGCTTTTTCTACGGTTTGGGCATCTATTGGGATTCAACAGGCTGATACTCTTTAGGTAGTGTCACTCTGTTCCCTTCGGTCTCAACATTTTTGAGTACATGTGTAGACTGGTCCCTGAGAACGCTGTTGTGTACTTTCCACAACAACACGTACAAACTTAATTCATCATTCTTGTGAACAAACAAGAACAAGATTGACTCACATTCTCAGAAAGTTTAGTCGAGCAGATGCCATTTCCGTAGTTGTATTTCCCGTATGACCGAGTGACCGCTCCCTGATGCTTTCTTTGGCCGTTAGAGCAACACACATTAGCTACTTCCACTGCTTCTGTAATCCGAGTCGTGATTCGAATTTGTCCCAATCTTATTGCAACTTAAAATAAATATTAGCCAAATAACTGAAGCGATAGTTTTCGGATCTCCAAATCAGGCGATCTCTTCCCTGCTCGAAATCACGTAATGAGCCCAGACTCTTCTATTTTGGCTCCTTCCAGAGAAATTTTTCGACGGAAATGCACATTAGTCTGTTCCGCTCATCCTCTTCCCTTCTTTATTTTTCTGCACCCAGTTTGTATCTTTTCATCAGACCTGAGATGTACGTCGTACGCAGATTCTTCAAACGATGTTTTCCGCACAGAAGACACCATTCGGAGCTGTCGGAAAACGAGACCACTGCCATCAAAGAGTCCTGGGCAAAGTGAGTTTGAGCTAATTTTTTGGTTACAAAGATTTTAGAGCCCGACACGTGGAAATAGGCAAAAGAATCCTGTATACACTTCTCGACAAGAAGCCCAAATTCGGCGAGTACTATGGAATCGAGGCGACACTGAAAGATCACGAGCTTCTAGCCAACAATGCCTTCATGTTGCAGGTAAACTGCTTTTCTTAAAAACTCACAGTGAATCGGTTCCAGGCACAAAGAATCCAAAACTTTCTGGACACTGTCGTAGCGTCTTTGGGATTCTGTTCCGATGAGGCAGTCTACTGTATGGCCAGGAAAATTGGACAGATTCACTACTTCAAGTGAGTTCAGATGAGACACATTGTAATATTCGTTCCATATCAAAACAAAACTCAGAGCTACTTGAGTTTCTTTTGTTAACAACTATTTCCAGAGGAGTGAACTTCGGAGCTGATCTGTGGCTAGTCTTCAAGAAAGTAACGGTCGATCAAATCATCACACACCAACGTCGTCGCTGTGCACGACAATTCTCCACGGTCTCCTCAATAGACTCAAACCTTGTAAGTGAAAAAGACAAACACAAACTCTTCAGAATCTTCAGAGCATGTTCGACCCCGGGTTGATGGTAAACACGAAAGTATGCATGGCCACAGTTGGCTGGAACAGACTGATGGGCATCATTATACGGGAAATGAAGCGCGGATTTCTGGAAGAAGCCCAAAGAAGTTGTCAAGAACGCTCTGAAGAGATTTAATGACTCTCGAATCTGTGTCTCTGGCTGTATTTGTGGTGCTTTGAAGTGTTACTTGTCTCTAGCGAACAGAACACATATTTTCGCATTTGCTTCTTTTAATAACAACTTAAAGATACTACCTTTGCTATTGACAAAAGGCGTCCGTCTGCGACACAAATCAACTCTAATTTGGGATAACGTTTGCCAATCAAAAAACAAAACTCGATCAAAACAGTCTTATTTTTCTATAATCTTCTGACAGCCTCATAATATCCAAACGTTGCTTCATTTGGTCCAGGTGGACCCGCTTTCCTGAAAACATCGAACAACAATTACATAGAAAAAGTGTCTCCACTTCTGTCCATCTATCTACCTTCGAAAGAATTTCGGCGCTGGATCAGAGTAGTATCAGCCTTCCCTTACGGCCTGAGGATTTCCAAGAACTATACCAAACATGACATGCCATCTTTCGACGGCTGCTTGCAAGTGGCGGATTCACGAGCTAGCTGTCCAGATTGCAATCTCTTCACTATGACAAAAAGCGGAAATTGAGGGTTGTGCTACTGTTCGCACTGTCTCTGTCTCTCTGTGGGAACGTAGAATCACTGACCTGGAAGATTCATAAGAGACGACAGTGCTGAAGAAAAGTTCCTTGAAGAGTAAAAGCTTCGAGAGCAAAACTACAACGATATTGGAAAGCTACAAACAAATTCGAGAAACTTGTGGTAACTTGGCTTGCGTTCGCTTTTCGCTTTCGAAGTGTACCAGAAGCTTCCCCGCAGCAACATCGTCCTCGACTCTTCTCTAAGATCAAAGCCTTTACTTTTCCAATAAGAGACAGAGAGACAGTGCGGACAGTAGCGCCACCTTCAATTTTTGCGTTTTTTCATGGTGAAAAGACTGCAATCTGGACAGCTAGCTCATGAATCCGCCACTTGAAAGTAGCCGTCGAAAGATGGCGTGTCCAGGCTCGGTCTTCTAGGCTCTGAGGGCTTTCCACTGAATCCACAGCCGTGTTTAGTATAGTTCTTGGAAACGCTCAGGGCGTAAGGGAAGACTAGTGCTCTAATCCAGAGCCCCAATTCTTTGAACTGGGATTTGTAGCGATTTTTTCCTGGCTGCAGGCGTAAAAGCCCTGCTGTCGTGTTTTGATAGTGTTATCCCATACTAGCTTTGTGTAGTTCTGGTTGCTTAGGATTCCTCTCTGTACCGAACAAAGCTAACAACATCTGTTCATTGCGTCTCTCGCGAGGTATCAGAGTGCATTTGAGGAACACGGGAGTGAAGAAGAACTACAGACAGAAGAGATCGGGGCTCGTTTCGTTTCTACCAGCTTTGACTGATGACAGAGGGATAACGTATTAGGAGAATGACACTTCAGTTGATGGGAAGAGAGTTGTCCACATGAATCTTCGGAAGGTACGGGAAACAGTTCAAACCGCTCCTTGTCTAAAAAGATTGTATATCTCTCTTTGCGACCCAGATCTTACAGTTTTAAAAGTGAAGAATTCGTGATCCTGGAAGTGGGACTCGATCTCGAGCCATTCGTCACGCGAACGGTGGATGAACACCTTGCGGAGGAGAGTTACAGTTCCGCCCAAGCTCAGTTCTTTCGTATATTTGAGAATCTGAAAAGATTATTTATCGTCCAAGTCACACGAAAAGACTATTCTTAGTCCTGGGAAATCCTCCGGCTAATCTGATGTTTACATCTTTTACCATATACAGTCGCGATTAGCCCTTCTAACTCGGGACTATGAAATAAGATCCGCTTCAGCTCACCCTTCTCCGGACGTGAAAAACAAGGAAGACAGATTTTGTTGATGGAGAATTGGTGGCAGTAAAAAACAAAGTCCCTCATTTCAGGTTGTATGCTTGGGCCCCACCCCTATGGAAAGCATAAATCAGACAATGTCTATCCTCTATCCCAATTTGGACTGCTTATTTGTGTAAAATGAGTATGGAGTAAGAAGGCGGAAGCAGTAAGCACGGCCAGTTTGCTGCGACATTTGCACCTCATCAGTTAAAATGTAAGGATGTGAAGATTCTAGCACAATGTGATTTCGCATGAGCAGCTGTAAAAAGTATTGCCAATATGAAAAAAGTAGCAGGTGATGGTGCATACTTCAAGTTCAATCAGCGTCTTATTAGTCACAATAAGCACGTCTTCAAAAATGTAGAGTTACAAAAGTTATAAGTATATAAGTGCTTTACAGCTATACACTGATACGTTTAAAGCACACATGGTACAATTACCACTGCACTCTTCTTATGGCAACGAATCCTAATACTGAGTGAACCCACCATGTCTTTGTCGGCCGCAGTTGGAGCAAACTTCTTCGCGACCAAGTTGATGAGCTTATGCTTCGTGTTGTACAGTTGGCAGATTCCGGTTTTGAAAGCGTCAAAACGTCTGTGACCAATCTCAGCAAACGTTCCATTGGTCGGAAACGAAGCAGAATACTGGTATTCCGGAAGGTTCTTCTCCCAGAGAACAGTCAGTTCCTCGATTTCCTGATCAGGGAGACGGAATCCGGTCCGAACGGCGAAGCTCTTGATGGTGACCTCGATCAAATCACACCACAACCATCCAGTGTTTTTCCAACGGTTTGTGATGATCTCCTCTTCGTAAGGGTTCAGAGCCACAACGAGAAGTGGTAGAAACAGAAGCAGGCCCATCTTCTCCATGTATCTTCAAAGAAAAACTTATAGAAAATGATCAAGAGTAAGATTGTGTAGGGAAATGAGATGGAACCTGTTTGAGCAGTCTCAATAGGTGTAGAGATTGTGGGAGGTGCGAAAAAAGGGGAGGATATGGGGGATTAATCGGTTAAACGGATTAGAAAAAGTCTCTTTTTCAGTGATAACATAATATTCGGATGTGTACAGATCATTGATGGCAGTCTTCGAGAGACTTCTCGGAAAGTAACGTGTGCTGGTAGGAGAAGATTCGCGTTAGAGGAGGCAATAGCACTATGAAGCGTGTTATAAAGATGTGACATGATGCATGGTACACTTTCTAAATTGAGGTGACTGTACATTTCTTATGCAACTTGTTAAGCTTACAAAGCTGTTAGTGCTGTTCAACAAGGTTACTGGATGGCTAGTTATATGTTGTTTTGCGAGAATGTAGTCCGGTGTTCCGAGCAGAATAGTATACTGAAACAGAAAGTAGACCCTCTGCTGGATTTCGGTATACCGGAAAAGTTCCAGTGGTTACTTATACAAACACAGAAAACATTTGTTTAGACTTTAGACCAAGTTCTTCGTGGTTATTAGCCCACATCGGATACTTCGTTCTGCTTAGATGCCAAAAGGCAGGTTGCTCGATTGAAGCAGATCGAATGACAAAAACCTTCAGAATTGGTCCCCGTCGTTTCCAGAGCAGTCAACGGCGGCAACAAGATTGCCACATATAACGGCGTCATTCCACCTGCCACTACATTTTCTCATTATCTCGCCTTCCATTCTCAACTTTTTCCATTTTCAACTTTCTCTTGGGATCTGCTGTGTAGCACCAAAGTTTTAGAGATGTCTGTCTATAGATGTATCCAGCATCAGCGCCTCATTGTCAGTCGTCCTAAGAGACCAGAATCAAATCACTACTCGAGTTTCGTAACCCGACGTTAAATCATTTTGATAGGAAACTAGGCTTGAACTTTCCCATAAATCAAACAGCTAGAGCTGTCAGCGGTGTGAGAAACTCGATCTCTCTAATTAGATTCTACCGGAGTTCTCATAGCACATGAAGTACTCAACAACATACCTTTTGAACGTCAGTTGCTCTCTCAAAAGTCTTTTTGTCTCCCTCCCCTCCACCGTCTCGGAATATTCTCTCGAATGTATTTACACTGTAACAGTTCTTACTAGACGGTAGTCTACCGAGGCTTACTATATGTCTGATATCAGTGGTTCCATTCGAGCCCCTTAGCATGAACTTTCCTAGATCCGGCAACTCCAATACTATTTTGACGAAACTATTGTTTCTCATACACCAATTTTGCTCCTTTTCCCTCATTGCTCACCAAATCACCTGGGACAAGTCGATAGCCTTGGCGGCTACAATTTGCCGTTGTCGCGGGATCGGCAGCGCTTTCAGAATTGAATTTTGTGTTCTCTCACGGCCAGATTAATGAACTGACTCCTCTCTCTTAATTTTTCAACAATCACAAACCCAGGAACATGTCTGCCACGATCAAGAAGTACTTGCAATGTAAATGGAAGCACAACAAAGTAGGAAAGGATCCCGACGAAGTATGGAGTAATCTATATCGAGAGAAGGAGAAGAATTCCATGTACAGATGGGTCACAGGTAAGAAGAGAATTAGGTTGATATATTTTCAACTCAGCTGGAGAACTTGCCCGAATTTACGAGACCCAGGGAGAGGATGGAATTCTGATGTTTGCCGAAGAGAAACTCTCAATGTACTTTTACGAGGACGGACCGAAAGACATAGCTTTCGAAGACTACTGCAAGTGGAAAAAACAGCTGGTTAATCTTTTCTGAAAAAAAAAAACAAAGTGACGTTCAGATCCTCGAATTGGGTATCGATGAAGACGACTCGTTCCACTACGAGGATCGATTCGTTCCGCACAAGGCTCTGTGGAAGTTGGGTAAGAGAGGGGTCGACGGAGAGAATCTCATACATTTGCTGCTCAGCAGGTAGGATTTCATCTGACTTGTTTCGTTGTCTGGTTTTTTATCAGACAAATTTGGCCGATTCCCCGTTGGGGCTTCTAACAGGTAGACGCTGTTCCAGTCGAGCTACTATGATAGGGTCAACGAGCTTCCAGAGACGCACTTCTTAAACTGACTCGATTACGCTTGACTTGCAAACAGTATTTGCTGTCACAAACTGTCGTGACAAAATGGCAGTTAGTGCTTCAGAGAGACATAACACACACACAAACAAACTTTTGGGCATTTTTTGTATCAGATCAGATTTGATGAGAAACTCTTATTTGCCTTCTTAGAGAAGACGAAGTCTGCCACGAAATTGCACGAATTCTCATCAAAGCCTATCCTGGCATATCTGGAGACATCTGTCTGAACAATGAATACTTTGGTATGACCTCTCTATTAGATTTCATGTCCCTATTCAGGTCAATCAGCTCTCCATCTGGCCATTGTGAACAACGACTACGAGACCGTAGAACTTCTCCTCGCGTCCGGTGCTGATGTGAATGCCCGAGCTTGTGGAGACTTCTTCATGCCAACAGATGCCAAAAGAGGCGTGAGACTCACGGACTATGAAGGTATTTTGCGGTATAGAATGGTCAGCGACAGAACTCTAGGGTGGGCCTATTACGGAGAGTATCCACTGGCTTTTGCGGCGTGTTTCGGAAACAAGGACATGTACGACCTGCTACTGGATTATGGAGCCGATCCGAACAAGAAGGACACCTTTGGAAATACCATTCTTCACATCTGTGTAGTCAGTCAGAGCAGCGTAACCGTTTCGCTTTTTCTCTATCTACAACATTCTTCCAGTCAATGTACTCCTACGCGGTTCAACATTGGCTTCGAGAAGCTGATCCGAATCTGGTGAACAACAATGGATTCACTCCGCTTACTCTTGCAGCCCGACTTGGACGAAAACAGATTTTCGACGAGATGCTCGAACTGTCGAAGATAGAGTATTGGCGCTTCCACAAGATTGCCTGTTCAGCCTATCCCATGACCGCCGTGGACACCGTTCAAGACGACGGCTCGTTCAGTGAGTTCAAACATGTCCACTCTGGGTTACCATGACAACTCTTAGACTATGACTCGGCTGTCAGTACGGTAATCAACGGAAAGACTGAGTCTCATTTGGATATGATCGGGAGCGAAGTCATTCAGAGGCTGATGGTCGATAAGTGGGATGCCTTTGCTAAGGTTCCTTTGGGGAGTTATAAGGAAACTCAATATTTAGATGGCACTCTTCAAGAGAATGATTCTTCTGGTCATGCATTGTATCGTGGTTTCCGTGGCTGGAGGACTGAGACCCACGGAACTGGATCGACTCTATTTCGACAGGAACATGTCCAGTACATTTCAAATGAACACGATAAAATGGAACGATCTAGGGCCGCGAGTCGATGACTGGGTAAGTTTTGTTAGCTCTTTGAAAAGAATCTGGCCCCAGTGGTAACGGGTAATGAAAATTTTTAGTTTCGACTGGCCTGTGAGATTGGCTCCTATGCTCTGGCCATCGTCTTCTGGTACCAACAGTTTCTCGAGATTCGAGCTCAAGGGTTCCTCTCATTCCTCTACAACATGGTACTGTCTTCTTTTTTTTGTCAATAGGCAAGAGTTCAGACGACAACCCCTGCTCGAGTTCTGTACGCAATCTCCTGTGCCCTCATCATGGCCTGTCTTCCTCTGCGACTACTCCGCTGGCATGAGGCTGAAGAAATTCTTATTGTGATCATTCTACCAGCAACCTACGCCTATTGGCTATTTTTCTGCCGGTAGCTTTGCTGTTCTCTTTAAGAAAGCAGTTCAGAACCTATAAACTGACGGGACCCTTCGTCCAGATGATCTACAGTATGATCATCGGAGATCTATTCAAGTTCATCCTCATTTCTTCGATTTTCCTCTTCCCCTTCGCCATCGTTTTCACCTTTCTCGGCCAAGACATTCCTGAGAAGCAGAAACTGAAGGACGTGCTGGCACAGATCAACCAAGACGACAATGAACACATCAAGGAATACGCTTGTCGGATCGGAGGATACACCATCTTTACGTTCCAGGACACTTTCGAGACGCTGGTCAGCTTGTTCCGTGCCAGTCTGGGAGGATATGATGTCAGTTTTTTTTTCATAATTTCAGATCTCTAAGAAGTCGTGTGACAAAAGATGCAAACGATATCCTACTTGCAAATGATATGCGCGGAATTCATAAAAAAGGTCTTTCTTTTTCAACAAGAAAGTGAGGGAAGCAACAAATGCTTTTCAGTATGAAGAGCTGGACTGCACAAATTATGAAATGTTCACCAAGCTGCTCTTCGTCGTTTACATGTTATGCATGCCCGTGGTGATGATAAACATTCTCATCGCAATGATGGGTAATACCTATTTGACAGTAATTGAACGAGCCGAGAAGGCCTGGAGACAACAGGTCAGTATTTCTTTTTATAACCAAAAAAACTTGTTCAGTACGCTCAAATCGTGTTGAATCTGGAGCGATCTCTGGACAGAACAGTACTGATGAACCACATGATCACCTATAGTGTCAAGCTCAGAGACAAGTTTGTTCTTTTCTCTTAACTTTGCTAACAAAAGCGTGTTTCAGTAGTGACGCTCGCGGATTGATGGTACTAAAGAAGACGAGGACTTCGAGGAGACAGGAACGAAGACAGGCTCTTCAGAACTGGCAGCTGATTGGAGGAAAGGTAAATCGCAAAATGAGATTATTATTTTGTATCGACTCCCGTCAACATATTTTGAAATCAACAGTTTTACTGATTCACCTACTTACCTTTTTCTATCATCCCTTATTCTGACCATTTATTCTGATGATTCGCCCAACTGTGTGGAACCCTCCGCTGATTCACCTCTTTTCAAACACATGATTCAGGTCATCAAGTTGGCCAACAAACTGGGAGCCGACTACTGCAAAAAGCTCCTTCACGGCTATGCTCAACTTGAAAAGTTGGTAGAGGCACGTCCGCCGACTCGGGCTCAATGGCCGCAAGTTTGGAAGGCAGAGGATCTGGTAGCTGTTCCTTTTTGTGAGATAAGAGATCTTTAGGAAGGAAAAGATGATGATCCAACCAATGACAACAAGTTGGAACTTGTGCCCAGTTACGGGTTCCTTCACGCCCCGAAGTTGAAGAAGGAAGGGGAGCCGAGTATCAGTTCAACGGTCGCGCCATTGGATGTGTCCGACTTGGCCTCAACTTCTGGACCGACAGTCATGCGCTCACAAACGCATCTGGTAGCTGGGAATCTTTTTCAGAACAAGAATCCTAGGTGAAACCGGGACACGTGACCTTCCACGAGCATTTCCAAGTCCTCAACCTTCCCAACATGCCCGGCAACTCTCCGATGTCGTCAAAAGCTCCTAGAGGATTTCCACAATGATCCTTACAATAAACTTGTTTCTTCTATAGTGAGTAAGACTATAGTGAGACAATAAGCTCCAATAACTGGAGTAGACACACCATCCGGAGTCCACCATTAGTTATTATTGTTGCAGACGAAAGTGAACTAAATCTTCTGTGTGAAGAAGAAAAAATGAAACTTTACCGTTGGCCCAGCAATGAGGCCAGCATTAGGATCCATAGTATCATTGTAGTCTTCGAACATACTGTTTCCAACGTAAGTTATTATTATTTGGTTCGCCATATTGATAACTGTGATCGGCCTGAAAATACTCTTAGACGAGCACTGAAAAGAAACATACGCCGCATGCCCACAGCTCCACCTATCGGATTCACGTAAGCCATATTCACCTGACCTTCCGTATAATCAACACCTTGTCTGAAAATTGTTCTTAATTTCAAGATAATCTCGTGTGCTCACAATCTGTCTCTAGAAAACTACAGCCAGGATGGGTTGCTAGCCTAGCTGCATTGTCTGAATCATAAGAACTGGCAAGCATGAAGGAAATGTACCGGAACAGGAGGATGATCGCCGCCAGAGAAGCATCATCTGCGAAGGGCAAGATTAACTATCCGATTTGCTCAGGTATTAAGTTTCCGAGCTGGGCTTCGAGGTTTCGGACCAGGAAGCTTCAAATTCAAAGATTCCAGATTCTTACTGCTTTGGAGAAAACTTTCACGCATATAAGCAGACAATTACCAATTTTCCAAACTGTCTAGCAAGACTTAGGTTGTCGACTCTATTATCGGATTCAATATATTTATTGACTGTTTTATGTACATTTCAGTTGATGCAATCGACGGAATCCGAATGAAAACGTCCGGTAAGCTCGACTGGACCTAGTTGGTAGGTGACCATGGGAATCTTTCCGTCCGTTATGAACTGTCTCGGGACTTCGATCTCCGACTTCTTCAGGCAGGGCTAAGTCTCTTTTTATCCCGAATTCATTCTCATTCTCACCCCATTATAGTTGCAACGATGGTAGATGTAGAGTCGGGGCTCGATGGAAGAGAACTCTCGCTTGTGACCGGACAACATAAACACTCCCATCGGGTTACTGTAGGTGATGGCCAGTTCATGGTCGAAGACTGAAATGGGAAGATGTCCTTTAGTGTGTTTACAAAAACAACGCTCAGTCAAAACAGCAATAAACGAGACTGTGTTGGTTCCTAAGATGGCCAAACCGAAACAACTGGGCAGGCAGTTCAGACATACTTCCTTGCTATTAGAGGTGATTCGAGGAGCTCTAAACTACTAGCAACTAGCATCTAGGTTTCTTGTGTACTAAACGTAACGCACTTCCTTCTAGACACTAATTGCAATCAGAAATACCTAAAAAAAAAAAACTTTTCGTGTAATTCTGGACGCATTTAGGAGAACCAACAACAAGTTGTTACAGATACTTCTATGGAGCTGTGGCTGATGGATAATGCGTTCCGTGTAAGAACCGCAGTTAGTTCTATTTTTAAAGCAAAAGAATACGGAGTAACAGAATCGAAAAAAAAACGTTGCAATGCAGCATAGCGGTCTTTATTCTACTTTTTCGGGTCTTCACTTTCTGGCGCTTGCTGTGAAAGATAACTTTGGTCATCTGCTCATGCTCATTTCGTAGCTTTCTTTCTCCTTTACTGGACAGCATCCAGCCCTAACTGCGGTTCTTACACGGAACGTTCTATCCATCAGCCACAGCTTCATAGAATTATCTGTAATAACTTGTTGTTGGTTCTCCTAACCGTAAGTTTCATAGACCAAGCGTCTCTGGAATATGTCTGCTGCTAGCAAACTTGAAGAGACTCACAAATTTCCGAATCGTAGAGTTTGACCCGAATACCAGGTGTGGGCATTCCGTTGCAAAGAAGCCTTCCGGCGACGCCGACAGACTGCATTCGTCCCATTCCAAAGAGTCCTTCGGAGATGGAGACGAGGCTCAAAATAAGAAGTAGTAGTGCTATCATTCTGAAAGCGGATCCTTTTTCAGACGTTTCGGAGAAAAGATCAGCAAGTGAAGAGACGAGTGTAGACACCTTGTGACCCTTTATACCTCCTCTCGTACTTCTTCAATGAGGCGCGAGAACAAGTTCGCCAAACGAGACGCCCCCTGACTCACCTAAACACACAATTTGGAGATTACGGTCTACTTTTTGTCCGGGTAAACTCTCTGAGATATTCAAATTCATTTAACGAGAGGAAACAATTGGAAGGCAAATTCAACAAAATAACAGTTAACAACCACGTAACAATCGGAAAAAGAAAACCTAAATTAGGGCATTTTTAATCCATTGGATGACGGCAGCGTTGTCGATGAGAACGTCGTCCAGTGGCTGCCAGGCCCGGTCACATTCGAGAGACAGTTCGTCTATCAGCAGGGGCAGATTCTTGTCCTCGATCTCGCTGCCCCAAAGCTCAGCACGATGAATCTTGATAAAGGCCGCCAGATACGACTGTACAAGGTCGAAATCTGTTCGCGTCTTCACAGCCTGAAGGTTGTTTTCAAGGGCTAAAATAAAGGAAAACTACCTCCAGAAGCATTTTGAGGAATTGTGAGAGCACGTCGGCTGGAAGACTGCGTATTTGGAAGTCGATGGACGACAGGGACATTCGTTTGAGCTGCTCGAAGACGGACAGATACTCGGTGATTGTTTGAGCCCTGAAAAGAACCATTTCAGGAAAGTCTCATCGTAACAATAATGGATGCCAATTAGATGTAGTGAGAAACCATAAATGTCGTCTTTTATGACTGTCGGAAAGAGCGCCACCTGTACATATCAGATACAATCCTAGAACGTGACACTTTTGTGCTTTTCGATGAAACGGTCCCGAATACTCAAATACCAAAAGTTCTCGATGGAAACTAGCACCAGGGCCAGAGAATCGCGGGATCAAAAAAGATCAAACCTTACCTTCTGAGAGACGCAGTAAATGAGCTCTCCAGCTCGAGCAGACTCCGTTTAGCCTGAATGCTCTTTCTCTGTTCCTCGGTATCCTCCTCCTTCGGCACGTCGAATTCGAACCCTTCCAGAGTGGCAGCAGCTGTCAGGAAGAATGGAGCCTGTTTCGGCTTTCTCACAGGCTCAGTCGGCTTGTTTCTCTCGCGAATTAGAGCCAAATCGGCCAGATTGGCCCATCGCGAGGGCGGAAGACCCGAATAGCTGATCAGTTCGGCATCGAAGCGTTCATCCGACTCCATAGCCTCTTCTTCTTCGCTGGCCTCGTCGTTCATTTCCGTCTCGTAGTCCTTCTCGACCGAAAGCTCCCAGGTAGGTTTGAAATCAATCGGCAGTGCTTTGATGTTCAGCTGTGCCGCGAAGAGCTTCTTATTGGCCCAAACTTCGATAGATTTCTCGTCCTAAACACTCATTTTCTGACGAAGAGGAAAGTGATGTTACCTTGTGAATTGTAGCTAGATACTGTCCAGTCTCATTGAAGGAAAGGCCAATACAGGGCTTGGCGAAGAGCATTACGTCGATCAGCTTTGAGGTCGAGAGCTCCCAAACCTAAAATAACGTTCAGAACGGAGAAAAGAAGTACTTACTCTGACGTAGCAGTCGTTGTCGGCTGTCAAAAGCCACTTTCCATCACTCGAAAAGGCCATCGCGTTGAGTTCATTTCCGATCTGCTTGAAGGAACGGACAACTCGTCGACAGAGCGTGTCAATCACGGCTACCGAAGGTCCTAAAAGGGGTTCTTGTCAGAAAAAAAAAGAATTTAAAGACCAACCGTTATCTTCAGTACAACTGACAGCGATCAAGTTGCTGGCCGGGGATTGAACACAACCGCGAATCCTCAATCTGGTCCTCATAGTCGTTGTACATTTGCCCTTCCGCACATCCCAGAACTTCAGTTCTCCGGCCGAGCTGCCGCTGACGAGTTCACTCCCACGAAGATCCACTGCCAGTGCCGTAACGGCCGCCGTGTGTGCTTTTCCAATCTTGATTTCTTTGCCATTTTCTAGCGTCGTCTCCTCGCCAAATGATCTGACCAGACGGCCGCTTTGGATGTTGAACTGGTCTAAGTGTCCTAAAGAGAGAAGATTGAGAAGTCAATCCAACAAGTGAACCTGTAGAATAACCAATGTAGGCAAAGTTTCCGCATGGGGAGACGCAAGTGGCCGTGGCAGTGGCGTGGAACATAGCGGAGTCGGTCGTGAAGCGGGGATGTACTAGCTAAACGAGTTTTATCATCAAAGACAATGGAAAGTGAGGTACCTGATGCTTGCCCATGGTCGTTTTTCTGGATGTCCAAGTCGAGACGGGAAGACTGTCGGCATGACGACAGAGAATGTTGTCCCAGGCTGCTTCGCGGGTAAGACCGATAGAAATGTCGACTACGGGATCAAGACGGATCGTTTCCATGGCGCGCTTCTGCTTTTTTGCCTTGGCTCTGAGATATAAGTGATCTAAAAATAAAAGAATTCTATTCACTTCGACATGATTCCAGCATCTCCGAGCTTGCATCTCATTGAATTGGCAGCCACGGAATGTTTTCTGATGGATCCATCCAAACTAGCCGTAATGAACTAAAAACTTAGATAAAAGTATCAAATAGCCTTCTACCTCAACTTTTGAAGAAAAAGTCACAGCACTGGCCGGTTCAGCATGTCCTTCCAAGATGTTCAGCTGTCTTGGCATTGAGTCGCCCGAATCGAGAATCCAGACGCGGATCGAGTTGTCGACCGAGCAGCTGACCATGATGGGCTCACTTCGGAAGAAATAAAGTTGAGTGACAGCGGCCTTGTGCACGTTGGCGATCTTTCCGACAAGCTCTTGCTTTTCCAGGTCCCAGACGGCGATGTGACCGCCGGAATCGGCTGTGGTCATCATGGGCAGACCGTCGGTTCTGAACACAGCATTGTAACCACGCTGGAAACTGAAAATACCTGAATCCGACAGCAGAGATGGCCCTGTCGTGCCGGAAAGACATGATCTGCTCGTCTGTCTTGATATTGTGCAATACGACGAGACCGTTGGAGAGACCGAGAGCCAGCATGTCGACAACTGGCGTCTGCTCTAAGACCTCAATCGAGCCGTCGACCACTGAAAAAAGTAATGTTGTGCAAGGTTCAAAATGTTATTTTGGTCGTTTTTTGACAAAAAAAGCAGCGGTTCGGTTCATAAGACGCTCCACCATAGAAAAAAGCTCACATTTAGTGAATTGGTGAATAACTTTTCCCGTGCGAATATTCACAATCCTCAAGCTGCCATCTGCAGATCCCATGACAATTTTGTTGATGTAGGTGGCCGGATGAATGATGGACGTGACTTTGAAGGCGTCCGTCCCTTCCAGATGGAGAATTTCTTCTCCGCTTTCGCAGTCGACTACTCGCAAAGCGTTCTCTGCATCTACCAGAATCTAAAACATGTTTTTGAGACCGAACGCAGGAAGATAATTATACGAGTTGGTCTCCGAGTACGATCATATGTTTGACTTCGCATTTTAGAGGGATTACTTGTTCCACGGAGCGACAGAAGGTCATACAGTAGATGGCACGGCCGGCAGCAGCAAAAATACTACACCTCTGGCTGGCAATTCTTAAGGAACATGGTAAAAATCGATGCAAATGTAAGAAAAACCTGGTTCTTGCGGCTACGGCAGTAATATCGGCCGGAAGACAGTCGGACACGGCGACTCTTCGTAGTTTGCCGGCATTGTACTCGACGAGTTGATTGCTGATTGGGCAGAAGAGCGAGATGTACGGCTTCTTGTTGTTTGTGTTGCTGTGGAAGACGGGACGAACTGCTGCCGTGTGCACACCGAGCGATTTATACGGCGCAAAGAGGTATGAGGGCTTCTTTTTCATCCTCTGTAATGGAAAATTAATAAATTTTGCAGAGCAAAGAAGATCGTCTTCTACGACGAAAAGGCTCCGGCGTTCAGCATTGCAGGAAAAACGAGCGTCTATATCTTTCTGAACGACAGTTTTGACGCCTTTCTGGGATTTTCCAGCAAAGAATTGCAGAAGTATGGGAAAGAAATAGGGAAACCGGCAGCGTATAAAGAAAAATTGAAATGGCTACAGTACTTTTCGACCTAATGTTTACGCGAAAATGTTTGATTCCTTACGTACGACATTTTCATTGAAACATCAACTACCGTACCAATCCGTTTGACTTACTGGTTGTTTTTGTCAACAACGCACTTTTCACTTACACTCTCTCTCCAAAGCACTTTCAACTGTGTTTCCAACTTTGATCACAATTCTGATACTCCCCCATAAATGCACTGTAATCGAAAAGATGCTCTCAAATACAGTAGGCAACGAGACATATTTGAACACGGGCCGCTCTCTAAAGTGATTTCTCCTCGAGCCCGCATCTTTCTAGCCTTTTTTTTAAGTTTGGTACGTGTCGAAAGTCCAAGGCTATAGACTCCTAGACGTAGCCGAAGCGCTCAAATCTTGGATCGGATGATCAGATCTTCTTCACTCTTCTTTCTAGTCGCAGCATTTGATATTCCAGGATCTTCCGATTGTTGCTTGGAGAGAGAATGAATCCACAGCCCGGTACAAGTGGTGAGTTCCTCAAATTCATTTTCATTCGTCACCTAGACATAAATTCTTTTGTATCCTTACTTCGTATGTTACTAATGCTCTAAAGATCGTCTAGTTTGAGAGGCACTGCGGTAAGAGATGATGGAGGAAGAGGGTCTGGAACACTATTGAGAAGCACCTATCGAAGTGGTAGACTTACAATTAGAAGAATAGAAATATCAAAATAGACAATTAAATCTTAGAAGCATAAGTTATTAAATTCTATGTATGCTCCAACAAAAAAGTTCTTTATTGCTCGACTACATTGCTAAAAGAAGCTGAAGACAATCAGGAAAGCTTTTAGCAATATTAGGGATACTGTCCAGTGAAGTAAGTACCCAAGGCCTCATTGGCAGTACTCAGTTTGGTATACTAGGAAGTTTCAAAACTTGCTCGCAACAATCTCTCCTTTCCAGCCTCGTCATGGATCGACGATGCTCCAATGCCACCTCCGGTGGACCCTCATTTCGGCGGAGCTGTTCCACCTTTCCCTCCCGCTCCCTTTCCACCAGCTTCTACTGCTCCTTCCACGTCTCCCGACTACCCGATGAACATCAAAAGAGAACTTGTAAGTTATCCCTTAGTTCATCACAAGTCTTCTTTTCAGATATCGCCTCCTTCTCATATGGTGCCTCCCGAGCCCTTTCCCAATTTCGCTCCAGGAGGGACGAGGCAATTCCCAGAGAATCAGGGGTTGTCGTCCCAACGGGTCAAGCAGGAACTCATGTACCACATCCAGCAGAGATCTGCAAGAGACGAGGGTCCGAATCCCTTGAGACTGCCAACGAAACAGGATATGGAGTGAGTCTGCCTATCCCTTCTGATTGCCACAACCTGTGACTCGCGCTAATGTGGGAGTAGCTGGGAGGGGCTCCATAACAACGGGACAGAGTAATAGCCAAAAGGAAACCGAAGGACTTGTTTTCAGTCTGGCTGAAGCTGAAACCACGGGTGGGCGGCGGACAGTCCATGTCGTGGCTGAGGCCTCTCCAAACTTCGTGGTTCCCAAACGAGATTACGCGGAGAACTGGGTCGAGGCTTTATTCTTCGAATTAGACGATCCCGAGCCTCATGGTTCTTTCGGCACCACTGCCGAACTCTTCCACATTGATGGTCTGACCAAGTCCGAGAATTTTGACCCTCAACCGAATCGCTTCTGTCTCGGATCCTATGTGGTACAGACGCCTCTCATTGCCTACGTCAAGCAAGTCGGTGAGTGTCTCCGTAATTATACTTTTCCAACTGACAACTTTTAGGCAAAGGAGTGGAGATCAAGCGAGATGAGATGGGGAACGTCGTGTTGACGAATGTGAGCAAATCGACTGTCTTTGTTCAATGTGCAAACTATGCCAGTAAGGTCGGAGATCCAAATGACACTGTCTACAGACTGGGCTCTTTCTACAAGGAACCCAATATTAGCGGTAAGTATTGAGTAGGAAAGAGGCATTGATTCTGTTTAGCCCGGCAAATCATGATTTTTGACGCTGCGAGGTTCAACATGACTCTCAGAGGAATCAGAGACCAGACGGACTTGACCAGTTTATCTGTAACTTTTCCTTACCATGCTCATAAGCAGCGCTTTCAGCAATACTGTTTCACGAAGATCTCCTTCATAAAAGGCTTCGGAAGCAAGTACCTGAAACGAGCCGATATCACAGACTGCGAGATTTGGGTCGAGTTGAAGCTGATCGCTCCTCTAGCTGAGATCGATAAGAAATTCGAACAACTCTTCCCCATATCTTGACTTCCCCTCAAACAACATTTGCAGCTAGATTCTCTACTTTCTTTGTCTGTATAATTCAAGAACTGTCAAGTTTCTTAGTGCCATTTGTCTTTCAAGAGATGCTCTCAAAAAATTCTAACTTTTATTTTACCTCACCTTTTTTTCTGTATAAATGTGTTTCTCCAGCAAACATTACAGCAAATGACCGACTGTTCAGCCTCGCAGCTTCCATCAAACAGAATAACCCTCTCAAGGCGTAAGATGTCAAAGTGTCTTCTGTTTGGAGCAAGTTCCGAAGAAGAACTTGCCGAAACTGACGATTAGAAACAGAAATACTCTAATGTCTTGAACATTCACACTATATTCTCACTCGGAAAGTGGTCTTTTCAACACGTACACTGGACTGCTTTGACCAGCTTGACTTTCGTTTCTTAAAGGACGTTCTGTGTATAGTGCCAATGATGAGGCAGAGTAATGCAAGCAACTTCATAGATCTTCAAGCATTAATCACTAACCCAGACAGATTCTGCATGAATGATTCTTCTAATCGCCACTGTTGTGAAAACAGAGTTAGTTCCACCAGGAAGAACCCGAATGTCAGTATGGGATTTGACTGAAGTGCATGCTCTACAGAAGATTTTCTGATTTCTGTTAATCAGTTCCGCCCATTTTTCCGTGCTTAAAATTGTTTGAACTGACTCACACCTTGGGTGAGCTACTGAACTACACTACTCTTCCAATCAGCCGGCTATTTCTGAACACTCCTTCTATTCACAATGTTCTCCATCAGCAACCATGCTCTCAGTGCGATCAACTCTGGTTTGGGAGTTGTCTTCAATCTGTGTCTTCTTCCTCTGATTATTACAAAGTCTTCTCCAATGATGGGATCCTACAAGTACCTGCTCTTCCTTTACACCCTTCAGTCTGTTATCTGGGGAGCCATCTGCTACTTTATCACCCCAGTAAGAGTAATCTTTTTTATGTAAACACCCGAAATTGTAGCAAGTATACGCTGCTAAGGGCTATTTTGTTTGTTTTTCCGGCTCCGGCTACTTCGACGTTTTTGAAGGAACCTTAGTTCTGATGGCATATGCTTTCTGTTGGATCCAGATCGTCAGTATTGTGACTTTATGTTTCCTTCAGCGGTACCTCACGCTAATTGAGTAAGTTATCATTAGCCTAACGGGGCTGAATCGTTTTGGATCAAATGTTTGAGTACAAACCAAATGTGTCACAAGTTTCTAAGAGATGTTTGTAGATCCCCTCAACGCGACTGGTTCACGAAGAAGTCCAAAGTTTGTGTCATTGTTCTTATTGACCTACTGATGACGGCGGCAATCGAACTCATCATGGTATGGGGTTATTGGCCAGCAGAATACAAGAATCAAATCATGGGAGAAGATTTCAAGAAAGTAACTGGGTTCGACATTCAAAAGACACCATATATCGGAGCGCCTGATTGGGTAGGTTCTAAATATAAGGATTGATTCCAATTTCTATTCAGATTGACGGAGAACTTCATATAAAAGGTGTTTTCGTGAGCGGCTTCTTTGGTCTCTATGCTACAATAGCTTCTGTGATCATTGGGGTCATAATTGTCCGAATGGTTCGAATCTTCTCGAATCTGCTAAAACATACAAGAACAAGACGTCTGGAGTATCAGACAAGGATCTTCCTGCTTCTTCTAGTTCAGGTTCTTTGATCTTTTATCGGAAACAGTTGACTTCCAGACATTCTTCCCCGTTGTCTTCAATTTCGGACCAGCGATAATGGGACATTTTGGTGGAATTCTCAGAATCGATTTGGGATCTGGCATCGCAGCTTTCTGTAGTCTCATCTCTCTCGCTCAATGTATCGATCCAATCGCCACCTTCTTCTTCGTGACCGAATATCGAGCTGCCGTATTCGGATTCTTCAAGAAGCCGTCGGTTGAGCCTGCGTCGACCTATACCGGCAGTGATCAGTCTCCAACTATTCTTGCGGACTCCAATAAATAGTTTCCGTTTCTGCGAAGAATCTTTGTGACTTCCTGTAATAAGCTCCAAGGAGGCCAATTCATTTAAACAAAGTTGAACGGGTGGAGAAGGTGGAGAGGCTCGAAGAACCCAAGAGCACTAGTATCCTCCAAGATACGAGTTTCATATCTACATTGTTTTCAAATCAAAGTGCCTCTCTCTAACGGAACCTGAAAACAATCCCCAAAAATAAACCCCTGCAGCTAATAATAGCGGCTGCCCGTGACGTCGATAGTGTGTAGCACGCGAAACATCTTTCACCATCCATGTTTCAGTTTCGCCATAGTATGTTTCTCATCTTCTTCAGGAAAATTTAAAATTGTAGGAGAACGAATTCGAAGTAACATACCTTCAGTCTATCTGGATTGTCCGCCGCTACTTCGATTCTTTGCCTTGGATTTCGTTCTTGTAAGTCGCTCCAAGATCTTGTTCATATTCTAACAGATTCTGTTTCAACTTCTTTGTGTCATACTCGTGTTCTTAAGAGAAGATCTCAGTTTTGACCAAAACTATGTTAATATTGGGGTGTTTACGTCCAGTCTCTTGGCTTTCATTCTAGCGTCCGTGGGAAAGGTAAGTGTTTCCGTATTTCAAGAATGAAAAAGATACATTTTAGTACAAACAATACACAACCGACGATAGAGACGCTGTCATGGGCTACCAATGGTTCAGCCTCTCAATTACTTTATTCGTGAGACTCTTCAGTTTCTTTGATACAGTATTTGTAGAAAGGCGCCGCATTGTTTGTGGTGTTGGCATTATTTTTCGCCGATAGCCGTGAAGCTGAAGTAACATCGCGAACGTACACTTCGTGGGAAGTGATGATCAGTAAGACAAATGGCCTTTTTTAACAACTCTTTCAGTCTGGTGCCTTACCATTATTTGCGAAATCGCAATGGAAACGTCAATCAGACCCCCGAAACAGCATATTCGTCAAGAAGAACCGTTCGAAATGAGATATGGAAGACAGCTTGATATACGGCGCTACGGTGCAGGATATTCTGTACATGGCAGAAGATATCAGTAATTCTCGACTCTACATGCGGCTCTGTACGCCACCGTTGTTCAATGTATGAACTAGCAGGCAACAGAGAATGCTTCCTGATCAAAATTAAAAACTGTTCGGAATAAACGATATGCCTTGTTATCGATTAGTCATTTGGGTCATTGGGTACAGAGATGGATGCGTGGTGCTAAAAATAGATGGGCCAGCCTAGTATGCGATCGAGTAACAGCTCCCCATGACGTCACCGCAGACCAATCTAATGCCCCGTCGTTTTATTTTCTACTCCTTCTACGACCTCCGACAGAATAACTAGTTTTAATAGAGCACGAATACAGCTAGAGCATAAAATAGCCATTTACGTAGTAAACAGTCGGAATGACCGCCAAGAGTTGGTGGCTCGTTTGCAGTAATTGTCGTTCTTGTAAGTTATCCTCCTTTGAAACCAACATATTTCGATCATAGTGTTTATTTCTAATACTTCGAATCGTATTGGTCACGAAAAAAAATCTGGATATCGAACATAACCAGGTCAACATTGGACTACTCCTGTCAACCATAATCACCTGCGGTTCGCTCTACTTGGGAAAGGTTGGTTTGTCCTTTTATCATACTGTCTTCAACAGGAACATATCGTATCAAGCATTTCACCAGCTTCTTATCTTTCGATGCTCTTGTTTGTTTTAATAGCAAATCAAAAGAGTATCAACTATCTGCTCTCCTGGTTCTAGAACCAGAGTATAGCCGTTCTGACAGTTTCGTATTCTAGATACTAGCAGAAAACAACTTTGACGTGAATGCTAGCCAGCATTTCTTTATGTTCAGTGTAGTCGTCACTTTTATGGTAAGACAGACGTCCGCTTTTGAATAAAACGCATTCAGAAATCTGTACTCTTGTTGGGAGCCTCCGATTTCGGCGAATATACTGAAAAGTTTTTTGCGGGATTTGTCTCGAGAGAACTATACATTAGTAAGTATTTAATTCAATGGTTCATTTTCAGTATTTTCAGTCTGGCTTCTATCGATTCTCGCCGAAATCGGGATAGAAATTGATCTCGGGAGACGGATTAGAGTAGCCAGGAAAAGAGCAGCAGTTCAGTTTGGATAATCAAGCAAAGAATCTAGCGTATTGTGTCATGTCTATCGAGAAGAATAATGGCTAAGTAAGAGTGAATGCTTAGTTTACATGAGTGAGACAATAAATTTCTTTGTCGTATGGATTGGTCTGTTTCCGAAGTTGCTAGCTTTTCTGTATCTCTCTTTTTGACCTGAAGTTTACATTTCCAGAGGCGATGAACAGGCGTGAGGGACCGTCGAAACCCATCAGTTGGTGGAGTTCTAGATGTAATGCCTTGCAAGCTGTCCTGGTAAGTTATGAGTTAAATCCGTTTTCGAAGGTATTACAGTTCAAAACTGAGCTAGTCAGGTCTCCCTCAATAATCTTCTACTCCAGATCGGCTTCCTCTCCTATCGTTACTACCTGTTTTCGATCGATCCTGATCTGGTAAAGGTAGGAAATGCTGTGAATACCGGCTTGCTCGTCACAAGCATCCTGATTATGGTACTAGCATTGATTGGACAGGTACTCTTTGTTTAACTCAGCTCATAGTCGTCTCTTCAGTATGAAGAAAATTCATCCTGTCGGTTCACAAAAGCTCTCGCCGTTTCCGTGTCCGTTATTGTAAGCCTACCATTTTCACAAATCGAAGACAAGATTCCAGAAGTCGGTGTGTCTGTTTTTAGCCTTCATCGAATTGACACACATAGAAGAAGAGTCCACTTTCCGAGCATATACATCTTGGGAGTTGGTTATCAGTAAGTCAACAGCAGTCATAAACTAACATTCTGTTCAGTTTGGTTTCTGTCAATCGTTGCCGAATTCGGAATTGAATCCTCGCTTGTTGGTTTCTAAACGATATTGATGATCCCATCCAATGACATTGACGTGGAAAAGGACCATTTTTGCTTTTGTAACCAAACTACTCTTATCCCCTTCTTATTATACGCGATAAATTCTCACTCAGATTCTGTGCTTGACATTCCAATGAATCGTTTCCGACGGTTAGCATAGTTTTGAGTGGCCCTTGCTGGTTCTTCCTCTCGCAGTCATCTCAATATTAATATTTGTAGGTTTCCTCTCGAAGTTTTCGTCTGACACGCCCAACGGCTGTAAACTAAAAGACCGTATTGAGTTATACAGCTATACCTGGAACCCTCTGACCTTTTTTTCAAAAATAGTATTGCAAACTAGCCATTGTCTCTAAAGTGGCAACCCCCACTTCTAGTCGTAGGAAAATTGGCGCAGTTTACAAGCAGCAATCAGACCGTGAATAAGGCACTTTCCGTTCAAAAGTCCTCTTCCTCTTCCGCCTCCCTCAAACTATATATTCCCCACCTTCAATTGGATCATCTTCCCACGGTCCCAGTCCAAGGAATCAACTTCCCTATTTTCCGTCTTTGTGTCTGCCTTGTTACTTCCATTCATAGCACATTCAAGTACGTAGGTAGTCTGGATCTCTTTTGAGGACAGGAGACTCGTTTTTGTCTGGATTACTTGAATATGATATCAGTAACCACATGTGTTGTTTTGCTCACTGTTCAGTACAATTCAGATGAACTGGAGAGTTTGCTCATAGGCCATTGTGGCTCATGAAAGGACTCGTCAACGAAGTAGATTTATAGGAATGCTACTGTGTTTTGGAATTGAAGAGTACGTGCAACATATGAATAAGTTGAATTTTTTTTTATTAGGAGATGTGAATCAATTGCAGAGCAACTCATCTGCTGCTATAATTTAAAACATGACTAGCAGAAACACAACAAGCAAGCTCTGTAGGTTCCGTGTTGCTATTTAAAAGCTACGGTAGTGAACATCGTAGCCATACCATCTTAATTACTTCGTCGTTGTTGATTGATTAGAGAACAACCTCGTTAGTATGAATTCCTAGTGAACGGACTTTCTCGAACAGTCTCCAGCCAGCTGCAGTTTACCATCTAGTCTCGTTCTGTAACCCTGACTTCTGTGTAGTTTCCCTGATAAAAAGGGAAAAGATCTCTGTTCAAAAACGAGGAAGTGGAAGTGTAATCATACATTTTAAAGGTCTTCTACAAACTTGAGATGACGATGAACGTGAAAAGAAAAAAGGTAGGTTGAACCATTAGACGACTACAATCTTGGTAGGGTGAACTTCAGTTTGCTTTTATCATAGAATCCAAATACCATTCGACCTTCTTCTACACACATTGATTCTTCCGTTCTAGCCGCCCATTTCGTGCGATCTAGATCGATTCTACATTCTTGCCTTTGCAAACGTACCATCCCGTTTGTACGAAGTATTAATCGTCAATTGAAGGGCTTTGATCTCAATTCAGTTCCAGTCTAAATAGACTTGCAACTGCTGGACGAAATCTGGGAGCTCGAAATTAGGAAGCCTTTTCCAATCTCTAGGAGGGTTAAAAGAAGGCTGGGGCTAAGAGATCACACTTCTATCCTGGTTTGAAATCTTTGTCACAGTTTCTATCAGCTATCTTGATTTTCCAACCAGACACATGGTGTCTCGATTTTAAGTCAAGAACTGTAGCCTTTCTCTCAGGACGTCATTCCGGATTCTCAATTTCTCCCTCGCAAAGAGCACAAAGAATAAGAAGACTGTTTATGATAAAATAACCAGGAAGCCACGTCTGTTTTCCTAATCGTACCATCTCATATTTGTGATGAGCCTGCTTTCAAGGTATAAACATGACACTGGAAAAAGCAAAGCTTAAAGCAAAAACCAAACTTCTTGTTTACCGAAAGAGACCATCTCTTTGGATTTTTGGTCTTGGGGACGAGAGCGCTTCCCGTGCCTAAATACCCTTCTGTCATTCCCGTGGTCATTCAAGAACAGTTCTCTTATATACCCTTGTTGATCTGTTATCCTTTTTGAGCTCAATGCGACAGCAATGATCAAGAACACCCTGACTCTAACACTACGACAGAGACCCCTCCAATGATTGACTAATCGTTCTTTTGCAGCTGCATGCAGCTAGGAAAGAGCTCATCCAATTTTGCAGCTAATCTTTGGAAACAATTCCAGATAAACTTCCTTATGTCTGTTCGAAGTTTGGAGAATATAATAATTGACTAATGGAGTGTTTCTCTTGTTGTTCGTCCCAGGATGAATAGACCTGGAGACGTCAGAAAGGTCGAATCTTGACTCCTCGTTCTCCTCTCGGATCTCTCTTTCATGAGGGCGGAGTCTAAATGAGTCGACTGGATTTCAAGAATAAGGGAACAAATTCTGTTATAACGAGAAAACGACTACTCTTCGCTTTTGGGGTGGGAGGTCTTTCCTCGATAGCCAGTTCGCATCTGACCTCTCTGACTCTAGTCGGCATACGGTAACTCTGTCTGTATCTATTATACCTTCGGAACTTGCTCTGGAAAATTTTCAAAATAGTCAATCTCGTACAACTCGTAGCTTCAATGGAAGCATCAGAAACCGTTCGCTAACCTTCCACCTGACTAACTCCCATACCAACAGCTGCATTCAGCGAGATAAATAAGGAACTGTGGTTTCTGTCCATTCGCTTTAACTCATTACGGTGAATATCTCTGATCTTTGGGGGAAGATCTGTCATGTTTCACTTAACATTTTCTTTCTCACGTTGATTCCTTAGTCTGCCACAAAGCACACTTTTTGCCTATTGACCTCAAGTTCAGTAACCTAGAAGATCGAGGACGCATGCCAATGACCAAAGTTGCCTCTTTGGTTGTTTTGTCAAAGTCAGAGAGAGACATTCATCCATGTACTCGCGCATGCATATTGTGGAAGATTCACTGGCTGTATGACGCCGAAAGCTGACAGCACTCTCGTATGTTCGTGTTCTTTCTCTTGTCATTTTGAAAGAATATGTGATTGAATCATTTGAACATGATGCTTCTTTCCAGTGTTCTCAAACCATTTTCTTAAAAGCTGTCTCTTGTTCGGATATAGTATTTACAGGGTACACAGGTAGTCCGCATACATGCAAAAAATCCACTCAATCAGTGACCTCATATGAATCCTTCCTGACTACTCTTGCGTCAGTCTCATTGTTTGCCACGTCAGTCACTCGTGAAACAACGCATCGCGTTTCACATATTACTTCAGTACAAGCAGTACTCCCTATTGTCATCAGACGTCTTACCCTTCTTGCCTTTGTTCTCATTTCTTATAACCTGAACCCCTTTACAGAGACACAAATGGGTAGCATACTGGTCAGAATTCTGTTCCTCCTGTCAGCTGTTTTCTGTCTATTGGTTTCAGCATTTGACCTCCAGCCTACACTAGATTACGACTATGATTCTCTACTTGACGCTATTCTTCCTCAACGTTTCAGAGGTTTGTATAACTTTAATACCGAGAAATAAGAACCTTTTCAGTGCCAGCAATAAAACTACAGCCACCTCGCGTGCTTCGACAGTCTCCAATGAGGACATATCATTTGACCGGTGGAATATTTGGTCGTTAAACGGAAGAAGAGAGCAAGATAGCTGTAATGAACTATATTTCTGTCTGGAACAAATTCGTACTGCCTCCAGTACCAGAAAAAAAAATATGCTGACCCGTTTCTGGACTTACCAGAGTTCATTCACTCAATGATAATCAAAAAAGATATAGAAAACGAAACCAATTAAACACAATCAGTCGCATAATTCTGGAAAAAAGACCCTCGTTTCCGCAATACTAGCACCTAGAGGACAGAATAGCCTTTCTGCCGCTCTATGATACGGTAGTACCTTCGGTCTCTTACAGTAGACGTACAAACTATGCCATTTTCATTGAAAAATAAGAAAAAAATATGCAGAAACCAACTTTGATGGCCTGAAGAGAAATTAAAGAAGAGGAGCGTTCAGTCGAGCAACCAAGCGATCCTGACATCGTGACGAGGAACAAGAATGCTGAAAGACGATCATCCAGAACGAAAAAACTTGAACTTATCTGGAGGAAAAGAAACTGCGAGAAGACCAGATGCCTGTCCTCCATAGAGAATGGGATCCCTCAGAGCAAAGAAGACTGCTGAAAGTTTTGAATGAGACTAAGGAAAGGAAACGGTTCGGATTAATACAGAAAGGAAAAGTTATCTGGAAAAAAACTCGCAGCTTCCTCCGTTTCTGAGGATGGACTGTACGAGGTTTTGAAAGGAAGTGAAAGACTGAAAGGTCCGAAAGTGACCAAACTGAAATGTATCGTCGAACAAGAGCAGTGGTAATAGTTCGGCAGGCGCCCCCTTTCGTTTAAATTTTTGGCGCGGTTTTACAATATCGCTCAGAATAGGTTTTTCTGATGAAATTTACCAACTTTTTCAGTTTTTGACGGCTTTTACCGAATCCAGCGTGTAAAAAAACCCCCTAGAATGTAAGAAAAGTGAAAAAACTACGGAAAAGAACGAGTTATTCGAAGTTTGTCTCAAAATTACAGTTCTCTAATTTCCCTGTCATTTATGACGTTTTGCATGTTCTAAAGGGTTCTTTTTGCACGCTGGATTTGATAAACGCAGTTAGAAACTGGAAAAATTAATAAATTTTATGAGAAAAACACGATTTTAGACGAAGGGGGCAACTACCGTAATTTTTGACTTGAAGGGGGGAGCCTGCCGAACTATTACCGACTTGAAGGGTGCCAAATAGGCCTAAAAAGGGGTAGAGGAGGACAACGAGCTTGGTAACCAGCTGCAAAACACGTATAGGGGCAAAACGAATAAAAATACGATTACTTGCGACTGGTTCTCGAAAATGTGCAAGAATCACATAACTGCAAACAGAATGCACAACACAAGATGTGGCTTTTGCTCGGAATAACATGGCCACGCAATGGCACAAGACTAGTCGCTAAGGTTTTCTGTTAGTTTTTGCAGGTTGTGTTCTCGGACTAGAGGAGATGGACTCTGGTGTCATGGTTTGAGCAGCGTTCCACAGTGGCGAATCCCTGAATCTTTACTTCGTTACGGATTGACTGAATGGTCAGCTTATCAGCAGATTCTGGCTCAACACCTTCTTCCATTCCTGGGTACGCCCCAGGGAAATGGATACTCGCTCGTTCAAGACAATGCCCCGTTTCACGCAAGCAATGGAACAATGCAGGGGATGGCTGCTAATGATATCAATACGACTGGCCGGATTGCTCTCTCGATTGTAATCCAATCGAAAATCCCTTTGGAGTTTTAACTCAAAAGGTGTCGAATCCGAGCTCGGAGCAACAAAAACCGACTTGTTTTACGCCGTTGAATGCTTCTACGTATCTCGTGATGGTCGAGATTATGTTGTTCTATACGTTATAGAGCTTCCTAGTTCAAGTTTTTTTTGGCGGATTTTTGAATATTCTTGACGGTTTTTGATATACCCCATTGTTCTTCATCATTTTTGTTGGAATCGCTTACTGCTTACTCTATTTTGCCTTGAAACAATAATTTGGAGGGAGAAAACGTCAGATTCCGGCAGAAAATGATGAAGTACAAGGAGAAATATCAAAATCTTGAAGAAAGTTAAAAATCCGCCAAAAAGAAAAAGCTCGCGAAAACCTGTTGAAATGAACGGGGCCACCAGCCGAAGTATTACTAAAGTTTGTTCGTTCTTCAAAGTTTAAAAAAAACCCCAAGTAATTAGGTCCAAGGTTGAGTTATTCGTGCGAAAAAGATGTCTGCCAGTCTTCTACTATTCGTCCTAACGACGGGTCTTTTCGCCTTGGAGGAAGACACTCACAGCATTGACACGAGAGGATACGTCTTCGACCAAAAGGGTAAATGTGAGTTTTCCCTGAAACAAACTCTATCGAGCAAAGTATAGATGTGCAGACGAATTCTGTATACATGTACATGGTGATATATTCGGTCTTCATCTCCGTGATTCTAGTGGTTGGCTGCGTCAATCTCTGTCTCATTCGCTGCTACTACAGACGTAAATGTCGCGAAATTCTGGATCAGATGAAGGTTGATAGGGCCAAGAAGCTTAAGGAAGAAGGTGATTCGTCGCCATTTGCTGTCCATCCCCTTCGAACTGGTCATTTGGATGAGGCGACGAGGAAGGAGGAAAGGGAACGGACACAGCACATGGTTTGGGATCCGGCCACATTGGCCCAAGTTTGTCATCTGATGCAGCCGAATCGCGAAGACGCCGTCTTCTTCCACAATCAGCCCTATCGAGGAGTCGTTCTCAATACTCGCGAACAAGCCGATCAAGGAGTCATTCCGGAAGGTGCTGTCGGGTTCGACGCGCCGCTCTCCAGTGTTGCTATCAACTCGGGCGTCCAAGCCACCAGCAACTTCTCCAAGCTTTAGACAACTTTCCCACCTCCAGAAAAAGGAGAAATAAACTACGTTTGCTATAAATTCTGCTCATAAAACTCTTCTTAAAATTAACAAAAGAGACAAAAGGGACGGGGGAAAGAAGTGAAGAGTGGTAAAATGTACACAGTAGTTCTCTAATCGTCATCACTGCAAATGACTATACTTTCTGTTAAATATATGCTACACATCACATTTTTCACGGAATGTATGGAATGGTACAGGGTTTTCTACGCATAAACTAGTTTTTCTTCTCGAAAAAGTCGAGGTTCAGCTTGAAGAAGACGTAGGGATAGTACTCGTTGACTCCGAGTGACATCAGAGCAGGTGAATCTTCGAAGCTGTCGATAGGACCCGCAGCCGATCCGTCTAGATGGATGTAGAGTTTGTGCAACTCGCCTCGCAGCTTCTTTTGGGCTCCTTTTGTCGGTTCGACGACGGCTGCTTGGAAATTGACCGGAAGACCGTATCTGAAGGTTTTTTTGTGAATAGTAAACATGAAAAAAGCACCTTAGGACGGATTCAACGAACACTCGGAGGGCTTTGATGTGGATATAGGCGGCGAAGATTTCGCCAAAGTTGATTTTCAGCCATCGGATCAGGGGAGCATACTGTTTCTGTTTCTCGGCTACGAGCTTGTCTCGCTCGCTCTTTCCTGCCTTCAGCGATTCCTCGTCGTAGACGAAATCGCGCACGATGAATCTGAAAAGGGAACATTCTTTTCTTCGCTCAACATTTAATTGGGAAACACAAAGGAGTAGAAAACTCACTTGTTCTCTCTGGCCAGCTGCTTGAATTCTTCGATGACCTTCTTGAACAAGGTGACGGAGTACAGAGCGTGTTCTCCCTCCTCGGTGATCAGTCTGCTGGATCCCGGCACGACCATTGCGGTGAATGACGAATATTTCATCTCCCATTCCTTGGCGTTGACTCTACAAACTGAAGCAGTTAATAGATAACCGAAACAGAAGAAACAATAAGTGTTGACTCACCTGGGAACTACGACCATGAGGGTTTGGAGATATTCGGAATTCAAGACAAAGTCCTCGGCTTTGACCACATCGGCTAGATCTTTCGTCACCAGGGATCCTCTTGAAAATTTTTTTATGAAGACGAATAGAAGGAAAACATACGTGGCTTTTCTGTCAATTTGATTGAGATTGTTCTTCAAGTTGTTGTAGGAAATGGACTTGGACTTGAGGTCATTGTCGATTTGCGTGACCTGCTTGCCCATAATCTCGGTCAGGACCTTCAGCGACTGTTTCAGCGGATATTTGGCTCCTTCCCATTGAAATTTAGTCACGTAGCTCTTCATGTCCTCTAAATGTTGAGATAAACAAGGCAAATAACGACGACATACTGTTGCCGATGACCAAATTCTCGTAGAGCTTGCTCTTGTCGTCCTCGAGCACCTCACCAAAGTATTGCACTAGTTTCCTCGTCACTCTCAAAACGTATACTTTGAAAAAGAAACGACGGGGGTTAAAAAAAGTTCAGATTCGCGTAAATTGGAAAAAAAAATTCATTAATCGAGCTTTTTTTGACAGAATGCTGCAAAAAATATTGATCAAAGATATGAACTAACCCTTCGGCCGTCGTGTCCAGCTTTGTGAGGTCATCGGACAGTCCGACGAGCTGATCGAGAGTTCCTACCTGAATTTCCTTCGTTTGTAATAGGAAAATAGAGTACCTTGAGATCCGGGACGGCGAATTTGGAGTTGACAGCCAGATTTCCGGTACCGCGATTGAGCTTCTCCCAGGCATCACTGGTTCCCTTCTCGCCGGGCACGGAGATGAGCCAGTACTCCCCGGAGGTGGTAGTCATCACCTAAAATTTTTTATTTTTCTCTTTACAATAAACGACAAGAAGTTAAAAGAAGAAGAAGATGTCCTCCTAGGAGGATATTTGGATGAAGGATGAAGTGAATGGGTCTATGAGCCTAACAAAGAGAAGAAAGGAATGAGAAATACTGGAAGTGAAAAATGTTCGAATCACGAAAGGATATTTAGGAGGTTCCGAGAATGAGGGCAACAATCATTCCGTAAAGTCCCAAGACTTCGGAGAAAATAAGAATGAGGATCATTCCGACGAAGAGACGAGGTTGTTGAGCTGTTCCACGAACTCCGGCATCTCCGACAATTCCAATGGCGTATCCGGCTCCCAGGCCGCAAAGACCACAGGTGAGTCCAGCTGCCAAATGGGCGAATCCCTTGTTCAGATTGTATCCCTCTGAACTGGCGCTGACCTTTCCCTTTAGGACCATAGCTACTACAAGACCGTAGATACCAATGATACCAGCCTGGAACCAATTTGACTGATGAAATACAAAAACAAAACCATAATGACGGGGATGACGGACTTCATGATCAGCTCAGGACGCATGACGCCCATGGAGCAGATTCCGACGGCAGACTTGGCTGTTCCGTAGGCAGCTCCGAGGACGGTGAAGATTTGGGCAGAAGCGGCTCCCATGTAGCCGAAGAACGGGGCATAGGCAGCCTTCTCGGCTGTGGCCAAATCGTAAGACATACCTAAAACATGGCATTGTTTTTACACTATTTTCGTAACAGAAGAAATAGAAGTTTTCGACAAAAAGGAGACTAACGCATCTTTTAGGGAGCGGTTTCAGAACAAGCTTTGCGCTCGGAAAAGAAGAAGTGGGCAATATGCCAGAACAGCTACATGTTTATGTTTTGTTATTGCTTCAGGCAACTTCTCTGCGTTTTCAGCAACAAAACAGCCCAAAAGACACGTGGCAAGCGTGAAAAGAGCACGACAAGGAGTGCGAAACTGTCGGGCGCTTCAGAACTTGTGAAGTGAATCGGAATGGAGGTGTAAGTTCAACGAAAAACAGCCGACACGGGTTTTCCGAAAGAGGCTCAAGATCGATTTTCGGTCTCTGGGGCCAGTGTTGAATTTGAACCGCCGATCGTGGAAAGACCTTTTGCATTTGCCGTGCACTCGCGCGCAAATGACATTTTTTGGTAACGATAGTTGGAATGGCGTGTGAGCGAAAATGCTGTTTTACGTAAAGGACCCAAGCGGAAAACCTTTGAATCCGTGAAAGGCTGTTTTCTCATTGTTTGTTAGCTGTTTTCCTTCTTCACTTATGTTCATTTCATTTCTTTTCACTTACTGTATGGAACAAAAGAGTACACAAAAAAAATGACCAACAAGAGCTACTTGAGCCTCTGCTTCAAAGAACTTCAAAGAAACTAAAGAACAAATGTACTTCTTTACAAGAGAACTCACAGTTCGAGACTGTCTTATGTACTTAGGCGAAGTAGGGTGATTCGCGTTTCACTTTGATCTTTTTCTTGTACTCGTTATTGATGTTTTCTTTTTCAGATGAGTGAAGAAACGGCCGTAGTAGCCCCAGAAGTCGTGAAGGTCGAGTCCGTGGATCCGGTGAGTGGTTTTCTTCCAAACAACAAACAGAACAGGCATTCTATTTCCGATTGGGAAAACTTCTTAGTCACACCAACTTTTTCAGTCAATCGAGAACAGTGATCCGTCTCATCAGCTGAGTGTGAATGGCTCTGAGGGAGCCTACGTTCGTCTTCGTGGACTTCCTTTCGCTGCCAAAACCGAGGATATTCACAGCTTCTTCCAAGGTTAGTTCTTTTGAAACGAGCTCTTAATGCATGCAGATATCCCCGTCGATGAAATTAAAATGACAAACACAAGAGATGGTCGTCCCAGTGGAGAGTGCTACTGCAAACTGAGATCGGCCGGAGATGCCCAGCGAGCTGTCGCTGAACTCGACAAAAAGAGCATGAACAGCCGTTATATTGAAGGCTAGATCGATTCCTTTTCGTCTAAAACAGTCTTTTAGTGTTTTCCGTGAGTGAGAGCGAGGTTCAAGGCCTGAAGGGACCAGGATCCGTTGTAGCCGAGCTAGAGGATCGTGTGATTCGCATGCGTGGACTGCCCTATTCTGCCACGACTGGCGAGATTGAAAACTTCCTTGTCGGTATGTACATGGCCCATCCTAGGGGCTAAGTTTGTCTCTCCTTCCTAATTCAGTCTTTTCCGGGTACAGGGCTTACATGTGACGAGGTCGTAATCGGGCAAACGGGAGGGCGACCTAGTGGGGAGGCTTACGTTCGTCTAGCTACCAAAGAACAAGCAGCGCAAGCGCTCGAATTGAACAGGAAGATGATGGGCTCAAGGTGGGGACTTCTTTCTCTTATTACGACCTGGCTGTGGGTGCTCTGTCAGCCATACAGGCAACGGCGGTTTCTTGAAATAACCGCGCAAATTCATAATTTTTCAGGTATATCGAGATTTTTCGAACGAACGAGAACGACCTTGAGAGACATCGTGACAGACCAGAGACTGGCGGCTACAACGGACGCAACTACGGCAGTGGAAGACCGCCATCTCTCCTGTCTCTCGACTATTCTAACAGGTTTGTTCTCTTATCGTGCTCTTCATTGAACCATCTTTCAGGGATTCCGGCTATAGCCGTCGGGACAATTACGGTGACAGCTACAACGGTCCAGTATATCCAAGTCGCGGTCGAGGGGCTCCTCGTCCATCTCCTTACGATAACTCTCGAAGATCTGGTGGTGGTGGTCATGGACGCTACGCAGCGCCTGCTTACGGCGATAGTGGAGAAGCTGACGACGCTTTCAGGAACCCTAATAACGTTCGATTTGATATTATTTAATCAAACAACTAAATTTAGGTTTTCATGAGAGGAATTCCTTTTGACGTATCCGTAGCTGAGATTGAGCGCTTCTTCACTCCGTTGCCCTGTTACGAAATCAAGGTACGTATTGTATTTCTTTCCAGTACAAAAAAAGAATTCAGATTGGATACAATCGCGAGAACAGACCTTCCGGAGATGCCGTAGTCGCTTTCTCCCACCAGGGAGACGTGAACATGGCTCTCGACAAGAATAGGCAGTACATGGGTCGTCGGTAAAAAACTTTTATAGCGTTGAATCATCGGAAAATTCAGCTACGTCGAGCTTTTCACATCTCGAGATGCCCCTCCCCCTATGAGAAGCCTTGTTTGGAAAAGAATCGGCGGAGCTGCTGCACCAACAGGTGTTTTTTTCCCATTTTCTCTTACAAAATATTGTTCAGCGTACGACTACGGAGCTCGAGCTGTTCCTTACGACTACGCGGATTCCAGAGGAGGCTATCAGCAGACGCCTGGCTACGCTTCCAGCGGCTATCAAGGCTACCAGGCATCTACAACTTCTCAGGCTGCCGCCAGCAGTGATCCCTATGGTCGTCCAGTTGCTGCTCCGGCCTATGGAGATTCATCATACGGGAACAGCTACGCCGGTTACGACGCCTACTATGGCCAGACTGCATCAGCCGGTACTTGGCGCGATCCATACGAGCCCAACAAAGATGACCATTCCTGGCCTGGTACCTATTATTACTCTTTTTTTTCGGTAACAGCCAGGAGTAGTCGTTTTCTGCAGCCTAAACCCTTTTTGTGTTCCAAACTTTTGTAATAAGTCAATTTTCAGCTTACGCTCAAGGAGTCAGCAGTGCTTCCCATCCGAGCTGGCCCCAAGCCGGAGCTGCTCCTCCACCACCGCCTCCTCCAAGTCAACGCTACGGCAGTGCCGCCGGACCGGCCTATCCTCCCCGATATTGATGTTAAATTATGTTATTCGGTGTTATTTTCTTCTTATTCTAACCTCTTTTTCATCCATTTTATCTATGCATCTAGATCTCCAACCCTTTTCATGTTTATCCTCTTTTCCAAATAAAGTTGTCTCTAGTTATTGAATTAAATTGTTCAAATATGAATTGTATTATCAGCGCGTGTTATCTTTGATGTGTTGCAGAAAAATAGAACGGGAAATTTTAAGAAGAATATAATACAACAGATGGGCTGGCCACGACTAGCCGATGCGAGTTGGGTGGCCGAGACGAAGAAACGTCTCGAGATCCAAGTGAGTTAATTTTTTTCAGCCATTTCCTTTGGTAAAGATTATTCCACATAAACTGCTTCTTTCAGGATGCGTACCGAGCCCGTCTCCAAGAGTCGACGCCTTTTGATGAGGCCAAACTTCGTTCTTTGGACTCGACTCTTAAAAAGACGACGGCTTTCATGAAGAAGGTGAAAACCCTCAGCGCGGCCACAGTTCCCTCGACCGTAGCTGATGTTCCCAAGCTGAATTTGTCCAAGTTTGTGGAGGAAATTGCCCAGGCCATAGCTGAGACCAAAATGAAAGCGTCCGACATTGCTCCAGTCGTCGACTTCTGCGTCGAAATCGCTCTACGCTATGGTGGGAGATTAGTTGTTCTGACAAATGTTTTAATCTAGGCTCGTTCGCCGCGGCTCTACTGAGCGAAGTTAAAAAGAATCTGCCTATGAAGAAGACAGACAAAGTGACGAATCCGGCCAAGCTGCGGGTCGACTTTAGATTCCTCTGCGAGCTGGTCGTTTGTGGTGTTCTCGGCAAGGAGGGCTTACAGGTGTCCACTCTATCTTTTCTGCAAAATATGGAGCAATTCAGTGCATCGGAGCCGTTGTGCAGTATTTGACTGCCACAGACAAGACCGAATTCGTCCACGTCGGCCTGATCTGCTCATTGAGTCGTCCTGTCGGCTGGCAAATTGCAGGATATGTGCCTCTGCCTGATCCGGCCGAAGGCAGTGGAATCCAGATCCAGAATGGTGAGCTTTCAGCAGACAGCTACTGTTCGTGTGACTAGAAAAAACTTCTCGGGACTTGCTACGACTTTTATTCTATCTACAGCTTTTAATTTCGTTGATACGAACCCAGATGTCCCAGTTATCCACAGCATCCACCACACGGAGCCTGGGTAGCAGTTCCGTCTCCGCATCCTCCTGAAATTTCAATTAAAATCGGCAGACCTCTTGCTCTTACCACAACAATATCTCTTGTTCCTCAAAAGAACACCGCTGCCTTCCTTTTGGACGATCTCTTGAGCAGGCTGCTGTTGAATGCTCGTCTCATCGGCAATAAACTGCTCTTCCTTTTGAGCAGTAGCCAAGTGGACGATAAGAACGAGAAGGCAGACGAGAGCGAGAGAACGGTTCATGTTGTGTTGTTGATTCTTCCTGTGGCACTCGTTTTATAGCAAAAGTTGCAGTAGATTAGCATTTAGCAAACAGAAAAGTAAATACTGCCCGGGTTACGTAGCTCTTTGTCTGATTGTTTGTGTATGTAAATGAGCTCTAGGTGAGACAACAGCTCCGGTTTCGGCACGATTTTCAAATCCACTTACAGGAGACCTCTCTCCCGGATCCATCTCGGCCGCCCACAAGAAGATTATCAGCGATTTGCTCCACGACTACCGCAATGTGCTCGTCGAGAGGGTTGACAAGGCTTGCTCCGCTATGAATGCGGCTCAGAAGGTAGTCAAACGTCAGGAAAGGACTCGAGGCTGGTCATTTTCCCTTTAGTCTCAACAATTCGAGTTTAGGAGACGCTTCGGCCGAAGACAAGGCGACATTGGAGACGACTCGATCCGAATTCGAGCGTCTGAAAGTTCTGGCGAATGACCTCAGTCTGGCACTGGGTGCCCAGCTGAAAACCTTCACCGAAGAGCCGAGTGATGACGAGGAAGACGAGCTGGCAGCCGCGGAAATGAACAAAGCTCTGACCGAGGGACAGGTCGTTCTCTGGCCCGACGACGAGACCAAGGCCTTCTATGTGAACATTCTCAACATTCGCGAAATTGTCCCCAAAACCCTTTACAAGGTGCTTTTCCTTGATTTGGATTAAAAAAATACTTCGAAATTCAGGAGTCGGAGCAGAAGACGGTCGAGACGAGCGAGATGGAGACCTCGGTGGACGCGGTCAATTTGGAGGGTATTGAGGCGGAAGAAGAGACGATTTCGGTGGAAGAACAGCCTCCGGCCAGAGAGAATACGATTACTCCCACTCTGGACGCTGAACAAATTCAAGAAATTATGGCCCCTTTGACCGAAGACATGAAACAGCACATGCAGAAGTTTGTCCAGACGATGGATCATCTTGTGAACAGAGAAGTCACCGACCAGGCTGCCCTCGATTTCGTCTCTCATCTCAATACCAAGGTAATCTTTGGTCTGGAAATAATCTTGCCTGTCCGAATCGAAATTCTGTTCCTGATATACCGAGCCATAAAGAGTCCAGGAAAAGGTGTCTCGTTTTGAGAACGTTCTAGAAAGTTTAGTTTTCTACCAAGTCCACACATTGCCTAGAGTACTGGGTAGCTGACTGACCGTTTGCACTCGAAAGTCCCTTTTTGGTCGGTAGACCGGAGTCAGTAAGACGTTTTGAGCTTTCCAAAGCATCATCTCGTTTTATAGGGAAATCGTAAACGCCTCGTAAAGATGCTGGTCGGCTGTCCGTCTTCCCGAATGGATCTCGTCCCCTTTTATGCTCGACTCGTCGCCACACTTGCTCCTGTGATGCCCGATGTCACGGCCGAAGTTGTAAACAATCTCATTCAGTCTTTCCGGTACCCATATTTTTCATTCCATGCTTAAAACAACTGTCAGCATCTTCATCCAACGCTCCAACAGCGAAGATAGGATTGAGACGAAGCTGATCAACGTCATGTATATTGGAGAATTAGTTCGTATCTTTTTTAACTTAAAATTATCATTTTTGAGGTGAAATTCGGGGTGATTCCGCGTGCCGAGGCTCTTTCCTGTCTCCGTCAGATGGTCTACGACTTCCGCTGGCACTTTATCGACATGGCCTGTGTGATGCTCGAGACGGCCGGCTTTTTCCTTTACCGCAATTCGGACAGTCATCCGAAGATGAAGACAATTCTTGACGTCATAATGAAGAAAAGGGAACGGGTCAAAGACGTCCGTCATGTGGTTTGTTAGCAGTTATTCTATTCAAAATAACAAGAACAGATGCTGATCGACAATGCCTTCTACGCCTGTATTCCTTCCGAGGGTGGACAGGCCAGAAAGGCACAGGAGGAACCGGCAATGAACCAATTCATTAAGAAGATGGTTCAAAATGTGACCGAGGAGTCGGTCGACCAGCGTATCAAGATGCTCCGACGACTCAATTGGCTCAATGAGGAAGTCTCCAGTTCGTTTTCTATGTTTTCCTTGTCTAAAAAGAAAAAATTCAGGTTTATGTCTGCGATATCTCTCCTCGCCTTGGCTCGTTCCCTACTCCAATCTGCCAGCACTGGCTAGTACAATTGCCGGATTGAGGAATCTCTCCCAACACGACTGGATCGGCTGCTGGATTGTCGACGCGCTCACGGAGACTGTTAGGTATGTTTTGTAGCCACAAAAATACATTGGGACGCGATTGATAGCAAAAGTTCTTTTTCTAAAAAAATCTATGGAAAAAATCGAAAAGCATAATGTTTCGAGTTTTATATGCACGTCCCATTGCCAAGTAAAAGGTGGCTCGCTTGCAACTCGGAAACTGGGCTACCACTGACACGGCTGTCCAGCCGGTCTTGAATACCTGTCCGTCTGTGACACGGCCGTCGCGGAGCAACTTGTCGAGGTTCTCGAGGTAATGGACAGGAATCGAGTGTGCCAACAAATACATCATTCGCGACAGGAACGGACAGCAAAACTATTTCGCTTCGGAGGTCTTGTCCCCTGGTCAGAGGGCTTTCGGAGGTAACAGCCGTACCTTCCAGATCATTCTGACGGACAATGCTCAGCGGCAGGTGGTCCGTATCCATTGTCCTCAGGCCGTATTGGGCAGTCGTTGCATCTTCGAGGCTCCTATGGGCATGAGGATCGACCACGTCACCGAAATGAGAACTGGATTCCTTGCCAGCGACGCCGTCCTGAAACATACTATTGTACAAAGGGTGCACGAGGAACTGTTCCCTTCGCGATCGTCTCCGCGATTACGAGGAAGTATCGGACAGATTGTCAAGCATTATGGAAGACAGTGGAAGCAGATGGTGACTGATGCTTTTCACCTCCCGCTCGAGCTCAACGCCCAGATGAAGGCTCTTCTCGTTCCTGCAGTTTTCCTTGTAGATTTGATGTACTTAGGCTTCGAAGATCCCAATACTGATAATCATAACGAGGGACGCTAAAAGTGGTAATAAAGTGGAGTAGCCCTTGTTTTCGAAATTGATAGTTTTTTTTATAGGGGACCTAGGAACAGTTTGCCTTTTGAAGAGATTACAGTAGAATCTCTTTCTATCTTTTTGTGATGAATTTTATGTGATTTGGAATAAAGTTGTCAGATATTTTGTCAAAAAATGTTGCTGCTCCTATAGTTCTCTATTACAGGATCGCTCTCGAAGTGCCAGGAGTCTACAATCAGCAGGCCATCGCCTGTGTGACTCTTCTTGGCGAGCTCTACAACTACAGCGTCTGCGACAGTGCCATTATTTACAAGGTTCCGTTGCTTCTTTCTATAGTAAATCTCATTTTAGCTCCTATACCAGCTCATCTCCTTCCCCGAGTATGACGTCGACAGTTGGCAGGACTTCTACCGCGTCCGGATGGTCTGCGAGCTGCTCAACACTATTGGCGAATTCTTCCAAACCGGCAACTCTGCGAAGAAGATGGATTATTTTCTGGCTTATTTCCGCAGGTTTTCTCTTCTTTTTATCTTCTTATCTGAAATCGGAGTTCAGATTCTACTGGTTCAAGAAGCAGCAGTGGCTGATGAATATGGAAGCCGAGACGGGAGATGCCGTTGTCTTCCCGGCCGATGTCGAGGCAGAATACGCGAACTGTATGAAGAAGATCAGAAAGGCGGTCAAGTTGCCCAAGAATCTGGACGAGTGCGAAAGTGCTGTCGCAGAGATTGAGAAGGAGCTCAAGGCTAACGTGGGTGTTTCATTCTTACTTACTGTTTTCGTTAACAAACTGTCTTTGTCTTTCTCATAATTCCTTTCAGTTTTTTTCATCTGTCATAGTTGTAGCCCATCGTTGATTCTTTTCCTCTGCTTCGGTTCGACTTGAAGGCTGTTTACCAATTCTGCCATTTAACATGTTCCAACTCTTTCCTAGTCAAAATACACTATTGGCAAATTCTTCTATTAAATACACTATTGGCGAATTCTTCCATTCAATTCGTCAGATTTTTTAGTTTAGCAACGTCTCCGCAGCATGGAGAATTTGTATAGTTTTCGTAGAGTCTCTATAGCCACTAGCTTGTTTCCCAATTGGATGGCAAACCGTAAGATATCATTGGTTTGCTTTGAACTCACCGTAAACCTAATTGTGCATTTCTTTAAAGCTCCGGATTCAAAAATGCATTTTTATATCAAACCCATGTTTCAAAGACGAACTCAGTTTGCAGATAGACGTCCCCCTCGACGACTACGAGGAAGAGGAAGAAATCCGCCATCTACCAGATCGTCAATTGGGCCAGATTAGAGAGGAAGATGAATACGAGTAGGTTCTCTTCTTTTGTTATGCCCCCTCTCGTCTTAAACCACGCACATGTAGGTATCATCTTCTCGGGGGCTAAAAACTGCGGTCAAGCCATGTTCAACGTATCAAATATCAGCCGAGGAGAGAGCTAGACTTTGAACATTCATTCGGGGGTTAAATTGGTGCCATCCCCTTGTCTCATCAAATAAGGAGGGAGTCCCTGCTTGGAGACATAGTTCTCCCCCTCCTCGTATGTAATGGATCCCTTCTCATGTCAATTGAAACTCAATAAGGGCGGAAGCGGTCCGTATCTAAATTTGTTTGCTTTTCGAACGGCCCATGTTAGGAGAAGAAGAGAGTGAAAGATTTATTGTTCTTGGGTGAATCACAGACACGAGTGAGAGAGATCACAGCTTGAGCAAGTGGAAGGGAATGATTCTAGGGATGGGCACTGTGTGGGCATACCGGGCAGTCTGACGAGAAGGAAGGGAGCCGAGAAAGATCTGAAATACACCTGTTTATGTCCCTTTTTGACCCTAAAGGTGGTTAATTTTTCGATTTTTTCAGTGAATCTGCCGGCACGGCTCGTGAAGCACAGCAGCCTGAACAGCCCCAGGCCTACTCGACCGTTGTTTGCGGCTACGATGATGACAATGAGCAGGAAAAGGTATTTATTCCTTCTCTCCGCTTTTACAAAATAAGAATAGGTCCACGTTCACATAGAAATGCCGGAGAAAACGGTTGACGACGAAGATTTCGAACGCGAATATGAGCGCATGATGGCCGAGGCATTCCGTACTCCCTCAAATGCCGGTGGACCCGCTTTGGACATGACCGTCCCGACCAATGTTCGTCAGAAGTTTACGAGGAATGTCGGTTTTGGTGAGTTTTTTCGTTTGAATTCAAAAAAATAGCCTATGCCTCGGGAATTGCCCTCGATGTTGACGTCAGATTGGATTAAGTTGTCCGAAAAGGGAGGCTAGCTACTCGGTCGGGAGTTTACTGGATCTCTGTGGAAGAAAAGAATAAAATTGTATCCGATTAGACTCATTAACCCAGCTGTTCGCTTTTTTCCGTGCTCTCCCCTCTCCATAACTCATTCCGCGTTGGTCAGGTGTGCTCTCTCTCTCCCTCTCGAAATCCATGTAGTACACATGTCGGACCGACAGGAGAGAAAGCGAAATGATGATCAGTCGCGTGTCTGGATGATTTATAGCCTGTGTTCAGGTGGTGTAAGACCAGATGTTCCTCTTGTCTTTTTCTTCCCCCTTTATATATGGATGTGATAGTTCCCACTACTAAAGATGCAATTTGATAGGGGTGTTGTGTGGACCATGTAAATTTCGTAGCCGTGAACAAACAGCCGCGACCATGACATTTGGCAGCCTCTCTGGGGGAGATACATTTCATCATGTAATAATGTCCGAGAGAGCTGTTACATGCGGGAGGGAGCGCGGTTGAAATGGAAATGTCACATAAAACCGTCAGGTAGATGGCCTTTCGGATAATTAGGCATAATTAGAGCTGTAGACGGAAGGAAATGATGTGTAGGCACAGTAATATTCCTTTTTTGTTCGATCTTCTCCTGAGGGACCTTTTCCTTTACCAAATTGCTTATTTAAATAACTCTGCCTGCTCTATGCATAAGTTGCGCGTGGGCCAGAAGAAGGATGACGAAAACGAAATTTTCCTGTGCCAATTGAATCGCGATTCATAATTCAAAGCGCGAGTTTCCTGGCCGCAGCAGCCGTAAATGCTACGGCGGAAGGACGTCCCGAAACTCAATAACGGTTCCCGCAGTCTCTGCGCAACCACAAAATACTCATTCTTAGCCTAATTTTGGGTGGGATAGGACGCCCAATAATCAACGTCACGTTAGCCCTTCCAGCAATTACAGAGTCGCTGACGAGTTGGACAAATTAAAATTGTGACAAATATTTGAACTACACTATGGATTCTCGGGTTAAAAAGACTATTTTCAGCTGACCCGGCGGAATCGGAAGAGGTAGAAGATGCGCCTAGAGCCTCGTCTTTCTCGAATAAAGTGGCGTTGATGACTCGCGGAAAAGGAAATAAGGTTTGTGCTTCTTCTTTTTTCACACCCAACCTATGGATTATAAAGGCTGTTCTGAAGACAGTCGTGATCGACGAACAGAAACTGCACGACTCGTGGCAAAAGGAAAAAGAGCGCGAGGAGAAGGAACGTGCCATTATGAAGCGAGTCACTTTGGGTCATACGGCTCGTATGGAAGCCGAAGAGGAGCAGGAAAAGAAGGCTGCTGCTGCCTCATCGAACCGACGATTCAACCGATATCGATAGGTACGATTTTTGACTTTTTGAGCACAAGATTAGTTCAGAAAACACCTGATTTGTCTCAAGTTCTTGCCACCCGACTTGCCAAGATCTACTGGAATGTAAGGGGAAAATTATAAGTCAGTTTACTTACCTTTTTCCTATGTTATTGTTGCGTAGAGCAGTAGAAATAGAATTGAATAGCCTAATAGGGGACCAGGAGACGAATTGCATAGCTCTCTTGTACAGACACACACTCTCTGCATTGCTCTTCTCTCCTGGACATAGCCTGAAACTGTTGTACTTTGGGAAGAAAACGAGCGGGAAAGTTGATTCTGAATAACCCTGTTGTACTCACCTAATTGCACGTTTCTGGACACCGTCCGGACATTTTGACAGGCCATATGCTGGAAATTGGAACGGCGATCGCAGCCAGTTCCGAGCCAGTATTCGCCGCCACCTGGAAACATTTTTTGTTGGAAAGAACACGCGTCCTATCAGGCTGTAATGTAACTTTGTATATGACTTTCACACGTTCTGAAGAATCCCACCTAGGCTACTGAATTATTCTCTACCTTCTATTTTAGCGTCTTGAGGAGGGGTGCCCCTTTTTGTTTGCAAACAAATTCGGGACTAATGAAGTAATTTCAAGGATCTGAGACGATACGCGGGGAGAGGCCTTTCTCTGTTTACTCCACTTCTTTCCGAAAACCCCCGCCATCTCCCAGCTATGGTGATATTATCCAGTCTTTTCAAAATAAATGTAGTTTACCCATGTGCATAGTGATAGTTACACAGACATCCTGGTCGCGATCACATCGAATCGGCTCCATCAAGCAGCTCGGTCGAGCCAGACGGGTGGAAACACGGAAATTGTCCAGCTGGGAGGTTCCTAAATGGATTTCCGACGGGGAGAGAGAGGTAGTCATACCAGGTGTCTGAAGACATGCCATGCAGGAAAGTGACTGACAGCCGGGGATGAATAGAAAGAGGAGAAAGAACATGGTTCTGGAGCTGAGAGTTCTCAACAGATGGCTGGCACAAGGCAGTCTCCATCGCATGCCTCACACTGAGGGGGCGGGGTCGAGAGAGCCCGGCCGGGTTGGATAAAGTTGACCGGCGCGACGGATTGAGTCCTGACTCGATTAGGGACAACTCAACTCTCTGTGTTGCTTGGGGACGAAGCACTACCACTAGTGCCGTCTACATTTTCATCCAGATTATCGAAGTTTATTGAACGAAGATGGGAAAAGTTAAGGAGTGCTGTCTAAGGTGACGTTTTCGGACGGCTGTTTTTTGAATTAAGGGTGGTCTTATAACCAGACGAATAGTTACAGTAGTTTAGGTTAGACATGGGTCAAAGGTTAGCCCATTATGATTCCAAAAAGAGGAAGGTTATACGAAGTCTTTGAAGAAGTAAGGCCTTGAAACTCACTACGAACTAATTGGGCTGATTCTTGTCAAAAAACATTAAGAAACTTCAGGCTGTACCACCTAAAAATGTACTTAAAATTGAGATACTTTCAGTTCAAGATAGAAATGGGTGTAATAGCGCTGCATCTGATTCCCGATTTTTTTAATTTCTGAGCAGAGCAACTTTATAGAGCCATAACTCTGTTGAAGTTGTATGCTCTTCTAATTCTGTGGCAACTGTTCGAAGCAGATGTTTCACTATTATGAGTAAACCAGTCCGTTTGGTCAATGAATTTGGATTTCAAAGCGAGGGGGTGACAAAAAGCAAGAAGATCCGATGAGCTAGGGGTGGAATAAGAAAAAAGGATAAATTTCTAATCCAGAAAGAATGAAGAGTCTTCGCAACGGGAAGAGAGGTGAATTCGTGACCGGTCACGCGGAATAACGCTTCAGTTCTTTTCCAGGAGGGCAAGTCCTATTGTTCTTTTCGAGGCAAGGACTAGTCCGTCTATGCATATCTGGAACCCTTGTTTCGTATTAATTGAATCCAGGCATTTTCTTCGGCTTTATTACGAACAGATTTCAGGCACTGAACTACCTGCAGATGGATCCTATTGTCACGCCTGCAAAACTGCTGAGAGAAATTGCGTGGTACTGTCAATTCAACTGCTGCCAACTGTGGGGTTTGCACAAACTTCGCCGTCCCTTAGTCTTGATTTAGCATTGACAATAGGAGGTTGCAACGCTTCTCCAATAGCCTAAGTTCCCAAGTTTTCCCAAAAGCTGACTACTTAATCTTTGACATGCAATGACTTGCCAGCTTTTTTCTCGTGGTGACGCACGGACGGACGAACACTACTGAACTTTAGTAGTAGAAACCAGCCGTCCTTTCACCATCAGTTTACATTGGCGCCGCTTCGTAGTAACAGAAGATTCCTTCCCTGTGAAAAAAGCCAAGTTTTAAGCGCACCCAAAGTTGACTTGCCATCCAATTTAGGCAATGACTGTTTCCGAACAACAAAACTTTCTGGACAACATAATTGGCTCGCTTCTGTTTCATGGCCACGGACAAACAAACAAACAGACAAAGTCCTCTACAGAAACCATCGCGCTTTAGATAGTAGAGATCATTGGGGGCCCAATCATTCAGGAAAAAAAGAGGAGAGAGCAAGATAATACTGATGTTCATTACAAATGAGGTAGACTTTTTAGCGACAGAATCCACAAGTCTTGGGGCATTCGGTGGTCATGAGTGTGCGATAAGCGGAGTTGTTGCAGAGATAGGCTCTGCTGGGGCAGTCGGATGTCCCGGTACTTGGGTTGATCTTGTCAACACATTCTAAACCAAAGGAGTATTACACGCCAACGATTCAAACAAACGCGAGGAGCAGAATCCGCAGGTCTTCTTGCACTGATCCATCATGAGACTCTGATAGGTCGAATCCGTACAGTATGAGGCCATCTTATGACAGTCCGATTTTCCAGTGCTGGGATTGACCTTATCCTGACAGCTAGAAGTAGAACAGCAGACTCCGTTGGTCAGGGTGAGGCCAGTTGGACAGAAACCATTGACTGGGCTTGTTCCAGCCGATCCACCAGGGCATTGACCGAAGGCAAGGGTCACGAGAAGAGAGCTGACGAGAAGAGAACGGAACATTGTCGACTTGTGATTTTGCAGAGTTCATACGAAACTTTAATAGTGCCCGTAGCAGGTTGATCAAACAGTCGTTGTCACTCATTTGGGAGATTTGAAAGACAATTGACACGAATATGGCATCATTGAGCAGAGTCGAGACCGTTAAGGGACGACAGCCTGCCCAAACAGTGGTGAGGTGTCTAAAAATCAAATGTTCGTGAATCCTCTAGAATAAAGTCCTTCGTTCTCATAATTCATCTCTCCTGACACGAACTCGCCGTTTCCAGGATTAACTTCTTCCAGTTGACCACCCCTTCCGACCCGTCAGTTTCCTCTCGTTTTTTCTCCCGACAATGAAGCTTCTACTGCTACTGACTATTTTCGCTCTAGCTCTTCCCGTCGTCATGTCATTCCGTGTCTACTGTAAGTTTGGAACGCTATTGAACTGGCTGCACATGATCTCTTTGCAAGCACACTATGCCTGGTTGTTGCCTGAAAACCTCAGAACTGGAAGCTGGTCAGAGAAGGACGAGGTTAGAATCGTGGTTCTGAGTGATAGAACGTTGTGAAAACCATGGTCAACTTCAGTCAATTCCCAGATTGAACTTTCTCAACACGTCTACGTGGAGAAAAGGTCTACTTCGAAATACCAGTATGCAGTTGGGAGTTTTGCATGCATGAGATAGACCCGGAGAACAAACTAAACCTACTCATGGAGCCTCTAGATGACTCAAAAGTTCTGTTCCTGCCCACTAAAAATTTCAGCTCTCGTTATTCTCCTCACCCTGTCAAATGCATGTGATGAACCAGCTATTTTCATCTCTCCCTTTTTCACTCCTCTTGTTTACGAGTCACTCCCCCTCCGTTCAAAAATTCAACATTTGTTAATTTCGTTGATGCATGTGTATGGGCTTCTTTGCATAATCAGATAACTTCTAGATTAACTCTAGATTCTAGACGGTCTTCTACCGAAATTGCCTAATCGCTTGCGAATATTCTATCGAGAGCGAAGTCTTCCCGTCTTCGACAGTTCCGAAGACATTCCTCTGTCCATAGACGTAGATTAGTTATGTTCTATCCGCCGAAATCTACAGTACTCTTTTAGGGAACGAGAACCGTCTTCGCCCCAAACGAATTGCCTTCCCACATAGCCGGTTCAGTATCTGGAACCGTCGTCCCGTCTACAGCGAGAATGCTGGTTTCGTCGAAGAATGACATCTTTATTCTCGGTTAAAACAAACGCCATGTTAAGTGACAAAAAAGACCTTATTGTTCGTCGTATTAGCACCAGTCTGCAAAGTAGCACAGGAGCCTCTCTCCCCGAAATTTTTCCTAAGCACATTTCTCTTCTCCTCGCTGCTCGGATCCGCCTCGGCAACACCTTAATTTGTACCGATTAGTGCTAGAAACTGGTCTACTCGGATGGACGGAGGGCTGGCTTTTCGGCTTGCAGCACAGAGTGGAACAGCTACAACCCATGCTAGAAACAGTCGGAATGAGAATGAGAGCGACTATATAGGTCGAGAAAAGTAAGGTGGCCGCACGTGAGAAATGCCGTGGGAACGGATATATTTGCGGATGAATGATGTGGGTTTGTGTGGTGGGATATTTTTTGAAGCCAAGTTGTCAGCTGCTAGTTTTTAATTGGGAAGACAACAATACAAGCGAGAAGTTTGGTGCTGTAAACCAACAGATGATTCTCTCATGGACTAAAAGCTAAATGGTTTTCTAATTTCAACTCTTCTCAAGATTGTTGCATGACATTTGGAGAGCTACTGGACACACAACGCTCCTCATATGAATCGTTCCTTTTCTTTTTCCCGCTGTCCATATAAAAACTCCGATTACTAGTCAGTTTTCACTTCTACCAAGCTTATATCAGGATTGAAACAAAGTGTTTGACAGGCAAGCAGTAATGAATATGCAAAAAACTGTACTCCACTGCAAAAATACTACAAAAAGAGCAGCACTTCGCCCGAAAAAGTTACTAGGTACCAATGTCCAATTCACTGCTTTGCTGCAGCCTATCAAACATCATCTAAAAGGCAGAGAGTGAGCGAGAAATCAAGCCTTGGGACTCGGATGGAGCCTTCTCTTCCTTTTCAGGATGAAAGGGCTGGGCTTTTGAAGCCGATTGCGAGGAAGAAAGTGACGAATCCACGTCAAGAGGCTTTGGGCCGGATCTCAGAAACTATCGTCTTTCAGGTAATGGTTAGAGTTTTAGTGTCAACAAGACAAACTTAAGTGGGAAAATAAAAGTAACAAAACCAAGAGTATTACGAAGTTATTGATGATGGATAGGAAAAAAATTAGATTTAATGACAACGGGGTCACGTAACAAAGGGAATTAGGCCCAGAAGTGATGCTCAAGCTTACTCTTGACAGAGTCAGTGACTTTCTCAAAGTAATCCTTGGTACTGTCGTGACGGAATTGGCCAGTCTCGCCGCTGGATCCGGAGAGAGCGCTGCGAGCGTCTTGATCACGATGGCTGGAAAACGAGGATAGATATGCGAAGAAGGAAAGATTCACTTGACTTCGTTGTAATTGTTCCTCCCACGCTTGGTAAGATTGGTGGCGGCGGTGAGCGGGACGGGAAGAGTAGTAGGAGCATTGACGACTTGATGACCATAGGCAAGGGCATGAGTGAGCTGCTGAGCATCGTCGCTGTTGAGGCATTTTCCGACCGATCCCTGGACGGCGGCGACAATCACGCAACGAAGCGGACGAACCGTGCCCTGAAAAGTTAGAAAGAGATCCAAAGAAGATCAAAAAGAAATTATTGAGAGCTGACCATAATTCCTTTCTGAGGGACGATGATGAACTCGTTGTACTGCGGATTGACGACGCCGGTACGGACGACTGTTCCAGAACAGACATTCTGCTCGTGAGGCTTGGCGCGAGGATTAATACTGAAAAATAAATACGTAACAAAACAGACAAGTAGCTTACTCGGTAGGGAGCATCCTGAAGTTGGAATTGGTCATGGCGACAATGCAGGTGACCGACGGATTGTAGGGAGGGCTCTGCTTGAGCAGTTGGAAGGCTCCCTGGAACTGCTCGACCTCCTGAAGAACCTTGGGAAACTCTCCCTCCGAGACACCTCCGCGGTAGATGATGATGTCGTCCGGCAGCGAGCCAACAATTTTAAGACGCGTCTGAAGAGCCTTGGCCTAAAAAAAGTCGATAAAAAAGAAAATGAAAAAGACTTACAACTCTGTCGGTGACATTGGAGAGTCCGGCGAAACGAGGAGCCTGCATCCAGTAAGTTCCTCCAAGGTGGGTAGCATGTTCGAGGGAAAAGGACATTCCGACGACAGAGGGCTCGCTCTGCTCGATCTTGAGTGCGCGGTCGGCGAAGGACTGGGGACCGGCGTGACTGATATCAAAGCCGAAGATCATGCGACTCGGGTGGAGAAGATTTGGATCGCTGGAATTTGTTAAGGTACAAAAGAACGATGTAATCACTTACGTAACGTTCTTATTCTTCCTCAAATGCTCGCGGCTCAAGCCAACGGCATGATTGACTCCTCCAGCCTTGGGATTCAGCTTCTGGATCAGGTTGCCGATGACCATGAAGGCTCCCTGCTGTCCGATAGCCTTATTCAGAGTCTGGTTGCAGACTTGCTGAGTAACAACGCCATGCTTGGCTTCCAGAGACTTGACCAGAGCTAAAATTGCGAAAGTTGGCTAGCTGGAAAAGGGGCTTACCATGAACGGGGTCAAACTTGTTCTTGGCGACACAGAAGATGTATGGGTGGGGTTCACTTTTGAGATCGATGTAGATGTCCTCCAGATTCTTGACGATCTCGCTCTGGCAGTTGACTATCTCGACATGACGGCTATCGGGAACTCTCATTCCCTTGTTGCTGGCTTCGCGCAAGATCTTCTCCAGGAAAAATCGGGCCGGATCTTTATCGACGGCCCGATCGAAAATGACGAAGACCATCTTGGAGATGACTCCGCCCTTAAGGAAGGTCGCATTACGGATATTCCAGTCCCTCATTGAACCGTCGCTCTGGGGCTCGACAGTGTTCGACTTGTACTTAATGGCTGGTGGGAACAGCGTAGCAGCGGCAACACGTTCCCATCTGTTTTCGACTTTGATCTGAACTTGCAACATGGCAAGCTCATGAAAAGGTTACAAACTTTGAAATTCTTGAGGAATTTGTTGTCCCTGTCTAGAAGACACTCCTTGATGGCTCTCTCGATGTATTCCTTCAGCTCCAGAGGGTTCATGCGACATTCCTTGATCATGTTCTCGGCCATGCTTCTAGACGACTTCTGGCAGCTGACACGCTGACCGCGCTCAATTTCCAAAACTTCCTGGGGATAGAGAGACATCTTTTGACGGTCCTTCTCAATGATGCAGGGGAGATGAGGATACTTGAGCTTGTAGTTGTACTTGTCCTTGAAGAAATCGTTGATAGAGACTTGGTTTCCATCGTACTCGAACATCGTGCTGAAAACAAGAATTAGTAAGATCTTAAGAAAAGCTCACTTATTAGCATTCTCGTTGTGAAGTCCATTGACGTTGATGAAACGGGTCTTGCTCTTATCCGTGTAGATGGTACGGGCGATCAGTCCTTTGAGCTGCTGGTTTAGCTTCGACTTGTCACTGCGTGAAATGTGTTCGAGATCACGAGCATCTCTAGCACCGATGTACTCGGCACAGAACTTGGGAATGGCCACACCGTTGAAAAACGGAGACTTCTTGGCTGACATAGACCGCTGTTCGAGTAAGGGATACAAAGCGCTTACCGTCAATTTGGACGTAGCAATGGGGCTTGCCGTCCTCCGATTCACCAATGCGGACGCTCTTCTCAAATCCGGACTTGATCGACTTGCCCTCGCCGATCGGGACATCGTTGCGCGATGACTTGGCGTAATACTTGTTACCGAAGACAAAGTGGTCACCACTGAAAATTAAGGTGCAACATTATGTTAGAGGCATCTGCAAAACAAAAATAATTGAAGATGGCTTACATCTTATTCAGACTGGCCGAAGTGAGGACTTCGAGGAACTGCATGGTCTCGCGGTGCTTGTCCTCCTCGTTTGCCGTCGAATAGACAAAATCCAGTGTATGCTCGATGGAGACGACGATCTGCTCGCACTGCTTGCCGACGTAGTTGCGAGTGTTGTCGCTGCTGACTTCTTCCTGGACAGAACATCATGAAGGAACAAAAAGAAAAAGTTTACCCTGGACAGAGCGAGACCGAAGACTTTGCAGTCCCCTTCGAGAGGCAACGAGAGACGCTTGGCCGCGTAGAGGATATTGGCGCAGTCGTAGACCAAGCAGTACTTGTCATCGATCAGTGGCTGTCCGTTCTTCTCGCACTTCTTGAGGAAGTCCGACCAGATAGACTGACAAATTCGACGACGATGCTGGGAGGCGACACTGAAAACAAAAAACGAACTCATTATGAACTCGACAATGGCAGGCTCCAGATTAGTAAATAAAGCGTAAAACCTACTCAGACTTGATTCCTTTAGTGAGATCGTATTCTTGTTCTTTGCGAATCTTTTTGAGGTCGATGCGGTACTTGTGTACCATCATGTTGGCGTCCAGCTCCATCCTGAAGAGGTTGCAGCGGACTTCGGACTCGAAACATCCCCTCGACTGCGGTACGTGATCCTTTTGCGGGAGTCGGAGAACCTGACTTCCGGCAATCTCCTTCTTCTCTTCAACGTCCATGGGCTCGTCCTTTTTGTCACCGTCCATTTTGAAACTGAATACCATGATGTTATACTGGATTACAGAGAAAATCCGGGAAGTAAATAAGTATAAGTACAAAATCTTTGCAACAAAGAATGTGTGAAAAAAAAGAAACGAAGCAAAAAAGAAATTTGTAGGTCAATCAAAAAACAAAAAAACAAACAAACAGACATACTGTACTCACGTAAGTTCGTGATGGGACATATCCCTGATTTTCAGGCAATTGCGCGCGAATTCAAGTAGGTTTCTGCTACCCACCTGGAGATTACTGTCTTATCGAGTTTTCATACGCTTTTTTTGCACCACAAAGACCTCGGTTAGAGTGAGCACTCTCAGAATGCCGGAAAATCAAAGGTTTCTCCACCTAACTGTTATTAGTCAGATTGATACAATTCGAGCAGTTTTTGGTAAGAGAACTTCGAAAGAAGATTATAAGAGACCCGAAAAGGAAGTTGTACGTCTAAGAAATGGAACAGAAGTATGACCATGAAACTTTTGAATTGGGCCTTTTAACTTCGGGTTCAGACAATCGAAAAAAAGAATCGCAACGACCACAGTGTCTACGGCAGCACATTGCTTTTGTTGATGTGGCCACTTTCCATACAATTCGTAGACGGCCAATAAAAGCAGGATTTATTATGTTTGAAGGGAGTGAATAGATAAGCTACAAAAAGAGCAGAAAATGGGAAGAGAAGCAGCAAAGAGGTAGTCTTCGTAAGTGAAAGAGACCTATTACTGGGAACGAGTCTTTTCCTGAAGAAGCAGAGATAGTTAGGCGTCACTTGTTCTCTTTTTACCGGACTGATCCCCGTAATTTCCGGTCTCCTAATTCACAGAGTTGTGATCATTGAACGCGTTCGAGAGAGAGAGAGAAGATTTCGGGGATAGCCATCCGAGGTTTTGTTTTATGTCCGTCATTTCACGACGCGAGAATGAATTAATCGAGAGGCTAGTGACGAGTTCTTTTCACTGATTTTCTCGTCCTCTTCCCCTTCATCCAGTTCCTTGTCCAAGACGGAACTTGTAAGTCTGAGTAATTTGTCTCGGACCATAAAAGTTGTTCATTCCAAAGCGAATCACCGCCCTCATTCAACAGGTATAAAGAAAGCTGGAGTCTGTCTTGGAAAACCTTTTCCCTGAAGTCGTCTTGCTATTTCTGGATAGGACTTCCTGATGCCCGTGAATAACTCATCGAAATGTGTTGCTCAAGCTGTGGAGATGGGAGAGACATACACTTGACCACCTACATCTTTTCCGTTACCATAAGTCCTTTTCTATAAATCCGTGATTGCTTACTGGGCGTGACCATTTTCAAAGCCAGATTGTCTGTCTCTGAACTCCTACAACTTGGGTCTGCTTGTTTTTTTTTCGGTATTACAAAGACAGCTTGAGTTAAAAATACACCCCAGACAAGTAGTAACTGTTGATCTTTTAGTCTAGTGACTCTCAAGGTTTGGTCGGTAGATCATTCCAGAGGAATCTTTCTTTCTTTTTATGCCAATGAACTTGACTTTGGTGTCTTTTATGCATGGTTCATGTGTAGGCCTCAAAGATCAACCCACGGAAAACATGGGAATACTCAAGTTACAGATTCACCCAAAAGAGTAGGTTAGAGATTTGGCTCCCTTCATTTGGTAGCTACTCTCTATCCACAATTCCCAGTTTGAACATCTGAACCAGCGTTCAGATCTAGTAATAGGATCCGTCTCCATTGTTTTCTGCGTCATCCTACCAATAAAAGAGCTCAATTTCCATATTTTGTTTGTTATAACTGACCGATTGTTGTGTTAGGCACCTCATCTTTTCCCTCTCAGTAATTTAGTCGCGACCAAAACTGCCAATTTGCGACCAGGCGTTCAAGCAATTTTGCTCAAGGGTCACGCAGTCCTCATAACCTCTCATCCCCTATTATTCTCAAGCATTTCAGAAAGAATGAGCCGCCAGACTATTGTCCTCCTAGTTTTGGTCAGTTTAGTCATGTCATTGACATAACTGAATAAGTTCAGGTGGCCCTCTGTGCAATGGAATCTTCAGCAATGCTCACGGGACTCTGCATGGGACAATATGTGAGTTCCGTAGCTGAAGCTTCTAAAAATGACGGGGTATGGAGGAAAACCTTAGGAACTTTATAGAGTATGGCGTGGCTGAAAGGCAAGGGTAGTAAGAGTACCAAGTCGCGCATCGAAATACTAGGAAGTTTTTGGTGTGTGAGAGTTAGATGATTGTTCAACTATTGGAACTCTGACGAAATGGCGTCAGTTGTCACCCAAAATAAAACATCCTGGGTTTCGAACAGTGATAAACGGACCGCAAAGAGAAGGAGAAAAAGGGACCTCAGAACTTCCTCGTTCCGGGGGGAAAAGACAAGGAAAATCTTTGTCGGGCCTAATTTATTGCAATCAACGCAGTTTATATCACGTAATAACACAACAAAAGTCAACCCGATGGATCAAAAAGTAGTCATACTCTGAGTATGAGTCAAGCCAGACTCTCCCAGTTCCCCTTGACAACAAAAAAGAGTTACTTCCTCACTGAACTTTTCAGTGTTTCGGACACCGAATGTACCTTCCGGCCAATCGACCGGTCAATTCGAAGAGATCCGCCGAATGGATGAACATGCCGGGAGCCTGGTTGAATCGGGAACAGTTTGGAGGTAAGAGAATCAACTGGATCGGAGCAAGAGAACGTTCAGAACTTCGCCGATACGTCTCATCAACATAAGGAAGCAGGACAGCGAGTGTTTGCTTGGGGTGGTCTCATTCAGGCCAAATTCAATAAAGAACAGAATGTTAGTGACGGGAATGCATAATGGGCCCTGGATAATTGGCTAAATGAAGACCAATATGGGCCAGAAAAGGTTGTTTATAACGAACCCTTTGATTGTATTTAAGTGTGAGATCACAAAAGTGCACCGACAATCTCCAGAGAGTTCAAAGCTGTACAGAACTTGACTTCTTACAAGCTTTTCGATATATATTTAGATATGCTTCCAAGGTACATCTTACCAAAAAGCATTTTGTTAAAAAGTCTGCTGCCGATTCACCAGCATAATAAGAAAGAACCACTCATATTGGTTCAAGAGAGTGGACTGGAAAGAACTTAATTAAAATCTGAGAAAGATTGAGGAGCAGTCTCTTTCAGTTGTGTGTGAGAGGGAGAAAGAGAGAAGGCAATTCAACTCTACGGCGCTATAAACTACCGACTTGAATAACCAGATGACGAAGTCTGGTTTATAAACACACTCTCCGGTTTAGAATAGGAGCACGAGATCTTTGATTCCAAGGGACTTTGGGACTTTTCATTCGATTCCTTGCAATAAAAACGGATTGAGACCAGCTGGTTTATTTACAGCTCGCGGTTGTAGAGCTTATCAAAGAGAGTCGGCTGCTTGATAGAACCGATGGCAGTCTCCACATCGGAATAAATTCTCTTACAAATAGATGGTTTGAAGTTTACGAGGGCACAGATATAAGTGGCCACATAGAGAGGTACCAGAAGCTTCTTCTTGGCTGCAGCCTCTTTCAGATACGAGGAACTGCCACTGGCTAAATGGACCATTTAAGATGTTAATGAATAGTCTACTCTTGATAGCCTTGTCAATAGCATCGTTCATTGGCAGGAAGTTTTCGTCTCCCAGCTCGAGGACGAGGTTGTCGTATCTTCTCAGCAACGATTTGACTCTCCTGGAACTTCTTGTTCTTTTCTAAAACTTGAAACCTACATATCGTCCTTGGTTTCCGATCCTCCAAACTCCATGTCCTGATACATCACGTACTTGACGAATTCGGCATCTATCGGAGACAGGCTACTGTCAATGACTGTCTGCATCTTCCCGTACAGCTCATTGTGAGCCGACCGGATAACCATTTCGAAATGAATTCAAAAGTGAAGAAAAACAAGCAAAGATTGGAAGAAAGTACGGGACTGAAGTGTCTGATAAGAGAGAAGTGGCTGAGAGCAACAACTTTGATAACCAAAGACTTGCGCGGAATAAGCGTTGTTTCAATAGAGGTGAAAATGAGAGCGAAATATGCGATGAACTGAACTTGTTTGTGCGCAGGTAAGAGTGTATTTGTCTAAAAGTGGGCCCAATGATAAGAAACAGCAGCGACGACATTTTGTGGCTTCACAAAAACTTTTATTCTATACGTGTTCACTATCCGTTGTAGCTCAAAAACCTTTATCCACTGCACCTTCCACAGGTTCGTGGACATTGAGTCGTCATCAGACTGTAATAGGCAGAGTTGGTGCACAAAGTGGACAGTCTTCCACAGTCCGAGACGCCCGTGCTCGGATTCTTCAAGTCGACACAGGCTGAAAGTATCTCCTTTCAGTGGAAAAGTGGAACTGACTCGAAGAAGCGGTAGTTGTGACAGGGGTACAACGACTACAGGTTCTCGCACACTGGTCGGTCATGAGAGAGTAGTAGGCAGAATTAGAACAGAGATATGAGAGGCGAGTACAATCAGAAACTCCAGTATTGGGATTGGTCTTATCCACACAAGTGGTAGCAAGCTGAACATTCCTGATTAAACTATTCTCGAAGGTCTCACGTCTGCGTTGGGACAGCAGGTGGAGAATCCACCTGAGGCGGCACAAGTGTGTCCTGTTGGACAGAGTCCATCGAAACAGGCTGAAACCTTGATCCTTGGGAAGGAAGTCTAAACGCACGTCCTATACCAAGACTGAGGCAAGTCTGACCCGCTGCCAATGGAGTCAGCGCAAGAAGGACATGAATTGACCGCATCATGTTTCGAATGCCAGTCGACCTCGACCCGCTCATTTTCTACTCTGTGACAATCTGTTCAAACTCTGCCTAGATGGCCCCTCGACTGTCCAAACAGTCATAGTTCATTTGGACTATTGTTTCCTACCCACTCGTTGCCACGTTTGCCACGGCATAAAAATGCGAAGGATAATGACAAACATGAACCTACATACTTACGAATGGGACAGTTTGAGTTGGAGATACGTAGGAACTGCAAAAGTGGGCAGAGCAGTTCCATTGTAATGACGAGAGCGGTGCGATTTGTGATTGATGTACTGGAATGCAGTTTTGGCAGGATAATTTTGTCGAGGATGTGAGGAACTGGACCAACATTCTCTTTTGGAATCTGGCATTCGAACGTCACGCATCCAGCCGCCAAATGTGACGCGAAATGCAAATCAAGAAAGACTCCATTAGAAATTTAATTAGTGACTGTGAGGCAAACATGTACAAATAAGATGACGGAGCAATACCCCTCAATTTCAACGTAATAAAACAAAGTTTCAACTGAGCAGATCACAGTAATTGCATTCACACGAATTGTTGGCGCTTTCAGCAGTCGAGTAATGGCTGGCGCTGTAGAGTCTCTCCTCTATTTCTTTTAGGCTGGGCCGGATGTATGTTTTCTTCGTTTTTATCTAAGAAAATCTGTTTGGGAAGCATACAAAACAAAGTACCTTGATGTTTTTGGTGTCAATTTCCATGCTTTCCTTCCGGGCAAATTTGATGGCGTCTCGACAATGGGAGCAGTTGGTTGCGCGGCAAACGACGTGAGCAGCGTTGGTCTCGTGATAGCTCTGGACGAGCCCCCTCACACCAAACTCGGCAGCCAACACGTTGAGCTGTCCAGTGGCAGTGGAATGACGGTTCGTGAATTTAATGTAATTCTTCTCGTTGCCGCGCAGCTTTGGGTTGTGAAGTTTAAAGGCCGGGTCATACTAAAAAAAAAGGCATAGGAGAGAATAATGAGACAGGCAAACCTTGCACGCTTTGTAGTCAAAGTAGACCTCCGGATCCGAGACTCTCCCCTCATACATGATCTCCATCAAACGCTTGAAGACGAGTGGCAAATCACTGTCGGGCACGTGCTCCGACTCAATTGGTATAACTTCAAAGGTGGGTCTTCCTGTTGAACTGTAGAGCATCTCCCGGAAGACGACCGATCGCGACGCGAGAGCCATTCGATGAACATGGAAACGGTGACGACCAGCTACGAGGACAACGTCGGAGAGCTCTTTTTGACCGAAGTACAGACGAGCAGGGAGTATATCGACGGACTTGGGAGGAGAGGTTTGTGGCCACCAGCCAATCAGACAGTAGAAGTTGTTCTGAAGCATTTAGTAAACGTCGATAAGAAGGCTTGTTACCTTTCTCAACTCTGGATTCAACTCGCACTCGATCTCGTAGGCGTATTGTAGGGCGAAATGACATTCGGAGCATCGAGAGACCGAGCAGACCTGCCTCGCTGTGGCTACTTCCAGATAATCTTCGAGCATATCCCTAAGACAGAAATACTCGGCTAGCCGTTTCAATTCCTCCACTGCCGTCAGACTTTCTGCAAATATTCCTTATAGAAAAACTGGAAAGCGAGCTCACTTTGACTGAATTTAACGAAATTCATCTGATTCGGCTTGATGTGAGGATTTTTCAGCACGAAAGCCTTGTTTTGGTGTTGGCTGTCGCAGATGAGCAGTTTCTCTGGATCCGAGATCTCGCCTTGGTAGAGAAGCTCCAGCAGACGACGAAACTCCTTTGTCCCAATATTTTGCAGCTCCAGACGATCTTCAGTCCCGTAATCCGCGAGTAGCATCTTTCTGAATACATCGGAGCGGGAGGCGAGAGTCTAGACATCATCATAAGCTTGTTACACAAGTCACCTAACCATTCTATGAACAATGAAGTCCCGTTCCTCGACAATTATGGTGATGTCGGAGAGCTCCCGGTCTCCGAATACGATGGGAGCCGGCCTTCTTCTTCCCAGAGACAAGATTTCCTCGTAGTTCCTCTCCGGACTGGCCAGGACCACTGCCCGAAAATCCATCCGGGCTGGAATACGCAGTTCCGTTTAGTTATAGTGTGTTTACACAAAACAATCAAACGACCAGGAATCGCGGGCATTTTTTGGCGCGGATTCAAACAGCTCAAAATTGATTTGAGTTTCAATGAGTTCTTCTTTTAAATCATTTTTCTTATGTTGAAGAAGAATTCATTCGTCGCAAAGACCTCAACTTTGTTACTCCCCTGATCAATATTCATATTAGTATTGATTTCCCCGAAGATACTGTTCCTTTTGTGTCCGAGAAGAGTGATTTGGACGAAGATGAGCGAGAAGTTTCCTACTTTATCTATTTTAAATTGTCCTCGCGTCTCTGTCTGTCTGTCTGTCTGTCTGAAGCCAATATTGCCAATTAGTGTGCACTATTTTGTGCGCACACTAATTGTTGGCAAGTCAAGTCAGTTCGGGAGATACCTTCTTTGGGAGAACGTTGCTTCTGTCATGGTAGCTCGACTGGCGCGGAAAATGCGAACAGGGCGAAGTGAGAGAGAAGGACCAGTACAGGCTGGCAGAAGGGAATAGAAACCGGGCAAAGTTCAAAGGTATCAGAGGATATAACTGTCATTGAGCTCCCCAGGGACGATAGCAATACTTGGACAGGGTTGAGAAATCGGAAAAATGGGTTCAAAGAGTGAAAGGGAAGTGGGGTCAAAGAGTGAGAAGTGGGTTTCACTGATTAGAAATGGTCATTAGCAATCGTTTTTGCTGGGGAAAGGACAAGGTAGATATGCCTCAAGGTGCGCAACAAAAACAAGTTGCCCCGAAGGGGCGGCGGCCTAACTTGTCTATTTTAAATTGTCCTCGCGTCTCTGTCTGTCTGTCTGTCTGTCTGAAGCCAATATTGCCAATTAGTGTGCACTATTTTGTGCGCACACTAATTGTTTGCAAGTCAAGTCAGTTTGGGGATAGCTTTTTTGAAAGAATGTTGTTTCTGTCAGGGTAGCTCAACTGGCGGGAAACATGCGGGAAGTTAGAGGGAAGGGGACCAAGACAGGCTGACAGAAAAAAATAGAAACCAGGTAAAGATCAAAGGAATCAGATTATGACTGTCATTGAGCGATAGCATTACTTGGATAGGGAGTTGGGGTGTGTCGAGAGATAGAAAACGGGTTCAAAGGGTGAGAAGAAGATTCAAAAGATAGGAAGTAGGATATAATGGTAGGGAAGAGGGTTCAAAAGGTAAAAAGTGAGTTTAAAGAGTGGAAGAGGGTTCGAGGGATAGGAAATGGGTTCAAAGGGTGGGAAGTGGGTTTAATTCAAGGAGATTGGGTTCAAAAAGTGAAAGGGAAATGGGATGGGACGTTTTTCGAGGGGTGGGAAGTGGGTACAAGGGTAAGAGAATCTATTTATAGAATAAGAAATGGGTTCAAAGAATAGGAAGTGACTTGGGATATAGGAAGTGGGTTAGAAGAAAGGTAAGTGGATTCAGTGGTTTTTGACGAATTGGAAGTGGGTTCAATGAGCCCCGAAGGGGCGTAGCCTAACTTGTTCCAATAAATGTTACCAGCTGTTTAACAAAAAGAAAAACAAAAAAATACGGAAAAGGACAAAATTGTCTGATGAACGAAATGCTTGAAGTTAATTTTAGCCGTTTGAATCCGCGCCAAAAAAAAGCCCGCGATTCCTGGTCGTTTGGTTGTTTTTTGTAAACATACTATAGATGAAGAGGGGCAAGAGCATTAGAGAGCAACAACATAAGCATGTTACGATGGTTCCGAACAATCTACTTCTCGATCAAAACATGACAGGCTGACTTGTAACAAGGGAAGTAAATGCAAGGAGACTCGTACGAAACAAAACGAAAGAACATCATAATGAGTCTTTTCTGAGTTATTATTCAACTTGTTCAGTTTTTCTCGCCAAAACTTGATGCTTTCTGCAGCTTATCGAGAGAAAAAAAAGGGTAACAAGAAAACAAGGGCGCAAGACTGAATTGCATTATAACGTAAGGCGGAACACGATTTGAATTCGCGCGCTAACCACCCGTATCGGTCCCACTACGAAAACAAGTAAGTATGTCAGGTTTCAGCAGTTTTTTTTTCCTAAAAATGTTTGCGTAGTCTTTCGTTTTCCTCTATTCCTTTCTCCACATCTTTTTCTCCCATGGTCTCATTCTTGGCCCGTTTCATTCTAGAAAAACCGAACTTGTTTTTTTTAAACTAAACTTTAGATTGTATGCGAACTTTAGCTAAACAATCCTTTATTTGCCAATTTTCATTTTCCATCCTCACTATTTTCAGTTTTTTTTTCATCAGTTAAAAACTTATTTTGTGTTTCAGGTAGTCATGTCTCTCATCAGCCAGATCGTCGGAAAGTGGGACTTCGTCTCGTCTGACAAGTTCGACGATTATCTCAAGGAGGTTTGCGTTATTTTTGACCTCGCTGAAGTTATTTCTCCAGGTCGGCGTTGGACTCGTGACGCGCAAGCTCGCAAACAACCTGAAGCCGACGCTCGAGTTTTCGATCCATGGCGACGAATGGACGATGATCTCCACTTCGACCTTCAAAACCTACATGACCAAGTTTCAGCTGGGCAAGGCTTACGACCACGATACCGCCGACGGTCGCGCTGTAAGTTTTACTTCTTTGTTCCTTACGAGATTCGCTGTCAGTAGGTCGTCGAAGCTGACAGGTGCAGCTAACTTGCGCTTCTCCTTTCTCATAATGTTTCTTCAAGGTGACCTCCGTCTACACGCTGGAGAACGACAAACTCGTACAGCACGAGAAGGGACGCAACGGAGGCAAGGACAGCATCATCGAGCGCTACATCGAGGGAGGTCAACTCGTCATCAAGTGCACCGCCGGCACCGTCACTTCCATCCGTAAGTACGCCAAGGTCTAAGTAATAACTTTGATGTCTCTCATCCCTGTATAGTATAATAATGTGAATAAATGGGAGTAGAAGAGGCCAGCGTTGTTCTTTAGTCTAGTTCTCTTCTGAACTGTTTCACGTAAGCTTCTTAATTGTTACTCTGTACATTTACACATGTTTCCTCCAACTGATTACCCGCAAACGCCTTTGAGAAGGCCGTTTTCATCTTGTTTGAGCAGATTTTGAACATCACGCCCTAGCAGTTATTGTGGCGTCGATAATATGATCAAGTAGTGCTTTGGAGGTGTCGGGTTTCTAAACATTAGATTTCCGGCCGACAACAGTTCATCCATTCTATTATGAGCGACGTCAACCCTGCTCGCTATAAGCCCACCAAAAGGCCCATCTCAATTGTGACATTAGCTCAACTCCTTACAGTGATTCCAATGTTAGTTGAGGTGTCACTTGTTCTGACTAGAGACAATGACTATTTCAAGCACGATGCCACTAGGTACGTGTTTTTTTTTGCATACTATTCGTGATCAAGAGCGACAGTAATTGTTGGTTGGTGGGTTCTCCTCGTGTGGCTGGTAACTATCGTCACAAACATCTTCGCAGTAATCTCTAATTCTTACATTCTGCTCCTTCCCAACATTATTTACTTGGTACCTCATTCTTCCTACATGTTATCTCGCATTTTAGGTTATTTTAACTATTCCCTCCTCTGCCATCCTCATAATTTTCCTCTCTCAAGACGAAACAAGCCGTTGGGGAGTCATGGCGTCGTTCTTCGAATGTCTTCTGGTCGCCGTGTCTATCTATCAAGAAACCTGTGCCTTCAACGAGATGAAAGAGAGTCTCGAATGAACTATTTATTGAGAGTCGAAGAGCTTTGAGAGGAACTATCGACTGTGGGTTCAATGAGTCTGTGTCGGAACATGATCTTCCGGAACTACTGTTTCAGATATCGACTGGTGAAAAGTACAAACAGAGGGGATAGCAAGGCGGCCAAGGTGTCGATCTGAATCTTCATTCAGAATTTTCAGGTAATCTCCTTACCGTTCCAAGTATCCTCTTCGTGAGGAAGACGGTTTCGACTTCCAGTATTTCCCTCGTAAAATACAACAATGATAGAAGCTCGGACAGTTCAAATGTCACAAAGATGACCAGACTCTGAGCTAACAAGCTCACTCTTGTGATTTGTGATTTTTGTCCTCCACGTGCAGATTCGAATGACTATGAGCAGGTAGAGTAGAAGACTAATTGCAGGGAGAAACAGTTTCTGCGAAATGACCGACTGAATTGAATGATTGGGCACCAAAAGAGACCAGACTTTACGTAAAAGAAGGGCTCAGAGTCTATCTGATTCAGCTTGGAGCAGAAAAACTTGTATGAGGAAATAGTGTCAATAAATTTGAAGCTGCACTCATTGATGAAGAAGACTATTGTCATGACGAGGGAGATAGCTGTTACCAGTAAGATGATGGTAGTGAACAGGAATCTGTAGCGTTTTCATTTGCTCATTAAAGAAACCCACTTGGAGAAAAGTTTTCTTTCCAGTCAAGGGACGACCAGGACACAGAAGCGAAGGAGGGAAATCAGGAAGGAAATGTATTGAACCATCTGTTCTCCGAAAAAACTGATCTGGCTGAATACTGTGTAGCTGGCTGAAAATTATATGCTTGAGTTGATGGCCATCGACTTCCTTTCGGAGTAAATCTGCCAATTATGCTGCTTCCACAACTACTAGCCAGTACTTGTCGGTCTAGCATTTAATTGGACAGCATACAGTTACTCAGTATTGGTTTATGCACTCAAAAAAGATAAAGAAAGAACGATAGAAAATCACGGACCTCAACACACAATCGGAACCTCACCAGTTATGGTGTAGTTGTAGGCGTCGGAAGTACAACTCTCTGCTTCTAGTGTGCTATTGAGAAACAAGACAACCGGAAAGTTCTGCACTATGTGGCAGAGGCCAGTGGCTAGGTTGATGACGACCAAGAGCATAAACAACATCAGGAATGGTTGCTACAGCCAGAAATATGTTTCGAAAAATGTGGACTGTTCTCACCGTAAACATTTTTCTCTTATAGCTGACGATTAGAGTAGAGACAATGAGATTCACGATCATCGCTAGGAGAACAGTCAAAATGTAGATGATTATCACGCAGGTGAAAAAGAATCCTCTTTCGGCGACAGGAACCTCGATTCTGGGCTGCAAGTGTGCTTATATCATACACAGAAAGACACAAACCTCATCGAAAGGTTCTCTTCGCGAAAAAAACAAGCAGCCTCTATCGTCGAAGATGACAGGCTCATTGTCGAAGTCGATGGGGACGAAGCCGACAGTTGTAGCTAAAGATTTGGTTTTTTTGGTGGGCATCATGAGAGACGTCGAACAATTTTGCAGAGTCAAGAATGCGAAAGTCCTTCTAACAAGCTTACCACAGGATCAGAAACCATCCAATCCGTCTCGGCATGATTTTTATTCACTCGAGCAAAAAAAACGAGTTCTACCCGATCAAAAGATCTATGCTTTATTACAATGGCGAAGTTATAGTACTGACAGTTGAGGAAACTTTTGAGCTTGTCGGTCTCGTGGGTTTTGTGATTGTCGGTCGTCTAGCCATTCCCTTACGAAGATCTGTATTGGTCAAGAGGACGAAAAGAGGCGAGAGTCCGGAGGCGAGGGTGTAGACGGTATCGAAAATACGTCGACCAACAAAAATGACACTTCGGTCAAAGTTGGGATAGGCGAAAAGGTACATGGTGAGAAGACCGGATACCTGAAAGATTCAGAAAAAGTCAACTTAGTCTTTCGTACTGTGCACTTCAGGGAAAAGTTATCACACTGGCATTCCGGCCTCTGACTGTTGACACTCAATGAGATAACCGGAAGAGTTTTGCTACACAAAGAAAAGAAAAAAAGTTATAAGCAACTTCTACCTCGAATGACAGGAACAACACGACCGATTGTATTAAGACAGTAATTTCCATTCGTCTCGATCTGGCTGCTTTCCTCACTATGAGAAATTTGATCAGGATGATCACATAGAACAGGAAGTCCACTCCTGGAAGGAAGAATGTTGTCGAGTAGTACCACTGCACATTACTTTACTTATCGTTTCAAATACCCCTACCCAAATAACTGGAGCAGCATCGATATTGTTCATCTCTAAGCATCCAAAGTTCACGTAAGCCACCATAACCTCGTAACGAAGGTAGCATGAAAAGGCGTACATGTAGCTGACGAGGACAATTGAGGCTATCAGGGTCCAGATTACGTGGATGTAGAGCATGTAACTAGAATGACAGGATGTTTGAAAGTTGTAGCAACTCACTAATGGAAGATTTTTTCTTCCAGAAGGGGAAAGACGAAGACTAGGAGACGAAGCAGAGCGATGAGAAAGTTGAGGTACTGGACCATTTGTTCGCAGACAAGTTTGAGATTGTAGAACACGGTGTACAAGGCTGTGACAGGTTTGACAGGCTTGCTAGAAGTAACTTACTCGTGAAAGTGTAGTCGGAAATCTCGGAAGATCCATTGTGTGGAGAAGAAGAGTCGAGGAAGGTCGCGACGGGAACTTCTGTCACTACACTACAGAGAGCCGAAACGAAGTTGACCAGACAGAATACGAAGAGAAGGAAGAAGAAGGGACGCTCAAAAGTCTTTGGTGGTAACTAGGCATTGTTCCCTACTCTGATGAGAAATTTCCATCTTCTACGCAAGAGCTCCAGCAGTATCGAGTTCATGACAATAGCAAAAAGAATGCTCAGAACACAAAGCACGTTGAAGAAGTAGTAGAAGAAGCCTTTCTCGTTGTCGTAGAGCTCGAACTGGGGCTGAAAGAGGTCTTGTAGACTGTTTCTCTCTCAAGATTTTTCAGTTAGCAGACAGAACTACATGAATAGGTCGACCGACCTGGTTGAAGATACTTCTATTTTCCATAGGTGGTCCAAGTAGCGGTATTGGCCACATTTTGTCATTTCCAATCGGAAGATGTCTCCCACCAAGTAGATCTCGACTCTCTGGGAAAAAAAGTGTTTCTGCACTATTTTCATCTGTCCCATTAAACAAGTCCACAGTGAGAGCAAAGAAGGATGGCAGGCCGCGGTCCATTCGCAGAAGCTATAAATCATATGATCAGAGAAGTTAATAAGTACCAGACGGAGAGAGCAATAAACTTATTGTTAGTACTACTGACAGGTGCAAAACGACGTGGTGAAGAGTTTGTTTGGCAGCTGGAAAGAGAGGGTATCAAAGGTCGCTATTTGCTGTTTAAGGTTTTAGATTCGAGGAGGAGCAAAAGAGAAACTTTCTAGATGACAAGTAGTTTCAAAATAGGTAGACCGCAAATGGGGTTAGAACTATTAAATTGGATGCACGTACCTGGTAATAATTGTTTTGCTCTATTTGACTTGAAGAGAACTATGTTGTTGAGCGAAAAAAAATCTGTGGGCGGAGTTGCTCTTTTAATCAGAGGTTGAGTATTCAGAAGGAAGCATCGTGAATGGGTTCATAACTTGAAAGGCTTAGAAACCACTGGCGATGCTACCTTATGAACCTCATTGCCCTGTTGCATAAGGAAAGTCAGTTTTGCTGTCAAACTTTTCTTTGCATCGTTTTGAAAAAGTAAAATCAATTTCTTTGAACCTGTGATCTCTCTATGAACTTTTTGGAATCCTGCATAGGCAGCTGTTTGCAATATTTCTCGGTTACAAGCGTAAAGACCTTCGCTGCTTTGAGCAGTTACCTCTCTCAGTCCTTTCCGTACTCTAGAAGGACGACAATTACATATATCTGAATAGTCGCTGCATAAGAACAAAAAGACGAAAATAGAATCGGGAAGTTGATATTATGGATGCATCGGAAGAAGAGAGCCCGATAATGAGTCAGTTGGCAATACTAAAATACCGAAACAATTTTTTTAGAGGTTTTCCATTAGTTTCACTGTTCAATAAATATTTCTACCTCTTCGCATTTAGAATAAGCGCAGCAAGCTGTAGTACAATCGAGTATTTTTGTTGTTTGACATGGGAACTTTGTTTTACTGTAGCTTGCTTCTTCTTTTATTCCACTGACACGTGGTTGATTTTTATGATAACCCTTTGGAATGATAGTTCGAAGAAACCCTGATCGCCGGTCAATACAAGAACAAATAATGAGCTGCGTTTTATAACCTCATCTTTTCATATTCCATGCTTTACTCAGTGCATTGAAGTGGACTTCTGTACTCTCGACCATGGCCAGATTGTTCCCGTTCAGATCTTGAACTGCTGAAAAGGCCAGGTAATTCATTACGCTAGACAATCTCCCTACCGGTGTTCTGTCTTCGCCCACACGACCAGTCTATCTTCATGTGACGCAGCACGATAAACCACGGAAAGACAATGTTTCCAATAGGGATTAGCTGAAGGGAAATACGATTAGTTTGGAGGGAAGAGCATACTGTAAAATAGGAGAAGGCTAGCCAGCCATACAACTCTCCTTCGGTGATACCAGCAGTAATAGGGATGACGAAACAGATAGCGAGGAAACGACAACTGACTTCTCCGACGAGAGATTTGAGAACGGAGCGGTTGAAACGGTAGATGTAGGATCTCTGGAAAGATAGCATACTTGCTGGGTAACGAGTTCAAAACAAATTGGAGCCGCATATTAATAAAACCGTAGAAGGACTATTCGTAGCTATGAGACGGATTGCAAGTTCTAACATTCTTACTTCGGTTGTTAACAAAACTATAGTAGTTAGAAGAACTATGCAAGGCTTGGCTACTGAACTTGCCCTTGCAAGCCAAGAGTTATACAAGTGATTATGGTAACTTTCTACGGGAACGCTTACAGTTCAAAGCACTTTTGAACAGATCGAATTTTAACTACTTCGAAATCAGGAAAAGTTTCCCTGAACTTTTTTTCTTGCACTGACTGTTTTTGTAACTTGAATAACACGAAGATATTCTAAAGTTTCGTTTTGCTAGCTCAATCGGTTCCTTGTCACTCTGAATATGCTGTTTGTCTCTGAAGCTTTGTGCTCCCAATTTTGTTCAATAAGACCTGGGAATAGTTGAAGGCAGTGTGTTTTTCAGTGTTTGTTCTTGAAACTTTGTTTTGTTGCAATTAAGACTGCAACATACAAGCACAAAAGTTGTTGGTCACAGTCTTTTTTCCTCTAGTCAATAGAGAGAAACAACTTACAGTATAGCGATCTTCCAAACACTCCCCAATTCCAGATTTGTATCTTTTCTGGTTCAAGTACAATGTATAAAGAAGGGCCGCCACACCAAAAAGCTGACAGCTGATAATGATTGTTTCGGCTATTTGCTGATACTTGTCTGAAAAAGGTTGTTTTCCTAGGGTATGGGAACTGGTACCGCTCAAAAGAAGAGTCGTGCAGTAATACGAAGAAACTCCGATGATGACAACAATGAACGGGATCAGAACTGTCACTTTGAGAGTACCGACAAAGTCACGATTAAAATGACTGTGAAGGAGGCGTTCTGTCGCTGTCAGTATCACACCCCAGATGTAGATCCAGGTGCCGATTTCATGGAAGAAGGTAGCTTGGCGATGCGGTGTCATTTCTAAAGTTGAGAGACTAGAAGAGAGCTGTAACTGTACCTTCTGTGACTATTTGTCTGTAGATGGGAAGTGGCTGGTTGACCAGAATCCTGTGGTAGATCATGTAAATATTCGCACTGTCCGTTATAAAAGGGGAGAAGTAGATCAGTGATATGCAGAGTCTGCAAACAGCTTATAGGAAGTGTAGCAGCAGCCGAAAGTTTGTGGCTGTTTTGAATATCAAAAGCTTGCAGCACTAGTGGTCTTGAGTAAAACACGGGCTTGAAAAAACACCCACTTGGTGATGGCTCCGAGTTTGTCGTAGAACTGAATCTTCAAAATAACAATGCTTGCGGTGCTCATACTCAACATGTGTATTAGCATCTCCACAATATGGATAGGTAGCATATCCTCGTGTGAAGTGAGTGGCAAGGCTGAAACATCCGCCAGGATTAGGGAAATGTCTGTTGACAGTGTTCTCACAAAGGCGGGAGATCAATATGAGTGGGTTACTGATTAAGAGATTGTTTTCACTTCTCAAGACAAAAAAGCGTACAGTCTATAACTGGCTGAGGATGTAAGCATGAGACTGCGTAGATTATGGGATTGTATCTCAATACGAATGAACCCTTGAACACATTGTAGTAACCATTCTTCTCTACTCACCTTTCATTGAAGACATCTGGAAGGACTACTAATGTTTTCGACTCTGATAGAAAACCAGACGTGTTCCGAGTGAGTAAAGCAATAATGACACAAGGAACAAAAATAGTGGTCAAAAAAGAGTAATTACTATGTGTTTTCCTAAGTTTCGTCTTATTTTGAGCCTGTCTGATACAAGTGATATAACATGACAGATGAAGAAATACGGGTATTAAATTCTAAGCAGTCGCTCTGACAGAAGGGTCTCTACATTGCTATCAAAATAAGAGATTTTCGTACCTTCTCTCAAAATATCTGGTATCAAATTGTCTCATCGTATTTGAGTAATATGGTGAAGATAAAAGGGCAACGCATCTCGATATTATCAGCAAATATCGTCGAAAATGAGCACTTCTGTGAAGCTAACAGAGTTACAGTTTTAAGACGCTTCAAGGATGCTAACATGTAAGAAATGTGCGTTTGCGAAACCCATGAGGTCTCGACAACGTGAGCTCTCACTCTCTTCCCATCGGCTGAGACTTTCTCGAAAAGCCTTCTTTCTCACAAAACGCGCGACAATTTCTATATTTATCGGTACCGGGACAGAAGCGTAAACAGAAGAAGAAAAAAGAAGACACTTGTTCTTTGAATATCGGGAATTGTCACAGAGCTCATTACCCTGTTTTCAGGATAAAAACAGCTAAAGGACACTTTGAGGAGGAGACCGTGAGTCAGACCAAGAGGTTAGTTTAAAAACAGGGTCGAACTATCTGGTAGGGAAGACTGGGCTGGTTCCAAGCCTTGCTCAGAGATTCAAAGTGCTCGTTCGAAGTAGTTGTCATTGCCAGATAGTTTCCATTCAGGTCTTTTACAGCTGAAGTACTAGTCTTTCTACCCAAAGTTTTTCAAACCTCCAGATTTGTGTTTCCGAAAACATCGCTTGATTTCCATATGACGAAGTATAATGAACCAGGGGAAGATAATATTCCCCAAGGCTACTATCTAAACAAGATGTTTGTGTTCTAGAGCTAAAAACTACCGTCATGTAGCAGAAACTCATCAGGCCAAAGGTTGGATAACCTGTTGCTCCAAGTGTCACGGCAATGATACAGAAGTAGCCGAGGAATCGACAGCAGACTTCTCCGAACAGAGAGCGAAGGACCGAACGGTTGAACTTGTAAATGTAGGCGTTCTATGTACTTGCATGTGAGATTACAAGAAAAGATACCTTGTAGCGTTTCTCCAAGTCGTGCTTGCCTACATTCTTGTTGTATTTCTTTTTGTTTATGTACAGTGTGCAGAGGAGAGCCTACAAAACAGATCTGTCAATCACAAATACACCAAAATTACCAAGACTCCGAAGATTTGAACGAAGCAAAAGATGCATTCTCCTATTTGCTGCTTGTCTTCTGGAAGTTTCCAATCATTTGGACCGTGTCTTTCGATCCCCTACAAACTTGACTTAATTTTCTCTTGTTCTTACTGCAGAACAGAGTTGATGTAAGCAAATTCGCACTCGTGAGAAAAATCGAGTGCTTTGTCCAAATGTTTCAAGTTTACTGAGGGTCAAGTACATTTAATAAGTAGTCTTGGTCGAATCGGAAGCTATCTTTACAGTTCCCCAGATAGCCCTACCGGAAACGGGTGGTCTCGGTGGGCTGACTGTTCAGCTAACCACAAAGATTTTTTTTTTGACGAGAAATAGCCGTCTCTTCAGAAGACTCCTCAGAGCAAGGCTCCTCAGAAGTTTCCCACCGGAAGGTTTCATAACATGCACGATACGCTTCCCAGAGACGTACTTCTACTTCTCATGTTGTTTTCAAAATATCCAACTTGTTCATGTGTCCAGGGAAAAGCATACCCGACATTATCATGGAAGTGGAGTAGTAGGTGGAGAATCCAATGACGGACAAGAAAAGGGGTGAGATGAGGAAGACCGTGAAGTTACAATAGAATTCGATATGAAACTGGGCATCCAGAAGACGAGAAGTGGCTGTCAACAAGACTCCCCAGATGTAAATCCACGCTCCGATCTCGTTGAGGATGATAGCGAGACGGAATGGAGTCAGTTCTGAAGTGGTACAAGGAATAATATTGATCCTACCTAGATTAACAATTTGTTCGTAGGCCAACACCATTTGCCCTGTTTTGAATTTGAGAAAAACGAGGTAGATGTTGGCTCCGTCACACAGATACGCAGAAGAATAGATCATACTGATGCAGAGTCTTGTGGGAAGACGGAGATTGTCGTATAACATCAGTTTGAGGATCACAATTGTGGCTGTGATCAGACTCAGGGAATGGACGAGAAGTTCAATAATGTGAAGGAGATACATTACGTGACAAGTTCGAGACTGAGAAAAGGCGAGAGGACGTTCCCAGTAGAAATGTAATTAATAAGAGCAGTCGTGTGAAATAAACACGGCCGATTTTCATTGAACAGTTGGGGTCAATGGAACGAAAAGAGAAGAAATGGAGACAGGGGAAGGAAGCTGTTTAAAACGAGAGAGTAAAGATACTTTTCAACTCTTTTGCAGTTTCTTTTGATGAGGATTTCGAGGTCGATCGTCTTCGTCAAACTTGAAACACTTCCCTTCATTTCGGTTTTTGACATAGCAGAACTGTCTGTCCACTAATTATGTGATCGTTCGTCCGACCCTCAACGGAAGAGCAGACAAAGAAGTCCTTGCAGGTGTTCACCAGCTGTTTCCCGCGCACTGTCTAGAGACCTTGTCTACCCCAAAAGCCCCCAAGCCTTTCCCTTTCTTCCCACAGAGCTCGGGGCGGAAATCACACCTGATAGTCTCTCGCCCGTAAAAATCCTCTAAATTGTCGCATTAGTGACGCGGTTATCAGTAGTTGAGAGACACTTTGCGCTCTTTGGTTACGTTCTGACCTTGTCTTTCGGCCCGTTTGTGTACTTATGGTAGCTACAAACACGTTACTGTCCCTCATTCTACGTACGGTTGAATATATTTGCCTTTAATTTAATATTGACCGTGATAAGGGCGAGTTGTTACAGGTCATACCACTTCACTGCAAGGAGACTATCCTTTCTTTCGCAATCGTTCTAACTTCAGGTCTTTGGGACTTACTGGAGCCATGACGGAGGTCGTATTGGAAATGTTCGGAACTGTTGATTGCCTCAACCCAGTTTCATTCTTTTCATAGGGGAATGGTTAAATGGTTCTCCAATCATGTTTTAAAAATCTTCTCCAGCCATCCAAGTAGATATGTCGCAAAATTCATCTGGAACATACTGCCTTCTGTCGTCAGATTTTCGTTAAACGGTCCGAAAACCATTTTGATACTCCCATTTCTCTTCTTCCTCCCAGCTATGTATAGACGGCAGACAGTTTTCCAACCTGGCAGGTCAATAGTTTAGTAACTCTCAGTTTTTCGAGTCTGCCTGACAAGCTTCCTAAAGGTTTGTGAATTCAAAATACAACATCAGTTCCGTAAGCCTGAACAGATTCCGCCCACCTCATTTGAAACAACTTGCTTGTGTCTGCATGTTTGATCAGGCGATGTTCGATCATTTCCGCATTTTTGTCATCTGCAAAACTGAAATATACTTTTTGTGACTCGTTTCATTGACAAGACCGTTCACGAAGGCATCTCTCCCCTAAGCCTCTTTGACACTTCGTTTTGAGCTGCAAATGAGCGAACTAACCGCCTCTATGTTCCGTTCAGAGATCCAAATTGACAGTGAGTTGTTCTCTTTTCCAATTCTTTCATGGACATCGCTTTCGCTTCCTGCTGTCGCTTCGACAATTCCAGTAGATTGCCAGTCGAATGCCATGCGCTCCATTTGCACTTCTTTTCTTTGTATTCGGTTATTGTCAAACAGTACTTTACAATAATTTTTTAGTTAGCGAATGTGCCATGTCTCCTCCGTCTTCCCTCGATTCGGGCCTCGGAAGTGAACTACGATACTCTCCCTCAAGTCTCTCGGCCAATTCTTACCTTGCTCCGCCATCGACATTGAACCCGAACTCTCTTTCTGTCAAAGTTGGCAGATCTCTGACTTTCACTCCGGACTCGAAGAATGGTCATTCTGGAACCGAGAGTTCAATTGTTCTTCCGCTGCATCTCAAGTTCAAGTGAGTCTCTTACATTTTGAAGGAAGTTGTAAAACCTATCTTTTTCGAAGATAATCGAGAATACTGCTCGCGATCTGTGCTCTTTTTGCGGTTAAACTGATAAATTTGGGCGTTCCCTCACATGGTCTAAGTTCACGTGAAAATATTCTATTTCTAGAGAAAAGTCAGTGAGTAACCTCGGACCACCAATCCAGAAGTATGCCTCAATTGTTCCCAACCGAGCAGTCGTCATCTTCTCCTTCTTGTCCATCGTCGTCTTTCTAACCATTGGGGGCGGTTATATGTTTTTGGTCAGTTTTATTTTGGATTCTTTGGCCTCCTTGACCTTTGTAATTGTAAGTTGTGATCAAAACATCACGTTCACCTGACACGTACTGTTATCGGACACCTTGAAACAATTTATGGGCCCTCCAACACCTCGGGTGACGCTTTGACCCATAAGCGCCCTGTCTCGTTCTTATCGGCCACCCCTTCCTCCCCGATAACAGCTGTTTTGATTGCAAAAGTGTACAATTTCAGCTGGTGGAGGCAGAAGCACCAGCTACAGTTCCAGTGGCATTCAGTGACTGCTTCGAGGTGGCTCAAGAGCTCGCAACATTGAACAAGTTCACAACCCAGGAGGTCGTAGAGGAGTTGAGGAAGTGTGTGTTGAGGTAGTGAATCTGTTTTACACGAGACAAAGTACGGATTCCAGCAAGACATCTGTAGAGAATGCGGGACAAGGATTCCTCTATGCGTGGAGTCTCTACACTACAGTTGGCTACGGTGATAGGGTGAGTTCGTAGCATTCTTCGAAGTACCTCTTGTTACAGTATCCGCACACCGGCGTAGGTCAAGCCTTGACTCTTCTCTTTGGGTGGCTCTGTGCCCCTCTCTTTATGGCCTTCAAGATCGAGATGGGAGAGATCATCTCCCTGGTTATTCTATACCTAGGAAGAGGAATCTTCCGTGTTGTACAGAAGTTTATCAAGCTCGCCTTCAATCAGCACGTGGATACAGGAGAACCAAGCGATTTGCTCCTCTCTTCTCTTCTGACTCTCTTCTTCGCCTTCGTTCTCTGCTTCACGGCCACTGTCCACATGGTAAAGGATCTTTTCCAAGTCAGACCAAAACAGTTTCCAGTTAATAGACGAAATCGGATGGTGGTCAGCTCTGTACACCACTGGAACGACAGTGATGCTAATCGGACTTGGTGATTATGTTCCTGGAACTAATTGGAAGATTTTCATCATTCTGGTTCCACTATACCTTTTCGGCGACGTTCTTTGTTCTTATCTTTTTTACTATATGCATGTAGGTTCATAGTATTTGCTGACAAATCATGACCTTTTGCAGGGGATCCTAAGGATCAAGATTCATACTTTTGCTGACTTTGTGACGCGGAAAAAGACTACGAGACAGATTCATCCAGAGTCATTCTACATGGATCTTCCGGTAGAGGAGAGTCACCAGAACGTGGAGAAGAAGAGGACTAGTGTTTTCCCCTCGGTCACAACAACCAGCATGCCGTTCACGAGTGAGTTTCGGGCGGAATTCTTTGTGATTCTAGTAGTACAAGGTAGGTAGAAACTTCAAAGCCCTATACAAAACTAAAACTATATAGAACTCTACCAGGTAGAAAATTGAAAATTTCGGAAGAACATGTTGTTCAACGGATAGACTGACTGTTAGAGAATAGAAAAAAGGAAACGTGGACAGTCAAGTCGTTGTAAGACTTTGTGTTTTTTTGTATCAGTGACGACAGCTGTGTTGTAAGCAGCACTTTTATCGCCCAGTAAACAATGGGTTCAATAGCGACCATCTTGATTAGAGATTGAAACAAAAGGGGTCTTGCCACGATCTGCACAATAGTCCAGGCTGGGTAACTCAGGCTTGGTCGAGGATGTTTGCCAATCTTGTTGTTTTCAGGAAGATTCTCGAAGCAGGTGGAAGAAGTGGACTTCGAAGCCGATACCACTTCAACGGAAGAGCCAAAATACTAGAAGAGTCAGTCGTCACAAATCATAGATCCTCACTTGAGATTTCTCTTATTTGCAAACGGGTCTTGTTTGGTATAATATTCGCATTATGAGCGTGTAATGAAAATGTTTTCAATATGTGAGCGCATAACTCGTTCAGTTTTAATTTACTCGCGGAAAAGACAATTACTTCCCGCCCTTATTGCTGACCAAGACGAGTTAATGGCTTGCTGGTTATTTGGAGTGTGTCTCGTAATGACTTGGCCCTCTTTTTGAATATTAGTGGACGAATTCCTCGGGCAAAGATCCTTCTTGTAAACACCACCCTTTAACGTGATCAGGAAAAGTGTTTGAAGAAATTAGGCTGTTTTTGCTAAGTTCGTCTATAACATCACCCTCCTCCCAAACAATTTTGCACAAAAACGCCGCCTACTCAATGCAAACACCTTCTCCCTCTCTCTTTTTAGACATTCTAGTGGGAGATTTGTCGTGTAAGTGTCGTGAATCTGAAGTCCACCCAAGCTTTGACTCATCACTCTGAATTAAACAGTATGCTCCAGGTTGATTCCAGAGCATCCCGTAGCCTTTAGCCACATTCAAAACGTGCATTTGCCATCCTTTAAAAAGTTCTGTACCTCGTGACTATGTCCGTCTGATCTTCTATTTCCGAAATTCTTGCTGTATCTACAATCAGTCTGCGATTCAAGCCGCCTACTCTTCGACTAAAGTGCTCCAGAACAACAATCTATCATTTTATACTTTTTTTCATACACGACGTAGATATCTTATGAAATTCTGGGTTATCCTGACCCCAAATAACCAGTGTCTCTTTTCAAATGCCACAATGCTATAGACGTTTTTTGATGTTCTTCACTCTTATGTTATATCAGTTCCGGTGTCTTCAGGACTACCAGCTTGTCAGCTTACAGCGGTTGCAAAACCCTCATAAATTAACCTCATCTAAAAACCTTGCAGGTGATTACTCAACTTTTTAAACATCAAAAAGGTGCTACCTTGTGTCTAGCTCTGATGATATGAAATGACGCAATCTTGCGCCCTCTCAAAAACCATTCGGAAGAATGTTTCCTGGTATTAAACGGAGGCGCGACGCTCTCTTAGTTTATTCTCTTAGTGCTTGGGAGCTTAGAATTTTATGACGACACTTTCCGAACACAGAACTTGAAGACACGGAACTTGTATCGGATCTTTGAAATTGAATCTCCGACTTCATAACTAAATGAGACAGGTGTTGCTTGTCATTTCAGTATTCTTTGTTAGTTGAGCCTGATTGTTGCAGTCTTTTGGAACAAACGGTTTGCTCTTTGACTTCTTCCACAAATACACCAATAACCTTATTTTTTACATGGTGGCTCAATTGTTTTCCCGCCATTCCTTAATTATGACCCAATCATTGTTCAACTGGCTTTAGTCGATCACATTTCAGCCTCCACATACAAAATGAAAGGCCTTCTGTTGGCGTTCCTTCTAGTCATCTGCTTCAGCTGGACACAGGCAGTACTCACGACTTGGAACTGTGACGGCGACATGGTGAGTATTTAACTTCGAAACAATTAACTATTGTAAAATCTGAATACAGCTGTACATATTGAACAGATCTAAAGAAAGACATGACAAAGTTTGTCACTTTTGCTGTGTTTTTTTTAAAGAAACGCGTATGACCTAAGCTGAAGAAATGCTGTACTCATTCATAAGCTGAAGAAATGAGTACGGGTTTTTGCTAGAGATAAGGAAGGTTGTTTCGAATTTGTCTACAAAACGAACAATTCGAATAATAGAATTCTTTTTGTACTCAGATTTCGCAAAAATATGGGAGAGCTTAGTGAGTGGGAGTACTGAAAGGTCACTGGTTCGGATGCTCCAATTGCCAGAGCTCACTCACGATGAATCGAATCTACTTAGAAGTAATGAAGCAGATTTCAGTCTCAAACTATACTCGTGCAAACGATCATTTTCAGTGCCGTGTAGCCAAGAGAGCAGATGTCTACGCATCCGTCGACTGGGAGTCGTTGCCGCGCTCACGACCTTCTCGCTTCCGATTCTATCCAAACATTCGAATGTAGGATTTGAAGACAATGAAGTTTATATTGTTGTTGGAAGATAGCAGATATCTCAAAAAGATTATTTGGGGAATATTCTATGCTACGCGAATTAGATTACTCATATCTCTTCTCATTATCCGCCTGTTAAAAGTTCCTCCTACTGACAGATTTGCCGTAAAAAGATGCGTGAACAACAGAAAAACAATTAGCTGACCATTTTCAGTTTCTCTGGCTGCTAATATTTTGAGAGAGGAATCGTAGTTCTAGGTTTCTTACACCTCTCATGCCACCCACTGATTGGACAAAGGATAATGGTCTAAGTTCAAAGTCGAGTTACTCGCCTTTTCTTTTCCACTCGAATAGCTTCTGAAATATCCTACTTCTTTGCATTGCTATTAAACTGCTCGACTTTTCTCTGTCTTCCGACAAAGGAGTTATTGATCAGGAACAATCTAACGAACATTATCTCTTAGATTGACAAACGATCAGTCATAATTGCATTGTCCGAATCTCAGTAAGACAAAATACAATATGTGTGATCCAGTCCAAACACCAACTCACACTCCCTTCTTGCCTCTAATCGGATTCACTTGATCACAAAAACACATTCTCAAGACATATCGATTCCGAGTAATCTAACTCCAAAAGTGTGACCGCATTTCTTTTCAAAATTTGACCTATTCCAGTCCCGATAAACGTATCTCTTATGTCGACAATTCCCTTTTCAGTTCGATGCAAGTTCTCTTCTATTTTGAGTTTGTCCTCCATTCATGTAGTATTCTCACAGCCATTGTGGTCATCTTCAAGATTAATATTTATGACAAAATCAATCCAGTTGCCAAGTGAGTTCACCTCCTCAGAGTCAAAACTATTTCCGGTCCAGGTTATGCATTTCAATGATCTACTCATCTGTTTTTCTCAGCGACATCTCTTATTTGTATGCCGTTTACATCAAGTGTCTCAGAAATCAGATAGTATTCACCTATTCAGATGTCATTACCACAGGTAAGAAAAGCCGAGGATTGAGTCATGAGAGTGGGTGAAATGGGAGTGTGTTCTGTGGAAACACCTACCAGATTCAGAGGGGTCTTACTGATTCAGATTACAGAAAATTGTCTCTAGTCAGTTCCAGACAAACAGACACAAAAGACTTTTAGATTCAGAGGCACCGATCCACAACGCCATCTTCTGTCATGAGATGGGAACGTGGATCTACGTATGGGGAGTGATCCTCACAGCAACTGAGCGACTTCTGAACGGCCACTACAACCTCAATCTGCAGTTCTCCTCTGCCGTGTTCTTTTTCTCGCCCGTTATTGCTCTAGTCATCTTTGGTACATCATACTTTTGTACGACTCTGCTTCTGTCGGCTGAACACCAACAAAAGGCTGATATTATGATCGTTAGCTCGCAGATTTTTGGTATTTCGGTGAGAGTCCTGTAATATAGAAATAAGAAAAATTTCAGGCCCTCATGTACACACTATTTCTAAATCAGAAGAACTACAAAAATGGTCTGGGTACACAGGTTTTAGAGGAGAGGTATCAGGCAAGCTTTCACACTTCACAGAAAGGTCAGGAATTTCCAGTCTGCCTACGTCTACAAATTCAATCGTTCGCTACTCAACTCACTTATTGGTGAGGTTTTGTTCCGAGCCATCGGGTTCAGTTTCATCGTTGTCATAACCACAGGTGTCTACCAGCATCCCGCTTTCGGATGGCTATCTTTTGCCTATCATAACGTAACCAATCTTCGCTCTCTATAAGCAGTACCATTTTCAGACCATACCAGTCGGAAGTATCGTCTGTCCGTGGTTTATCGTCCTCCGACATGTCAACTTCAAACGGTTTTTTTGTGGCGGAGATAACAAAGGTAGTCTTCCTTTTGACAAGGGAGAAGGTCTTTCCAGTGACGGCAGTCAGCGACCTGAACGGAAAAAACTTGGCCTTGCGAGAGACAACAGATGAACATTTTGCCTCTCTTCAGAGATCCTGGGAGGAAAGGTGCAAATAAATGATTTCTCTGGTCCGATTTCCGTGTTATTGAGGAAATGAAAAGGAAGGCAGCGTCTTCCCTAGGTCCGAGTCTATAAATGACATTTTTTGTCTCTGTAAACAGAAGTTCTCTGATTCTCCCTAGAGAATTGTGGCTTGTACTTTTCTCTCGAGATATAACGAAGCTGTTTTTTTTTAATTTTTTAAATTTTATTCCTTACTATAAGATCTTTAACATTTTGATCAGAATGTCATAAGAACCTAAGTCCATGTCGAAAATGGCGACAATGGGTAACATATCATGCCAGTCTCATCTCTGGCTCCATGTCATACACTCGCCCTTCAAGAATCGCGTTCATCAGCTTAAACTCTTACCTCTTGTTAGAAAATTGGATCAATGTTCTTCCTATTCTCCTTGTTTGATCCTTTATTCGCACAAACTACAATTCGTGGAGGGTGGTTCCACGTACAATTTGAACTAGTAAATGAGTCACGAACTCGTATACAGAAGAAAACTAGCCAAATCAAGCAGTACACATTTTAATCTTATTTACCGAATCCTTCCCCTATTCTCCGATGTAAAGAAGATCTTGTGCGTCATTCCAATTCTGTCTCACGAAAGCTTCTTTCATCGCCTCGATAGTCTCTTTTCGGATTTCAGTATTCGAATAATTGTTAGAGACTGGCTTGAAAATCATTAGATTTACGCCAGTTCACTTCTTGCGAGCCCGACACAGCTTTTTGCCTTTGTGTGCTCGGACCTGCAAATGATTCCTGGTTCTCCATCCCATAGCAGAATTATACGGTAAAATTTTCGTTTTCCAATTGAAAGTTACTTTCTGGTTGCTGACAATTTGCTCTGGGAAAACTCAAGAGAACACGGATTCAGATGTTTCTTTGGAACACAGACATATTATCGTCTTTGTCTCTCTTTTGAAGATCTCTGGCTTTTTTCAACACAGTCAGATCACTTAAACAGTAGTATTCCAACACGGAACAGGGTTCCTGTTCTCAATACCCCTTCAGCAGTGACCTTTTTCCATCTATACAATTCCTCCTTCCCAGGATAACAGTGTTTTTCAGTGATCAGGTTGTTCACAAGATTAGTCCCCTCCGCAACCTTACTCCTCACTCTGTTAGTTTGGTTTCTACTATCCGTCACAACGTAACATGACAATGACATTGATTATCTCCTTTCAGTAAATGTTCTTGGTCAATGGGATCGAACTCGCTCTCCACGCTTGCAGTCTACTTACAGCCATCGTCGTAGTCTCGAAAGTCATCCTCTACGACAAGATCAACTCTGTCGCCAAGTTGGTTTCTCTCATTCTATTGTTCAATAGAAATTTGAGAGTATGTGTCTCGATGATCTACTCGTCAGTCTTCCTCACCGACATTTCCTACATTTATGCAATATGCTTGAAGATGAATAAGGGACAGATTCTCGTTGCTTATTCGGATATCATCAGTCTCGAGCCGAGTCCTCTCCATGACGCCATATTTTGCCATGAGATGGGAACTTGGATCTATGTCTGGGGAGTCATCCTCACGGCCACCGAGCGTCTTCTGAATGGACATTGTAGTGTCAATCCTCGACTGTCCTACGGTCTGGCGGTCGCTTCTCCATTCCTTGGAGCTCTGATTTTTTCGAGCTCCTACTTTTTCACATCACTGCTCATTAGTACCGAGTATCAACAGCACGCGGCATGCATCATTGCCATGTCACAAGTCTTCGGAATTTCGGTCTGGGAAATCTTTGAAGCTTGCAAGATTCGGGTTTTAGGCGCTTTGTTGGACTTTGGTCTTGAACCAGAAAAACTACAAGAAGGGAATTGGAAGACAGAGTCTGGAGACCAGATACCAGGTATGAAATGAGACTGTTTGGTAACAGTGAAGGGTTTAGTCGGCCTACGAGTACAAGTTCAACCGTTCTCTTCTCAAATCTCTCATCGGAGAGGTTCTTTTCCGAGCACTGGCATTCTCTTTCGTCGCTGTCATAACTGCCGGAGTTCATTCTGATCCGGAATTTGGATGGCTTGCTCTCACTTACCATTCTGTAAGAAATCTTTCCTTCATCCTATCCCTATTTCAGACCATATCAATTGGCAGCATCCTCTGTCCCTGGTTCATCGTTCTCCGACACGTCAAATTTAAGCAGCTCATCTTTGGAATCGATACCAGAGGTAATCTGTCCCCAAAATGGTTCAAAGCGATTTCAGTAGCTGCTGTGAGTGATCTCAACGGAAACAGAATAGCCTTGCGAGAGACATCCGACGAGCACTTTGCCTCGTTGTATAAGGCCTGGAATGAAGCTAAAAAGTAAATTGTTTTGGTTTGACAGGTTGTGAAAGGCTTATCTCTTTTTGGTCTGTCTTAACCTTCACTAGCAGAAATAGAACTATGTATCAGCTGAATCTAACCCAGGATCTGTGACCATAGTGAAGCTCCCGTAGATATTGAAGAACGTAACTTATTTTGATCATTTCCTGTGTTCATTCATAAGAAATGTTGTCCGTTTTAAGATGTTACATCAAACGTGTTTCTATGTGAAACAACTCGTCACGTCTGAGAGCCGGATTAACCTTACAAGGCGAATTACTTCGCATTCAAATGATTCCTATTTTATCTTTTGACGTGCAAAAATCTGCTAGCTTTTGGTTTAGAGCAACCGTTAAACTTCTTGCCTCTCTTCTATAAACAATTACGGATGAGGGTGGAGGAAAATCAGCTTTTAGTCATGATCAAATCACACTACTTCCTCTCACACCTCCCATTTTCCTCTCAGACTACTCAGATTTCTGAGAAGAAAAATGAGACAAACCCAGATTGTATTACCCAGTATAACCCTTTTTCCAAGATCCCTTGAACGGTCGTGATTACTATAAGAATGTCTCCTTGATCCGCCCCGTATTTTCATCCAAACATACTACTTCCTCTCACACCTCCCATTGATCAAAACCTATTTGCAATCAGGACATCATTTCCTTCACCTGATACTCTTTGTCCGATTTCGGTCTCGCATGAAAAAGATTTCTAGCCAGATCAATTTGTTTCAGGTGGAATGCATTTTTTGCACAGTTCTGAGATGCTGCTCCATTGTGTGAGTATGCTGACAGCTACTGTCGTCACTCTGAAGATATTTCTCTACGACAAGTTGGGCATTGTCACCAAGTGTGTTTGAGTTCTGTTGTGACATCCGTTGATGGTCCATTTTGGATATACGGACGCCATTTTTAGCTGCATCTGGTTCCAACTGCCCAAACGTTTCTGTGTGTGCGTGTATCTGTCTGTAAAGCACTATTTGCCAATTTCTCACAGATACTTAGTGACAGCAGTTAATGACCAAAGTTGTCAAGTCAAATCAAGTCAGTTTGGGAGATGCGTCTCTGGGAAAACTTTGCTTCTGTCCGACTGGAACATCATCTAACTGTCACGCGTCCCAACAGGGCATCAGCCATACTTGTGCAAAAATTACTGTAGTCTGTACAAAAATATAAAAGAACATGTCAAAGTGTATAATAAAAGTTCCGAATAATTCAGAATCTGCATTTCCCTGATCTATACTTCTGCTTACGTGACGGACATCTCCTACTCCTACGCAGTCTATACTAAAATAATGAACAATCAGTTGCTGTTCATCGAGAGTCAGATTGTTACACAAGGTTAGTTCAGGTTATACTTTTAACTAATTGTTCAGAACTGACACCATTTCGGAAGAGCGTCTTCTGCCACGAGATCGGAACCTGGCTGTACGTTTGGGGGGTGATTCTGACAGCCTCCGAACGACTGATAAACGCAAAGTCTAATGTTGAACTGTCGTGCAACTCGAGAGTTATCATCCTGGCTCCACTTTTAGTCGTCCTGATAGGATTCTCTTCGTACAATTGTACAGCTATGCTCCTCAGCCGTAAGTCTTCTTCCCAATTTAGTCTCTGTTTTTTAGACGAGTACCAACAGCTAGCTGGGGCTATTATCATCGCCTCCCAGATCTGTGGAATAGCGGTAAAAATAGTCCTTCTCTAATCCTGCACTTGTTTTAGGCACTCCTTTATACCCTCTACCTGAACAAGAAATCTTACAGATCGGGAGTTGGACGAAGTCTGGAAGAGCGATATCGTGTAGGTTTCAGTCAAAACAGTGAGTCAGATTCACACAAACAGGAACGTTCGAAAGAGAGAGAGAGAGATCAGTTGGTGGGGTGAGAACTAGTCTGACTTTTATTCCGGAAATTTTGAGAGGGATATCTATTTCTAAGAAAAGATAGAAGCTCAAACGAGGCGATACGAGTGAGAACTCTGTGCTGAGACAATAGTGATGGTACATTCAAGGACTAGCTTTGCTGTTTTGACACTATCGGAGAAAAATAATTCAGAGTGCCTATGTGTACAAGTTCAACCGCTCGTTGCTCAAGTCTCTCCTCGGTGAAGTCACTTGTCGTCTCCTCGCCTTCTCCTGTATAATTGTTGTCACAACTGGTCGCGTCTACGAGGACCCTATATTTGGCTGGTTAACCTTCACCTATCACAATGTACCCGTACACAGGGAGCCTATAATACTAATCCTTTCCAGCTAATTCCAGTCGGCAGTATTGTTTTTCCTTGGTTCATCGTCCTGCGTCACATGAAGATTGACTTATCCTGTAGGAGGAACAAGTCGAATGGTTGGTTCAAAAAAGTAGTGATTCAACGAATTTCAGCAGTTCAAGACTTTATTGGAAACAACCTGATTATGACCGAGTCCACGGAACAGCATTTCAATTCGTTGAGAATCGCTTGGAATGCTACAAAACCTGGGACATAGCATACAAACTTGGAATAAAGTATTTTCCAAGATATCAGCTAGATGCCATTCTTAGAAAAGGGTCTGATACATAGTCAATCATAAGCTTTTGAAAGTATTCAAAGAAAGAAGGAACATTAGTTGAGCTTTCTTGTGATTGTGCTGAACCGTTTCTTTTCTTCAAATCGAAGGTCCGGCACAAACCTTGTCTGTACTGCATCAAAGCCATACATAAGCGGAAAACATACTTTTCTGTTCATAGACTGCTTATTAGTTTTGTCAGAAGATTGGTTTCATTCTGGTAGTGGATGAAAATTGTAGTAGATAATTGAGTTTCCGGTCCACAGAGTTGCTTATTGTATCTTGTTTCCTTTCAAGCAGTTTTCACTTTATCCTGGCAGTACGAGTAGCCCGTACTTTCGGTTATCCAACTTACCCTTGCTCTCTCTCTAGTTGAACATATGAGTACTCTAATGGTTCTGTTCCATGACAGACATCCGTCCAGTTTTTTAGACCCGTCGTCTCCTTCAGAAGAGCTCATAATTCCGAAGCTCAGACAATCAGTCCGTCTTGTCTCTGATTTTCTGCTGTTTAATCCCGCACATCACTTCCATTTAACTTTCCTCTAATCCTTCTGGCGAAAATCCATACCTCAAAACTCAAACATATGTTTGATAAACATAAAGCCGTTATTTACTGATCCAATTTTAGATGTTTATATCCTGTTTGATCTTTAAAGACTCGTCGCATCAGACATCCTATTCGAAAATTGCATCTGCTTTCCGTTAAACCGTGAACGTTCAACGGAATCTCTTTCTTTCAGTGTAAGAAATCATGCTGCCTCTCCACGTTTTTGAGCTACTTCTGCACACAATGAGCATTGTTACCTCAACTATTGTGATCATAAAAATTCTCGTCTACGACCGATTGGGAATTGTTACAAAGTGTGTTTTTCACAATTTCATCACAAAAATAAATTCAGACTCTGCATCTGTCTGATATACTCATCTGCTTATATTACAGACACCTCGTATTCTTACACTGTCTACTCGAAATCCGTTCACAATCAAATATTTTTTCACTACGAGCAGGTCGTGACTACTGGTGAGTTTCATTTCTTTTGCAAAAACAAAATATTCCAGAGATGACCCCATTTCGCAAAGCTACCTTCTTTCACGAGATCGGAACCTGGCTCTATGTCTATGGAGTCATTTTGACAGCGTGCGAGCGTCTTCTTAATGGACAGTTCAACCTAGAATTTGACTGTTCATCCAAGTTCATGATATCTCTGCCTGCAGTCATTGTCCTTATCGGATTCTCTTCCTACTATTGTACGGCGATGCTTTTGAGCGGCAAGTTCTGTGTAAACTTTTGAAAACATTTATTATTAGAAGAGTATCAACAACTGGCAGGTGGTATCATTATCAGCTCACAGATCTTTGGAATTGTGGTAAGATAATTGTCTTCTTTGTTCACTCACCAATTATGCACATTTATCAACAAGTTTTTCCAGGCACTTCTGTACACTCTTTACTTGAATCAGAACAGTTACAAGCAGGGTGTCGGAGACAGCTTGGAGAGGAGATATAGGGTTCGTTGTTGTTGATATCCAGTAGAACACCCACTCTCAAACTTCTGATCGAAACGTGGTATCGGATGTAAATCTGGACACGCTCATCAATACATTGTAACTGTTACCAAGCAAATTATATTCCTGGTAGCAAAAAATAGATTTGCAGAGCGTCTACGTCTACCGCTTCAACCGTTCCCTCCTCAAATCCCTCCTCGGTGAAATCATCTGTCGTCTTCTTGCCTTTTCGTGTATTGTGGCTGTAACCACCGGCATTTACGATTATCCCACTTACGGATTGCTCACCTTCACCTACCTAAATGTAAGCTTATCTAAAGTCACATTACATGGCATTTACAGTTAATTCCTGTTGGCAACATTGCCTTTCCCTGGTTCATAGTTCTCCGACACATGAAGATGACATGTGGAAAAAAGAGGAAGAGCACTGTCAAAGATCTAAACGGCAGAGATCTGGAGATGCACGAGTCAGCGGACAAACACTTTACGGCTTTGACAAAGGCCTGGAACCCGAAGATGCCCAATTCCAAATAGCGAGACGTAATGAACAGTTCTTATGTGTCAGCGTATTTTCAGTACAACTTCCGGTAGTTCTTACCCGGGCGAACTTCCCAACGGAACAAGAAGAGAATAACAATAAGTTCAGGCTGCCTAATTACGCCTGTTCAACTCTTATTCGAAATGGGTCTTTAAAAAGGTGGCATTAGGCAGCTCATTCACTTTTCATCGTCCTTGAGTTCCCAGCAATTAGTAACTAGTTGCTGTACTGAACTTCAAAAGACAATTGCTAGAAACAGAATTCTGCTCTGAAATACTAATTATGTTCATCGCTTGTATTGCCTACAGTACAACATACTGGAACAAATTGCAGTTTCTGGAACAAATCATAAAAGAATTAAACTTCCTTTTGAGTAGCAACCTGTAGACCTGTAGCATCTTACACCCCCTTTCGAATGGCACGGAACCGTCTCTGTATCCTAGGGACAATAGATACCATTTTTGAATCGATGCTCAAGATTCACCCACAAAGACAGTCGATCCCTGAACAGTTGCGTTAAAAGATACCTTCAAAGTCAAAGTTATAAGGTAGAGGGAATTTGGTCAAGTCTTAATGATATTTGATCCGGAAGATGACCTGATTTCCGAGCGAATAAGAACGAAATTGAGCAGGAAACTTGTCTCTCCAGGTTTGTTACTTTTTGGAATGGCACTACTTCCCACTTTGTCATCAAAACGTACTTTGAAAACAGCTGCCCAATGCCTTTCATTTGAAAAACGTTTCGTACAAAAATCGTCACGACCCTCTCTCTCTCTCTCTCGATCTCACTATGTTTTCCAGAAAGTAACAGTCCAAAATAGCCTCTAACATATCCAAATCAGTAATTGACGAAATTAGAGTTTACATCAAGAATGGTTGGGATGTATCCAGTCCCTTGTTATGTTTACAGCAGCCACCTGACGAGAAAAGTTTTTCTGGATGATTCAGGTAATAAGTGTTCTCCGATTAATTGTTATGACCGCCTACTACAGCTAATACCACCAGCCTTAGTCTCTTTTGTATTCTCTGATGATGTTTTTTGACGACGTCTAGCGAGTGTATTTTGGGTGGCAACTCGACTCCTAATTTCTGTTCTTCTCATAGCGCTAACTGATCCCTTTGAAACTCTGTCGCGCAACTTGAAACGCTTCAGTTTGTTCACAGATCTTTCTGGTCTCTGACAAAGTACGACACTTTCGCTGTCAGTAGATTTAACTGTCGGAAAGGATGCTAGATAATCGTAGAACAGGACTAAAGTTACAAATTTCGGAGCACAATATTCCTCTGATGAACTTATTACTCTCTACTGACCATGGATGGGCTTAAATTGTACCCTAAGCCCCCCTGCAAGATTACCATTTGTCTGAAACGTGGTCGTTTGCTTTCAGAAACGTACATCCCTCCGCAGGTCCATGCTGAAGTTTTTCTAATCCTATTCTGGAAAAGTCTGTTATTAGCCTAAATCCTTCCGCCTACCTCCGAAGAATATTTTCACGCTGATTTCATACTGTCACTCCGGATTAGTCTTGTCACAGTATACAAATTCAGAATACAAGATTGTACTCGTCTTTACAAGATCGTACTAGACCATGTTGACTGTACGTCTGTCTGTGCAGAAGAGTCAAAACAATCATAAAATGTAGCTCTGCATTTCCTCTTACTCCAAGATTCTAAGATTATCATCTTTTCAGGCAAAATAGCATGTACTTTCTCCATTTCCTGGAGTTTGCGGTTCACATTTTGAGCATCATTCTGAGCACAATAGTCATTTTAAAGATTCTTCTCTACGACAAGTTGAAAATCGTCACAAAGTAAGAAAGAGTCCCTTTCTACAAAATTCGGTTCAGATTATGTATCTGTCTAATATATTCTTCTGCCTACATAACAGACATGGCCAATATTGTAATTGTGTACAATAAGGCAATCAATCAACAACTGCTGCTCTTCTACGATGACGTCGTTTCTACAGGTTAATAGTTACCCTACTCTTTCGAACTTAAAATTTAGAATGGAAGCCATTTCGAGAAGCCACCTTTGTTCATGAGATTGGAACGTGGATCTATGTGTGGGGAGTGCTGTTGACGGCCACGGAGAGACTCCTGAACGGTCACTACAACATCGAGTTGGGTTGTTCTTATGGAGTGATGGTCGCAATCCCATTCATTATCGCTGTAATTGGAGTTACTTCGTTCTATTCAACGACTTGGCTCTTGAGTGGTAGCTGACTAGATATTCAAAAAAAAATGGATATTTTCAGAAGAACACCAGCAACTAGCTGGAGTTATTATTGCCTCTTCTCAGGCATTTGGAATTCTGGTAAGAGCTTTCTTTTCCTGGCGATCATGTTCCTACAGGCAATCCTGTACACACTGTACTTGAATCGTCTTCGCTACCGAGCCACAGTTGGCGAGCACTTGGAGCAGAGATACAAACGATCCTACGTCTACAAGTTCAATAGAGCTCTTCTCAAATCTCTCATCGGAGAAGTAGTCACTCGATCTGTTGCCTTCTCTAGTATTTTGGCTATCACTCACGGAGTGAAGGAGAATCCTCCCTGTGGATGGCTGGCCTTTATGTACCTCAATGTAAGTGAACTGAGTTCAAAGAAAAGAACAGTTATAGCTGATTCCTGTCGGAAACATCGTCTTCCCCTGGTTCATCATCCTCCGTCACTTGAAAGTCGACTTCAAAAATTTGCTTTTGAGAATGCCGAAGTCTAACGCTGTCAAGGATTTCAATGGAAAGGATTTGGTCATGTCCGAGACCGCCGATACACATTTTGAAAGTCTTAATAAAGCTTGGAACTAATCTTTTTAATTGGAAGCACTTCCTCAAGACTTATAAAGTAGAAAATCTTTTATTCATTGCGACCCGTCTCGAAGAAAATGTGGAGAGTGATCGACGTCACAAACCAAGTTGATTATGGACTTCTTAGCCCATCATGGCTCCCATAACTGCTCCAGTGATGGCTCCTTGAACGGGGTTCTGCCCACCGTATCCTCCATAACCTCCGGGTCCTCCGAAGCCTCCACGACGACCGTATCCACCTCCGTAGTTTCCGCCGTAGCCACCATAGGGATTGCCTCCATAACCGTAGGGGCTTCCTCCATATCCACCTCCATAGCCGCCGTATGGGTTATAACCTATTTGGTTTGGTCAAGAAATTTTAAGACAATAGAGAACGAACCGTATTGAGCAGCCACAGCAGCAAAGCAGACGAGAAGAGCAAGAAGACTGACGAATCGGGACATGTTCGAAGTAGTAACCAGCGGACTGTGTTGTCTGCTCGGCCCTCGTCCACCCGCTTTTATACTCGACACACTTCGTCAACAACAATGGCCACGACCCCTTCTTACACACCTTACCAGCTATAACCTTGGCACTTCATCACTAGTTACTTTGAAAGGGGACAAAGGACGACCACGAGATGACCGCCGCCTCGGTGTGTAAGAGACGAAAAAGTGATGTGTAGTATACTACGAGAGAAACTTTTTTCACTGAACGATGGTCGCCTTGAACAGCATCGAGTCCATCGGGGGGAGCGCGTGAATCTTAATCTTCTGCGATGGCAACATCACTCCATAGTCCTTCTTGTCCCACAATTCTCGCAATTCGTAGCCCTTGACATTGGTCAGACCCAGGTCCGAGAGTCTGACCTTTGCGCTCTGAAACACTTGCCTAATGACTCTTTTAGTTTCCACCACGTGACTTTACTATTTACGATTCTGTCCTTCAGAAACAATCATATTTACGCAAAAAGGTCAGACCAAAAAGGTAGCGCATTGTAACAGTGCCCTTTTGGGGAAACATCTGTGTTTTCCTGTTTATAAAACTCTTATTTCTAACACAGAAACTCGTTTTTCCATAAAAAAAACTGATGAGCTGTCTGTCAAGAACTCTGAAGTCAGTTTAAAATGACAAGACAGAATTTCTCTCTCAGTCTGTAGACTACTCAAATATCCAGCTAGTTGTTTTGTATCATTTCTGGGAACTTCCATGCAGTAGACAAACGCTCGAAAGGACACTTCGACCAGGGTAGTCTTTTGTGCCTCACCTTCTTGTGCTTATGGCTTATATTGACAAACGCGATGGCGTAAGAAGTAAGATTTCCAGTTGTGGGAGTAACTGGCTTCGTGTAGACCAGGACCTTCTCGTTCTGAAAGAAAGACTTCCCAGATCACCGGAGCTCTTACACTGGTGACCATGACGACTTTTCCCATCTTGAAGAGGGGATCCTGGTCAATGGCAATCATCTCTTTGTTCAGAATAAGTTCTCTGAACTCGGCAGACAGCTCTCGGAGATCGGCAGAGAGGATTAGAGGAGCTGACCAAATGGACCAGACTGTCAATTGGGTCTTGGACTCTTTCAGACCGACTCCCTTGTTTCCGGCAACGATCTGAACTAAGTTGCTGTCAAAAGCTGGGCTCGTACCATGTCGGGATCATTCCATTGTCCAGGTCCATGAACAGCGGCGAATTCATCCTGGTTCTCGTAAAAATGCATAATTATTCTGGATATTGAGTGCCAGCTGTTTTCAACATCCTCGTAGTTTCTGAACACATTGCACGTAGCCGCAATGGCTTTGTAATCGGCCTGAGCGTTGATCATTATAGAAAAGTTTTGACTAACAGTCAGATTCTGGAGATACATGTAAAGAGGCCACTCGCAAGAGTATCCAATTGCTCTTCCAGTAGCATTCAATGCCTTTGCCATCTCAGGATAGCCTGAAATTCGTATTGGTTCAAACATAACATTCTCCGTCTCGATCTGTGACCTTTCGTCATCAGTTCCGGCAGTAATCTCACACTGCGTGCGCCAATACATTATCTTTCTGTTAGAGGACGAAAATGGTCAAAGATGAGAGTCGAGGCAGGGTCAAACATACCTACAGCTCCCTCTGAAGCCTTGCTGTTGCAGCCATCGTACTTTAGATAGTCACAATTCCAATCGGCGAATGTTTGGGCATCAATTTGAGCAAACCCTTTGCTCCCAGGATAGCCAGCACATGTCTTTGTTCCATAGTCTTCATAGATGCCAAAGAAGAGATTTCTCTCGTGCATGAACTTGGTAAGAGCCTTGATTCCAGAAGGGAAGCGAGTCTGATTGGCCAGGAGTCGACCCGTCTTGTCTCTGCTCGAAGCCATCCAACAGTCGTCCACATGAATACGATTGTAGCCAGCATCGAGGTAGCCATGGTCAACTGGAAAGAGTATAAAAAACAGATAATGTCTACCCAAAATATTGCCCATGTCCTTGTACAAATCCTCGTTGATGCAGGCAAACGGGTACTTGATACAGTCGGTCTCACAATAGAAGGTAGCCCACGACATCCAGCCCATTGGAGGGGTCCTGATACTTGTATTTTTCAAAAACGAACCATTCAGTTACCGCAAGAGACCATTGTCTAGACAGAAAGCTAGGGGAAGAAGGATAAGGAGCAGCATCTTAGAGGAGGGAAGAACGGCTGGCTAGTCTTCGGCCAGAGGAGACAGATGGTCACAGGGTAAACAGAATTATTGCTTCCAGATGCGGCCAATTACTCATTGGAGAGGTTATTGAGTTACACTCTGAAATATCCCTCCATTTTTGGTATCAGGAGTTCGGATCCCTTTCACTATCTGTCCAGAAGCGAGTGGCTGTAAATCAAATGGCGTGACCCGTAAGAAGGTCGACCAGCTGGCAGAGAGGAGCGGAAGAAAGTTGAACTAAAATGTTAGCAGACGGCCTAATTGAACTCCCCGTCATATTTATTTGCTCGGGCTATCGCTCGCACCTGGTTGTAAACAGGACTGTTTAGGAGTCCTATTTGTCTCAAAGCAACTGAACAAAGAATCTGTTGAGCTTGACAAAAACTGTTCTCACAATCATTTTGACATTGGAAAAAGACTTGTCACTCATAGTCCACACAGCAATAAATAGGTGTCAGTTACGTGTTGGAAACACTGCAGCAGCTGCACTTTTGCCTCTTGGCCACCTCCACGAATGCATGAACTTTTTAGTGATGCTATTCGTCATATTTGTCAGGTAGGTTCTAGTTTTATTTTATACCCACCTTTAAAGCCTAATCATTCCATCCTCTGGCCATGACAACATCCACCGACTCCTCCAACTGAACTCGGACCGTCCTCCGACTGCTAATGGTCATCCGCTGGATGTGAGACTGGGAATGTATCTGGAATCTCTGGGCAACTTCCAGTCAAGCGAAATGGTTAGTTTTCTCTCCTTCAACTTTTTAAACACTGGTCGGTGACTTTTTTTTTAAAGCGGAGAATACTAGGGCACCTGTCATTTCTGGGAGACAGGTGTCACCTCAAGAAAATGTCTGTGATTTCTAGAGCTTTGACGTTGACCTCTATATTTATTTGTCTTGGCCGGACGTTCGATTGCGACATTCAGGGCCAGACTACGTAATGTTGAACGACGATGTGGCTAGAAAGAAGATGTGGTTAGTGATTGTTACTAACCACACTTGTATGTATCAGGTTACCCGACGTGTACTTTTCGAACGCTCGTAGTGCAACCTTCCAAACAGTTACCAAGCCAAACTTCAACGTGTTCATTGCCCCAGACGGACAGATAGCGTATTCCTGTCGCTGTACTCTGACTGTGGCTTGTTCTCTGGACCTGAGATTTTACCCGATGGACCATCAGGTCTGCTCCATCCGTGTTCTAAGCTGTAGGTTGCTCTCTGACACTATAAACCAAACTAGATGCTCACATTGCCTCCCAAGTGAACATTTCCTGGTTTGCTACGAATGCTATGAGTGTCAATCCGGAAGTTAATCTACCAGAGTTTGCTATCACCTTGCTTCGAAACGACTACTGTAATGGAACCTATCGCTATGCTCTGATGCCAAATACGAGTAAACTTGGCTAGTACTAGGCTCAAAACTCTCTAACATTAAACTTCCAGACGAGTTCAGCTGCCTGTCCGGGAAAATCTTCCTCTCCAGAGCTCTCGGCTACAATATTCTTCAGTCCTACATTCCCATGGCCCTTATTGTCATGATTTCCTGGGTCAGTTTCTGGATTGACCGGCGAGCTGTTCCTGCCCGAATCACGCTCTCATTCACCACATTAGTCTCCTTCACGACACTTGGAAGTGGTCTGAAACTTGGACTGCCACAAGTCAGCTACGCCAAAGCTATCGACTTGTGGTATTTTGAGTCTCGCCACCTAAGTTCGAAACAATCTAGGTACGGCGGTTGCTTGTTATTCGTCTTCTTGGCGCTTCTGGAATTCGCCCTCATCAACAACTACATGAGAAAGGCGGAAAAATTCGAAAATCTCTCGAAGAAGTGTCAACAAGAGGCGAACAAACGGTCTGAAGTCATGAGGAAAGCGTCTGGGATGCAGTCAATCACCGATAGGAAACGAAGCGGAGAGAAGATCGTCGAGTTCACTGTGGATGGTACTATTTTGCTCAAAGATACCACTAAAACGTTTTAGACAGTTTCGAGAAGCAGCTTCTGAAAAACAATGAGGTACCTGAGGACAGAGTTGCCACCTTCAGAGCCCAGGCTAAGACTCACTCCAGAACAGCATTGTCCATCGATCAGTACTGCCGAATCGTCTTCCCACTCTCGTTTTCCGTGTTTTGCCTTGTATACTGGTGGTATTATCTCATTCTGCACAGAGCTGTAGACAGTTAGAAAACATCTTTTTTATTGTTCGTTTTCAATCAACGGTTAACTTATAAAGTTGTACAATTTCTTTCAGTATATAGCTGATTCAGCTGCTCCTTGTTCCCCTGTAAACAACCACTCTCTCGATGACAAGGCTTGTAAAGTTACAATACGTCATAAAGAGCAAAATAGTACTCGGTCTTGTGATTTCCGTCGTTGCTACGCCGAAATTTTCACAGTGGGAAAGTGTATAATTAGCCGGTGGTATCTCGCAGGCTGGCCACGCTGCGGTCAGATCAGAGCAGCATGCTGAAAGCATGAAACGGAAGTCGATTAAGAAAGACAACTTAACTTGCGTTACAGGGGACCTCTTGAAAGTTGTAGAAGTAGGATGTCAAAAGTTGGACCTTTTGTTTACCAAAACAAATAAAATATTTCATAGGAAATTACGGAGATCTTCTGAACATCTGTTCCGCTATCCTCTCAGCAGAAGTAGTTGACTAATTTGACTTTGCTTCCAAGATTCCAAATAACCTTTTAGACAAGTGCGCTTAGAATCGAGATTTGACAATACAGGCTCCGTATCTTTACATTAACGGAGCAGTACTGATCTCTGTAAATGCTGCTTACCATTCGACCAAATTCTATTTTCTACTACTACCTGATGAGGAAACGAAACTGGCTATTACTGATGTGACCGTGGCGGCTATGAACAGGTCGGCAGCGACTATGAATGGAATGGAGTTTCCACTATGTACATTGTGTATGATCAAACGAACATCACTCTCTTTTTCAGTCTTTCAACGGCTCACCCAAATGGAAGAACATTGTTGGAATCGCTCTTCTTTTCCTGAACCAACTTCTAATGTTCGGTATTATGATATTCTGTGGTGTCAACATTGTCTACAGACTGCATTCTGTGAGATCGCAAAGCAATGCTTCCAAAATGTCCAACTCTTTAAGGCACATCTAGCACAAGTTTTGTAGACAGTACGGGAGAGACAGCAACTTTAGACTATCAACCCAGTGTTCTGTCTCCACATTCCATTTGCAGCATTGGTCATTCTTCCAATGTTTGAAATCTCCTTGGATGGGTAGATTATCTTTTCCTTCAAAAGCATCTCCTTTTCAGAGACGGCGAATATCTGATGATGACGATTCCGCTGTACCCAATACTGGAGCCATTAATCGTGGTATATTTTATAGTGGACGCGTAAAAAGCCTTACTCGAATGCTTAAACCCCGCTCGAAGTGTGACGTGGAAGATCACTCCAAGTACAAGCTCGTCTAGTCCGAACCAGCAGCCAAAGGACTCAAGTTCAAACCGTGGAGATCACGAAAAGATTGTAGAGGAACATGAAATGTCCTCACTTTGAACTCGTAAACGTTTATTATTATTATTAGAGCTGGTACTATGAAAGCACGGACGGTGAAAGGACACTTGCCATGAGAATACTTTTCGACAGTACCTAAACCTTCTTCTTTCTGTCTCTCTCAAGCTTACCGAAGGAGAAGCGACACCAGGAGAGAGGATACCACCTCCTCCAACCATTGGCGACAATACCTAAATGTTGGTCATTGAAATTCTAATTGGATCTCACATCGGGGCAGAGAACTAAGGGACTGAGGATGAGAGGCGAGAGGACGTAGGGATTGATCACGTTAGGGGCGAGAATCTGGAATCTTTAATTGATAAGATGATTTGAAACACTTACATAGGGGTTCAAGATGAAGGGAGCGAAAACCAGAGGAGAGATGACGTAGGGAGAGAGAATGTACGGAGAGAGGATAAAAGGCATTCCGACAGCTGGAGACAAAACGTAGGGTGAGAGTACTGCCGGATTAAGGATCAGAGGAGAGAAAAGAGATGGAGACAGGACCTTAAGCCTTTACAGTATGTTAAAAATATGGTTACTGTAGGTCCGAGGATAGCAAGTCCATAGATTGGAGTGAACATGTATGGAGCCAGAACTGTCGGATTAGCGAAAGAGAAGAGAGCTCTTTTAGACCGGCGGTGGTCAGACTCATCCTATAAATTGCTTTCTCTCAAATTTTCTGAGAAAGATACCGTTCCATTGTCGGCAATTTTCGCTATCCTCATCCATAGAGCGTCTTCCCTCTGCTTTCTGGTCAGATTTCTGTACTCGTGGACGTTAAAACCGATATCCTCTCGTCCTTTGATACCTAAGCACCCAATTACTACAAAAATATCGTGTCAAACCTTGCTTCTCGTATATTTCCTCAATCTGATTGGTTTCCATAAAGGTGAAACCTTGTTTCTTCATATCCTTACGTTGACGTGGGTTGAAAGACTGAACGGAGAGTCACAAAACTGGGAACAAACTCACATCTTCCAGTTCCTTGAAGTATCCAGCAAGTCTTTCTGTAACCTCTTTCAATTCTCCTTCCATTCCAAACAGGTTTGTGTTTTGGAGCATCTGAACAGCTGATTCTTAGCAGAAAACTCTCTGACCTTGATAGCATCGTCGACTGTTTCTCTCGCCCCAGAGAGTTCCATAATAGTCTCCATGACAGTTTCTCTGTCGCTGTCGCTCATCCCAGTCGATTCCAATAGCTTGGGGATGGGAAGAATCTGTTCTTCTGCATCGTCGTTGTAAAAGGGCAAGATAGATGGAGAGAGCTTTCCTCTTATTTCAGTTTTGTCGGGCATTATGGGAGCGAAACGGGGGCTGTACTGAACAATGTTGCAAGAAGAGTTACTTCCTACCTAAGGAACTTAATGTTGGACCCATCTGAAACAGATTTCGGAGCCTTCTCGAAAGATTTCAGAAGATTGAAAGCTTCTTGGATCATCGGAGGAAGCGGAGTCTGAATCTCGTCATTTCATTTTCGGCAGCAATAAATTATTCGGGAATCGCGGTTGTCCCGATACTTGCTTTTCCCCAAAAACTGCAAGTTCAGAGGGATAAGTGAGAACAAAGATTGGACAGCATTCCAACCTTTGATTAATATCCAGGGATATTTCCGCGGGGAGAGTGATCCCGCCACAAGATATCACAAAATCATAAGGACAGTCTGGACAGATTATGAACTTCTTGATACCAACCTTGTCGTAGAGAGAATGGGTGGGTGCAGTTCTGTCCATGACCAGATCCAACATCCGGTAGTCGTACACTTTCGCCCCGGGATCTTTCGCTCTCTGGTCCATCGCCTTCTTCAAAAGAAGAAGGTTCTTGTAGCTGGCCGACCATCTGAACCAAACAGTCGAACCAGATAAGAGACTTACCCTGTACTGTTTCCAATTCCTACCATCTCTCTTATGAGATTGGTTACCTTCCGAACTCCACTTCTTCCAACGTTCTTGAGACTGGGCATGTGGTCCATTGTTTTCACCTGAGAAAAAAAAAACTATTTTTTTTAAAGTGGTTTGGGAAACTTACTGTGTATCTCATGGCGTCACTCCTGCTCACAGTGTCTCCAACGAGACGCTGCAGACTTCTTTTAGAACGATGGAAGCGAAGACGACGGTTCCTGTGAAACAACTTCAGTTTTTCGGAGACAGAAACCGATTTGCCCATTTTCTGCAAGAAAGAACATCGCGATTCCGATGCGTAACGCACCTCAGATTTCAAAATTTTGAGACCCTTCCTCCAAAAACTCTTGTACAGTTGAATTCCACCTTTCATCGATTTGCTTTCTTTCTTCTTCAACTGTTTTCGTTGAAAAGCTTTATAATTCTTGTAAACTATCCGTTTTGCTGGAGAGTTTTGTATGTCATTAACCTTTGACTTGGTTTGCACGGACACGCTAAAGTTGGGTTCGAAAAAACTGAAATCATGTTACTTCTTGGAAGAAGACTTTCTCTCCTCATGAGCCTCCTTAGCAGAAGTTAGACACTTGGCTGCAGCCACCACATCTCTTCGGTCTTTGATCTCATCCAGGCACCGATAGAATGCCACCTTTTCGTCTAAAACTATGTTTACGCTAGTAAAAGAATCAACCTTTGTGCAGTTTTTTCATCAGCTCTTTTCCCATAGACCCCATAATTGCTTTGATGGAATGCAGATACCAATTGTAGTGGATCATTTGAGCCTTATCGTAAGTATTTTTCTTCATTCTGACATCATCGAAGTCTCGCTCTCGTACTACCCGCGTTGGTAGTCTGCCAGATACTGTAACACGTCACTTTTATTATAGTTTTTGTTCGCGGAATGACCCCGTTAGAGATACTGTGGGAAAATTCTGACCGACCCAATAGAAACTCACCAAATGTGACTGTTAGGACCCCAAAAAGAAGGACGCGAAGTAGCATCTGAAATTCATTTGGCACAAAAAGGGCAAGCAGTTCAAGATGGAAGGAAACAAAAAAATTCCTGCCTCATGCTGGAATCGAACCAGCGACCTTCTGTTTACTAGACAGACGCTCTGCCACTGAGCCAATGAGGCTGACAATTGGTGCCAAATCCGAAAGACTCAACAGTCAGAAGTGCGAAATAATGAGCAAACAATCAAGAAAATACGCCCTGGTTCCTAATGGAGTATTTACAGTTTCCTACTGTTCCCACAGAAAACGACGCTGTTCAACATTTTGAAGCACCAGAACTCTGATCTAGCTTTCACTGATACTCTCACTAGTCGCCTGTGTGTCCCACACCTTGTCAATCCATCAACGGCGCAGATCGGAAAACCATAAATTCAAAGGCTAACTTTCTGTTTCAAGACGTTTCTTATGGATTTGCTTAGGAAACAGAAAAAGTGAGGACTACAAGAGAGCTTCGAAGATAAAAGGCAACACCGTAAGGATGTGCCTATTAATGGACAGGACGGGATCGTAAAATAAGTGCAGAGAGAAGAGAAGGCCCCGAGAAGTTGTTTAAGACGCAGTCCGATTCAAAAGATGTGTCGGATTACGGGAGGACAATCAAAATGATACGGGGGCTTGCCTGTGGCGAAGGGGCAACTGGGGCAAGTGTATTGGGTGACGGGGAAACGGTCAGCTATAACCCTGAGCTTCTGTAGAGGCGTATTGAGAAAAAGATGACTTACTCGGCTGTGAATGGCGCGACCGTCTATATACTGGAGAGCATAAGGTCAGGAACAATCTCTTTATGACCGCCGCTAAATCTTTAGATTCACGAACAAACAGTGTTGAATACTTCTCCTGTCTTCAAGATTTGGTTCTTCCTACGTTTACTCACTCCCAAAGATTGTGATCTCTTTGAACCACGTACAAGACTATTAACCCGTTGTCCCGGCTGCACCTACATATCTGTCCGACAAAATTTCAATTCTGATCCTCTTGTTTAACGCTTGCGCACTGTTTACGACCTCTGTAAGAACGTGTCGGCAATTCTTCGTTCCAAATCAAAGAGTTCATTCTCAACCATGATCAACGGTTATCACTGAGATCAGGCCTGAGTCTCATAGAGTGGCGAGGAGAGGAAGTTAATCCAGACATCTTCATTCAGGACGATTCAGGTAATTGGACCTGTGTACATAAACTTCTTTCTGAGCACTTTCAAAAGAACAGAGAACTGAAGACATAGAAGGTAAGACTTCTTATTCAAACGAGGAACTGGTGTGATGTTCGTGAACACTTGAAAGAAACCGTCTTGACACACTTTGTATGTACCTTTTTCTCCCAAATGATAGCTTTCTGTTTTCAATCTTTCCCATGTCCTAAAATAGGAGATTCGTATCATCTGGACATTGCACTTTTCTAATAGAAGCCATTCATTATGTCCTCTTTACAGGGCACTGTACTTTAGGAACCTTTGCGCACAGACAGTCCGATCTCATAGGCTAACTGTTCTTTCCAATGATGAACATTTCTCAAAACTAAAGCAAAGTCAGCCTGTTCACTAATTAAATCATTGTAAATACAACGTAGTTTTCTTCGTCTTTACAATTTGGTCCTAATGACCAAGCTATATCGCTTGTATCACAAATCAACATCTGCCATTCAGATCTCGAACAACATCTGTCAAAGCAAGTTTTTTCTTCCGGGATGGCAGAAATGGCTGCTCCTGGGATGACTGCGCTTCGTCTAAATTGGTTCCTCGACTATGTGCCGAAGGTTAACACAATCCTTAGTATTGCTCTCAACGTCCTTCTCATCGGCCTTGTTCTCAAGAGAAAGACGGCCGAGATTGGAAATTATCGGTAACTCTTGATTAGCCCAACTATTATTGTTCTTAGCTATCTCATGGCCACGTTCGCCCTCTGTGATCTCATGGTAGCGACAACTCATCTCCTCGTCGAGCCAGCCATATTCTCGATCGGAGCATGTGTAGTTCTCTTTTCTAGAAGAATAACTGGATGGAGATCGTCGTTCATCCTGATGATAATGTACGTCGACTCCTTCTGCTGTGTTCTGATTGTCCTTCTCCTCCAATTCGTTTATCGATACCTCGTCGTGAAAAGGTTAGAAGATTTAAACTCTCCTAAAGTCTCGTATCAGAGGAAATGCGAAGCCTTGGTTTACCTTCCCCAACATTTTCATCTGGATCTTCCTCTCCATTGGTATCCTGTCCACTTGGCACATCGCCTACTGGAACATTCCACGACGTGCTGAAGTGTCGGACTATGCCAATGCAACTTTCTACGCTACGTTCAATGTGCCCGTTCAGACTCTGGACTATGCTGGCTTCCTTCTCTACGTGAAATTTTTTTTTACTGCCAAAATATTACTTCCAGACAACTGACGCTGAAGGAACTCACGTTAAGTGGGATTCGATTTTCGTTATGGGAGCTCTGATGACAGTCTGTTCTGTCACCTTCTCGGTCATCATTGGCTGTGGATTCCAGCTCTACAAAACTGTCAGAAAAGTCCAGAGCTCGTCGAGACACGCCAGAGTACAGTGGCAGCTTTTCAAGGCTCTTCTTCTACAGGCTTGTATTTCAGAAACTTTCCCTAAGTCCTCTTTCAGACGATTGTCCCTGTAATTTTTCTCTATCTCCCTTGCACTGTCTTTTTCCTCGCTCCGATTGTTGGATTCAGTTTTGGACAGTTAATCCTCAAGAATTTGTATAAACACCCAGTTTTAGAAACCTGACATATCTCGGTACATTAAGTACCCTCTTTCCTGTACTGGATCCGCTGGTAATTGCCTATTGTGTCAAGGATTACCGTCAACAAATCGGCTCTTTTCTGAGAATCAAGGCGTACGGAACTTCGCCAACGGCATCAAGACCGTCTGACTCAAAACATCGGACAGCATCAGTCATTCCAGTTACCAATTAGTGAAAGGTTTTTTTTTACTTTTCTTTACCTCATGAGACGAATGTGAGTCACTTTATCAAGGCAAATTTGTACGAATAAAGAACAAAGAGTGAAGATCAGAGTGAAACAAAAGCAAGAGAGGGGGAGCAGGTTGTTGAAAAGTTCCAATAGAGTCGAACAATCAAGAAAAATAGAAATTTATTGTCTCTTTTAAAACAAATCAAGTCAAGAAAACATAACAATTGTGTCGAGAGTTACCTTCCACGCAATACTTGTGTGAATCAGCCTGATAACTGACAGATCCGTCTACGCAGAGAACTGTAAAGTTGTCTTCCGGATACAGCGCATCTAATTCCTCGTAAATGGCCGTTTTTGCCGAGGCAGAACTTGAAACATCAATGTGTTTCTTGATTAGTTGACTCAGCTCCAGACTGTTACATTGGGCTTCCAGCTTTCCGACTTTCTCTACTCCCGCGACAGTTCCTCTCACGTGACCAATCTCTCCGATTTCTCTCTTCTTCCTGCCACATCCACCACATCCGCCTCCGCCACAGCCTCCGCAGCATCTGGATCTTTATAATTTCCTGATTCGAAACTGAAATTTACGGTTGAGGAGGAGGTTGACAGCAGCACTGCTGCTGCTGTTGACAGCCACAACCACAGCCTCCTCCACCTCCTCCTCCGAAGAAGATGGCATTGGTCAAGGCAAAACAGGCGAAGAGAATAACGAGACGGTTCATCGCGGCTTTCGGTTAATGTCTGTTAGCTGTTATATACAGTTTCAAACAGGTCAGACGGGTCAGTTTATTCTCCAGGGTTATCGCGTGAGACGAGTTCCTTCGCGCAGTAGAAATAACTGATCCCGGATTACATGACTGATCGGGGAAGGTCAAGTTTCTAATGACAGGTTCTCTTCACAACTATTGTTTGTTACAAGAGCCTAATTCAATCTCTCAACATCGGGAGCTACAATGATCAGAAATATTTCCTGGTTTTTCTATCTGTTCTAAGAACGCTGGCATTTCTTTTCAGAAGTCCTGGGTATTTTAGAGGGTTCCCATTCAAGATAAGACCCATTAACCTTTAAGGATCGCAATCATGAGCATATTAGAACAGCTTTTCGATAGTTTATAGTCGGCCTCTCAAGAATAGGCAGATGAGCTTAAACATTCTAGACCTCAATGCATCTGTCTGCGATTTATTCTCTACCCTACAATTCGACACGTACTCCCATTATGTAGCGTCATCGTGATCTCTCCAAATTATTGGCAATCACGAAAAGTGTCGTGTTTCATATGACCAGCACGTAATGAAGCAGAGAACAGTGTGGGATGGATAGCAATTTTAAGCAAGTCAGCTTTGCGTGTTAGCTGAGGCGGAAAACAGTTCTAATTGAGGAGTAAGCAAGTCGAGTTGTTTGTAATCGTATTGCCTCTAGTCTCCTGCACAAAGTCCCACTTCTACCTGCCCGAATGTCGGATCAGAAAGCTCTTCGAGTCGAAGACTACACCACTCTGATGAGAATCATCGCTACTTTCTTCTCTTTCCTTGGAACTGGAAGCAATCTGGTTGTCGTATATTTCTCTTTCCGACAGTTCAAGAAAGATGCCAAATCTTTCGTGACTCTTATGCAAATCCACGCCTTTACCAATGCCTTAAACTCCTTCTCCGGATGGGTCGTCACCAACAGGTTGTTCTTATTATTGTAAAACACAGCCACTTTTCCGAGACTTATAGTTGCTTGATCACAGGTCTATGAACCCATTTCCAGACATAAGTTCGTTGGTGACATTGTCCTATTCATAAGCTACGGTCCAGGGGTGATCTTCGGCCGTCGTTTTTGTGCAATGGTAGACTGTATTCCCACCCAACTTGCCCAATTGATGCCGATCATGATCGCCATGATGATGATCTACCGCTGTCTCATCCTGTTCGACTTCAAGTTCAAGAGAATGACAATGATTGTGAGCTCCATCGTTCTCTACGCCATCACCGCCCCGCTTTTTGTATGGCACTCTTCAAAATGTGTGAACCGATATTTCAGTACGCCACCGCCACTGGCTACGTCGAATGGGAGAATGTGTTTCCGAAGCTGGTCAATGAGACCGATCTGCTGAGGGAAGTCAACCACACTCAGGCTTATGGAATGGTCTTCACTCCGCTTAACGTAAGCATTGTCGCCAACATACCGTAGCTAGTTTTTGAAAACGGTAAACAGTAATTTTTGAGCTGTAAGCCCAGGAAAACAAATTTCCTGTTTACGATGTGAGAAAGGTTACACGGCGAATTGACTATGATCCGGAACGAAGTTAAGACATTAATTGGTGTGCAAGAACCTGAAAGAGCATTACTGGAAAATATTTTTGTTTTTATCCCGTCCTTGTCGGGAAAACCTAAATACAAACTGTTTTTTTAACAATTTGTTGAATCCAGACAAAATCCATTAAATGATTCTCGTTCCAGATGATAATTTGGCCCTATTACAACAAGGTCTCAATTCCGAGTCTTATCGTCTGCTTCCTCGTTCGGATAATTATGCAAGCCAAGATGAGACGTTTCTCGCAGGAGATGAGTGCTCGAACGAAGAACATCCACAGTAGTTACATGAATGTAAGGGCTACAAACATAGAGAAAAACAAATCTGCGTCAGCTTCTGACCATCGACGCCTTCATGGTCCTTCTCTTTTTCATAGCAACTTCCATCGACGCTGTCGGAGAACTTTCCAAGATCTCACCGAAACTGGACCTTCTGCTCAATCTCTACAACTACACCATTTTCAATTTTCCCTCAGTCGTACAGGGCTGTTCTTTGCTGTATTTCGTGCCCTACTTGAACGCTCCCTTCAGGAAAATATTCACCAATGAGCCCAGTTCGACTGCCGGTTTGGCAGTGGTATCTCTGGCCCAGCAGAGTGTGACCAGCCATGCGGGTAGAAAGAACAACCAGGCCTCGATTGCATGAACTATATGTATGTAACGTGCAAATAAAATTGCAAACGTTGAGGGTGTGTGCCTGGTCTACTTCACAGGTCAAAGTTTTTCTTCGTACTCGCTTGACCAAAAACATGACCTCATCACGTATTCTCCGTTTCATTGCGCTTCAATCTTGCAGAAGTTTATACTCTAGATCATCTATAGGAGTACGGGAAAGGAACTTTGACTATTTATGAAGTGTACTTTTATTTGTAGGAGATCGGAGCACAGAACTGAATACTGCAGGGGCAGTTACCCCGGGGCGTCTTCGGTTCAGGAGGAGCCTGATAACTAGGATCAAAGAGGTGGTTCATCGTCTCTTTCATCTAGACCAGTAGATAACAGCCAATAGTTTGTAAAACTCACGTATGCACCGAAGTCCTTTCTCCAATGTGTCCACTCTTTTTGCCATTGGTCCATCATTGCTTTCTCGGCCTTGCTTGCCGGTCTTTTCTCGCCGTTCTCATAAATGTAACCGCCCTAAAACAGAGTCTATACCATTCTGTGAAGCGATCATACAGTATAGACACATTTTCCGTTCTCAAAGGTAGTTTTGCCATTTTTGGTAGTTACTAGAAAAGGTTTGTTATTCGAAAGGAGTCTTACCGAATTGAGCTTCAGCAACGATGAGTACAAGTGCAAGAACGAGGATGAGCATTGCTGAACGAAATATGCACAAACACTGATACAAAAAGGGAGCTGCTTCTAAATAGAAATAAAAATCAGAGTTACCAGTTCCTCTGACATTAAAAGGTCTGGGAAGGTCAGAGGGGCTGGTAATACAGTGTTTCAAATGAAAGTTGTGAGCAGGCCGGCCCTTTAACTGCTCCAACGTTAGCTGATTATGTGGGTAGAATCTGACGAGACAATGAGTAAATAGTAAAGAGTTCGAGTCAATGTGTGCGACAAAAACTGTTTTAATGTGGGTGCGTGGATCAGTCTTGTTGAAAAAATGACACCATCTCACTCAACATTTACTCTGTTCCTCGGGAATACCATCACTTTTCTTGGTCAAACTCCATACTTATGTTACTCTTTTTCGTTTCGATGCACTTCAGCATCTCAAAACACGAATTGTGCATCTCTTTCATTACACTCATCTGTTCGTAAGTACTGGAAAGACTAGTGTTCAAAACACAAGCAAAACTCAATGGGTAGGTATAATGGAAGTAGGTGCTGATGACTTCTTTTCCCAAACAGCAGTTTAGACGTCTTTCTCAGGTAGGGAGCAAAGTACAGGAGACCTTTTACGATTGTCGGGATGATGAACTGCGGGTATGCGAATAATTGAAGATGAAGTTGAAAATGTTATACTTCGTGGCCAAAAAGTAGAGAAAGACAGCAATGGCTTCCAATGTAAGGAGCTGAAAAATGCCATCTGATTGGTTCAAAAGTCCACAGTACATTCACGAAACTTCGGTGCACTTTTTCGTCGAAACCCTCAGATTTGCGGCAAAAAAGATCAACTTCCACTGCATTGAGATTCGTAGAATGACGCATATTCCAAAGACTTATATCGACATATCGTCGTAGATCTCCCAATTCATGAACTGAAAGAAAATCGTAGCAAAATACACTGTAGACTGTACCACCTCTGCTGACCTTATGAGGACATACGAAGAGTGTAGATAAGATCGTTCCAATCCCGGATCATTGGTCAGATTCACGACACTCAGCGGGTAGAGGTTGAGATAGTTGAAGATCTAATATGCTTTTTTCTTCAAAGCTGTTCATTTACAAGTTCGTGAGAAGGCAAGAGAAAAATTAAAACAAAGCAAACAAGCATGACTGCTTTGGTAAAATTGAAGAGGATCGCTGTACGAATCGCCATCATGAAACAGATTAGTGTTGGGATATAAGTGTCAATCAAGATTGCACAAGAGTCCATGAAGTGACAGGCTGCTACATCCAGATAGACTCCCAAACTCATTGGTAGGAAGAGACAACTAACTGATCAGGCAGGATCATGTCATTGATATTGAGCGAGGTTTTATTCATCGCGTTGTCAGCTGGAGTGTGGGGTTGGAGGATCTCATCTGCAGTGTGGTAAATTGTATGTAGATTTATTATCATGCAAAGTTCCAACAACTTGTGTCAAAGGAAATATGTAATTAATGCTTAGAAGCAGTAGGGGTTACTGAAGAGCCAGATCCAAATAGTCTTCTGAACGACTTGTTCAGATAGAGCACAAAGTAGAGCAGAGCCTTGAACTTGAATTTTGTTTGGGATAGTGAATTGGGGGTAGTGGAAGCTGGAGAATACAAAGTTGTCCAGAATCTCGAATTGTGACGCGAGGAAGTAGATGAAAACAACAAAGGAGTTCAGAGTTAGTAACTAAATAATTGCAGATTGTTCAAAAACTATAACTTTGGCAGACAATCGAAACCGAAAAGGTGTGCGAATTTCCATTTTGTGTTACTAAACTGCCAACCACTCAAGAAAAAGTCCTTCTGAGGGATGCCCACTTGTCTATTCTTTTGTCTTTTGTTCTGTCTGCTTTCCCCTAGACTCCCTATAAACTTACATTCATGAATTCCGTGTGTACTTTCCTCACTCAGTTTGTGATAGCTCGACTACATAGTACGACTGCGAAGCAGCCGCAAGCCGCCGGTCTTCTCTTATCAAAGTGCTAAGGTACCCCGAAGTTCTTTTCTTCCTGTTTGAACCCGAAAACAGTACCAAAACGCAAATCTGAGAGGAATTACTTTAACAGAATTTCGCGAGCATTCCGGCCATTATTCTTTCGACGGCTGCTTGCAAGTAGCGGATTCACGAGCTAGCTGTTTAGATTGCAGTTTCTTCATCATGACAAAACGTGGAAATTGTGGGTGCCGCTACTGTCCGCAATGTCTCTCTGTCTCCTATTGGAAAAGTAGAGGCTTTGATCTTAGAGAAGAGTCGAGGACGATGATGCTGCGGGGAAGCTTCTGGTACACTTCGAAAGCGAAAAGCGAACGCAAGCCAAGTTACCACAAATTTCTCGAATTTGTTTGTAGCTTTCCAATATCGCTGTAGTTTCGCTCTCGAAGCTTTTACTCTTCCAGGAACATCCCTTCAGCACTGTCGTCTCTTATGAATCTTCCAGGTCAGTAACGTTTCCACAAAGAGACAGAGACAGTGCGAACAGTAGCGCAACACCCAATTTCCGCGTTTTGTCATGGTGAAGAGACTGCAATCTGGACAGCTAGCTCGTGAATCCGCTACTTGCAAGCAGCCGTCGATGGACAGAAGTGGAGACACGTTTTCTATGTAGTTGTTGTTCGATGTTTTCAGGAAAGCGGGTCTGCCTGGTCCAACTGAAGCAAATTTTGGATATTATGAGGCTGTCAGAAGATTATAGAAAAATAAGGCTGTTTCGATCGATACTGTCGTCTATTTGATGCGTTTTTTCATGGCTACAGGCATAAAAGCCCTGTAGGCTGTCGTGTTTTGATAGTTCTAGCCCATGCTAGTTCCGGTTGCATTCAATTGGGATCGACCCTGTTACCTGTCTCCACCAGTGCGCGCATTATACGAGCCTGTAGTTCACATATCCTCAAATGTTGGAACACAATCAGTAATGACTCCATTTTCTGCTAGTTCTGACAGGAAGTGAACTTGTCTAGCATTCTCAGCATGGCGTGAAATAAAACGACCTTGTTTTTGGCGGCAGCCCACAAAGGGAAGATGTAAACCCGATGAACCCTAGCTATGACATACTTTATTTCTCGCATCGATGCCAAATCTAACTAACTGCGGAGAAGGGCAGAACGAGGAGGGCAAGGACAGTAAGCAGCATCACTGCCGGGAGCTCCATCGCTTCCTGGAGATCCTGCTTGTCCAGGCTGTCCTGGCTGCCCATCGTGTCCAGCTGGTCCAGGTGCTCCAGCAGGTCCAGGAGAACCCTGAGAACTGCTTCCAGGCTGTCCAGCAGGTCCAGCAGGTCCAGGAGCACCCGCTGGTCCGGCAGGCCCGGGAGCTCCAGCTCCTTGACGCATTCCTGGAGCTCCTGGCTGCCCATCGCTACCTGGTTGGCCGGGATGTCCATCGGATCCAGGTGCTCCAGCTGGTCCAGCAGGTCCAGGAGCTCCAGCTCCTCCTCCCTGTCCGTCTTGTCCGGGATTTCCGTTCGGGCCAGCTTGCCCGGGAGCCCCGTCCGGACCAGGAGGTCCAGCTGGTCCAGCAGGACATTTGATACAGCCAGCTTCGTGGTGGGGAGCTTCCGCAACATGTCCAGCAGTTCCCTGCTGTCCAGGCTGCCCAGGGTGACCAGCTTCTCCTTCATGTCCCGGAGGTCCAGGTGGTCCTGGTGGGCCAGCAGGGCATCCGGTTGGGGTTGGTCCACAGTTGCACTGTCCACCTCCAGCTCCGGTCTCATAACCGCCCTGTCTCTTGATACGGAAGACAGAATCATAGGCGGCAGGAGCGTGGCGTCTCTCCGAACGGATCATTGTGTCCCAAGCCTCATCGGCCATTCTCTGAACACAGTCTTTGCTTCAAGAGGCAAACTAGATACCTTGAAAGAGCTGAGATCGTCCTGAATGGTCTCCTGGAAGTTGTTAATGTCATTGACCACGTCGAAGATGGCTACGAGGGAAACAAGGACCACGAGGGTGGTAGCAGCGAAGGCGGCAATGATAGTGTAATGCGAGGTAGAACCCATCTGAACCTTTTTTTGTCTACAGATATAAGAGAACGAAGAAGAGAAAAAACATGTGTTTGTGTGATGTTATCCCAGATCGACTGATTCTCTTATATATCCTTTCCGCTACTGGTTTCAGTGGATCTAGCGGCTTCACTGTTGCGATTCGAACTGGTATCTTCCAAGACCATTGCATGTTTATGGCTTCTATAATGACAACACAGCTATCTGTTAGTACTCATCGATCCTAAAGGGTAGCTTTGATCGTAACTTCGTAAAATCGGCTTCACAGAGCTTTTGTATTTCAAGCAAGAAAACCTAAGAAACCCTTTGTCATTCCATGGAAGGGTATAGAATTTTGCTAATGCGAATGGCGCCGAATCTATCATTCGAGAGCCTTAAATCATTTACGTCACAATCGGCGAGCACACTGTTATGTTGAACTTTTGTATTACCAACCTGATGATTTCTCAGACACTCTCATGGAATGACAAAGGGTTTCTCAGGTACGTTTTGAGGTAATCTCAAACGAGACCTAGCAGCTACATTCTAAGATGTCCTTGCTAGTTTTGTGGCTATTCTCCTTATTTGACGCCAAACGGTCTAATGACGACATTTCCGACAAGAAACGCCCGTTGTATCAGTTGTCTCGCACCACATGTGAGCGCAAAAGTTCCAGGTCATTTTGGCTGCATACGATGATTTCTCGAGATTAGAGATTCGCGGGACGATTAAAGCGTTGAAGTTGGTGAGAAAAAACAGGGTCCGAGGCAAGTAAAGCTACTGGGCTGTAGGAACCACTTGGATTGTCGATGAACAGGTTCTTGCTTGAAACTTTTTCCTACTGTTTCTTTTTGTAGTTTTCGCTGCTCAAAAACATACATTATGAAGTTACGTGTAAGATTTGCCGATGACGAAAGCCCATTGTTAGAGGAGAAGTCGAAAGCCTGTCCGCTTTCCACGTCCCGGATCAGAGAACTCTGCAAGAAAGCACAGACATCTCTCCAAAACATCAGCTATATTTTGGTTCGTGATGTAGACCATCAGAGTTCAAGCAGCTACGCCTAAATCTGATCAGATCTCGAGGATGAAGCCGCCAATCTCGAGGAACACCGTATTGGGGTTCACCTGCACTTTTTGTCACACTAGACATGGTCCAGTGGAAAATTGTCTTTCGACAAAGTTTAATAGTTATCTGTCTAACAAGTATACTCTCCTTTTCTCTTCTGCATCGGAGGTGGGGGATGTTTTAATCGAATAATCTTCTTCAGATCTTTGTTAGCCTACCGAGCGGAATCCACTCTTCTTGAACAGTTCGATTTGGACTGTGATGGAGTTTTTCAAGAGAAACCAGAGTGAGTCTTGCTTTGAACACACACACATTATCTTCAGAGTGATTGAAAAACTCAAGGAATGGGATATATCGGTGAAGGAGAGGAGAGTGCTCGAGAGACGTATTCATTATATATCCAACAAGTATGCTCTTTGTTGTCCAAATCTATTTTCAGTTGTGACATGTTCGGGAAATATCTAGGATTTCCTGAAAGACCATTGAGTCAAGAAGAAACCGATTTTCCTTTAGCTTACGGCATGTTGGTTTACAAGGACTACTTGCAAGTGAGTCTTCTTTTTGTAAAATGCCAAATTAAGTTCAGGTTCTTATGATGTTTGGAGCCTTCTACCATCCTCAGAACCAATACTGTATTGCAATCAGCGAAACAGCCAGTCTTATTTTTAAAGAAATCATGCGAAATCTTGAATCCTGCTTTCCAAACATTCATGTTCTAGTACAAATACAAATTTTCCGTTGCTGATTATAATTTCAGGACCGACCTCCAGTAACGTGGGGCGGTTACGAAATAATCAACTCGACATATGCCTGCTTTGACTACTTGGTCAAGTCAGGAAGGGCTTGGGAGTACTACCAGGTAGGAGAACAGTCTTCTAAAAACATGGCTTTAGTACTTGTCCGGAGTCGACCTTCCTCTGAGAACCAATCTGGAAATGGTTCGGATTTTAAAAAGTTGGAACGGGAGCTCGAACATGGACGTCTTGAATTTTGAAGAGTACAGACTACTCGGGAAAAGGGTAAGATTCGTCCCCTGATTCTATCCAAAGCCTTGAACACTTGTTCCCATTGCTGAGCGGAAACATTGACAAGATAGGAAGCGATTGTCAGCATAGATAGATGGAGAGTTCCAAGGGTGCTGGGTTACTGTAGTCTGCGTTCAGAAGAAAGGTCAAACTTTCAGTTCGAAGATTCTCCTCTTCCTGTCTTCAAGTCATCCGTCTCTGTCATCATACCCAGGAACTCTGCCGAGTTCATCACCTACTCCTCTATAACTCGCGAACTTCTGACCTTCCTCAATGGCACAGGAAACTCTGACGAGACTTTTTGGGCTACTTTGATGGGCAACAAGAAACGTTCGTGTTTTTCTTTTGGAAACACTCGATTCTTCCAGTTTTTCCAGTCCCAAATGCCTTCGAAGGCTCGGAAATAATCGCCTACAAAGACAAGCTCCAAAAGGAGCATTCCGATGACGTAAATGTGTACATGCAAACTTTTAAAGAGTTCAAAACAGTTGGTTTTTGTTCAAGCTGTTACTTTACTTTTCTCAGGTCAAATGGAGCTACTATGTGGCCAGGATGCACGTCTGGAACATTTCACCAAAAGCCTGCAAAGGTACCGTAACCGAAACACAGAAAAAATTACTGTTTAGGCTTCTTCACGCAACAGTCTTGTGTTTTCGGAGTCGAAGATCTCCCCTCGCTTATGAGTCAGCCACATTTCATTGCTCACAAGCTCTACCTTGATTATCAACCGGCTGCTTTGATATGTGGACTGAAGGTAATTTTATAAATCTCACGGGTCCTTGAAGAAAAGTTCTAGAAGCATCGTGATAAAGTCGCCCGGCTAGCATACTTTGACATTTCTCCCTACAACGAGCTCCCTTTGGTTCAACTCCATAACGGCGCCCCATTGGAGAAAATCAAACGGCCACTGTGGCTACTTGGTGAAACCTTTTTGTAGTACTCATTATATAGTCGTAGAATAATGAATAGTTCCAAGTTTTTTGTTTGGACTCTGATCCTGACCAAACGCTTGGATCAAAGTGGTCGATCTCCGTCGGTGAGGGCAGGCGCCAATCGGGCGGTCAAGTTCATGATCAAAATAACTGCGAAAAATGTTCGTCAGAGTTCAAAAGATGGTATCAAACGATGAGATGCACTTTTGCACAGGTTGAGAAAGAAAAAAAAAGCGCAATACCGAACAGAGCTTTTTGTGGGTAAAATCGTAGCATATTTTATAGTACAAGTAATGCTATCGCCCCTAGGGGCTCAACGGCAATAATAACCTCTGATCCCTTTGAACTTTGCCCGGTTTCTATTTCTTTGTCACCTGTAATGGTCTTAAACCTAAGCCTTACCTTTCATTTTTTTTAATCTTGTTGTAACACGGAACAGTAGAAGCGAGGTAACAGTTCGAGACTTTACTCCAGACAATACTACAAGCAATTGTCACAAGGGTATCATTATAGAAGCCAATTAGATCTGGCAAGTCTTGACATGTTATCCATCCACAACATCTTCCCCACCAAAATGAGGATAGATCTCCAGGAGAGCATCGAATTCGGGGAGAAGACCCTCACAGTAGTCGTAGAAGAGATGGTAGGCATCTTCTTCGGACATTTGTTTGACATCAGGTTCTTCGCGGTACGTGGAAACAGTGCAGACACTTCGGAGCGCTTCATTGATCCTTGGAACTTGACGAATCCATGGCATTCCAAAGATGTCGTACTTGTCCGTGACGTAGGCGACTCCCTCTCCCGTGATCCACCTGTTCTCCGATAAGACACTAAACTTCATCTCAATTTGACCATAGCCCTGGATTGCGTTTCCATTGATGTCCCTGAGCCGGGTAGCTGTTCGTTTCAGCTCAGGACGGCCCATCTTGATCCACGATTCACGTGACAGAAGAGTGGCTTCGGCTCCTGTATCCATCTGCATCGTCACCTCCACGTTGACACCCAGCTTCACGTTGATCATCATCTTCTCACGTGAAGAGCCGTCGACAGATCCAATCACGGCACGGAAACGACGCTCCTCATGACCATCCCATCTTCTGTCTATCTTCTTCGCCTCCGCGTCATCTCCCATTTTAGGACAGTCGCTCTTAAAGTGATTGCCTCCGCAAACGAAACATTCGATCTTCGGGCAGTCCCTCACGACGTGGTTGCCATCACATCTATAGCATCTGAGTCCACTCTTCTTCTGGTAGTAATCGTTTCTTTGTCCACGGACAGCTCCAATAACCGACTCCTTGTTGTTCATCTGCACTACGTGCGCATCATCCTCCACACTCTTGTAGGTCAGGAACTCCTTTCTCAGCCCATCCACCGTCAGTTTCTCCTCGAGGTCCAACTTGTTCAAGAACCGGATTCTGTAGTCCGTCAGCTCCGGATGGTCAAAAGCGGAAACCATGAACAGCACTTCCAATTCATCTTTCGTGATCTTCGAGAGCTGCGCTGCCATCGAGTTCGCTTTCAGCTTGTTAACGAAGTCATCGATGTCTCTACCAGGGTAAAACTTCAACGACGTCAACATCTCGTAACGACGACGGAAGAGAGTCTTCTTCGATCCGAACAGCTCCGTCATGGCTTTGATCGTCTCCTCCCAGCTGAGATCCTCCAATGTCTTCGGCAGGATGTGTCGTGTGAAACGCTCATGGCTCACAGTCTCCAGCAGCTCCACCAGCAAACTGACCTTTTCCTTTTCGTCCATCTCCTCACACTCTTTCTTCAGCATCGGCTCGTATCTCTTGAACCATCTGTCGAACTTGTCGTCGTCATCCGGGTTGTAGATGAACTTCTCGATCCGTTTCAACATTCGATCAAAGACACCAGCAGTGCTTCCGACTCCACCCGGTCTTCCCGTCATCTTCATCTCGTCCATCATCCTCATCATTCGCTCTTCACTTCTCTGCTGCTTTTCCATCATCATCTGCATCTGTTCTCGGTGGCGCTCCTCCTGCTTTTCCATCATCTGTTGTTGCTGAGCCAGCATCTCCATCCACATCTTCGAACCGTCCTCTTGAGCTGCTGGAGTAGTCTTCTTCTTGGGTGACATCTCGACGTGGTCGTTTCTACTTCCTGATCGCCAGTTGTTGTAACACGGAACAGTAGAAGCGAGGTAACAGTTCGAGACTTTACTCCAGACAATACTACAAGCAATTGTCACAAGGGTATCATTATAGAAGCCAATTAGATCTGGCAAGTCTTGACATGTTATCCATCCACAACAAATCTGTTCGCATGTTCCCCGCCAGTCCAGTTACCGTGACAGGAGCAACATCCTCCCAACGAAGCTATCACCCAAACTGACTCGATTTGGCTTGACTTGCCAACAATTAGTATGCGCACAAAATAGTGCTCACTAATTGTCAATTAGGGCTTCAGACAGACAGACAGACAGACAGAGACGCGAGGACAATTTAAAATAGACAAGTTAGGCTACGCCCCTTCGGGGCTCAGTAATAATCTGATTCTTCTAAAACTGCTCGATTTCTACTTCCTTCTGTCCAACTTTCGTGACCCTTTCCTCCAATTGAGGTACCATGACAGGAGCAACGTCCTCCCAAGTCCTCCTACTTCCCGAACTGTCTCTATTTAGCTTGACTTGCCAACAATTAGTGTGCGCACAAAATAGTACACACTAATTGACAATATTGGCTTCAGACAGACAGACAGACAGACAGAGACGCGAGGACAATTTATACTAGACAAGTTAGGCCGCCGCCCCTTCGGGGCGGTAGCCTAACTTGTTTTTGTTGCGCACCTTGAGGCATATCTACCTTGTCCTTTCCCCAGCAAAAACGATTGCTAATGACCATTTCTAATCAGTGAAACCCACTTCTCACTCTTTGACCCCACTTCCCTTTCACTCTTTGAACCCATTTTTCCGATTTCTCAACCCTGTCCAAGTATTGCTATCGTCCCTGGGGAGCACAATGACAGTTATATCCTCTGATACCTTTAAATTTTGCCCGGTTTCTATTCAATTCTATCCAACTGTCGTGACCCTTTCCTCCCACTTCAACCTGTTCGCATTTTCCGCGCCAGTCGAGCTACCATGACATGACAACGTCCTCTCAAAGAACGTATCTCTCGAACTGACTTGACTTGCCAACAATTAGTGTGCGCACAAAATAGTGCTCACTAATTGGCAATATTGGCTTCAGACAGACAGACAGACAGACAGAGACGCGAGGACAATTTAAAATAGATTGGTAAACTGACTTTCCTCTAATCAGCTGTTTAAAATGTTTGCTCGGCCTTTTCAATTCTAAGTTTCAGTCCGGATATCGGCTTTTTCATTTACCGACCACCATTAGAAACCTCTAGCTCTGCAAGCAGAGTATCGAGCTCATTCAAAGATCTTCAACCTCTATAGCGTACCTTTGGTCATTGTACTAGCCATTGGAACCACGTCTACACCAAAACATGATTGAATGTTTATTATTTATGTTTGATGTAACTAGCAATGTTATTGCTATTACTATTCGGTATAAAAGACTGTAATGCTGCTCTCTCACTCTTCTGTGCCTCGTTGACCATAACAGTAGCTAGGTGCTCGAACCTCATGTCGAGTAGGGATGTGCGTGGCAGTTTCTCATATCTGAAGACTTAACTGTGCTAATACAAAGGTACAAATCTCACGGGTCTTTGTGTTGAAAGAACATTTGGTCGTATCGAGTTAGAGCAGCATTGTGGAGTTGAGCATTAGCAATGGCTTCCGAGAGATTTCCACTCGCTGAAGGGGTGAACATTTTCGGAGAAGGCGGCCGGAATTTTCAAGAAGAGGGTCTTTTAAAAGTTTGGTCAAGGTTATTCATAGCAGGAGTCTGCCTCCGTCCGTTCCAGATTTCGATCGAAATCATCTCGCTTTGAACGTGATCTCAAACTGAAATATCGCGCGCTCTCCGAAAACGATCTTCTGGAAAGAATGAGAAGTTTTTATGAACAAACTAAAAGAATGATCAGTCGTTTACACTCCTGGGGGAGAGACTCAATCAAACTCAAACTGTTGACTCGTTTGTCTTGACTTGTCAACTCTGTTCCTGAACAACACTTGCGGCAGAAAAGGCAGAAATGACAGACAAGGTAACTCTGACATCACCCTTTTTGCTAATTGTAAAGGTAGGATAACGAGTTAGTGCTTTTGTTCATGGATTCGAGGCTATCGTCAAAAGGGGGAGAGGTAAGAAAGAGTCACCTTCTACAGTAAATGTCACGGCTTCGTCAGATGGCTGTAACATCAAGGCATCTTTTAGGTCCAAGCATTTAGAAGAAGTATTAGGTGCCTCTGAAATACAAAAGTGGAACTGACATGAGATACCAGCTGTTTCCCAATTTCGTTGTCGGGCAAGTTCAAAAGAATATCTCTTTCTCCACAGTTTGATCCCGGAGAAGGAATGTAAAAGATCGCGTCCATTCTTTTGATCTCATAGTGTTTCCATAATCTAGGGCGCCAGTGCGGCGCTAGTTTACACACCTTAAAAGAGTGGACTGCCGTCGTCAGTCTCATCCCGCCCCTCTTCTCAGACAAGCATGTTCAATAACCGTATCTCATCCGACGAGATTTCTCTGAGCGAGGCCATCAGTACAGCCCGGATGCACGACGAGGCTCTCACCCGGTATCAGAGCATGTCAACTCCTGGATCCAGTCCGTAAGTTCCTTACTTTTCACTCATTTATCTTTGGTATTTCAGATACGGCGAGCTACCCAGGACAACGTTAGTCGATATCCGATTCCAGCACCTTACACAGATTGTTGATCGAGAGAATGAACGAGGAGCCAATCTCTTAGCGGACGTCTTCAACAGGAATAAGAACTCAAAATAACAACCAGTTTGCTTTAATAAAGATCTCAGCCGATAGACTATTTCCTGAGATAGTAGCTATTAATAGTACATGAACGGCTGGCTTTGTGCGTTTTGTGATGTGCCGATACTAACAGATATTGATATTCACCGTTCAAAGTGATCTGTGATGACGCTGACATTTCCCAGTTTGCAAAAAAGGCGTTGAAAAAGCTGGGCGTCACTTCTGTGAAAACTCCCGACGATATTGAGGTTTTTCTACGAAGCCTCGACTCGTTAAATTCGGCCAACCATACCAGCTCACCTTTTTCAAAGTTTCTGTTGAATTAACGAATCACCGATATGCAAAGGACAAGGTACAAACCATAAACAAGTTGCAAATATGAGCTCGTCTGTGTTTTAGTGCTCGTAGTATCTTCGCCAAATCGAACAACAGGTGCACAATCAGGACGAAGAAGAAATGGTACAAGGTCAGCTCAAAACTTACGCAGGCTTTGTCTCTAGAACTGATCCTACTGTCATCCCGGTTTGTGTTCTTTGCAAGAAGGTGTGTGAATAGGGGAACGAATTTTCGAAAGTTCTCTGAAAATGGCGCCTAGCAACTGAACTTCCAGTCTTCTGTCTTCAGCCAAAGGCTTCGATGTCCCCGTGTCTTTTGTTCTTTCTCTTGGGACCTACAGTTTCCCAATGGCTACCAACAGACGACAATCCGCCTCACAACTGTCCGAACTTTGCAGTCTGTGCTCCCTTTGTTACTTGGAACGATACAACAATTAGTTGTCCTGCCTCCAAATGTGTTTGTCAGCCAGGAACTACTGGGCCCGACTGTGAAAGTAGGACTCTTTTCTATGTTTCAGTCAAAAGCTCAGTAATTGATCAGTGCGCCAAGAACCCTTGTTCAAAAGACCTAATGCACTTTAACTGCACTTCCGGAATTGGCACTTATCAATGCGACTGTTTGCCCGATTACACTGGTGCAAAGTGTGACACTCGTTAGTCATTCTTACTACTGGATTAACAAAATTGGTTTAGCTATAGCCTCAGTATGTGCCAACAATCCTTGTTTCAATGGAGGGACATGCAAGACTACTGATGGGGTGAAGTACACTTGTCAATGTCCGACAGACTACCTCGCTCCCAATTGTCAATGTAAACAATTTTGTCGATGAAAAATGACAAAAAGCCTAGACAGGAATCCGTGTACCAAAGACACTTGCGGTTCTCACGGAAAATGTTCGACGCTCTACGACGGTCAGACTTTTTATTGTACTTGCGACTACGAGTGGGTTGGACGATATTGTGGCGTTCGTGTGACGCTATGGAGTAAGAAGAGGTCTTTATAGCAAAGTACGCTTATCCTAGCTGCAAATGCGGTGTTTGCCTGCTTCGAATATGATTCTATTCTCCTCGACTCCACAAAGTACAAGAAGATTACGGACGACCAAATGAGCTTCTCGAAATGTAATCAGTTGCTGAGAGAAACAACAAGTGACAATGTTGTTTACACCTATTTTGGTAGGCTCTTTGCTGAAGAATGCAGGTAAAGGCTTTCCAGCTGTTATGGAAAAGACATGTTTCCTCTCTACTGACAACTGGCTCAACACTACGATCGATCTCCTGCCCAATGACAGTGATTGCAAGAAGAAGTGTCCGGGAAAGAATTCTGAAGTTTGCGGAGCGAATAACAAAAAGGTCATTTGGGGGAACGACAATGCTACCAGTGAGTATAGTCTTTAAAATACACATTATGCTTACCCTGCCTTTTGACCTTTCGTCTCAAAAACACCTTATACAAAGCCTCACCATATCGCCATAACACCCACTGCATTATTCACGACTTGAACTTTTGTGTCTTTCAGCAACGGCCCCGAACACGTGTGCAGCTTTGAACTCTTCGATCTGTGCTAACAGCTCAAATTTTGGAATCTGTATAACCTTGTCACCCACTGTCAATACAAATGGATATATGTGTGTCTGCAAGCCACCCTACTACGCAAACTCCGCTCAAACTGACTGTGTTTGTAGGTTCATACTTTTTACCCGATCCATGGCTTGCTTCCAGTATGGGCTGACCCATGTCTCATCAACCAGTGTACTAATGGCGGTGCTTGTGTTCGTTCAGATGACTACAAGAGTTTCACATGTGACTGTCCAGTGGGATACTATGGAGACAAGTGCCAGTGTTTGTTTATTGTTGAGGAATTATATTGGGAATCTCCAGTTCCAGCCATCTGTGATCCAAATCCGTGTATGTACGGTGGAACCTGCGAAGATTTAAAGAACGGTGACTACAACTGTCATTGCTTGAAATATTACAAGGAGAAAAACTGTACAGGTACAGTATTTTAATCTTCTTTAGGATAATCTTTAGAAATCAACGCTTGTGACTATGCCAATCCGTGTGTCAATGGAGACTGCAGTGATTTAGGGACCGGAATCCAGGTTCGACCAAGGTGCAAATGCAAATCTGGATGGACTGGTAGTACCTGTGCCGTTGGTAGGCATTCTACAGAGTTCAATAACAAAAACTTCAGAAATCAACTACTGCAGTGTTTTTGCCCCCTGTGGCTACAACAGTACTTGTATACCTTCGTTTAACAACTACACCTGCAACTGTATTCCCGGTATCAAAGGAAGGAATTGTTCTGAAAGTAAGTAGTCAAGCATCTTACTATATGCTTAAGGTATAGTATAACTTTCTTAATTAGTCAGTTCCAAAGTTTGTTTGCAAAACAGTACTCTGTTACGAAACACTACAGGGTGGCCGATAAGTATTGGCGCGTTTTTTGGCGCGGTGTTTTGTGATTTAATTGCAGCAAAGTTTTCACGTTTTTTTCTGTTATCTTGTATATTTATGTATTCTGTCCCCTATAATGTATTATTCCACTAATTTGCAGAACACATGAAGCCGTGTCATCACCGAGAATCCATCGCTCCCCCCCAAAATGGAGAAAAGGCTTCCTGCGAATGAAAATTCCTCTCCAGACGGTACAGCGGATCGTGAAGCAGTGGAAGTCGACTAAAAACGTCACCCCGAAGACATCTTCCGGTCGTCGCCGTTCTGTAAACACGAGAAGGGTTCGAGGAGTCTTTAAAAAAAGGATCACCAGAAACGGTGCAGTCGCGGTGACTGGCAAGACCTAACTCGTATTCATTGAGCAAAACGTCAAAATCAACGCTCCCCGGTTTCCTCACCAAGGAGCAATGGCCTTCCAACAGCCCAGATCTCCATCTCCTCGACTTATCCGTATGGGAATACATGGGAGTCCAGCTGAAGAACTGAAAAATCACTAATTTGGATTATCTGCGACGCGAACTCATCAAGATCTGGGACAATATGGACACCGACTACTTGCGCTGCACCGTCGATTCCGTCATTCCTCGCCTGAAGACCTGTGTCAACACTGAGGGAGGACACTTCAAGGAGTTCCCATAGATCTTCAATCGGACCGTGTTTATGCTTAATTGCTTCAATAAAAATGAAAAAAAAAATGTATATTCTCGACAAATTAACTTATTTTTAATACTTATCGGCCACCATGTAATTGGTAATTTGACTGCAGTAATTAGGTAGTTTCTTCGACAACCTGAAATTGTTTCCTCTAAAAAAAACCAAAACATTTAGTCATCGACAACTGCGTAAAGTACAAGGATGCGAGTGGAAAAGAGTGGCCTAATCGTTGCAAAACAAAGGACATCCAGGCAGAGTGTGTCAATGCCATCAACTCCTTCAGCTGTAACTGTTCGGAGAAGTGGAGAGGAGAGTACTGTGATCTCAGTGAGAATCTCATCGGTATCTCTAACAGACTGGTTCAGATGTGATCATCGAGCAAGTAATGTTATCACTCTTTGGCGAAGTCAACTACGAGCTGCTGCCTGTATGCTTGCATTAATCTGAAAAATAGAAGTTTTAGCTGCTAAACGACCTTCTGAACTCTCCAGCTGCGATTAACAACATGGTACCCTTTTATCTGGGAACAATGCCTTTGGCTAACAGAACCGATCTCAGCTGGGACTACGACGAGATGTTCTACTGGGCCACTTTTGAGGAAAAAGAACTGGACATTGGGTAAAAACACTTTTAGTGAAACTTACAATTGTCTAGACGAGACTTCTTCAAATGGAACGACGTCGTTTTGGGCAACTGTTTCACGTTCAACCACTACAATAACAGCATGAATTATGACTCAAGGTCTTCGAAGGTTGAGGGAGGCGAGTCACCGGATTTTATTAGACGAATTGCTATTTTTAGGTCTGAAAGTGAGGATGAAGATCAATCAAGAGGAATACGAGCCATGGACAGAGACTGCAGCTATGATGGTGTTTATCCACAACAGACTGGACTACATCTTCTCGGAATCGATTCGATACAACGCCGAGCCAAACAACGAAGTCAAGCTGTTTCCTTATGGGGTAAACTAATGAAAGGAGGCAAACAAAAACTTCTTCAGAGCCAATTCACACGTCTGGGAGGCAGTTATGGTCGCTGTGTGGAGGAGCCAAGTGAGGTCAAGTCCTACTACTATCCTGGAAGATACACTGCCGATGTGAGTGTTAACATTATCGAGTGTTAAATTCATTTCAGGGCTGCTATAGGTCCTGTTACCAGGACTTGATCAAGAAAGAATGCAAATGCATGGACCCAAGGTATCCTATGCCAGATGGAGAGGCTGCTTGTGTTGTAACCGACAGTAAGTTTTTCCAAAGAGAAAATGAAAAAAAGTTCAGTGAACTGTATTGACAGCACGATTCTACAATACGGAGATCCTTCAGGCTGGTCTTTCTGTGTCTGTCCCGTTCCGTGTAAGAACCAGAATTTTGCAGTGGAGTGGTCAAAATCGTCATATCGAGCAACGGTAATTTACTGCTGTTTCGAAAAACTGCTTATTTAGACACCGAACTGTATCAGACTGTCCACAAATACTCACAAGTTATCTTGCCAAAGTGCCACAGAAGACAGTGTTATTATTAATGTGGCAGTTCCTAAACTAACCTTTTCCTTATATAAAGAAACCCCGCAAATGGATGTAAGCTAACATTGTTTCTCATAAACACTTGTTCAGTTGAACAAGTTCATTGGTAGTCTTGGAGGACTGTTGGGTGTTCTTATGGGGATTGGAGCCTTTACATGCATTGAGATCATTATGGCCGTCTTCCGACTCTGTAGCTCTATCTGTTGCTTCGATGAGAAAAAGGCAATGCAGGAGTATGAACAGAAGAAGCTCGAGAATGAGAACTACCGAAAACCTCCTGTGAAGAAATAGCTTTCTGGGTTTTGCAATTGAACAAGATGCTTTGAAATAAATTATTCAATATTACGTCAGAACTCTTCTTATTCTGTGAAAATAAGACCGTTGCCAAAGCTTCGTCGCATTGGAGGTAGTCTGGTTTTCGCAGAATAACCAAAGAAGTCTCGACGTTATAAATAAGAATAAATAATCAAACTAGTAGGATCTACAGTGTCTTGGAACGTTTCTCAAGGAGCTTGATCTTGAGAGTTTGGAGAGAACGTCTCTTGCGACCTCCTCCGCATCCGCAGCAACCGCATCCTCCTCCACAACCACAACAGCAAGGCTGGCAACAGGTGCAGCAACTAAAAGAGATCCTATGAGTCAAAAAAAAGGAGAAAAACTAACCGAGTACAGCAGCAAGTGCAACACTTTTGACAGCAGCATTGAGGACGGCAACAACAGCAGCCACATCCTCCACCGCATCCTCCTCCTCCTCCACATCCTGAAACTTTATGTACTGCTTTGATATCTTTTTACCACAGCATCCACATCCGCCCCCACAGCCTCCACAGCATCCACAGCAGCCGCAGCCTCCGTTCCTCTTGACTCTTACAGCAGTTTCATCGCGTTTGTTTCTTCCTCCGAAAGGAACCAATCCCTTGGAAGGGGAACAACTACATTCCTGTCCAGCCAAGGCGCCTTTGCCTCTGGCTGCTAGTCGAGAAGGAGCAGAATATGAGAGATGGAAACTGGCAAGGAGAGCAGCAATGGCTAGCAGATTGAGCATGTTCATTTTGGAAGATAGGGAGCAGATCAGCTGCTGTGAGAAAAGGACCGGAAGCCGTCCTTATATACCCAAAAGGAGAGCTGCCGGCACTGCATTTGGTGACAGTTTCGCGGAGGGCAAAACATCGTTTGTTTGTCCGCCAATCCAGGGATAGTCAGTCGGGATCGAAGACGGCAGCTTGTTGATTGGAACAAAATTTGACAAGGAAGAGAAGCGACCAGTTCGTTCTGTGTGTTACACTACTTTCAGTAGTTGCCACACAACTGCGATGATTTGTTGGCTAGCTGCTACTTTTTGTCTACTTTCACTTCCTCTAAATGGTTGGTTCTATGCTTTACAATCTAAAAATATTTTTAGGAGAAATGATTGAAGCAATGCTGATGCTTCCTCCCCAAATCCCTGTACAGTTTCACTTCTCAATGCCTACCACAACAACTTCCCCTCCACCACCACCCCTGTATAAAAACTGTAGGAATCAAACAGTTGGAGCCATTTTAGACATGGTAAGAGTTCTCTACTACTATAGTGCAATCGTTCGTCTGTCCGTCCCTGCGTCACTACAAGAAAAAAGCTAGTCGTTGCATGTCAAGAATTAATTTGACAAGTCAGCTTTTGGGGAACTTGGGAGCTTAGGCTATTGAAGCAGCCGTCTGTTGTCAATGCTAAGACAATACTAAGGGACGACTGGTGGTCTTCTATTCCTATGAGTTCAATGTTTGTAGTCTTCTGCTCCAGTGGTCTATGAGGAAACTAGCTTCACCACAGACCCAAAACAGGCATACCCACAACCAAAGACTGGTATCATATTTCGATTTTATGGAAGTACATACGGCTTGACGGGGCCAAAATTGTCAGAGCTATGTAAAATATGACTAGGAAATGATTTTGGGTCTCCTTTGGCAAACAGTATTAATTTCAGAGCATGAAGAAGGATGCTCGTCTGGCAGAGAAAGCAATCTCTGTAGCTATTCGAGAACGATACTCCGGTCCCTGGTTTGTGACCTGCGGTTACGAAGACCTTCGTTTCTCCCGCGTCTCACCCAACTATTGCGAATTCAACAATGGCGAGGTTTATTGCTACGTCTTCCAGCCATACGACGAGACAGCGTGATCCGAATGAATCGAAAGAGAGACTGGTTTCTTTGTTGCATATCCCGGAGAATCTTATCTTGCGATGGAGACCTCTAAAGACTATTTCGCGGAAATGACGGGTGGGAACAGGCCACGTGAGGTCATCGCGCCATCTCTTTCAGCAGAATCTGTCGACTCACAGACTGAGATAAGGTTGTTGTGGCTATTATAAGAGCAATTATCATTCTGCACAATCTGACCATGATCTTGCTTTCCCTCTTTCAATCCAGGGCGGGTTATTTTTGGAGCGGAACGGGTTGATAGGCGCAACAAAGAGGCTTATAGGTAGCAGGCTCCCTAGGGTTGTTTGATTGCAGAACTGTACTGTTTACGTTAGGAGTAACTGGGTGACTAGTCTAGTCTTGCTCTTCTTCTGGTACGGCACCCTCTTTTGTACTTCGTTTTATCTGAGAGTCGATTGCTTCCTGTTTCCGTTCACAGTTGAGGCGTTTTTTTTGTTTCTTGTCAAGTCTGTTTGTGAGAACACCTTTAAATGTCGTCATATGATTGTCATCAAAAATCGGAAACATCGTCATCGTTAGTGATCAATTTACAGCGAGATTTCCAGCCTTTTCTAAATTTTATCTTGTTGTTCTTCGAAATGGTAAGAGCCAACTGTATAAGTTTAAAAGCCTATCATCTTGCACTTTTGTTTGATGTAGGTGTCTTTGTCAGTTCCACATTTTTCTCAGACTGCCCTTTATTTTTCTGCTTTGCATCAACAGCATTTAAAGACAGGAAGGCGAACACTGACCCATCTTTCTTGATTTCACAATTCCGCACAAACATCTTCTTCCCCAGTCATAAAATCGGCTTGATTTAGAAAGGCCACGCAGGGTTTTGTGGGCGTTGAGATTACAGCCTTGACCAAAACAGGGACCAACTGTCTTGGACAGACCGCCCACAGGCCGGTGACGTCGACTGGAGGCACGCGGTCCGGTACAAATAGTGTTCGTCTAGGCCATAGATGCAGATAGCTGCTCCATTTGGGCTCCTCTCTCCTCCGTTCAATCTTTTTCTATTCACAGTTATGACTTGTTAGTTTCAGCCAGTAAGACCATGTACATCTCGCGTGCTGCCCGAACTGCTTACACCATCACCGAGAAGTTCAATCCCTTCATGACCAAGGGAGGGTGAGTATACTTTTTTCACATATGGATTAGCACTTATGTTTCCATGCGGACCTTGTCTTTTCACATCAATCCATAATACCCAATTTTCGTCTAGCTCTCAAGACGAATCACAAGGTTTTGAATTGTGAAGTGAGGAAAAAAGGCTGAAAGAATTTTTCGTAAACAACCTAACAAAGAACATTGTTTGTTACTTCAAAACTGGTCTATCAGTTGTTTGTAGTGTCTAAACCAGGACTATCAACGGTTTTGAGAGTCTCACAAAAATCAATGTTTCAGATACCAAGCCTCGATCTCCGCCAGGCAAATGAACTCCACTACTACCCAGCAGCAAATACAGTCAGTTTCCGGTCTCTTCCTCTTAACAAAATGATTTTACAGACCTAAGTCCTCTCCGAGTGTCTCTGCCGCCGCTTACGAGAAGGAGCTCGCCCACAAAACTGTTCCCAAAAAGTTGTAGGACAAAAGCTTTATATCGAACCTGTACCATGTCATGTAAATACAAATAAACGGATCTACTTCTGTTCGTGGAGGGGGATGGCCTCGATCTCGGTCCACTTTCTGGGCTTCGAGGTGGAACAGAAGGCGAAGAGTAGTACAGTGACAAGGATTGAACCTGCCACGCCTAAGAAGATTGCGGTCCACTGAAAGAAGCTGCTTATTTTTATCAACTCGGTCAGAAGACAATCTCTGCATCTTATCACCAAATCATAAAGCTGCTGTAAAAAGAAACAAACAAACTTTCTCGGTTAGAGACTGACCTGTTCTTGACTGTTGTTCAGCACGAAATACTGGAGGACGGAGGTGGTAAGTACACAAACAGCGACAATGAAAGTGTTGCCATTGGCAAGAACATGAGAGTGTTGACGGGCGATCTGAAAGGTCACATTACTTAATGAAGAGGTCTGTTCTTTAGAGATGCCTTTACGTGTATTGACCAAAGATCCGTCCTCTTGATGGTCAGTCACGTCACTGAACACACTCATTACCGGCTGTTGACCCTTGTCATCTGTCTCGGACATCGGCCACTCTTTCTAGTGCAAACTGCGTCCACGTGTACTAACTGACCCTAGTCGTACTATCTCACTCTCACCAGTTGCATATGCCGCATAATGACCACTACGACCAGGTTGTGGAGCGAGTTGAAGACGATATAGACTAGGAGAGCTACCGAGGTCGAGTCCGTCTGAATTGATTCTGTTGGGGGTCAGAGTATAGAAGCATACAAAGAGAATTGTGCAAAGACAGGCAGACGCGATTATCTCCACGGTCGAGTAAGTAATGATCAGACGGCATCTCTGAGAGAGACCCCAGAACGTGTCCAGAATACGTCCGTAGGCGAACTTGGAAACGAGAGTGATCAGATGAGGAAGAGCCATGGCGTAGCCCGTAGAAAGCACCTCGTATTTCAACACCTAAAACAACGTCTTGAAACCAAGCAGTCTTACCAGACTAATGTACACAGGTCCGAACTGCAGGAAGATGTATGATCCGAGGAAGAATGTGAAGTACATTCCCCATGCCAGGTAGACCTAGAAACTTGATACAAATACAAAAAATTCCTTGCCTGTGGATCAGTGAAGATTGCCTGAAGTGGAGCCGCTCTCTTGACGTCTTTCGACCCAAACTTACCCTCGTTGATCATGTCCGCTTCTTTTGCACTCAAACACCGGCAGTCCCTTGGATTCTCAGTGTATATGCGCCAGAAAATGATGAAGAACATGGCTGTCACGATTCCGAGAACGTAGTAAGTGTTCTCCCATCCGCCCCTAGTGCACATTTCTCCACTGATGATCGAAGCGACAATGGGTGATAGCTATGAATGTATACCTATCAAACGTTTTGTCTTACCTGATAGAAAGAAGTTAAAATGGCGACTGCTTGACCAGTCTCACGGAGAGGAGCCCATTCCAAAGAAACACTATTCACGGCCCAGAGATACATGGCTCCTGGTACACCCTGAAAAAGAAGTGCGGGGTCCTGCCACGAAAGAATTAAAAGTACTACCTGTAGAAGACGAATGATGAAAGCAGGCAAGAATCCAGCAGCATCTGCAGTGGGATACAGCAGAGTGGAGATGATGCCGACGATTCCATAGAAGCAGAAAATTTTCCTGTAAGACAAATCACGTTTCGCAAATCTTATTGCTTCCGTCCCCCACAGCTCACATTCCTTTTGAAAATTTCCCTCACCTGGTTCCCAGATAGTAGAAGGTCGATAGGGGAATGAGTCCGATGACGAGTCCAATGGAAACCGAGGCATATGAGAGAACTTTGTAAGTGGGATTGGTGAGGTAGTGTGGATCTCAACTTGATTTTGTAGCAATCCCATTAAAGCTTACCAGTAGAATTATCGTTCGGGTCGTATTGACAGAGAATGGTACTGTGGAATGCCAATCGAAGTGCGTAGACCAGAGTGAGACAGGCTGTCACCACTCCTGAATAATCGAATAGACAAAAATACAGAAAATTTACCATAAATATAGAAACGATTCATTGCCTGTTGTCTACCCGTTCATGAGATCTTAAACAGTCTGGTGAAAGAGAGAAAGAGACCAGCGGCGGGTGTTAAATGGCGGAACAAAAATGTGTGGGAGAGACACTTATTGATCATATGGCACATGCTATGATCGAAACTGTGCACATCTGCGAAAAATGATTTGTGGACTTGGCGTAAAAAAAGGCCGAGTTAAACACAGCTGATTTTTGTGGACAGTTCTTTGGCAGATGGATTTTAGCCATGGGTCAAAACGTGGATCGGGGCACAACAGGGAAGTAGTTTGATCGGATTGAGTCGGACAAAATGTATCAAAACACTGGGTGGCTCTGTTCATTTTCGTGTTGTGGCAGCGATTATAGGTCAGGTATTAATTAACTTCGCTGGACATTACTAGTAGCACGCTCTCAATCAGTAAAGTGAAGCATAGTAGTCTGTCTCTCACTATAGCCAGCCTGACTGGCAATCTAATCGGACCATTTGAACGGATAAACGTTTTGATCTCTAACAATTTAAGACCAAATTGAAATGATGTCCATACCCTCTTCGAACACCTTTTCAACTATACCATTTTGCTCTCTCTGTGCTAAAATTCAAACAATCTACCATATTTCTTCTAATATAAGACTGCGTCTATTTTTCAACCTTTCCGTTTTGGTGTGCTTATATTAGAGCAGTGCTTCTATTAGAAGAAATATAGTATGCAATTATTTGACTCTCACAACTGTCGGCCAAACTTTCACCCGTACCGCCTCGGTAGAGTCGGCAATTATAAATTCTTCGAAAGTCTCCATTTTGCTTTTTCGGTTCTTTTCCTAGCTCTGTCATTCTAAACGTTTAACTGGTTATCTTGAGCTTTCAAAGAAGCCATTTGCCATTCGCTCACTGATCAAAGCGATGCTTTTTCCAAAAAATTTCGTTTGTAGTTTTCTCTTTATTGCTCTGAAAATTGATTTATATTTGGAAATCTTCTAATCGGAAGGTTATATTGTTCTCTTGTCTACCTAGCGAGCTTACTTCTCCGTCCATCAAGTGAGTCAACAACCGCGCATGGCACCGATTTTGTGCCATCGGTCAATTTACTATAATACTCTTAGATAGACTTTTTATTTCTAGTCTTCCTATTTACTTTTTCTTCCAAAACATTGTTTTTGGCATCTAGAGCAGTACAAAAATTTCAGGAGGCTTCTTTTCGAACGGAATGGTGAATTCTGAGGCGCCGAATGGCTCCACTGCTGGAAACAGTTCTCCACTTTCGATTCCGGATATACTATCCAATGAGAAGAAAGGTAAGAGAATTAGTAATTCTTTTTATGGGAAATATTTAGTCGATGACCAGCCGACCTCCTCAAACGGGCACTCCGGATCGGAAAGTCCTGTTCTGACTGACCGAGAGCTCACAGCAGCTTGGATCCAGAGAAAGGTTCGTGTTAATAATTTGCTTTAATCAGACTCACATTTAGAACATGAGCGACGAGCATTTGAAAACCATTGATGCCATCAATGCCGGTGAAATTTCCCTTCAAGAAGCCTTCTTAGAGATTATGCCCTCTTTCGCAGATATCGTTCCGAATGGAGGATTCTCTGAGGATATGGTGAGGTTACTAGTGAACTCTTCACGAAGCTCTTTCAGATTTGCAACCTTCTCTCCGAGTTTTTCGATACTCCACCTCCTAGGCACAAACTTCCTCAATACAACACCTTCCAAGACGCCGTCAATCTGATCAGGTTCGTTTTCAGTCCATTCATCTCACGGTTCTGCATCCCAGGAACAGCAAGAAGATCATGATCCTAACCGGAGCCGGTGTGTCCGTATCTTGTGGAATTCCCGACTTTAGGAGCAAAGACGGTTTGTTCTTTTGGGTTCAGTTTCATTTAGGAAATGCTTAGGAATCTATGCTAGACTGCACAAGGATTTCCCCGATCTGCCTGACCCGACAGCCATGTTCGACATCCGTTACTTTGACCACAATCCTCAGCCCTTCTACAACTTTGCCAAGGTAAATATATTTCGGCTTCCTTTTGTTTGAACACTCAGATCAGAAAATAATATGGTATTTGCAGGAAATTTTCATGGGTCAGTTCGAGCCGTCGCTCTCCCACAAGTTCATTCGTCAGCTGGAACTCAGCGGCCAGCTTCTCCGAAACTACACCCAGAATATCGACACGCTCGAGGCTCAAACAGGAATCCAGAATGTGATTGAATGTCACGGATCATTTTCCAAGGCCTCTTGTCGTCTCTGTAAGGCAAAGTTCGATGGGGAGGTGGTCAGGGAAGATGTAATGGCTCAGGTTTGTCTTTTTTTTAAAGTCTTCTGACAATTATGTTTAGAGAGTCGCTCGATGTCCTGAATGCAAAGAAGGTGTAATCAAACCGGACATTACTTTTTTCGGAGAGGATCTTCCTCCAGCCTTCCACCATGCCATGACGGCTGACAAGGATCAGGTCGATCTGCTGATCGTGATGGGTTCCTCTCTGAAAGTCGGTCCGGTCAATGCTATTCCCTTCAGTGTTCCTAAACATGTCCCACAAATTCTGATCAATAGGTAAGGATCTTTCGAGTTTTTAATTGAGCTCTTTTCAGAGAACGACTGAAGGACTACGAGGCCGACATTGAGATTCTCGGGAATTGCGATGAGATTTTGAGGGAGGTCAGTTTCCAGCTTGGAGGATATTTTGAGGAAATGGTTCTGACTCATGGTAAACTCCTTTTCACTGCCTTTTACAATCTTTAACTTTCAGACGAGAAGATGAAATCCATCAAGCCAGGCTATTACGGGTATCCCCAGCCGAGAGTCTGTCTCGATCACAAGAAGTTCGAAGAAGTGAGTCTTGTCTATATTCCTAGCTGATTTCAAATTTTCAGTACATGCTAGCTGGTGCCAAGTCCGTCGAAACGGTCATCGAAAACGATTGTCAAGAGGAGCCGACTGCAAAGAGACAAAAGGCCACTAAAGTTCACTACGAGAAACGTTTTGTTCGGGTTGGAAGGAAGTTCCCCCAAGGTGGTTTTTATTTCCAGGTGAGTCTTTTCCCAATCATTGATGCAACAAAGTACAGACTGATCCCAACGTGTCCATCTTCTTCGGCTCGTACGCGATGTTTGACCGAGAAGAGATGAAATTATGCATCAGTACTCCTCGCTTTCCGCGACTACCAGCTCCGAAAATGCATGGCTGTTGTTCCGGAGGAGAATGTAGCAAGTTAAATAGAGAGAAGAGCATGTCGGAATCGTCGACGTCTTCGAGTGACTGTGATGACAGCAAGAGCCAGAGAGGAGGGAGTGAACCGCCCGAGGCAAGTGTTACAATTGTTTTCGTCCATCAAGCATTCTTTCCAGATCTACGGTCGTGTTGAAGAAGCTCCCTCTATGAGAGCAGCATCTTGTGATCCAGCTGTCGATGTGGACAGTCTCATTCCAGTCAGTGACTTTGCTCGAGCACTCGAAGAAGATGATGACTGTAGTAACGACAGCGATAGCGACGATGACTTGGCTTCCAACTACGCCAGTTCTGGAGGAGAAACCCCGAAATACGAATTCTCTGACCTTGGTGACCAGGATTCCCTTGATGATACTCCGGCTATGTAAACTTTTTTTTAGTTTTCCCTTTCCCTCCTCCTCCGATACTACCTGTTTATGAAATCTGTTTTTGTAGTCCTCTTTGCCTACGGGTACGCTGCATTTTCTGTATGAAAGATGTGATTAGGAAGAGAAAAAATCAAGTGCACTCGTACCCTCAAAAACCAAATGTGATCGTTCAGTCAGGCTGTGAATAAAAGATGTGCAGTTTGTCCTTGATCGACTCCTTTCTACTGTTTACTGCTTCTCCAACTGATCACTTTTCCATTTTGTGTTGCCCGTCACAATTGCTACTTAGCTGTGGAACCAGTAACAGTGGAAAAAAGCAAATTCCTGTTTTCTCTCGGTTAGAGAGTGCGTACCTGACGGAAACGAAGAGATAGTCTTGAAACGAATCTAAAAATGAGTTCGAGAACCCGATAGAAATAACAGGATATGGGGAGAGAGTCAAGAGACAGGGAGAGTTCTATAAAAGGTGAAGGAGTCGCAGGGAAAAGTTGTCAGCTGGTCACCGACCGTTCAGGTAACTTTCTCTTGACTTTCTAGAACATAATGTGTAGCATGACGACGAAAATGATTGTGGCTACGGCCAGTGCTGTGAGCGGAATCGCTATCCTCGGATGTCTTATCTCCGTCGTCTACATCTTCAACGATATCAACATATTCTATGACCAGGTCATGGAAGACATGAAAGAGTTCCAGGTAGTTCTAATTATTTACAGACACAAACATCGTTCAGGATGTTGCCAATGGCGCCTGGCATGAGATGACAACTGCCGGACAGCCTACGAATCCCTTCAAGGTCACCGTGAGCAGAAACAAACGTCAAGCTCAATGTAACTGTGGACCTCAAGCCTCCAACTGCCCTGCTGGACCCCCCGGACCACCCGGACAGCCTGGAGACCGTGGAGAGGATGGAAAGCCTGGTGAGTCAGGCCGCCCCGGAACCAAGGGAGTCGGAATTCTTACCACCAATGTTGGTGGTTGTGTCAAGTGTCCTCCTGGCCCTGCTGGAAGACCTGGAGTCCCCGGACCTGCTGGGCAAAAAGGTCCCGATGGAAGACCAGGACGTCCTGCAAGCGGAGGTGTCCGCGGTCCTCCTGGCCCTGCCGGACCTGAAGGAGATGCTGGAAGGCCTGGAGCCCCTGGACAGGCTGGTCAGCCAGGCCATTCTGGACAACCAGGGCGACGTGGTCGTGGACTTCCTGGGCCTGCTGGAGCTCCTGGAGCTGCCGGAGCTCCCGGCCAATCTGGCCAACCCGGATCGGGATCTGGTCAAGGACCCCCAGGCCCTCCAGGCCCTCCTGGTCCTTCTGGAAATCCTGGTCGCCCTGGTGGAGACGGAACTCCTGGAGCGTAAGTTATATACAGTCCAAAACATAATCTGACTATTCAGTCCTGGAAACAGCGGCTCTCCTGGATCCGATGCCCAGTACTGTCCCTGTCCTCCTCGTGCCGCAGCTCTTGCTCGTACTTACAGCAGAAAGGCCGTCGCTGCCAAAGTCTCCGCTCGTCGTGTGGCTAAGAGACGTCGTGTCGCTGTCAATCGTCGTCGCATGGTCGCCAAAAAGGTCGCCAAGGCTTAAAGAACACAATAAAATTCGTCCTCCGCATGCAAATTTCACAATTAAGACCGAGAGGGCCCAGACACTAACATAATCAAATGACGTTTGACCACACAAGAGTACGCCTCGTCATACAGCTGCCTGCATTGTCTTACTTTTCGTTTATTCATGAAGCTAGGAACAGCAGCAGAGCACACAAAAACAACGTTATTTTGCTGGTAGACTTGAGACGATTACAGGATGGGTGGGAGTAGCTCAATCTACGATTAATCTCTAGAAGACCCGCTCTCCTAGGACAACATTCTAATTCGAGAGGACACGCCACCTACACCCACTTGTCATCTCCACGCATTGCGCTATTTTTCATGTTCTCGAGGTCAAAGCCTTTTGCTTTCATGATCTCTCTGACAATGACCTCGATCTTTCTGAGTACCTAGTTAAACTGGTTCAATATCTTTATCCAGTTCAATTTTGATCTCTTCAGGTTTGATGATAAAGAGAATCTCCGCTCTTTCGCGATAATACGAGTCACTCTCAAATGCGTACACGTGTACACGGCGATAGATTCATTTTACAAACTAATTTAAGCACGTGTTTTCATTTCTGTTATGTGCAATGGGTGAAACCCAGGTTTAGATTTTCACAACTCTTTTCAACTTTCTGACGCCTACCATCCTCTCAAAAACACAAAAATAGAATCCTAATCTTTTTGTATCTCTGTAAGAATCAGACTATCATGGCTATTCTCCGCCAGTACGACCTCCGTCCGTTCTCACTCTGCAGGTTCCAATTTCCTGTTCTGACTCAGGGAGTCCTGCAAAAGGTGCTACTGCCTCTCTCCCGCTTACGTCAAAAAGACGGAAACTAGATGACATCAAATTCCGCAGTTGATCAGAAGATCTCACCACACTTCTCCATTAATCCTGCTTTCCTTTGGTCATTAAAACAATCGTTCCCATTCAAAATTAATTGCTTCCTACGGTCCGACGAGCCGTGAAAACGCCTCCCCACCTGAACTTTTCACGTCCGATTACTCGTCCATAGAGCATTTTGACCACACCTTTCGTCTTGACTTTGCGTGTCTACAAGTAGATTGTTTCCATTCATATCAGATTGCGGGAAAACATCTGCTGAGAATGGACAAACAGTTCTTGCATACTGGATGAACTTTCTTCTTGAACACTGTCAGCTTATTTGAAGAAACTGGATGTTCGAATTTGCATGTTAGTTCACATTGTCTTGGATCCAACATGCTCCAACAGTCTTCACAAGAGTTACAGTCACTTCCCTTATCACGATCTCTTCGTATACCTGCTAAAGCTTCTCTTTCAGCAACCAGAATGCAGTTTCTCTATTTCTTGACAGTCCTCCTCGCTCTCATCATGTCAGTTTCCACCGTGTTTCCATTTTTCCAAGAAGTGATCGAAGAGAATGGATACCAGAGTCCCGATATCGTAAGTGGTGTTGTTTTCTCTAACGCAGCTTTGTAGGTTCGACGAAACATTATAATGGACGAGGATGTCAACGACCAATTGCGACGATACTGGCCGTGGCAGTGATAAAAATAAACTTTATTGTAGTCTCATACTCCGATCTTTTCCCTCTTGGCCACAAAATGAACGAAGAGATAGGTTAAGAAGGAGATCAGCGAGAGTAGGGTCATAACGTACCAGACGAATCCCTACAATTTCTGTTCGAGAAGTATCAAATGATCAAGCAAACTTGACACCAATCCACCGTCACGATGTAAATGTTCTGGAGGGTGAGGGAATCCGCCAAACTTGACAGTTTCTGTGCTATCGCATTCAGAGCATAGGCTTTCCCAATCTGTAATCGTGGTCCTTGATGTTTTAATGATACTACTGCAATTAATTCTGTAATTAGTTCCCATGATGTCGGTCTGTTACGTAAAAGGATTGTTCCGCTCGAGTGAACCACCAATTCTGAAGTCATCGAGAAAGTTCGAATTTTGTATGTCACGTGGGAAAGGCTTGTTTTATGCGAATGTTAGAGGCACGAACATAAGTCTTCATACTCTGTACCCAAAATTTCCTATTTTCTATCGTTAGAAGGCCCGTTCGCGACATGTTTTCCTTCAAGGTTCACTTCCTCTTACACTCGTACCAATTTACTGATTGAAAATTAGCTCAAGCGTGAGTGAAGCAAAACAAAGGGTCAAGCTCTCCATTAGCTGAGACCTCCATCCCCTACTTCTTATTTTAGAATCTGTACACAGGTAGGAGCTCAGATAAAGACAGACCTCTTGAGGGTCAATCAGACTGGCCATAAAGGAATAGGCCATTGGGTTGATGAGACCATGAAAACCACCGGGACCGAGACTCGCAAAGATCTCCCATGATTTCTGAAGGTGTTTCATGTCTCTCTCTGGATACATTACTAACTTGGGCTAGTCCAATGAACAAGACGGAAATACCCATGCTAAAGATACCTAAACACATCATGGTCGTGTCACGGAGACTGAAGATCTTTTTGAAGATGACTATTCCGAGAATCATCCCAAGAACATCTGAGTATTGTCTTAGATGGATGAAAAGATGAACCTACTAACAATGGGACGAATAGACTTGTAGTTTGCGTACGTGCTGGGGATCCATTCGAATGGATAGAGCAGAGTGTAGGTTCCGATAAGACCTAAAGAGGGTTTAACTCAAAGAGTAAGCTGAACCTTTGTCTTCTCCAAAGATGAATTGATTGAGGAAGTTTGAAAAGAAGCACAAGGCTAGAAGGAGTCGTCTATGTCCTACTCTTTCAACGACGAAAATCTTGCCGGCCTCGTAGAGAAACAAGAAAGTGAGGCCGATCACCTGTAGAAAACTGAGAAAACTCCAATGATTCAGGAATACTACCTTCTTTTCTCCTCTTTCTCATCGTTAGATCCCAAATCGGAAGTGGTGTCTTCCTCCGCCTTCTTCTTGATAATTGTCTTCTTCGGCTTGATGTTTGTAATGGCCAAAAGACCGACCAAGGCGCACAAAAGATACAAGCCTGGAGACTATTAGTTTGAAACAAACTTTGTTCATACCTTCCACGAACCCGAGAATCACAAAACTGGAAATGTGCTTTTCTGCAGTCTTTGTCAGCTGAGCTGCCGCGAAAGAGCCCAAACTGTACATAATTTGAACGACAATAAGTCGAATAGACAAGACTTTCTTGTCGTCAAACTCGTCCGTCACATAAGCGTTTATGCAGCTTTGAGTGAACAAGAAGTCGCCGAGAAGTCCTAAAACTTTGATTTTAGAAAAAGAAAAATAAGGAACGGCACCTGAACAAACAGCCGTCGGGTAGAGCCAGAAGAGTGGAAGGTCAGTAGTGGGTGACCAGATGAGCATCCTCACTAAATGTTTTAGGTAAACCGGTATGAAAAAAAAAGTAAACTAGCTGTCTCCACGATCATGCTAAAGATCCCGATTACGAAGGGTATTTTCCTCCCGTAGTAGTCACTGAAGCCGCCTAAAATCTGAAAACGGATATCAGCTCCCTTCTCTTTCTGCAATTAACCATAGATGATGCCAGCAAAACAGCTGATTGGCAGATTGACATAGTCATAGTTGTTGTCCCACTCGACCATCTTCTTGCTGTAAAACTTGTCTTGTTCTTTATGAGTCAAATTCAGAGGTGCTTCATAGACTCTTTCCATTTTTGCCTTGTCCAAATGCGGCGTTAGCACTCCTCTGAACGTCTATTGGTTTTCTAAAAGAAACACACCCACGTTATTGTGCTGGCTGCTGCGAGGACGAACATCAATGGCTCTACCGTTATTTTAAGAGAGTTCCAAAACCGAATAGCGGACTTCATTTGGTGTAAAATGACAATTTATTGCCTATCAGTCTAGTAGCAGACTCGATCGTAAAGACTCTTGGCTTATTGGACTTATCAGTAGATTGAACTGTTTACTGAATGACCGGTTTCAAATCGACTAAACCTCATTTGCAATAAAAGTTCGTACATTCGTCTGTAGTAAGTTCTGTTCATACGGAACTATTAGCTCAGGTCATGGAGGGGGCCGTGTTAAACAATGTAATTCTCGTGACCGTTAACGTTTTTGGGAAGAGTCCAATGAGCTTTTTCCCTGCGTGGGACAGGCTGTTTCAACAGCTCTGGCGATTTATAAAAGCCGGAGTACTATGGTACTCTGCCATGCAACTGGTTCATTTATTTCTACCAGTGCTCTTCCTAATCGCAGTTCAGGCGCTCTCGTTCGAAGAGAGACGAGCAGCTCTGAAGGAGAGACTCCAAGTTGTCAAAGATCGTCTGAAAACCAGAATTGGCAATGCTACAGAACAGACGAAGAAGAAGATGGCCAGAGGAATGGATGGAATCGATCCTGAGGCTAGAAAGGTTCGTCTGGAACGACTCCAAAAAAGAGCCAAGGCACTTGGTGAAAAAGTTGACCTCAAGCTGAAGGAGCGACTCGCCAAGATTCAACCAGTTGAGACGGAGAGAATTAACGAAGATGAGCCCGTCAACCTATACGAGGTCAATGCCATGCAAGGAGTCGACAGTTACATGTTCCAGTCAGACATGCACTTGACCGAGTTCGTTCATGACTCTTTCTGACAGAATTTATTTCTAGTGAACAGCTGTCTCATTTCGAAGACGAGGTAGTCGAGAAACGAGTCAAGAGATCGGCTTCTTCTACTGCTAGAAAGTGGACCGGCGCCACGCTGAACTTCTACTTTGATGCCGGAGTTTGTGAGTTTCGTAGGTGGTACTGAAGAACTAATAATTAGCCGAGAGAAAGAGAAAATCTGTCCGTGCCGCCCATGCCTTCATCCAATCCCGTTCCTGTGTCAAATTTGTTGAGACATCTACTGCTGCCAACCGTGTCAAGGTACAACTCTTTAAAGCGAGTGTCTCGCTACGAAACACTTTGACGCGGACCTACCGTATTTCGCGGGCAATTCAAACCATTTTTATTCCAAAGATCCAAGAAAAATGGATTTCTGCCAATTTTTGTCGACGTTTGCAGCTCTTATTGTATTAACACACTACTCTATACTTATGTAGACAAATTACATACCAGAAAAAAAGAGGATAAAATGAAATTGGGCTGTAAAAATGTGAGTAAAAATCTAAAGCAACAGAATATAGCTATTTTTGGTCATTTTCCTTCTCTTTTATAATTTCGTCTCACGCTTATTGGTTAAGTAGCATACGAGAACTGAAAACCTACAGTAAAACGTAAAAATTTCGAGTTTATCAACTTTTTCGGTGTTCCTGTCATATTTTTTGAACTGTGCGCACTAACTTTGGGCGCTTGGGCGCAATAGCGAAACACTCGCTTTAAAACTAACACACATCTCTAGGTGATCAACGGGGGTGGTTGCTACTCTGCTGTGGGAATGGTAGGCGGTGAACAGACTCTGTCTCTTGGTGATGGATGCGAAGTTGTAAGTTTATGCTAAAACAACCACGATTCATGAAACAGATCGGAACTGCCGCTCACGAGTTCACCCACGCCCTCGGCTTCTGGCACATGCAGATGCGATCGGATCGTGATGAATATATCTCGGTCGATTTGTCAGCTGTCCGCCCCGATATGGCGTACAACTTTAATAAGCTCAAGCCTAGCGAAAACACGTTGACGGTATACAAAAATTATTTATTTTCTTTAGTTGTTTTTAGACTCCATACGAGTACGGCAGTAGTATGCAGTACGTGGCCAACGCATTCGCGTCTCAAAACAACAAGATTGCGATGATTCCGAAGGATACCCGCTTCACGTACACCATGGGAAATGACCAGATCAGCTTCTATGACATTGTCATGATCAACAATCACTACGGCTGCAATAGTAAGAGTCAAAAAGAGACTTTTAATAGTGCCTTCAGCCAAATGCAATCCAGTCAACTCTCAGATCTGCAAGAACGGAGGAATTCCGAACCCGAATGACTGCAAAGTCTGTGTCTGTCCTCAAGGATATGCCGGGGCTACTTGTGAAGAAAGGGTAAGAGTTTCATTTAGCATTTAGAGAAAAAGCTTTCAGCCAAGTGGATGTGGATCGACCTTGACAGCGACTACATCCTGGAAAAGCCAAGTCATCAAGGTCGGAAATATCTCCAACCTGGAGGGAACCAGAGATGATTTCACCTACTGTCACTACTGGGTTCAAGCTCCTACTGGATACAGGATCGTGACACGCATCACCTCAATGCAAAACTCTTTCTGTCAGTACGGATGTCCGTTCAGCGGTATCGAGATGAAGGGGGAAGTGGACCAGAAGATGACGAATCCCCGCTTCTGTTGTACCGAATTCCGTAATCAGAATGTGACCAGCGTCCTCAATCCGACTCCTGTCATTGCCTACAACAGATACTACATCAGTGACTACACCCTGGATTACATCGCCGTTCCCACTACTACTACAGCCATTGCACCTAACAGAAACTGCAAAAGTGCTCTGTCCAAGTAAGTAAAGAACACACTTTAACGGAACCAATTGTTCAGATCAGACTGCGAGTCGTACAAATCTATCGGTTTCTGTAAAATCCCCAACCCAACGTACACATACGATATTGTCAAATACAACTGTGCCGTCGAGTGTGGTCTGTGCGGAAAAGCTTCGCCTACATGTGCCGATGACGTGAATACTAACTGTGCCCAACTCAAGATTGCTGGAGCATGTGAGACTATGGACCCGATGGTTGCCGAGTACTATTGTGCCAAGACATGTGGCTACTGCACCAAACCGAACTAAGTCATCAAGAAAGTAATTGTAGATCTGTATTAATAAATTGCATTGAGAATTGTCTACGACCTCGAAAGCCTGATAACTTTGAGAAAAGAATTTGTATTAACTAATGGTAGCTCGCTTTTAATTCTTACTTGTCGAAACTTGTCAGAAATTTGCTCGTTTGTCTGTGCTGCCGCTGCTTCTGCAAATGCCCTCTCCCCCATCGCCTTCTACCTTTCTACTCTTCTATATTGTCAGGTCAGATGTTTACTACTATCTCCTCAAAAACTTTTGTAATTCTTTCGCATCAACTCTCAGTTACCTTTCTCTATCCGCCAAAACTAGGATCCGGGGTAGCCCCGAGTGACCCAGAACCGAGAACTTCAGTCTTTAGTCTGAGGGCCGCATCGGGTTGCGGTAGCGCACTTCGGAATGATCAAATCAGATATCGAGACTGGAGTGGTGTCGAGGTGGGTAGAAATGGGTGACTGGGAGTTTTTCTAAAATGTACACAAAACAAAGAAGCAAACTTCGCAGTTTCCTTTCTTTTCGCCAGTTTTCAGGTGGATGCTACTGGAAGAGTCGGAACATCGAATGGGTCCATGCCTAGAGAATCTGTAAAACCAACAGAAAACTGGAAGAGAACATTGTCAAAAGTATCCTGAAGGGGCTGCACTTCAAAATGGACGTTTTCCCAAGTCATTTTCTCAGCTATTGGATCAAGTTGAAACTGGCATGAAGTTCTCGGATCTGGGTTACTCGAGGCTACCCCGAATCCTAGTTTTGGCGGATAGAGAAAGGTAACTGAGAGTTGATGCGAAAGAATTGCAAAAGTTTTGAGGAGAAAGTAGCAGCACCTGACCTGACAATGTAAAAGAGTAGAAAAGTAGAAGGCGATGGGGAGAGGGCTTTTGCAGGAGCAGCAGCAGCACAGGCAGAGGACAAGCGGGCAAGTAACCTTGAATTGTCTCTGACTTTCTGACAATTTTCGACAAGTAGGAGTCAAAAGCAAATTACAGTTGACAACAACGTTTTAACTTTTTTTATTCTAAGAGCAACAATGCTCCCGTACTTTGAGGCCAAAATTGATGACCACACGGCTGAACAGCTGTCCCGTGGCGCTCGACCAAATCTTTGCAGACGGCCGCCAAGGATGTCTCGAACAGCTATATTCGCTCTTTTGTGCCTTGTTTCTACTCAGGTTTTGATATACTTTTCGAATCACATCCTTCTTCTAGTTGGCCAGCTCAGCTGCCATTCCCGATAAGTTTTTCGGAGCATGGACCGTGGAAAAGAGTGAGAACTTTGACGAGTATCTCTCTGCCAAGGGTGTCGGATGGTTCGTTCGCCAAATGATTAAGATGGCCAGCCTGACCAAAATCTTTGACAAGAAGTCCGATGGATCGTGAGACTTTTATATGACACAGAGTGAGTGCTTCATTCAGGTACGCTGTTGAGAACCGTTCTTCCAAGGGGACCACTAAATGGGAAGGAATTCGTCTGGAACAGCAGTTTGAAGGAAAGGGAATGGACGGAACTGTGCACAAGGTTTTCTTTCTTCTGTGTTGTTTTATGGAGCTCCTTCAGATCACCTTCAGCTTTGCCAATGACATTCTGACCGAACGCCATATCAGAACCTACGAAGGCAAAGAAATCGATGAGACTTATCGCTACAGCATTGAGGATGGAAAACTTGTCATGGTCAGCCAGTGCCTACCATTTAAAAAAAAACCTTTAGAAGCTCACAGCTGGCAACATTGTTGCTCGCCGCTGGTTCAAGTCCGTCCCTCTTCCCAAGGATTAGAGAAGTGTGTAATAAACTTTATTGTCACTAATATGCACATACAATACATCTTTGGCTCTTGTTGAAATTGCCGCCAAGATTTAGTATCCGGGAGCAGTACGGGGAGGAGGACAGTGGTCACAGCCACCCTTCTCTCCGACGGGTCCAACAGGACCTGGGGCGCCATCGGTTCCACGAGCTCCAGGCTGTCCATCATTTCCTGCGTCTCCAGGCTCTCCGGGTTGTCCTTTCTCTCCTATAAAACCATTTCAGGGACCAAATAATAGTGCATACCGGGATTTCCGGGTTTGCCAGGGGGACCGTCGGGGCCAGGAGCTCCATCATCTCCGGGAGGTCCGGGAGGTCCTTGAGGAGCGGGGATCTCCTCGACAATACCGGGCTGTCCAGGCTCCCCAGGACGTCCATCTTCTAAAAATATATAAATTTTATAAATAAAACTGTTCATAGGGTTATCTGGATAGAATCTTACCTCCATCGGCTCCAGGTGGTCCAGGAGGACCTTGCTTCCCGTCGTTTCCGGGCTTTCCATCGTTTCCAGGAGCACCATTCTCTCCGTTGGGTCCTAGAAACGTTCTTTGGTTTTGATCTTTGTTTATTCTTTACCTCTGGGTCCCTTAGGTCCACGAGGTCCAGGAGCTCCAGGGCGAGCTTCAGCACATTCGAAGCAGAAGCTGGGTCCAGATTGAGGTCCGGTAGATCCAGCGGGAGCGTCTTTTCCAGGCGCACCAGCAGCTCCATCCTTTCCGTCAGGTCCAGCAGGTCCAGGAGTTCCAGGTGGTCCAGTCAATCCAACGCCGCAACTGCAGCACTGTCCATCGGATGAACCAGAGGCAGCAGCACCGGCATTGCCAGCAGGAGCATCATAACCAGAGGCAGCAGGAGCACCAGAGTGGGCTAAAGTGTATTGTTTTGGGAATGAAAAAGACCGAACCGGGAGCAGGAGAATCGTACGCCTGACGCTTAGCGACGACCTTCATTCCACGAGAAGTTTGAACTTGGGAGTATAGGGTGTAAAGCCCCTCAGCACGATGTTTGCAGAAGTTTGCCTGAAGAATGAGACATAGAGAGGAACAATGAGTTTCTACATCAACTTGAACAGAGCTCTGAACGTGCTGAAGATAGGTGTAAAGACCGGGAATGACAATGATACAAGCGAGTGCAGCAACAGTACTAAAAATTTGCTTCAGAAAGGTCAAAAGAATAGAGAAAACCTGATGGCAACGCCGGAGAAGGCAAGCTTCCTGAGCGAATCGGCCTCCTGGGCTAGCTGTTTCTCGTCGCTCATTGCTGATTGTGATGCCGGCTGAAGCGCTGGATGTCTTCCCCAATGCCATTGGTCTCTTTTATACTCGGATAGAGGCGGTGGACGGCATGCTCTTTTTAGGCTTGGGACCCTTTTTCACTAACCCTACGTCCAGTTCAGGTGCGCGTTTCACCCCCGACGGCGACTTTATTTTCGATCCGTGAGCGCTGTTGGCTGTTGCGTCTCGGAGTGGAGGCCAGTTGCACAACACATAGACAAAATGTGACACGGGCCGTGGTTCTTCTGAGGAAACGGCGGAGATGGACACTATGATAGGAAACAATAACAAAAGACTGGTCAAAGATTGGATTTTCTGCTCTCTTCATCTTTTTCTGAAACTCTAAGATTGGTACCAAGTAATAGATTCATACTTCGATAATCAGAAATTTTGATTGCTGCTTATTTACTTCCACGCCGATTCCCTTTTTACCGACAGCTTTCAGTTTTCGATTCTTCCGTGGCGCCCATAGAAATGATGAAGGACAAAATTAAAGGACGACCAGCATTTAATGGCAAAGTGAGAATGTAAAGCAGTAACCAAGGAATCTGCTGAGAGTATGACAAGGACCTGCTTCTTCCAATGTTTACAAAACTTGCAATGTTTATAAGGCTACTAAGAATGGACAACGAACATCTTTCAATCTTCTTCATTTATCGCAACTCAGCCGAATGCCAATCACAATCAGCGAACATTGCCGATCACCCAAATTGTGATTTCTGCTCCCAGTGTAAAGTGTCCGCTGCCTATTTGCACAACCATCAGACTTGACCTGCTTTTTGACAATGCTCGTTGTTATTCTTCTAACTGCTCTGGTGGCTTATTTACTTGTGAAGTTTTTTTTCAATGTCAAGGTTTATCCAAAAGGTGAGCGGGTTCGAAGCTACTTCGAAAGAAAAATAGGTCCAATGCCCTTGCCACTGCTTGGGAACATGTTGAACATCATTCTGGGAATTCCAAAGAAGGGAGGCATTCGACCCTTGATGCAGCAGTGGAAAGAAGTAGGTATTTGAAGTTTGAAAATATGAAAGATCTCAGATCTACGGTCCAGTTTACACCATCTGGCTCGGTCCGATTCCAGCTGTTTTTATCTGCGACTATCAGCTGGCCCAGGAAAGTATGCTGAAGAAAGGAGGGGTGTTTGTGGACAGAAAGATGTTTTTCCTCTTCGATGTACTAAGGAGTAAGCCTGAGCCTTCTATCTTTCACGCAGTTTCAGATGGAAGAGGCTTGATCAACTCCAATGGTCAACATTGGACAGAACAGAGACGATTTGCTCTACACACATTGAGAGATTTCGGGCTGGGAAAGAACATTATGGAGGAAAGAATCATGCTTGAATTAGGTTACAGGTTATTTTTCTTTATTCAAAGACATTCAATGACACCAGAACATCTGCCCTTGACAAAGAAATCGAGTCGGCTGGTGGAAAACTGCTTTGGGATCCTCATACCTTCACAGAACTCACTGTTGGAAACATCATTAACCGCATTCTGTTTTCTGAACGATTCACCGAGGTTATTGCATTCGCGCTTTGACCAAATAGTTGTTTAGGAAAAAGAAGTCGAATTCTTCAACCTGAAGAAGGAGATGGATCGTATGATGGACGAAATTTCCATTCCCGATGCTTTGGTCGCCGACTGGAATAAGTCTCTTCCGATATTCAGAACACGTTACCACGCAATGATCAACTGTCTAACGCCAATTGTTAACTTTGTTCGGGGACAAATTGAACAAAAGTACGTGCTTTGTCTTTAAAAATGTTGGTTTAGAAAGAAACAGATGGAAGAACACGACTACGGCACCTCAGAAGATTTCGTAGAGGCTTACCTGAATCACATGAAGAAGGATGAAGCGGGTGAAAGTTTCGAGTGGGTTCTTTGAATAAATTCTCTGAACAGAATACTTTCAGTGAGAACACTCTTGTTTACTCCCTTCTCGATCTGTGGGTAGCTGGACAGGAAACGACGAATACTACTCTCAATTGGGCTCTTGCCTATTTGGTTCGATATCCAGAGGTATCAGTACCTTACTTATAATTCTTTTTCTTCTCTAGACATTGAAAAGGCTACAAGACGAGATGATCAAGATCACTGGTGGGAATAGAAACCTAAGCCTGGCTGACAGAACCAAAACACCTTACCTCAATGCTGTTGTTCAAGTACCAAGCATTCTTTTAGTTCACAAAAATATATTATCCTAGGAAACCCTCCGCGTGTCTTCAATTGTGCCAATGAACCTTTGGAGAGTCCCTGGCGAAGACACAACAGTCGGCGGACATCGGATACCACAAGGAACCTTGACTACAGTTCAAATCTCCATGATAATGGGTGATGAAAAGAATTACAGCAAGTCCTCTGAGGTATCTCACGATCTATTTAAAAAAAAGCATCATTTTCAGTTCAATCCCGATCGCTACCTCAGCGGCGAAAGCGACCAGTACGTTGTTCCTTTCGGACTGGGAAAACGAGCTTGTCTAGGAGAGTCGCTAGCTCGCGGAGAACTCTATTTGGTAGCGATTGGATCATATTTATGAATGAAAGGTTGTTCAGATTATTGGAAACATGGCACTGAACTATAATGTGGAAGCTGGAGATGAGCTGCCGAAAATGGAGGCTATGCAAGAGACTGGCGTTTTAAGAAAAGTTTTCCCCTACAAAATTCATATTTCGAAGAGGACCTAAGTGAATTCGAATGGAATAAATAATATTCTTACTTTTTGCTAAAGTCGTGGGGCAATTCTCACTGCTCGGTCTTTTCCCAATCATAATATAGATGGGACTGCAAAATGACGTGTTCCGATAACTCCAACGGTTATCATACGCTGTCCGAGAATGTGCTACGTCGAGCTATGGAATCGAGATGGAGTTATCGTCGAACAGATGTTTGAAATTCTCTACTTCTTGTGGACAACGGACTGCGGGAACCACCGATTACAATTGACACTTTGTAGTCAAAATACGTACCATGAACCAGGAAACAATCTCAATTATGCTGGTAAAGAAAGTTGCTGTTCAAAATGTTTTGTTTTGCCGCTTTCACTGAACTATTTTGAGAAAACAGGTGGGCTGTGAAGGGCTTCGTATTAGTTCGGGGACTGATGGCGTTTCGAAAGTCTAGGGCTTCTTTGGATTCACTTTTGACTATGCGCCTTCCAATACTGCTTTTCGTTCTCTTTTACGGGTCAAATGAACAATCACCCACATTTTCTACAGTACCACTACCTTCCATTACTTCATCATCGTCAACATTTTTAACAACCCCTTCTCCCAGCCTTTCAAATGTGTCCGCAACCGCTCCACCCGTAAGAAGATTGGTAAGTACATTGACATTTGAAAATAAACGATATCTAGGTGACCGTCGGAATAGCAGCAGTTGAAACAGTCGAGACGAGCAATATCGGATGGTCTTTGAGTGGCGGAGCCATTTCTCTGGCTCTGGAACTTCTTCGAAAAAAGGGATATCTCCTGGATACGGATTTTCAGTGAGTCAATCCCCTAATCTGTTGAACCTAATCACAGATTCTACGTCAATTACACAGAATGCGATCCAGCTAGGGCAGTCGGTGTTGCTGTCGACTTCATCAAAATGAAGCAGGTTAACGTCATTCTTGGTCCACCATGCTACAACTGTAAGTGTTCTTTGGTATTGCAACTAAAGAACATTAAGCTGCATACATGTTTGGGCATCTTACGACCTTTTACAATACGTTTATGATGGACTGGGGTTATGTGATGTCCACCCAATTCGGTAACATGGACAAGTTTCCTCTCATGACGACGGTCATTTCAAACTCGATGACTCTGGGAAGCTCAGCCTTGAAGGTAGCTCTTTGAAACAACAAAAACTGGCTGGCAGGTTCTCGAAATATTCCAATGGGATCGATTTGCCATGCTCTACACAACAGACGAGGCCAACTATTGCAAGGAACTATACAATGCTGTTAATTTGGCCATGCTCAACAATGCCACTTTCCAAACCATAATGGTCTTCAGTGGAGAGCTTCCAAAAAACGATGCAAATACTTATGTTTCAATTTTGAACAGAATCAAATCGAGGGCAAGAAGTGAGTACCTTGATCAAAAGATTATAACGAAGTAGTACAGTCGTCATGCTCTGTTTCGATTTGGCTTCTGACGCCCGGGAATTCATGTGGAGGGCTTCCGACAACGGCATGGCCAATGACGAATATGTTTACATCTTGTTGTCTATGAAGAGTACTGGTTTTGGTAGGTAAAACTAATTGAAAAGTAAAACTGTGTTTCTGTTTCAGGACAAGTTGCGGATCTCAGCACAAAGTGTAAGTTTTTCCTTTTTTTCAAGTTATTGAACCTATCTTATTATTTCAGTATCCAGTGGTTTGAGCCCCTTCTGGCTGGATAGCAACAGTAGTTCTGACGGAAAAGACAACGCTGCAAAAGCCGCTGCAGCCAGGACCATTGTGGTAAGTTGTTACATTACTTCTTCTAGTTCAAATCAGTTAGATCTGAGCAGCACAGTTGACGATGTGAGCTGGCTGAACAAGTTCAACAAGGAGGTCGTGCTGCGAGTTCGTGAGCCACCGATCAACTGTGTCACTCCTGCCTGTTTGAACAATACTGGAAAGCAGCCTGCTGGCTTTGCTAGAGCTCTACATGATGCATTTTATCTCTACGGCCTGGCACTTTCCTCTGCGATCAAGAAGGATCCAGTGGCTGGACACACCAATCCTCAGCTAATCTTTCAAGGCGTTCAGATCAAATTTAATGGTTTGAGCTGAAAGTTGTTTCAAGTAATTCCTCTTCAGGCCTGACTGGAGATGTGTCGATCAACTCGAACACGACCAGAGACCCGTTTTACATTCTCTATGCTCTTGACAGCAACTTTGAAGAAATGAGCTATGCTAATCTGACCGTGGTCGATTCTACTGTGGTAGGAAAGCACACATCCGTAGTAGTAGCTTGGATTTGTCTGACTTGGACTAAAAACTCAAGTTTAGATCTATAACCAGCTGTTTTCGGATGAATCCTCAAGTATTTGGGCTACAAGAGGAGGGAAAAGACCGTTGGCACGACCGATCTGTAACTATTCTGGATTAGAATGTCCTCAGTCCTTCTGGAAACAGAACATGCTCTATGTTCTGATTGGCATTGCTGTTCTAATCTTTGTATTCTCTGTTGCCTTTATCCTTATCTGGTTCTTCATCAAGTAAGTTCAAGCCTCATCATTTTCGAACAACTTTCAGATCAAAAAAAGAGTTCAAGAAACGTCAGCGAGCCGAATGGCTGATTGCCGGTCATCGACTGCAGAAACCCGTCAAGGTTGGCAATTTATCACTTTCAAATGGACTTCGAGACCACTTCAGAGACGGGAAAGGAATAGCAAGAGATCCCTGTCCTCGAACAGTACGGCTGTAACCGAAAACACGGAACGGAGTTCAATGGTCGAGAACAACTTTTATGACGTGTATTTTTTGGACAAGGAGGAGGTCATGATCACGGAACACGAGTCTTGTCCGCTCACCGAAAAAGACTTTGACTCTTTCGTCAAGGTATCAGAACAAGGCATCGAAAACACAACAAGTTTAGTTGCGTAAAGTAGACCACGCCAATTTGAACCAGTTTATTGGAATAGCTCTGGAAGCTGTCGACTTCAAAGTCGTGTGGAAGTTCTGCAGTCGTTCAAGTCTTTATGACATCATTGTCAACGGACACATGTCAACCATGGACGGCTTTTTCATCTACTGTGTGATAAGGGACTTGGCCGAGGTCTTTTAATTCTCTATAGGTTGAAATCTGCCTTCAGGGTCTCAACTACCTCCATCAAACATTTATCAAGTGCCACGGGAGACTACATTCTGGCAAGTTTTGTTCATTCTGTGACGATGCGCTGCATCTCGCTTTTGGGAACCCATTTACATTTTTTCAGGCTGTTGTCTTGTTAACGAGGGCTGGCAGGTCAAAATTACCGATTACGGCATTAATTGCTTGAAACCATCAAAGAAGGTCACCGAGAAAGGTTGGCGATGACCTTTTTTAATGTCTGAAATCGCTCTTAGCTACTGTAACATAGTACTTAGTTTCATTTTAGCCCAACTGTGGGTAGCCCCTGAGCATCTGCGTGAACCGGGAACATTATCTCAGCCGGGTGACGTCTACTCCTACGCCATTATTGCGTCAGAGGTCGTTAATCGCAAGCCGGCCTGGAACTACCGCGAGAGAAAAGAGAGTCTTGACGGTGAAGACCTTATCTTGTTGAGAATACTGAAACGTTTACAGAAATACTCTATCTGGTCAAGAAAGGCGGGTCGAGACCACCTCGACCAAGTTTTGAGACAACCGAAACAGACATTAGCTCGGCTCTGGTATCGCATCTTTCGTATAATTTTAAAAATTGTTCTCAGTTATCCTTGATCCGAGACTGCTGGTCTGAGGAGCCTCAGGAGCGACCAGATACTTCGGTCATTTGTAAGAATATTGCCTCGATGATGCCGAAAGAAAAAGTAACTTCATTGACCCTCAGAACAAATCCTTCAGGGAAATCTCATCGACCATGTCTTTGCCAAAATGGAAGAGTACACGGGTACTCTTGAGCAAGAAGTCGAAGACAGAACGAAAGAGCTGGCAGCCGAGAAGAAGAAAGCCGATCTTCTGCTCAGTCGAATGCTTCCGAAACAGGTTGCAGAAAAACTGAAGCTGGGACAGGTGGTCGAGCCGGAGGGCTTTGACAGCGTCTCCATCATGTTCATGGACATTGTAAAATTCACACAGTTGGCAGCCAAGTGTTCTCCATTACAAGTAAAAAATGTCTATGGATCTTGAGCAATTTCGTTTAGGTCGTAAGTCTCCTTAACGAGCTCTTCAGTAATTTTGATGGGATCATCGAACAGCACGATGTTTACAAGGTTCGTTCTTTTCAGAGCTCCCAAAAACAATAGACTGCAGGTAGAATCAATCGGAGACGGCTATTTGTGTGTCTCCGGCCTGCCCAATAGAAATGGCTTCCGCCACATAAAGGAGATCGCAGATTTGGCCATATCCCTAATGGATTACTGCAAAGAATTCCGCATTATGCACTTGCTCAGAGAAAGAGTCGAGCTCAGGATAGGAGTCAATTCAGGTTCCCAAATCAGTCTTTTGACAAGTCATTTTGTAGGACCATGTGTAGCCGGAGTTGTAGGACTGGCGATGCCCAGATACTGTCTCTTCGGAGATACTGTCAATACTGCTTCGCGGATGGAGAGCAATGGAAAAGGTAAACGTTTGTTTAAATTGTCCAATCCGATTCTAGCTAGCCACATCCATCTTTCCGAATCAGCATACGAGCTTCTAGCAAAGCATTTTGCTAGTGACTATAGGACGGAAGCAAGGGGAGAAGTCATCATTAAAGTGGGGCAAAACAGATCAAGGTAAAATCGCGATTTTAGGGAAAAGGAGTGATGACAACCTACTGGGTTTTGGGCAGAACAAGTGATTACCATTCCTATAAAGTTGTCAAAGAGACTTTACCCACTCCACCCAGAACACTTGAACCGCCGGAAGAGGTAATGTATAAAGGCTTGTGAAGAATAACGTGCTCAGTCAGTGAATAAACTACTCTGGCTATACGCTTTCCTGTACCATAACATCTTCTTCGGTTTTTTTTTTCAAATAGTGAAAAGATCTATGTGGTCGCGACACTTTGGTGATAAGACGGACTACTTTTCTAAAAGTAATAAGGTTCAGTAATTGTTTTTAGTATTTAAATACTTCAAAACATTTAGTTACTGCACTCTTTAGAAGCTGTTTCTATTCAGTTACAGTAATTACTTCTGTTGTCTTGCAGAAAAGGAATCCCGCGTATTACCGAAGTACCAAAGGCACTTTCTTGATACATTTTATTCTGTTAGGGTTAAAAAAAACTGAGGAAGCACCATATGATCCTTGGTGTTGATAGCTTTCAATCCTTCCAGTTTTCTAAAAACTTGGACGATCCCTGCTGTTCTTTCTGGTCTCTACTAAATTTCGCTGTTCGCAACTATTGTAACAGCCTTGAACTGTTTCAGTTTCTGATAGGTTGTTGCATATCGTCTCTGACAAGGAATGCGGATCTGTCCGTGTCCGTCACATGCCTTATTTCCTCAACTTTATCCCAGAGGTCGATTCAAATTATCGTAATGAGTCGAGATTACACGACTTCCGGTGCAGTGGTGTGAGCCAAGAACCTTATCAACATTCACACTAAACGATTGGAAAGAATTTGAAAAAATGTTTTGTACCCTCAAAAGTCTCTACGTTTCTGTTTTTGTTGGCGCCGGTCCCTCGTTTTCGCCGCCGGCCGCCTTTGAGAGTGCTGGCGAAGCGATCGATCGTGGCCAGCGCGTTTGTTCAACACATGAATCAACGGGCGCATGGAATTAGCGGTCACTCGAGCTCTGACCCGTCATACTGTCTCTCTGACACGGTCAGCCGTTCTGCACAAGCTGGCAGCTATGCGCCAAGCGTATTGGACGACCCCTCTCGGTCGGGAACGGGTCAAAACAAGTCAGCGGGGTTGATTACGATTGGAGCCAGGAGGAAAGGACGAATGACCTTTTGTTGTAGTTGGCGACTTGAGACAAAGCTCTCGGGTCATGGATGTACTTTGGCCAGGATGAAAAAATTGTCTTGATGCACTCGAATCTTTTTTGCTAAGGTGGCATATATGTTCCAACCAGCAGGTGAACCCATCTCCTAACGTCTCATTGGAAACAGACACGCTACCTATGTTACCAAGCCAAGGATAATTGTCAATGAGACGATATTAATACCAGAAAAAATAGAACTTTTGTGCGCTATCTGAACGCTTTTTTTAGAGTGACTCTCTTCATTGTATCCAGTATTTATGATTTATTTGGTACAGACAAAATTTTCTCATTTTCAGCGTAAGTCTGAAGCTGTTGAATACAAATCACAAACAATTTCAAAAACTGGAAAAGAGTACACTGGCGGTTTGAAACATAACTCGACTATTGTATAAGCTGTATATTTTTAGACAACTACAGTAACTTCTAGTGCAAAGAGTATCTACTCTTCTTCTCGCTGATGGCTGTTCCAGACACTGTCAACCTGAACAATCATTTTGCCTAAATGTTGAGCATCTATAAAGAAGGCTCTCCAATCTGCTAATTGTTGTCACAAAATCGGTTTTAACTCGGAACTAACTTACCGTAGCTGCACATTGCTATTTAAAATTTTTAGATCAAAGCTGCACGACCTTTTCTTTTTTCTTTTTAGACTTATTTGTTTGTACTTGTTCACCCCTCAAAACGGACGCCGTCCTTATCCGCTTGTTTTATGTTTTTCTCTGTCTATAGCACATGTCTCATGTTGTGGAGAAGACTTTTCACATGCACATTTCCGAGGTAAACAGCTGCCGTTCTCGTGACAGTATCCACCACTTCGAAGGTTGGGAGGTCACGTGGGAGGTGAAACCAGAACCCCGTCCGCACATCTGTCATCCTGCCTGCCGGGTCATTCAATATGAGCTGAGAAAATGGTGAGAGGGTGAATCCCCTCTTCTTTTGGCCGACTGGTCACTTGACGATACATCCAGCCGACAGGTTTTGGCAGTTAGCAGAGTGTGTGGCGATTAAAGGACTGCTTCAACAACCCGGATAGAACACACGTTCACTCTCTCTGCTGCGAGCAGGGCAAACACTACGTCACAAAATAGTTTTTTGCCTCTCGGGACGGGTGAAGATCAAAAGAAGGACTAAGCAGAGCAGTTTGCGAAGAGTTCAAACTACAGACTAAGAGCTTGAGAAAGTGTACAGTTCTTGATGAATCCAGCAAATTTTGAGGCTACTTGAAATTGAAGGAATTGTTATCAGGTAATATTTTCTAGCAGTGTTTCTGCTGATGTTTCGTAGTTTCTGTGCTGTATCCGGTTTACAATAGTTAATTGGAAAGACTTCGAACATGGCCAGCTCAGTAATCGTTGTACTGTAGGATTTCTGATGTTTGGCTCGGTAAAAACCATGTTCAAAAATTGACGAAATTAAAATAATGAGGTTGCCGTTCTATCATAGAACATCCCAAGTCAATTTTGTATACTTACTTTGTTTCTGTAAAATCAATACACAATTTCAAGAAAGCTCCCCCGCTTGGTTGACTTCTCCGTTCTCATCTTGTCTCTCGGTCACACTAATCCAATTTACTTGTTGTCAATTGAACAAAGCCGTTAAAAAAAAGGTTCTCTAATTCAAAGATTATAGCGGCAAAGAAGAGCGACCAACTGAAGACCAAGTTCCAGAGAGTGAATTAAGGGACATTCTTCAGTCGCTACCAATTTTCCAGCACATAAATCTCGTAACCGCTAGTAGTATCTCGCAGCTTAGCCGCTTACTGAAAGATTAGCCCTAGTCTTTCGAGATGAGCCAACCTTTCGAGCTGGTTCGTCTAGAGACAGTCATGGCACAGTCATCTTTAGACGACCAACAGTTTTATGCTTTGGCCGCATCCTGATGTTTACTCCAGCTGTCTCGGGGATATGTGAATGCACCAGTCCCTGGCCCCAACGATCAGCACACTAAAAAGCAGGAAGTCTCTTCGCCGAGATCGAACGTGTGTCCATCTTCTTTTCGTGACGTGTCATTTGTTCGAACGGGGAAAGACTTTTTTAGACGGAGGCTCGCCGTCGAGATGGCTACAGTTGTTTGAGAGTAGGAGGACGACAACCGCTACTGATAAGAACAGAAGAGATAACGGCTTGAAGGAATTCTAAAAAAAAAAAGGGAAGTGGCCAGAACCCAGGAGATAAGAACTAGTCACAATTTTACTTGGTCCCCTCAAAAACTGAGTGAAAGGGCGAATTCAAAGAACAATGTATACATAATTGTTTGTCTTCCTCGCATGTTACTTAGTTATTCAGCAAATAGCGTTCCGAAGTTCCAAAACAAAAAGGGCAATGTAGGAGAGAGCACGAAAGTTTGGGTCAACACAGATTTATGCACAAAGAGTTGAATTGTGGAAACAAACTTTACTGCCTACAAGGAAACGAAAACAGTCTGGCTTATCTGAACAGCAAGACAGTTTTAGAGCTGAGAATTCAAGATGAAATTTTCTTTTCGAGCAGTACGAATATCAAAGTGTTGAATAGGCAAGTTATCACCTCCAATGTTTGTTGTTTTACTTATTCCAGTAGTTCAATCAGCTCTAGCAGATCCAACACTTCCATTTGTCTTTTTGGGAAAGATTGCTTCCAGTTCTGTGGAATATTAGACTGAGCAAACTGTTTTTGATTATTCCCACCATTGCTAATCTAAAGAAAGGATTTACAAACTGTTTGCATAGTTTGAACACCTACACCCTAAAATACTCTGACTAAATTAAGATCTACCGACCCACATCTATGTCTGATCATCGCTATATGCTAGCACTTCGAGCACTCAATTTTATGGTGGTTTACTGTATGTAACGACAATATTGTAACTTAACTGTACTTTCTCAGACTCTTCTCAATCACCCAGAACCCAAAAAGAACAACTCGTGTGTGATTCGATTTCAGCAGCAGTCTTCCGTTTGGCTCCTTTGTACTGCATGCCATGAGCTTTTTCAAGATACCTGTTCCTTCGCTGAATAACGATCGGCTCATTTGGGACCAAGGCTTGCACTACTACAAATAGCAGCCCAGTAGCGATACTTTGTTGATCGTTTGCAGACAGCCGCTTGCTTTGTTTATTGCCTGAACAACAACTACTCTCTCCTTTAGTCGAGAGTACTCAGAAATAAAAAGGTAATGATACTTTATTCGAGACCATCTTGAGGTGCAGACATAAACAGCCGCACACCCAGCGCACTTTCCCACGTCTCGCTCTCTCTGGCCAGAGCGAGAGAGAGAGAGAGAGAAAGAGGGAGATGCTTCGCGTCCGCTTCCCGCACAAAAACGCGGCCCGAGAGAGGAAGATGACGGCCAGCGCAGTTGAGAGGCCGACACAAAGGGCACAACACACGAAATTGCATATGCCCTCTCCATTCTGGCTTTCTCAGCTACGGAACGAGGAAGTAGGTCAGAGGATTTTCTGGATGTGGACACTGCCAAAGTAACATACTGCTCTAAAGTCTTCACAGAATACCACATTCTGAAACTCTAAGACAGAAGCAAGGTCTACTCCTGAATCATATGGCAAGGTCGATAAATGTTTCAGTTAATTACATCTCTTTGAATCGGATCCAAGCACGTTTTTCCCACTTAAAAACATTAAATGATGTGTGTTATGTTTCATTATAGTGAATGGTAGTCTACCTACTTTTTTACCTTCTCTTCCTCCAGAGCTCTCCAGTTGTTTGCCAAATAAAGTTTATCAAGATTGCTGAGAGCGACTGTTGCGATAAGCGCCAGAACTTCCTCTGCTGAAAGAGGCCAAGCCGATGACTAAACTTTTCTGGAACACATGTCGAGGGGAACATGATTGTGAAACGACGTTCAGTGAAATTCTTTGCACAACGTCTCATGGGGGTTACAACACTCAACGTATGTATTGTTGTCTATTACCTACTAAACTACCTACAGTTCCTTCATTAGCTTTTTTGAATTAGAAGCGCGCTCTGTTGTCAAAAAGCTGACATTGCAGGACTTCGATTTTCTTAGAATAATATCCGCCGGGTGACAAAGCAGCAGCTAGTTACCGCTGACATTCTTTTTCCATCTGTATAAATGTTTAGCTAATCGTCGACCTTTTCACTTGTCTCAACAAGAGACAATCTTGATAGGAACGATAAGTCCACAGTTTCTGCTTCTAGAAACAGGATTCAACCACTTTCACAATTGTTTTAGACTAACGGAGGCTGTAGTTACCCGCAAAAAAACGATACCACTAGGCCGCTTCCAAATAGTCATTTCTGGACAGTGAGTAAACTTGTTGACTCTTTCTGATAAGCACTTACTCACTCTCTCATTCCGTAGACAACGGAATAAATAAGCGTTTTAATCAAAGAGATGTAAAACTTAATCTCCGACTTTTGAGGACTGCTATGCTCCAATCTTGGTTAGTAAAATACAGGTCCGGGGACTTCGAAAGAACTTCTTGTGAGTCAGATGTCCGGAGGGTACAATTAAGCTCGTTACAGCTCTTCTGAGGTTCCGAAGAATCGATTTTTGTCTTTGACAGTTTTTGGATGGTAGAGCCTTTCGAATACTGTGAGAAAGAGTATTGTTTATGACAATCAAGCAGATGGGAACGTCGAAATGGCTCTTCCTGTCTAATTCTCTCAGCCTCCTCCTCTCTCGCGTACACTGTAGGTCGCACACGCGCCATTGCCGCAGTCGCCCTCTACGCCATTTGGCTACCCTGGCTTAACGGAGCCTTATTCTATCTTCACTCAGCGAGACTTTCATCACTCCGGACCACTTCCAATCGTCTTTTCCTACTGTAAAACCTCGGAAAATAATGATTTTCAAAACTTTTTGAGGATTTTTGTCTTAAAACGACGTTTTGTTGTGCACTCTAACCGGACCGACTGTCTGTGTCTCTTTGCTGACTAGCGATGACGATATGTCTCTCGCCCGCTGACTTGTTTGCGTCTCTCCACTCGGCGCGCTCTTTCGCGCCCGGTCAGATTGAGGCGGTTCCCCTTCCAAAGACTATGCCGAAATCACACTAATATTCTAGTTTCCTTCACCGTTTACCTACTTCTTCTTGTAAAATTCAAAGTCTAACCACTTTTTCTGTTAGAATAATCACCTTTGGCAACATTTGCATGTTAAATTTTTGAGAAACTCTCAACTTTATAAAAAGTTCAAAATCTTTTGAAATCGGAATAAATACGGTTAGTAAATGACTGATAAAGTCTTTTTGTTGGTTTAGGGACTTATTCCAAACAACTGAACGAGCTTTACGCTGTCCGATAGACCCTGCCTTCTCGCGGAGGGCCACCTTCAAAACAATGTTTCCGTTCGCACAGTTAGTTTTCACCAAAACCAATGGTGATAAATGATATCCCCAGACAGAGCCCTATCTTTTGATATAATACAGTCGAGACTTTGACACCTCCGCCGATTTAGACGAGATTTGCGATAGTAGACGTCATTTCTATGACGCGCCAAAGTTAACTTGCTTTCAAATTCCAGCCACTGTGAAAAACGAATCTAACAATGAAAACAGCAAGATAAACTGTTTCTTTTGACTGTATAATCAATACCCAGTTCGATTTTGTCGGCTTTGAGCCAATACAGTCGTTCAGACAGTGCAACGCATTGCCTTTCTGTGAACGCTCATAACGCTTAGATTACGTTGTCAGGACTTCAACAATGGCTGCAGATTGAAATTGTAAGCTTCCATTTGTTGTTCGGAAAGTGTAGAAACTGTGTTGCAACTTTTGTACTGTCGATTGCTCTTTGCAACTAGGAGTAAAAACAGACTTGGTGCTAGGATTTTGCAATTTGAAATCTGTCCAGCAAACACTCCCACAAAAGCAAAAAAATGTGAAAAACAATATTGGAGCATGGTTTGCGTCGAAGCTGTAATTAATTTGATTTTGATTTCACTACAAGAATGGAGAAACTCACAAAACTACACAGTCGAATTATTGCTTGTGCTGACATTTTTTGCGATGGTATATAAGACCATTTAGACATTTGCTCTGGCTTTGAAACAAAACGCTTTTGATGTCCATGTCTTTGAGCCTGCATCTTATGGTAATCAAGAGCTGGCTTACAAAAGTGCAAATTAGTTAACCTCTATTTCGTAGCAGCGGGGCAACAAATCAGGTCAATTTCAAAAACAACGTAGTTGCTTTTATTAGGAAAAAACTCTTGAATAATATTATTAGGCCTTTCAATGTCTGACAGATGTTCGTCCTCAATTGACCTATTTAGATGCTGCCAGCCGGCTAACACCCACTTTATTACTGCTACGTTCCGCAGACACTTTCGGTAAACTGACATAAGGTTTATCTTGCGGAGGCGGTATTAACGTGGGATACTGTTCTCGTCTCATGCGATAAAAGTTCGGTTCGTCTGTCTCTGGAAGGTTCCTCCAGCCGAACGAGCTCTATAGGTCACGAGTTTAGCCAAAACAATGGGGAAGAGTTCCCGCACCAACTCTGCCCTTTCCCCACAGGATACTAAATAGTTTTGGGGAAGATCGATAGAATATCGAAAGGTTGGTTTTCACATTTGCGTGTCTTGTAGTTCTGATGACAACTCTTCCCCCGGCCCCGCAGATGACGTCATCATAGGTCCTGACTCATTTTTGAACGAAAAGGAAAGCTCCCTCTCGGTCTTTTATATCGGGAACGTACTCGTTCGAAGCGTCTTTATTGTTTCTTTTTCTGCCAAACGGAAGACTACTAACCGTGGTCTCCTCACACACCCCCTTCTGCCTCTTTCGGGTTATTCCGAGACGATTTATTGGTCTCTCCCCCTCGAACAATCAAACGTCAAAGTTCCAGACTAGACAGATCCAAATGTTTTGGCTGGTCAAGAGAGTTTTCCATAAACAACGTTCATCTGTTTTGCCGCTTCGAACACAAAACGTTCTAAAGTTTTTTAAAATGTCTATTTAGATCTTCAAAATCTGGTATTTGCATTGTGCAAAGAGTGGAAAATAGGTGAGACTTCGTAGCAAAGACCAGATCCTATTTTGAGATCTTGTACGAGAAACAACAGACTTTGGTTTTTGAAATCTGCATCTAGCCCTGTCTTCAAGCTGTTTTCTTCAAACAATTTTCCTCTAACAGTAAGATTCGGAAGTTGCAGAAGAACGCTTTAGACAGTTGGTCAAAGACAGCGGAGAGTACACTTGTTCCGTTCACCGGCTTGCGATCAATCTCAAGTCACAGCTGAAGGCTCATACAATCTCAGACCGAGCCATGGGGTCAATTATTATCTGCTCTTGGTTCAGACGAAAGATGAATTACAACTACCCTTTTGAAAAGAGCTCTTTTGTTTCTAGCCGCATACTCGCTGACTAACCATAATCAGTAGCTCCTGCATCTGCTTTAGCACCAGCCTGAGCCAAAGCCACCCACGCTAATGAGGGGTCAATTGTGTGTCTCTTCTCTCCAATATTCCCCCTATCCACCCTACCGTAGACTACGATCTTTTGACTCCGCTTTACTATTTCTTTAATTACTTCGAAAGAACTTTTAAATCCTTAAGTTTTGCAGAAAAGGATTGAACAACTTTAATTAGACAACTGCGCCTATGGAGGTAGCTTTCAATCAGACGTCTCTTCTGCCACGGAAACAGCAAAGGGTATGTTTGGAAAAAAGGTTTAGGTACTATTGCTACCTCGACTAGGTAGTGACTAGGTAAACAGTACAGACCACAGAACAACAGTCATCAGATCAGGCGTGACGCAATTGTGTTTGGTTTGAATCTCTAGCCTAAAAGCAAAACTAACCAAAACAATGATCTACAGACTCTAGACATTCGAAAACTCCCAAAAATGTGTCTTTGGGGAAATGTGTGTTACTCACAGTATTTCGACATATCCCGAAAGCTTTTTGGTGGAATGATGACGAATTTCTCTCTCCCCCTCTCGGTCGATATTTGTCCAGTTATTCGCTTCTTTGGCAACATCTCTTACGAAAAAATGGATAAATAGTATCCATTAATCGAAGGTCAGCAGACGATTTCCTTTTACACCCAGGCCTACTTGCCCCCTTATCAATTGTGGCCAAGGTAGCAAAAGACACAAGTGCTGCCTGCTTTTTTTACAAGATGTTTTTTGTTGCTTCTTATGCTAAAAATGGGTCTTACAGCTGGTACAACTGCCCGGGGAGAAGAATCTCTCAATTCATATGAACACATCCGTTTCCTCTCAAAATGGCAGCCCAAAAGCGTCGACTTCAACCAACGGCGTTTCACAACAGGTATAATGCTCTGTCCTTCTGTAACTGTTGTCATTTTGAGATTCCGCAGTCGACTGCCAGGCAACTGGACGTCCAGATCCCGAGCAGCAGTGCGAGCGATGTGACTGACCCCTCTCCAGCTCTTATGAGTTTCACACCTCCACCGGAAACTGATTCACAGAAAGACGTATAGGCTCGTAATGATCAGACAAGTATTGCTCGTTTGCAGATTGCTGAACCTGCTCGAAGCCCTGCAGAACAGTCGGAGAAGGTTACCAATGGAGAAGGAGTTGAGAAGAAGAGAAGAAAAAGAAGAAGTAAACTAGAATTGATTAGCACAGAAGGCATGAAATCTAGGTCAGTCTATGAGATGAGACTGACAATAAGATGGATTCAGAATCACTCGGAATCGCGATGACCCTAATACGGAGGTTGTAAACAACTACGTGGATTCGACAGAAAAGAAATTTGTCCGTCCTCGAGTTGTAGCTCCTGTTGGCATCGTCAGACAGCCCTTCAAACCGCCGAAGGGAGATTTGGAAAAGGAGAAGGACAAGCTAAAGATTCACATGGTAAACAGAGCTCTAACGACAGTAAACGAAAATATTTAGGTCGGTCCGAAAACAAAGACCTCGATGAACGTTATTGAAAGCATGAATCGACCCAACAGACAGCATAACACAATCAGTGAAGGCTCCGATTTTCAGGTCGAAAGCTCTCGTGAAACTGAACACATACTGATTTCAGGCCAATTTTGACCAGTACTTGGCAGAAGAGTTCGTCAAGCCTGTTACAAAGATCGACGATATTCCGGACAGAGACGACGAAGTCATGTGGAAAGATAACCGTGTTTTACTGAAAGACAAAGAACGCGAGTTGGACGACGCATGGAAGGCGGTCAGGAGACAGTTCAACGGGAAAGTCGGTATCGATGCGGTATGTTTGGGTCTAGAGAGAAAACCTCTGCTCAGATGCTGCACCGTCTAATGTTGTGTGACTACAACATCGAGTTGATGCTGACCACGATTGAGAAGGAACTCTTGGAGCTTCCTCAGCCCTTTGAAGAGTATTTTGACCCATAACTTCTGTGAATAAAGTTATTTTCAGATTGAACGAGGGACAGCAAGCAGAGTTCGAAAAACTGCTTCGAAAGCCTGGTATCCATCATGGAAAGTCGTTTAGAAACATGCAGGAGCGGTTTGTAGGTTCAAAAAATGTCCTGAACCAAAGCAAAACATTTAGTTGAAAGGCTACTACCTCGGTGAAATTGTCCAATACTATTACGACACGAAGCATCGGGGATGTCCTCACACTCTCTATCATCGCTGTCAGTGCAAGCAAAAGTATGCTTCCGTGATAACCCTTGCAATCCGTATTTACAGTCTTGTGCATGAGTTCCCGTCTGTCCAACGCTTTGAATGTTACAACTGCACAAAGTACATTTGGAAGGAGATATATCCGGAAAGAAGTTCTCGCAGTCAGAGTCTCTGTCCCGTCTGCGATCACTTCTACGCAATCCGAAGACAACATCGAATCGGAATGGAAAAGCTCACAGAATCTGAAGAGAAACTTGCTCGTACCATGGTTGAGCTCGAAAAGCAGTTGAAACAGCCCGTTTCCAAAATCGAGGTAATTGTGGCTGTAAATACTGAATCAAGGCTGTTTCAGGTCTTTGCCTGCTTGGAAAAGCAGCGTCTCGAAAAATTGAATGCTCGTTCTGTCGCGGAAGAAGTTCCTGCCCAGTACCACAACAGAAAGCCAATTAAGACGTCAGTCACCGAGCTGGCTGAACTGAGCAAAAAGTTCGTTCCGAAGAAGGACTCGAAATGTTGGACGACTCACAAATGGGGCAGCTCAGCGCGACAGTTCATGCTGAAGACCTACAGTGTCGAGGAGAAGAAACTTCTCATCAAGGCCTTTCAGAAGCACGGATTGCAATATGAGAAAATAGCTGAAGAGTTGCAAAGGTTTAGTTCCTGTGAGGTTGAGGTCTTCTACGGGCGTTTCCACCAAGAACTGAGTTTGGACAAGGTGAGCAGTTCTGAAGACTGAAATAAAGAAAAGTTTCAGCTTGTTCATCCCCAGAAGAAAGAGATCTGGCTGGGACATGCCTCCCTGAGTCGACTGACAGGTGGCCGACCCTCTAACTCTCCGACTCCGGAACCGACTGGCAGGAGGAAACGGTAGTTTTATCCCTATCCCAAAAAAACTAACAAAATTTAGAGCAATCAGCACTGATCCCAACTACGAGGCCTACCGAAACGTCAACGGACCACCTCTTCCGAAATCGACTCGTCGAACTCGACAGACTCAAGTAGTTGCGCCTGTGGAGAATGAGGAGAATGAGTCCCACTCCAATCCAGCACCTACCGTGTCATAATTCTATATCGTCGACTGTGATATCTCACTCCACTTCATACGTATTCCCGATCGTGATTCGAGCTTTAGTATTTCCCATCCTCTCCCGCTCACCATCTCTCTCCCGCATCCTGGTTTTTGCTATGTGTAAAGATTGTGCTCTACAATTATGTTTAGTTACTCTCTCATTTTTGGGTTGTCTAACGTGTTCTCTTATAGCTCAGTAGATTGTGAACAAAATGAACTGTGTTTTTTAGGGAGTCTTTGATTGGAAGGTCTGAATCTAATCCATCTTTAGCGCCGCCAAATGATCAGTTTCACTTTCGGATTCTGCGGAAATCTGACAGTTTCCACGGGAAACCTAAAAATGAGCAAGTTATGAGTCAGTCACAGTATGAAATTTCAGGCGCTGTTGATTTTCTCGTGCGCTACTAATGAAATCTAACACACGACGTCCCATTCATTATTACCATAATGCCTCTCGCCTCACGTGTCATATTTATCTTGTTTGCTTTTCAAAAAGACTTCCGTGAGTTTTTGCTAGTTTGGAATTCAACAGTTACAGTAATTTCTAATGCTGGTCCAACTCAAACATTTTACGATACAATACTATCAAACTATTCAAATAATATACCTCCGTGGGATGATCGACAATTTCAAGTCGTTGTCAACTTTTCCGTTCCGTTTTCTGTTTTGGCCACCATGGAAGAGAATAAGCAACTACTGGGCTTTATTTCAAAGATAAATGTGGTAAGTTCAGGTGTTATTGTGAACAGACTAGCGGACATATTAATTATTCAAACGAAGTTTTAGAGCTGGCATGATCCAAGATTAGAATTTGATCCGAAAAAGATCGGGAGAGCCATGCTTCAAATTCCGAGCAACAAACTATGGATGCCGACTTTTGAAGTCTACAATGCAATGGATGTGACACAAATGGACAAATTGCAAGAGTACTACGAGGCTCAGGTCTGCTGTTTAAAGACCTGTGGCATCAGCTATCAGTCTTGTCTTCGTTCTTCTTAACTTTTAACTTTCAGATTCTCTATAACGGTCATGTTTCCGTGCTTTGGGTTGCTCGTTTCGATACCATCTGCCAGCTGGCCTTGGATAAGAAGATGCCATTGTCGCTTATACTCTTTTTTTTAGATAGCTTCCCGTTCGACTATCAGCTTTGTTCTCTATCCTTCTCTTGTGGTCTGGCTCCCTATGAGCAGGTCAAGTCGCATACAATTGCAATAGAAGATGACTTCCGAGTTGTGCGTTCTGGACGTTTTCTATTACAAAATCTTTAGGGAAGCGCCGAGTGGCAGATGCTGCCAGCTGAGACTGAAGATTATTTTTACTATTCGATGGGAAGGAATCAGTCTCTCTCGAGATATACCTACAGATTGCAACGAAATCCACAGTTTTATATCTACTTTCTCATTATCCCCACCTATATTATCACTGCTACATGTCTGGCAGCACTTTTGTTTCCAATGAAACTCCAAATTGGCGAGAAGGTTCAGTTGATTTACGGAAAAACAATTCTAAAATCAGATAAATTTGGGTTTGGCCGGCCTGCTAGGGTTGACTTTCATGCTGAGTGTAATAGTTCAAGAACTACCAAGAATGACAGGCCTCCCTCTCATGGGTAAAGGATGTTTTTAATGGCCTGATTAAAACTTACAGGCAAATGGCTCCTATTGCAAATTTTCTTCTGTGTAATCGCATTATCGGCTCACGTTCCAAGCTATTACATTCACTTGCGGTAACTTTATAAGAGGTAAGAGAGAAAAGAAAAGTACAGGTATCGGAAGTATCCGGAGAAGGAAAAGATGTGGAACTACGTCATCATGTTGTTGTTTCTCCTCGCTCACAGTCTTGTCTCGATACTCTTGTTCGTTTTCCCGCCATCTCAACCAGATCCCAGCGAATACAAGAGTTTGTAACTAAATGAACAGATTGGAAGATGAAACAGATCAAACGCGATGGTGCCTGTACTAACTCTATTCATTTGTTTGTTAGTTCGTTTATCTGATGTGAGGACACAAAACAGAAGCAAAATGTTGTAAATTGCCAATTAGTTGCCATGCCAAGTTTTGTTGTACAACTTAGAACAACTTTCATTGTTAGAGTGGAAGCAGGCGGCAGGGCGAACTGGGACAGGTTGACAGGGCTAAAGATAGTTATAAGCTGATAGATACGTGGTGACTGGACAGTGAAAGCTGTCCTAGACAGCTGGTTAGATAGAAAAGAACAAACAGGCTCGTATCGGACAGTTTGCCTAGACTACTGCTGCTAGTAGAGTGTCATCTTCAAGAGATAGAAATGACTCGTCAGAAAAACTTTATTTAACCCGTAGTTGTTCGAGTTTAAACAGACATATCTCAATTGAAGAACTTCTCTCTCTCTCTCTCTCTCTCTTTCTGTTTCCTATATTGGCACTTGAATTGAGTCTTAGAGGACGGTTTGAACTGAAGTGAAGGCTGAGTGAGGCTGATGGCAGATCAGTAGCTTCTCTCTACTGACTGCCACTCGACGACGTAGTTGGTCGATCCGCCATCTCTACCTCGACGTTGATTCTGGCCGGGCCGCGTCCCTGCTCCTCAAGAGTTTCGGTAAGCGCCTGAAAATAGTTTTGATTACACATTAGCAGCACAAACATTTCACACTACGAGTAGTTCTGTCAATATTGGGCCTCGAGTACCTAGACAAATGACTAGGAGAAGGTAATCGTGACATCATGTTGGAATACTAGGTAAGTGGAGAAAGGTGAGAATAGAAAAGGTCTTATTAGTTCAATTATTTCAGTTATTGAAGGCCTATTTGCTTGGCTCCACACAGTTCAGTGTACGATCAAAAGGCTCTGTGCCAGTTAACGACTTTGACCATCGACCAACTCTGCTCCTTTAGCTGTTTGTCCAAAAGTTTTGAACTTTGTCGCCAAGTCACACCACACTGGTACGCAACATTCCCTTTGCCATGTCCCTCAATTACCAAAGTAGATTTTTTGTCAAGGACACATGTTGAACGTTCACGGGATAGAGTTTCGGACACCTCGTATTACCAAATGCCCTCTGATCTATGTTTTTCTCTTCAAATGGACTGACTAGGAAACTTATCTGGTGAATAGCCGGAAAATAGTTTGCGTGATTCATGACTGTAAAACCTGTGAAGTGGGTGGGGACACTGAACAACAAGTTTGTTTGACAGTTCTCAAAACAGGGAGCACAAAATCAAAGAAACACGTCGTCTTTGAAAAAGGGACAAATGGTGTGATCTCTTGCTGTTTTCTACCCCGCCACTCCTTGCTTTTCAGCTAACTCACAAGTCGACCCGGTGATGCAAACAAGAGGTTCATGTTTGCCATCGGCTGAAAGTCAAATAAGGCTCTTGGGGAAAGTGTAACTTGAAGAGAGCTGATCCCTAGACCACAGAAAATACATCATTGACCCTTTGTCAGCAAAGGGCAGAAGTCTCGCTGGCACCTGTTTTCAAAATGTTGACTTACCGGTGACGAAATTGGAGACAACGGCGAGATCGGGGTCAAAGGAGCACTTCGTAGAGCCTCCTCGTACGAGGGAGGCGCATCGAATTTGGGGTCGTGAACAGAGGGAGTAATGTACAGGGGAAGGGGTGTTGTAGAGGCAGGTCTGGTGGCAAAAGATGGAATGGGACTTCGTGGAGGAGTCATTCGGGCTCGTACCGAGGCTACTGCTCTCTGAAATGTCTCATTGTGGAAGATAGTGGACCAAAACGCTGGGTCATCAATGTATTCGGACTTGTCACTTATACCGTCATTTTAAAATCAATTCTTGACAAAAACCACTATTAATCGTTTGTTCGTCCGTGTTCTGTATGATCCCTTCGACATACTTACTGTTCAATAATCCCTATGGACTCACCTGTGCCCGTCGATTCCTCCTATTGCTGACTAACATACAAAATAATGTAATGACCACACTGATAATGGCTACAGCTGCTGAAAAGAAATATTTTGTCTTCATTCAACCAACTGACTTACCAATAATTAAGATAGTGAGTGCTCCACTGGGAATGCCTTTACTCTGCTCTGTCTCGTAGACCATGTCGCTAAAAGTTTCTTATAAGGAAGTGTCTGAGGAGAGGAAACGGAGAGAACATGCGAAGCGGAGCGCCTAAAATCAAACTCGACTGAAGGGATATGTCTCATTCCGTCGTCAGAAGGAGTTGACTGGGCAAACAGAACTTGGCGGGAGAGGGATAGTTCCCACAGACGGTTCTGGTAAGGGGTTGTTCAAATAGAAGCCACTCTTTTTCCGAGAAGGTGAAAGAGGACAATTTTGAAAGAGAGATGGGGGCAGTTAAAGTCGAGTACAATCTTTTAAGACGAGAGATTCTACCCGTAAGTAGAAGAGTAAACAGCGAGAGAGACAGGGAGATGTCATGTGACCTGGTGGTAGAGGAAGAGAAAGATGTGGAGGGTGCTTATCTGATTTGCTCTGTTCTCCCCTCAGTGCTGACTCGAAATTGTCAATAACACAAGTAACGGAGGTTATATGAGTTCGCAGCATACGATGCAAGTAAACACTAGAGTTGGTAACATAATCAGATCAGGTCGTTAGGGACACTCCAGCAAAAAGAGATTCATTTGACGGAAACTAAGAATCTTAAAGATTATAGAGTCGCTGGTCCAATTCTCGTGGTCTGAACTAACATCACGAAGCAGACCATGCCAAAGTTAAAATGTGATGTGAACAGCCAAAGAATGACACATGATCTTGTACCCATGAGTGTAGTTTCTCTAGGGAAAAATGATCTTGGATGCGTGAGCATATATAATTCACCAATTTTGAGCTGCAACAACTTGCAGCTCATCTTTGCAACGGAGCTCACCTTGAGAGAATAAAAAAGTACTTTAATAGCAAAGAGGGCTTCTAGAGTCAAGATCCAAACTATTAGTAACTTTCGGAACAGTAGATCAGGGCAAACATTCCAACAATGGTCGATGACTCCACACATGATGTATGTCCCATTTCCTCTACGTTTTCTTTGTTCCTGGTATCAAATAAAGAGCAGGACAAACAATTATCGAAGTTTGCAATTAAGAGATTCCAGTTAGTGGTCATGCAAGCGTACTTCATACTCACATCGATGGTGGTGGTGCAACCGTGCTTGTAAGAAATGACGCAATGTCGGGCAGAAATTGGAATTCGAGTGGCTCGAGACTCATGTTCAGAGTTACTGGTAGGTGTGAGTGGCTCGGAGAAGAGGGTTCAGACGAAGGGGGCGCCGACGGGGTCGACAGAGCGGCGACTGCGCAAATTCTACATGTTTACTCAGTATTCTTGCTCCGTGCCATGGGGTTTGTGCGAGACCAAAGTAAATCATCATTCTCATTATAGATACTTGCAAAATGGTCATCAGAACTTCATGATTTTTGAAGCAACTTGATTCTCGATTATTAGTCAGGGAAACTTGAAGGGTCTCACACTAATTAGCTGAGCAGTTAAAAATTGGAGATGGTAAGAGACTGTGAACAGATAGGAATTTAGAAACTGTTTTGATACTTTCAAAAACACGATTGCTTGTAAGCCAACAATATGGAAGCTATCCGTTTTTTTTGCAAAAAAACCACCTCGGAGGTTGGATCTGCAATGGATCTTGCTCCCTATCAAGAGGATTTTCCTTTGGGATCAGACATTTGTTACTTTTTTTCTATTGTTCTCAGTATGAACGCTATCTCAAAGGAAAAGTAGTAGCCCTGGTGCTAAGACCGACAGAGACATGCCAACGCTACCAGGCTGGATAGAAGCTCTAGTAGCAGGCTATACTCAGCGTTCAGTTGAATAATGAAAGATTGAAAAATCAATTGTTGCTTTTCTTACTCCATGAATCATTTTTCAAATATCAAGGAGCAACTACGAACTCACAACTCTTGACTGAGCTCTGATCTGCTAATGCTTTGGACACAATGTGCTCAAACAACGTAAAGGACGTAAAGGAATTTTGGTATGGAAAGATGGACAAAACATCGCTGGAAGCCGCGTTATTCCGTCAACAGACCTGCTCAAACAAAATTTGAGATTCTGATAGGAACGGGAAATGTCGTCAATTGGTCCAAAGGGTGCACGTTGCTCTTTTTTTCTGGGCGCATGTGGCCCGCGGCTATTTCTCTCCTATTCTAATCAGTAACTCGATGCCCCGGATGACGAACTGCCCAATTATTTTGGCCGTGTCTGAGTACACAACTGGGAGACCCGTTTGGTTCAAATGGATGAAAAGGCTTCATAGGAGGGTCAGGCCAGTCGAATTAACTCTCTCCCGAGAGCAAACTTACCAGTTGGCAGAAGTTGTGCCTCTCTTTCCCTCTGCTTGTGCCGTCGGATGGAGTGTTTGCACCCCCGCTGAGTACACATCAAACGACAACTTGAAGCAATCTTAATTCGATCAAAAACTGATCGTCGGAACAAATGTTTTCGCCTGATTTTTGAAGCTAGTTTCTGTGTTTGATGCTTTGGGAGAGTACGGAGATTAGGCGGTCCAGAATTGGCCATCATAGACTTCGACCAGGTGTCAATATTTGCCACGAGGATCAAGACACTTCAAGAGATTGTGGTAACAACAATACACACAGAACACGTAAATTTTGTTAGGATATAGGTCAAAGAAAGTTCAGTCTAGTCTAGCAGTAAACCGTGGAGGAGGGGACGTTTATTCGGTTCACTTACTCTTTCATAAGCGTTCGGAAAGCAAATTGAAAAAGTGAATCAGGCTCTGTCTTGCCAAGACATGTCAACCATAAGTGGTACTTTTGACTTCGACTTGCCAAAGCTGCTCCTAATCGAGGCCGTTTGCTTCGTCTGTCTAGCTGTGGTCTTTCAGTGCTCCTCCCGACGCCTTCTACCATCGCTCTGTCGTCTTCTATTCTTCTACTCTTTTAAATTGTCAGGTCAGGTGTTTGCTACTTTCTTCTTAAAACTTCTGCAACTTTTTCGCATCAACTCTCAGCAACGTGCACCCTACTTTTCTCTATCCGTCAAAACTAGGATCCGGGGTAGCCCCGAATAACCCAGGTCCGAGACATTATTAGACTGGAGTGGTGTCGAAGTGGGTAGAAATGGGTGACTGAGAGTTTTTCTAAAATGGATACAAATCAAAAAAGTAAACTTGACAATTTCCTTTCTTCTCGCCAGTTTTCAGATGAATGCTACTGGAAGAGTCAAAATATCGAATGGATCCTAGGTCTGGAGGAGAAAAAAAACAGGGTAAAAACTTTAAAAAAAAACAACTGCTGTCCTGAAAAAGTACTTTTTTGCTGGAAAGTGCTGCAGAACTGGATTGCATAGAAGGAAGCCTACGAGAGACTGTCGGAAGAGTCACGAAAGATCATGAATATGTCTGAAAAGTGCCATTATGAGAAGAAGCTGATCCGATGCCCTTTCATGTCGCACTCTAGAGCAGTTCCCACATTTGAGCGAGCTTCAGCGACTGATTGCCTGAAAAAACGAATATTGTACGGGCCGGGTAGCAGCCAATTTGCATTATGTCCTCCAGTAGCATGTACGGAACTTCATCGAATAAAGGAAAAACTGACTTGCTAAAACGTCATTCTTGAAGGGCAAACTCTTCCGGATTCACCTTCCGGGGGATGTACGCTTTCAGTAGTTCTGCCCTCTGTTCGTCTTCTCCCTCCAGGTCAAGGACCCATTCGATGTTTCGTCTCTTCCAGTAGCATCCACCTGAAAACTGGCGAGAAGAAAGGAAACTGCGAAGTTTGCTTCTTTGATTTGTGTACTTTTTAGAAAAACTCCCAGTCACCCATTTCTACCCACCTCGACACCACTCCAGTCTCGATATCTGATTTGATCATTCCGAAGTGCGCTACCGCAACCCGATGCGGCCCTCAGACTAAATACTCAAGTTCTCGGTTCTGCGTTACTCGGGGCTACCCCGGATCCTAGTTTGGCGGATAGAGAAAGGTAACTGAGAGTTGATGCGAAAGAATTGCAAAAGTTTTGAGGAGATAGTAGTAAACACTTGACCTCAGTTGGCAGAAAACGACGAAGAGTAGTGATAGATGGCAACAAAGCATTGGCAGGAGGCGACAGCACAAGCGAGCAAATGGCCTCGAACTTTGGCAAGTCGAAGTCAAAAGCACCACTTATGATTGACATGTCTTAGCAAGTCAGAACTTGGCTCTTGTTTTTCAACTTGTTTTTGTGCGCAGAACTACAAGTAAGTGAAGCTTACGTTTTATGAGCAATAAGACGGATTCTCCAAGACAGTTTGAAAGCACATTCTGGTTCCACTGATCATTCTGATTTAACCACTTTTCGAATACATCTCAAGTGTATCTAAAATCGAAAAAATCTTTATTATTTCGAGATCTTATTGAGCAGTCTTTTTTTATTTTCCCGTTAGCAGTTGTTCTGAAAAAGGATGAGAGTACAGTCAAGTTGAAGCTTTTACCCGTGAGTCACCGATATAAACAGCCATACTTTTTGGAAAAGGTCGTCTGTTGTAAGTTCTTTCGTGAAGCAACTCTCCGTAGCATTTCACAAATCCGTAATCGAAATCTGGCATTATTTTGTTGGCTGAAATGAAATTTCTATCTTTGTTAGGAAGACACTTCATACCACAAATCTGATGAAGTTCCGAGAACATCGGAAGATATTCCAGCCCAAAGACACAAGTTCCGTGTCGAGAGAAGCCACTTTTGCAGGGTGGATTGTACCACTTCTCCCATTCGTTGTATCTAAAGGATTCTCAAAGAATAACTTAAGCTAAGTATAAAGTGCCTCGTGATGTAGTAGCGATTATCAGGACACGGTACTTTCGGAGCACCAGGCAGCTCCAAATCTTCGGTTGCTATCAAAGTGGCCCAGAACAGTTCATCTGTGTAGGGTCTCTGTAGACAATTTCATATAAATGTATAGGAAAACGCACATAAGGAACTTCGAGCTCTTTCAAAACGTTCAAGTAGTTCATCTCATTTAACACAAACTCGAGTAGTACTCGCGAGATGAAGACCTCATTGTAGTTCTGAGAAATGTCCAAGACGGCCTCTTGCTGACGTTTAGACCGTTTTTCGGCTGAGGACAGTATTGCAACAGATAATTTTGAACTCACGATTTTTCCACAAGGCGAGAGCCTTTGCTGACCAGTTTTTCGTTACCGCGTACCTAAGGAATGACTTTCCTGGCTGTCTAGAGAACTAAGGTTACCTTTTCCACTGAGCCGGCTTGTGTCCAATAGCTTGAGACCCGTTCAAAAATCTGATGATCTTACTCATTTCCTGGTTAGTTCGTAGAATGAGATCATGGTTCTATAACTGTCAAAGAAAAAGTAAAGAAGGGCTCACCTGTGCCCATAAGATATACTTCCAGTTCTTCCTCTTTACCAGCTCTTCGGAGCAAGAAAAGTGACCGTAGTTTATGAAATGTCCGTTGGAATCAAAGTGATATCTCTAAAATCACTTTTTGCCAAACAATCAGATACTACCTACTTGATCAGCAATGATAACATTTGAAACACATTCAGCCAGTTTCTCCATTTTCTCAACGAATGGAGGAGCACTTTTGCCATCGATCGAATAGCAGTACTGATTCTTGGGCGAGTAGGTATGAGAAAGAACTGTCTCCAGCCAGTAATAGTCCTTGTAAACGACTCTCGAAATGGCGTAGGTGTATTCAACTTCGGGGGAGGATAGATTCAGAAACAGTCTTCTCCTTATTGAGTCACAATCCATGGGAATGTTCATGCCATCATAGAAATTTAAAAATGTTAAATAATCGAGAGAGGTTACCTCGACGACAATTCTTCCCCAGTCTCGGTAATTTGCAAAATCTTTTGCTTCGTCTTTTAAGAAGTTGTTGCAGTCCAATCCAGGGTATCTGGAAACATGGTTTGACACAAATTTAAACATTCTTACTTGTCAAAATGAGATAGATTGTGAAACCTCTTTGGTAGTGTCCTTTTCTTGAAATTCCAGCTTTTGACATCGGTCTAGGAGATTTCTTACTGTTTACAGATCAACTTACCCAATCAATTATTAAAGTTGTGTAGTTGTAGAACCAAAATATTAGTAGAATTAAGAAAGTTATCCAAAAGCTTCGCTGTCGCAATAATTGACGGATGTAGCGAATAAAAACGAACGGTTGCATGCCGCAACCATGTGCTCGAGACGCAGGCAGACCGAGAGTAGGGTTAAGCAAACAAAGACCACACGGGATCCTTTGGGTCACTTTCACTTGCTCTAAACAGGCGATCTAACAAAATAACAATTATTCGACTGGATTTATCCGAGTAACGAGTTATAGTCACTCGTATCCAGACCCATACAACGAGTAGCTCCTCCAAAGACTGTCACGTGTGTCTCTTTATCTAATCCTTCCCCATCATCGTCCTCATCCCCTGCACTCACGGTAATTCTCCTACTGAAGTCATTCGCAACATCATGAAGACCTCCTTTCGGAGTACGAACTGATCGATGAAGTTAAATACATGTTTCTAAGCATGGATCCACTTCAGATGTGGTGATTGGCGAAAATGAAACAGTGGTCAGCCATGCTCGTTGTAGTTTACATGATTGTCACTTTTCCCTTTGTCTACGGCGTCATTCTGTTCTACCGCAAGAAGACTCTCGACTACCTGGATAAATCCGCCAGCGATCTTTCTGAGTCGACGAAGAAGCAGCACAGGAAGATGACCAAGACTCTCACTATCCAGGCCTGTGTCCTGATCTTCTACCTCGGAGGAGCCACACAATACGCTCTCGGAACATTCCATATCATTTCTGATCAAGTTTTCGAGCACGGAACCTTCATGAGCATGGTAATGGTAAATATTAATCCTGTCAAACTAAAGTTTTTGATGCCGATGGTCACGCCTCTGATCTCGCTCTACTTCATCACTCCATACAGAAAAGCTGTCCTAGACTTAGGTTTGTTCTATTGCAAACAAAATAGAGAAACTTTTCAGCAAGCTACAGAAAAAGAGACTCCTTCCAGCAGAAGCAGTGCATTCAAAGACGATCCTAAGCCTCACCGATATGGCTAGAAGAAAATCTTTTCGCACTCGTTCTGAAGACAAAAACCAAAACAATCATGGAAATAGTAATCATTTGGTTAACCGTCATCTCTTGGTAGGCATGATAACAATAAATATAGCTATGAACTTGTTAGTCTCTGGGTCAACTCTGCAAAACTTCGGAAGCTTGAAAACATTCGCAATCATCGACTATTTATTCTACTTCAATCCTTAACTCAACGCTTACGGAAGTTTATATGAACTTGATTGTACAAGCTTGTTTCCTTGTACCAGTACTAACCACAGATTTTCAGGTTTCTCACAAAAAAAAAACTCGACTCACAGAGAACGCTTTGCACTAAAAACAGCCCTTTTTCTATCGTATGACTTTTGGCTTAATCGAAACAATTTATTCGACACTTTGCCAGTTCTGTCGTTTTTCTGAATTCGCGAGACGGTTTCGACCGATCTAAAAAGCTTATTGATTGTAGCTGTCAATATAGACTTACAAAGTTGTTCAGTGTCGGTCGCAAAAACCAAACTGGTCCATGTACTTTCTTCAGACGCTGATGACTGAAGCTAACTGCTTTTTCAGAGCTCTGACCAACCTGATTGGATCCAACGGACTGTGTACCCGGTAAGACTCATCTAGACGAAGTGGAAAGAGACGAAGCGAGAGGATGGTGTTGACCAGCAGGAAGTATATGGCCAATGTGAGTTGCATCTGCAAAAGTGTTTTGAAGGGATAGCTGGAAGGAAAATGACTCGACGATTGAGTTGTTTTCGAGGTCAAGTAACATCGCGTTTCACACGAAAAACTATAAATCGAGTACAGTAAGAAAAGAGGTCTGCTACAATTATGGAGAAGGATGTGTTATTCTGGGAACTTCAGTAGCAGTTGAAATTAGCTCATAGCTCTAGCCTAAGTACCAAGTTTCCCCAAAAGCTGACTGAATAGTCTACGAAATGAGAGAAGTATATTGGGCTGGAAGGAAGCGGAAGTGTAACTGAGTAGGCGCACCCGAAAATAGCTAATTTTGAAACTTGAAGTGCGTCTGGTCAATAATGAACTCTCAAGTAACCACAATCTCTCTACTACTAAATCGTGATGGTGTCCATCGTCACCACGTCATGGCATGTCAAGACAAGTCAGCTTTAGGGGAAACTTGGTACTTAGGCTATTAGAGAAGCGGCGAAGCCGCCTGTTGTCATTGCTAAGTGAAGACTAAGGGACGACGAAGCTGTCGTATATTAACTGAATTTCTTTCTCAATCAACATCTCAAAAAATACTTTGCGTGAGAAATGTTAGACTTTAGAGTCTGCATTGATTAACTGCTACATTTTGGGCTAAGGGGTATAAAGAGGAAAAGAGAGATAGAGAGATTTAAAGAGAATAACAAGAGCATAACATTTGCAAAGTCAGGTAGCCTCAGGGCTACGGTAAATCTACCTCTAACTCTTCTTTCTTTCTGGTGGTTCTAACCCTTAGAACAGTTCTCTAGACTGACAATAGTTCTCTAGTACGTACGTCTCTGAGAATGCTAATCACTAGTGATAGTATCTGTGACATCTGTCAATTATCATGGTGGTCTGGATGTTTGAATGTTCCCACGAACGTCAGTAGATCGGTTTTTGGTTTTTGGGGAGAAGAGAGGTCAAATTGGGACAAAATGAGAACATCAAGAATACGAATACGGGTGGGCGCATTGTCATGCAAGCAGCCATTTGAATGGCTCATGTTTCCCATAAAAATGGCTGTTTTTCTGCCAGTTGGGCCTAATCGCAGAGCTTACGAGAGTTTAATTTGGAATGTAGTAGGAGGAAGAAGGACTGAATCTAACCACTCTTGCACAAGTGTTCAGGAGAGAATCTAATCCTCTCCTGGATATCTTTGAATGAGACCGGGCTTCTAAAGAAATCTCATCAAAATTTGCAGCGTACACCGCCTCCGCTTAAATCGTATGCCGTTTTTCTGTTCAACTTTGCTCACGTTGGCTTTCTCTGCTCTTTCGGATCTCTCCTCACCCAGCAACGGTACTGTTTCTTCCTTTTCAATGAGTAAGCAGTTACGGTTTGATGTTCTCCGGTCTGGTTGTCACCTCCAACGGAGCCTGTCAGTACTCCAACCATATGTTTGCTACTTCCTCTACTGCTGCAACAACCAACTCTTCGCCCACTCTTAATAAATTCTCCTGGTAAGAAACCAATGCCAACAAGCATCTGCTAGATCCCCTTCAGCTACCGCTACTTCATCCTGGTCAATTCTGTTCCCGAGATCAAGAGCGTCATCAAACTCTGCATTCTCGTCTACTTTCCCACCCTCATCGTCCTGACTCCCTACACCCTCCGCAACTCTCCCGAGGAAATCATCCGTAGTATCATAAAGAGCTACTATCCCGAATATAATCTCGACAGTTAGCTTGGGGTTCGACGTTACATGAACAATAGTTTAGACGTGGTTGTGGCTGGAGACACCACTGCTCTGGAATGGTCCTGCTTCTACATGGTGTCCTTGTCCTTCGTCTACACCGTCAGCCTGATCTTCCGTCGAAAGACTCTCGCTTATTTGGATGAGGCTGCTAGCAACTTGTCTCCGGAGACGAAGAAACAGCACAAGAAGATAGTTATGATACTAGAAAATCTAATACTTCCGTATAATTATACACGAAAGATCTTGTGCTTTGATCCGCTCGAAAAACAGGAAAGATTCAATTGCCTTGATGATTCAAGTCTGTGTCCTCATCTTCTATCATGGTGGAGCTGGGCAGTTTGCCCTTGGTGAGTTCTATACCTTCTCCGGTCCGATCATCGAAGACGGGACCATGAGCATGGAGGTAGTTTTCTCTCAAAATTCATCTACAAAGCCCAACTTTTAGATGATGTCAATGTTCACTCCCCTCTTTTCGTTGTACTTCATAGCCCCATACCGTCATGCCATGCTCGACTGGACTGGACTGAGGTACTTTTGCAAACAGTTTACAAATCAAAGATTTGTTTCAGCAAGTTTACAAACAAGAACAGTTCGACTGTGACTCCCGTCAGCGCGGTGACTGATTCAAAGGCCAGCCTCCATGACATGGCTTGAACTGCATCTCTTCAGATATATACAAAATATCTTTCCTGTCTCTGTGTCTTTGCAGTAATGAAAATTTATTCTTCAATATAGACACAGAAGTTCTGACTTTTGCGTTCAGAAACGTGAATTTTATGCATTTGTTGAGGGGACGGAAAGGCGGGAATTGACCGCGGACTAGCAAGTGTACAATCGTGTCTAACAAAAAACTTTTGGGGAGAGGAAAAGAGGCAGTGTTGGGGGTCCTCTATCGTATATGGGAAAGGTCACTTTAAGAAAATGCACACTGGTTTGGAGAGTAAGGCACGTGAACATTGAGAAAAGGAAACTACCAATAGATATTCTGACGGCCGGGTGGGGGAAATTGAAGCATATGGAAACATTGCAGACAATAGATTGCCACGAGAGAAGAAATGGCGCAAAACTTTTTGGAAGACCTGAAAGTTGTATTGTTACCAATTACTATTGGAAGTAACTGTTTGTCTTACAACCGATAAGAAAACTCACAAAGGCTTAGAAGTTGGACCACATGGGTTTCCTTATCCATCGGAGACGGAGTCCTGAGTTGGTTCTGATCCTGATCGAGGCAGCCTCAGCGGCTCTGACGGTGTCCTTGACGGACTGCATCAGATTCTGAGCATTCTGTACCAACTGCTGCATGGCTTCTTCATCTTCCTCCGAACCTGAAACCACTTTTAACAACATTCAAACAAAGTCTGGTTTCGGAATATCACACTGTTATTCAAATTCGTCAACTGTTAATTGGTTCAAGTCAAGGTTTGAGCACGCGGCGTTCCAATTAATATTTACCCTCAACTGGCTGTCCGTAGGGTCCGACTTGGCCTGAAAAGATTTTATCACCTAAGTTTCCGCAGTTTCTACAACTCGCAAGAGATTTAGAGCGGCAGCAGAAACTTTGTCTGTTTGCGCTCACGCTGACGTACTAACACCTGAACACATCGCGTGTAAATTCCCGCCAACGTTTTTACGAGAGAGCGAGAGACTGAACGCTGAGATCAAGAAGACTTACTGGAAGATCCGAGCATGGTAGCCTTGACAGTGGAACAGATGTGGAGCTGGGTGGCGATGGTGGGAATACGCTCGGCTACTTGGAGCAGAGCCTGAAAAGGATGATTAAATCTGTGAAATGTGGAGCATTCAAAGGAGCAAACTGGAAAAGAAGAATGCTAGTAAAACTGACAACGGTTTGAATAAGAAAGAGTTTAGCAAACTTGTCACTCTAAACTTAGACATGTGACCCTAAACGTGACATTTGTTAGGAAACCAAATGATGTAAGAGTGAGAGAGAAATGTTTTTCAACTTCGTTCTATTCACCATTCTCATCTTGATGTCCGTGCAGAGACGAGCTAGCTGAACGGCTAGCCTGGTGACTTCCTCGCTGGAGTTGGCAATGGCCTTGGCACAGTCGATGAGATCCTTCTTGGTTCCTCCCTCTCCTCGGACCAGCTGAGAGAGTCTAGCCATCAGGATGGCCATTCTCTTGGCAGCAGCTACGATGTCGTTCTCTTGACTGGACCACTGCTTCAGCTCCTAAATACTTTTTCCAAACCCATTTATGTCAAACAAACATTGTGGAGATTATGAGCTGCGGAAAGAATGGGATGATGAGAGGCCTGAGGCAAAGGATACCTCTCCCAGAAGGCACGAGTCTCTTCCTCTTCGTCATACTCTGGAGGAGGTGGTGGACGAGGAGGGGGAGAGATTTCGACCGGGGGAGGTGGTCGAGGAGGAGCGGGGATCTCTTCTCTGATCAGAACCTTGTTGTGGACTACAGGAGGAGTAGGAGCCTGAGCGGCAACCTGTCTGATAACCTCATTGCGCATCTGAAGACATGGTTTGTTGGTTAAACATTCTCAAATACTTGGTTTCCGTAAGGAGAAGCTCCGCGATCGTGGAAGGAGGCGGAAGAGTGACGTCCGTTCATGGGAACACCGGCGATGGCATCACCGACATTTCTGACGGAGTCGAGGAGATGGTCATTGGCTCCACGCCACTGCTCGGCAGCTCCACCGTCCCGAGGGTTCATCGCCACATGCTTGGCCTGATTGACCATGGGAGGAATAGCTATAAGACAGTTATTGTAACTAGGTTTGTTCAATAGTCCCAACTAACCCAAGGTCGAGTTCAGAAACTCGTCAAAACTCTTATCGCTAGGAATAAACGGGGAAGGCATGCTGACAACAACCGAGGTAATGGTTAGAGGGCGAGCGCCTCCCCGGAGGCCAGAGGGCAGCTGTGTTTTCACACCCACCCACGCAGTTTAAATTTTCCGGTGACGCAGGTAAAGACACCGACAGAGCATTAAAGAAGAACACCCCAGGTCTGTTTTGCCGCTTAGTATCAAAACGCTTTGCTCAAAGTGGGGGCTTCTGAACAATCTACAGTATCCAATACTATAAATGATGGAGAATGGACTGAAGCCTAAGTTTTAAGAAGGAACGATGTTCTGTCCCAGCTCCCTAACGAACCTGTTCTTCCGCCAATAAATACAATGGGGTTGAAGGGTACATAGCGTAGCTCATAGGTCTCAGAATAACGCTCATCGGACTCGTTATCGTACTCGTCCGAGTCATAATAGTCAGTAGAATAGCGGGATGGCATTGAGCTACGTTCTCTCGCCAGGTCGAGGGCAGCTTACCGGAATGAAGTTGCGCGGCCGCTGTGTTTACTCGGTCGATGAAAGCGGGCTCCTCCGAGTTGTCCGCCTCGTTCTTCGCCGTCATCAGCACGCGATTTCCAAGACGAGCAATCTGAACCATTTACTGTTTTGTTGTACCAAGTTTGAGGACAAACCTGTGAAGTGTTGTCAACCATTCCTTGAGGGAAGGCGTTGCCGATCGAATCCTCACAACGGTTGGTGTACCTCCTCATGGCAGTCTCAGAAGCACGAATGAACTCGCCCGTATCAATGGCATCATCAACATGACTACGGAGACGATGAAGAGCATCTCCGTACTGTCTGTGCAAGTTCTCAAAGTGCTGCTCGACCATGTCGTTGCTGTTGTGAAGACGAATCTTTCCAGCATTGACCAGCTGAGGGGTCATCTGATCGATCTTCTCGGCAGTGTCAAGAATGGCTTCGACAGTCTTCTTGCTCCTGGATGGACCACAGGTGGCAACGAGTCTGGCGGTACTGGTCATGCTTCCAGAATGTTCTCGGAGACGAGTAGATTTGTCGTGGAAGTTGGGCTCACGGTTAGGCATGCTCATGTCGGCGTGGACAGCCTCAACGAACTGCTTCAGAGGAGTGCTGATGTCGGCAAAGTCTTCGACCTGAAATCAATGCAGCTGGCCTCTAACAGGGCAAAACTTACAACTCTCTCGGTAAGGATCTTCTTCATGAAGTCTCCAAGCTCCCGGAGCTTGTCCTTCAACTGCTGACGGATAGCATGGGCTTCGGGGCTGTTTCCGAGTCCACGACGCTCAAGGTCTGCAAGTTGGTCAGCAAGACGATTGATGTCATTGCAGAGATTGAGCAGACGATTACGATCCTGAGGATTGAGTTTGTCGGCAAGACGAGCAGCATCTTGGGTCATCATCTTGATTGCTTGGAGTCCAAGACCGCCGTCATTGACACCAGGATTGTCGAGCCACCTGAGAGCCTGTTCCAGACGACCGGCAGCGGTATGAGCTGGGTTGGCTCCTCCCTGTCTTTGAGCATTCATGAGAGCATCAGGCAGTTGCCCAGAGCTGGCTTTAGTCCCGACCAGAGCCTTGAGCTTCTCAGCACAGCTGATGGCAATTCCTTCGTTGTTTCTAAACTTTGACCGTTTGATTGAATATTTTATGACCAACCCTCCGTTATTGCGGATCTCACAAAGACTGTCGGTCAGAGAAGAAATCTCCTGGATGGATCTCTTGATGACATAGCTGTCTTCGGGAAGGGCACGGGCAGAAATCTTCTCAGCATAGTCAAGAATGCGACGGATGGCCTTCTCTCCAACAGCTCCCGGACGACCACGAGGATCTCCTAGCCAATCAAGGGCGGCAGTGAGCAGACTCTTGGCAGCAGAGAGGGCCTTTCTCATGACGGTCACGTTGTCAGCATCCCATTCGTCCTCATCGTAGGTGGTCAACTGAAGAACACGGATGATCTCGTTCATCTCGTCGGTCATTCGGGCTCCGAGGTAGTTTCTGTTTTCGGCGGCTTCGGCAACTCCGCGTCCAGAGTCATGACTGAGTTGGATGAAGATTTTCATGGCACAAATGAGAATGGGAGCGAGAGTCTTCAGCTGATCCAGACAGCGGACCAAGATCTCTCTGTGGACCTGGTGCGTGAGCTCCTGCTGACGACTGTTGACATCAGAAGTGACACGAGACAGCCAGGGAGAGATATCCTTGACAAACTGGGCCAGATCGTCCATTCCTTCAATGACTTCAGCTACGGCCAGATAGTCGAGAACCTTTCGGCAACAGCGGATGATCTTGCGCACCTAAAACTCTTCTATGGAAGATTCTGAACAACTGAGCTTACCTCAGACTCGTCGAAGCAAAGAAGGAGTGCAGAAGTTCCCTGAAGAATACCGCGAGCTCCATCGATCAGCTTGCGTCTGGCGGGAACGGAGTAAGGATCAGGCTGAAAGACTCAATCGTAATCAAAAAAGATTTCGAACCCACCCTGAGCATAGCACAGGATTCTTCCAGAAGCTTCGAACTGTTTTCTACCCTCTGAAGAGCTGGGGGCATGTCCTGGCGGAGAATCTGGTCATCGGAATGGTTCACAGTGTCATAACCAACCTGAAAGATGCTTTCATTTGGAAACGAGAAGAAAGAACTCGGTGGCTGTTAATAGTTTCAATGCGGCGAAACTGACGGTGGTAGGCGCGCTCGTGGCGCACGCGCATCGGTGCGAGCCTCCCGTTGTAGACTCTTCCGCTTTCTTTCGCTCTGCGCACCGGCCAGTTGCATTTACATCAAATATGTAAACAGATGCTCTGTTCTTCTTGCCAATAAAAAAGAAGTGCTAATTTTTGAGATACAGTATTTATTCTATCTTTTTTTCACTTTTTAAGTACTACACATGCAAATTCCTAAAAGAAAATTTTGTTAGTGGTCTCTATCTGTTCCACGTCAGCACATCTGGGTGCTGGAGGGAAAAAGAAAAAACGCGCTTGTTCCATAACAGAACAAGTGTCTAGTAATTGATAGAGTCTGGATACCAAATCACATCTCACTTATCTGGAGAGTAGCAAATGTTAGTTTGCAGAAGTAGAGAGTTTCTGTCAAAAATAGTCGGGAGTGTTCTGTCACTCCCTGTTATGACTCCACTGTGCCCCATAAAATGACTCCCAAGTGTCCGTCTTTTTGCCCTTGCACAGCTGGATTACAACGCGATTTCATAGCTCAACTGAAAGAAAAACTCACGTCGATGAGATTGGCAACAGCCTTAGAGACCATGCCCACGGGCCTGGTGAGATCTGGCATTGCGTTTCCATCTTCAGCCTCTTCATGGAGAATCACGAGACGGGAGACCTGAACACTTTTGTGTATTTTTTTTCTAGAAACTGAATGGAAATGACACAGAAAAGAAGACAAAAGGCATAGGACATACACACTGGCCGTTGTGCCCTTTGGGCAACATGAGCTGGCAGACGGGACAGTCATCGTGAGTGACACGTTGCTGGATCGTGTCGGGGAAGATGAACTCAGGAATGGAACGACGACTACTTGCTCTGGATAAGTTGCCAGTCGAATAGCCGTTCTGTACATGTCCGTTGGACATTTTAGCCTCGGCATTCTTCTCGGCCACAGCCAACACATAGTGGAGCTAGAAACGTGGACAATTGGACTAAAACACGAGAAAGACCATGCTACGGTAGAAGGGTATATAGAAGTTGGGAACAACACACACTCTGATTAGCTGATCGTGCTCGAAGTATACGTTTGGAGCATAGCTTCGTGATTTTGCCATTCTTTTCAAGTTATACAATTTTCAGATTGTCTGGATACTTTTAGCTCTGAGGATTGGGTGTTACAGAAGTTTATCAGCAGTTTCAATCAGGGCTTAGTTTTGTGCAAATAAAGTATCTCCATCCTTATTTTAACTGCCTGCAGTGACAGCCCTATTGTCGCCTGAAAAAGCCTAATCGACTGATCATTTGTCTTCGTCTGACATTTTATGTCTTTCCGCCGCGTGAAACAAAAAATTCCATGCATGCGCGTGCGGATGTTTGCAGAAAGGTTGGACAAACACTGACTGTGTCTCGTAAGTTGTCAATTTACGAGATGCCAAAAGGGTGGTCTGTTTTTTGTGATCGTTTCTGCATTTTCACTGTCTTCCGATTGAACCGGGTAGTCAGGTAGGATTGTTCAGCGTAAGACCGTTCCTCGTCTCTCTACAGAAAGAAGAATTTCGTCCAGAACAGTGCCCTCCAAAAAAGGAACGTCTATTTTTACCCTTCTTCCATCCAAAAGTGCTTCTGGCTCTCTGGAAAACCCAGGAGGAGGCGAGCCGTTTGGTGTTTGAGCCGGCCTCTTGAGCAGAGCATCTCTCAAACACCGGGACCTGGCGGGGAGTCGGGAAAAGTGCCAACAAACTATTGCGACTCCATGAAAAACGTCTATATCGAAAAGAGCCTTTCCAGTTCACAGCTTTTGACCCACGAAAGAGCGGTTTATAGACCGCCGACCGCTATATTTAACGTGTAGTAAAGCAAGCCGGCGGCTGGCACCCACGCGCTGACCCGAACAACGGCCAGGAACACCTAGGGAGGTCAATTGGGGACAACAAAAACAGAAGAAGAGGTGATGACAGCTGACACCTTGGAAGAGATCGAAAGTTGTTTGGAGGTCAAGCTTCTGATAAGAGTTTTGTGTAAATACCTATTGGAAGTTGCACCTCAGATTCAGGAAAAATCGAGTGAAACACTTGGAACAATGTCTCACAAAAAATATATCCATGAAATAAAAGCAAGAGGCACAAAACAGAAAACACCGATTCTAATGTGGTTGACATTTGAAAATTGGCCAATATATAGGTTTTCGAGAATTTCCCACGGTTGCCAGCGGGAAACGCCAAAAGTAGCGAATAATCAAAAAAACACCTGATAATCAGAACCTTTCCTAAATATGTTTCAATTTAGTCTCTCCTTAGAAATCCAAACGCTCTCTCTAAAAAAAACCTCTTCTCTAGGCTAATCAGGATTAGCACAGCATAAACAAACGGAGGTTCTCATATTTCAGTGTCCTTGATTGATGAAAACACTTCCGAACAAAAGGCAAGGAATATTAGTCGGAAATGAGACAAAACGACAGGAAAGAAGAATAGCACAGAGAAGAGAGAAAATATTCAAGGAACTAACCTGTTGAGCGACGGGCTCGAGAATACTCTCGATGGTTTTAGTGTGGAATACCGGCATCTTTCTCTTCTTCTTCCACTAGTTCATATTACTGAAAAAAAGAAATGTTTAGAGAGAAATCAGAGAATGAGTTGTAACATAAATCGAGGAATACACGTGTCTTGTGAATGCGGGAAAAATACAAGCTTCCATGACTATCAGATCGATTCTCTCGAAAAAGAAAGATAAGAGTTGCAATGTTTTCTATACATATCCCGGTGGCGGTCGAGGGGGGACAGGAGGCGAGATAAAAGACGTAGATAACGGGTGTTGCGGCCTGTGGAAGGCGATGAAAAAAGCCGTCGGGAGTTTTTCATTTCGGGCCGATGGGAGATGGGTCGAAGAGATGTCAATGACTTAATGAGATGCATAAAACCATGACAGGGCGCCAAAAGGCTTGAAGGACAAAGAGAATAAGAGAGGGCGACATGGGAGAATCTCGTATCGCGTGGGAGAGTAGATGAGAATCAGCTGGAGGGGGGTCCGAGACCAATAAAATGCAGTTTGGTCTATGTGTGTTGGGATGTTTATTTATTGCGCACTCAAGCATTCAAGGCCATGCTTTTGGGCTTGAAGAAACTTTTCGAGAAATTCAAAGAAATTGGTGGTTTTCACTGGAAAGAGAGGTATTCTTCGGACAAGCAGGTCCTCGTTGACTCAAGACGAAAATGAAGGCAAAGAAAGCAAAGTTTTATAAAATACGATCTTGCCAAAAAAACATGTTTCAATGAAAAATTCAAAAAACTACCCAAATCAATAAGGATCAATAAGTGACTTGGAGGATGTGGGTGGATTAGTCCGATCTCTTGGCGGCGCGTCGGTGAGGCAAGTCGAGGATTGGCACGCCCTACAAAAGTGTAAAAAGGCGGCCGGCTGGTCCCCCGCACTCTGCGTCCCTGACAGCCGGCTGTCCACAGCAGCCCCGAGGCGGGAGAGGAGTTGACGGGAGAGGAAGAAGGGACTCACTCTCCCTCCTATGCAAATGCAAGGACCCCTCGCGCGCGCTAAGTCCATTACAGCCACGCGATCACTTATTGTGTCTCTCCTCCCAGTACTCAAACACGTCGGATAACAATAGGGAAAACCACGGAAGCGGATGACTGCGTCTCTCCCGCTAACCCCGAGGTCCCACACCCGTGTAGGAATCTCTCTTGTGAATGACATGAGGGCGGCCTACTGTTTGGCAGGAATCTCTTGGAAAAGATGGATGGACTCAAATGGCACCGATGGGAAACAAACAAACAGCTAGAGGTTGCGACTAAAATTGCCAGGTCGAGAGATTGACAAACTGCTCGTTAATGTGATGTGTCGAGACTAGAAATAGAACTGCTTTTCTTATTGAAACAGCTCTGGAAGCTTTAGGTAAAGAGGAGTACGAGGAAAAGAACAGGAGAAATATATACCTCTTAGTTGCAAGAGGATTCGTCATAAATCGTGTAGCCAACAATCATTTCAAGCTATCCTATAACATTTTAACCCCTCAAAAAAGTAAGTGATTCAGATCAATATGTCATCTCGACTACTAACTAGAAGGGTTTGGCTTCCAATCGTAAACGGGCCACCAGAACTGAATACGAGATGATAACCGGGAAGTCCGAGGTCGTAAAACAAAGACTACCCATTGAGGTTAATAACTGGAAAGGGAGGGGTCTGGTGCAAGTTTTTCGGGATGGAATGCGTGTGGCGTGGCAGGGGACATCTAGCCAGCCGAAAGCCGCCCCCGAAGAGAACACTGATCATGCCTGATAGGCTAGTTTATCAATGCTTTTCTGTCTACATTCACACTTTCCGTAAACATTTAATAGTCGGTCATGTTTGCAGAAACATTCCTGTTTCTCCATTTAACTCGAAGTTTTGTCTCTCGGCAGATGACCAAGGCTGCCAATATTGAGAGCTGACTCACGCTTTCCGTTTTCTTTTGAGAGAGAAATACGGAAGAAGTTGCTTCTTGCCAAAGGTCGTCGGGAAAAACAATTCTAGAGGTCACCGCTGGGAAGAACACAAGTTGTCAGCTGTCGCCGATTTTGGGGACAGCTGGCTGATGTTTTGCACAGAAGGATGCCCGGTGCAAGTTAATACGGGCGAGACTGACCAAGGAGGTGTAGTCAGAAGAAAGACAGGGAAGGGAACTTCAAATTGTCGGATCCTTTTATACACGGCTATGTGTCATAAGGAGGCGGAGGAAATAACGTTTGCTTTAGCATAAATGCAGAGTTCAAAATGGGCATTCTATTAAAGTTTATACATTGAAGTTAAAGCTGTGGCTTGACCCATTTGTCAAACATTTTCTGCCTTGGGCAGCGGAGTGTACGCTGGTTCCAGGAGAGCGGTTCTCCACGTAAAGTTGAAGTTTCCGATTGAGGCCCTTCTCGACGGTGCCAAAGAGTTGGCAGCCGTGTGCATCGCGTTCATATAGGCCTAAACTCGATTTTATTGCAAAATCCACGTCAGCTAACCTCTTTAGATGAAGCGTTACTAACAAATGATGGTCGTCGACTCGTATTGGCCGACTTGAGAAGCTCTGAATACCTGTTATTATTTTCACAATAGGTCAACTTACGAATCTCTTCCTTAATGTGGGTTCGGAAGCTGCTACGAGCGTCTCCCTCGTCCAGTCGTTCTTTTAGAATATGAGCTACAATACTGGCGGCAAAACCATCGCCCACTACATTAATAGCTGTTCTGACTCGATCTCTAAAATTGTTTGTTCAAAATAAAAATTCAAGACCTTACAGCAACCAGTCAATAGTCAGAAGCAGGCTGACATCGTTCACTGGTAGCCCTACAGTGTTTAAGATGAGGAGAATCGAGACAAGCCCAGCAGGAACTGATCCCAGTCCAATTGAGGCTATTGTGGCTGTCACACTGGAAGCATCCTTTAAACGAAAAAAAAACCAACCTGACTGTCAGGACCTCTGCAAAGGAAAGTTCCACGTTGTTCAACTGGGCAATGAAAATTACAGCTACTGCTTCGTAAAGAGCATTTCCATCCATGTTGATAGTAGATCCTAGAGGTAGGACAAACCGGACGATACGTCTATCAACGCCGCAGTTATCCTCCATACATTGCATTGACATTGGTAGAGCTGCACCACTGAAAATGGTTAGGTTCACTCCAGAGAAAGAAAATATACCCGCTGGCAGTCCCGAAAGCGGTCACGATGGCTTGCAGCAGACCGCGGAAGATGTGAAGAGGATTCTTTCTTGTGATCAAGAAGTAGAGCGTTGGAACAGTGATCAAAGTGTGAAGAAGGAATCCCGCCATCACGGTGAAGACGTATCTGTATCAATTTTGAGAATTAGAAAAGCTTGAGCTTACAGTATAAGTACAGTAGCAGTATCCGACAAGTCATCCAGTTCCAAGAGATTTCCACAGATCAGACAAGTGATGCCCAAGGGTGCAAACCACATGAGAGTTTCGACCCATCTCATGATGACGGCATCCAGAATAACGAAGAAATCGACAACGATTCTGGCTCGCTCTCCGAGTTGGGAAATGACAATACCGAAACCAGTGCAGAAGACGATGATGCCTAAAAGATGGACCTTATTGTAGGGCAGAAACCAAAGTACCAAGGATATTGGTTCCCGCCGATGAAGTGACTACTTTTCTGATGATCACTTGCGTCGTATTCTTTTCCACCTTCGGTTTTTGAACAGTATACGATGTCTGCATTCTTTGAAAAGTGGCTTGGATGATATTTTCAGGAAACATGTTCCGGACAAGATCGAGGAAGGTGTCCAAAGGAGACACGTCTGTGTCTGTTGGATTCTCGGGAATCAGTCCAGCCTTTATCGAGGGATCCCCTGGATGAATTGTCACTACCAGAAAGATTCCCAGCTAAACATTCAATTGTTTGTTTGCAGAAATACATACCAAAGTAGCAAGTACTGTCGTGGTCAGGTAGTAGAGCACTGTAGCCAGTCCCATCTGTCCGGACTCTCTGGCATCCATTTGAGCCAAGGCAGAGATGAGGGAGGAGAAGATGAGTGGCAAAATCATCATCTTGAGCACTTGCATGAAGATCTCTCCCGGAAAGTTGATCAGTGTGAGTGTTTCGGGTGACAAGTTTAGGGGACGGAGACCGAATCCGAGTGAGACGCCCAGCACGACGGAGATCATTGTCATGACCAGGAGAGGATTCTCCCGGCAGAAGCGTTTGACATCCCAGTCGCAGGCCATTCTATCACATCCACCTGGAAGATATTGGCATTGTGGAAATCGAAGAAGATATTGAGAGATAATCATATTTTTAGTCATTTAAGCTCTTACAAGTTCCACATTTCCTTTTTCGTCTTTGCCATACGGCTCTCAAAAGACTCTAGTTTCTCAGTGTCCGAACTGTTTATACCTGTGACGTCACCCTATCGATAAAAATCATGCGCCGCCGTTTTATCGGCTTCCCTGTCCCAAGCATCCTCTAATATTTTGGCCATAACAAGCTCTCTTTGGTGTTCCAATGGCTCTGCCCAAAAAGAAAGCCCTCGTCCTTTATGAAGACGAGTGGTGCAAAGTGACCGAAAAGGAGCTTACTATCAAGTGGTACTACTTTCCAACTGCTCAGAATAAGGTCTCTTTAACTTTAAAGAAAATTTTTTGCTTTTAGAGAATCGACGTGAGTACAATCAAGGGAATCTACTATCAATGTCAGAACGAAAAATACTCCTTTGGAACTTTCAAGGGATGGGGAATGAGTTTGACACCCTGCTGGTGGAGTTGTGACATAAAGAGACAGTTGAGAGGAGCAGAAACAGCAAGAATACATTATAACGTTGTGATTGACTCTGGACAGACATGGTACCAGGTAAAACTACCCTTTACAGACCGAATTACCGTTTAGGGATTCACCACAAACGATATCCAAAGATTATTGGAAGTTGCCAGAGAAGTATTTCCTACAGACTCAATTATCTCCGAAGGACTTCCTTTTTGATTATCTTCTTGCAAAACAGCTTTTTGCAAATAAATGTTCTCTTCAGCTTTTATAATTGTGTTCCACAGTTCAGTAACAACGTTCCCTTGTGATAAGCCTGGCAAAGTACAAAAACCAAAAATTTAAATGGGAAAAAGACTGAATGCAGTGTTCGTATTGATAAGAAGGAAAGTGTGAACGGCAAAGGATATTGGCAGAGATCGATCAGCTAACGATTTGAACTGGAAATCTCTTGGTGGTGGGTCTTAGGAGATTCAAAAAAGTTCAAAAAAGAAGTTCAAAAAAGTGAAGAAGTAATTGGGAAGACATAGGAAACGCTGTCTTCTCCCAATTGTGGCTATGACAGACTGTTTAGCGAAGTACATTCTAAGATCAAGGAACGGAAAGAAATGGGCGCATGATGTTCTGGAATGAAAGGAAGGGAATCTGCTGTAACGGATGCCATGAGGCTCCGAAAAGAACAAGTTATCTTTCCGTCTGTCCGCTCCAGACATCTAATGTTCGGAACTAGCGGAACGCCGCGACCCTTCGTTTGTTCACTGTCCGGCCCATCGGCTCAAAACACGCCAAATCTGTTGTTTCTACGGGGCCTTCCGGTGCAGAAGACGGACACGTCATGCCAACGTAAGTTCTTAGCACTTTGTGACAAAAGACAAGAGAATTTTGGTTGGAGGAAAGTGCGAACAGAATCTACTGTTTGAGAGAATAGAAAATGGTAAAATTATGCGCGACAAGCCGGACTAACTCCAACTCGTTGACGCACTTGGTGAGCGGTATTACGCAGAATGAAAGCGTGTACAGATTTTGGTATTCAGTGAAACAGACTTTTACTACTGTGTTACAGTTCTGTTTGAATAAGCTTGAGGGACAGTTGGACTGCCATAGGTTCCGTTGGTCCGAAGGTTGCATGTCTCATGTTTAGAGAGCCGAATACTAGTAGTCTTCTCGGTAAAATATTGATATGACATTGGTAACATTGTGGGAACTTTTCACACAGTTTTGCTTAAAAGAGCTCGGATCGAATCTGTCTCACTTCACACCCGTATCCAACACTGTTTGCCCATAATGACGCAGCATCCAACTGACTTTCCAGGGGATCCGTCTCTCATCTCCTCTAAATGCCGTCTATTTTACCTTTGCTGGGTTTAATAATTCTACTCTCTCCAATATACTTACTCTATCTCAATCGTAGAGACGCCACTTTTGAAGTGTAAGAAAACTTTGGAAAGACACTTTTTGTACAGAGTGGATATGAAGAGGAATGAGCGGCATGATACTTTGATTGTTGCCATCACTCCGACATGGAAAAGTGTCACCAGAATTCCCGATATGATTGCGTATTTTGATTCTTTTGTCTGAAATGTGGGGGTTTCAGATTGGCGAACACCTTAGCATTGGAACGCGACCTCTTCTGGGTAGTTGTCGATAATTCAACAGATCTGACCGACATCTTAGCCGAGATGATGGAGAGGACGAATCTTCCCTCGACTCTCTTGAGTGCTCTGGCTAAAAAGGGAAATTCGAGTTAGACTTTCTGACAGAGCTTCATTCCTTTCAACATTCAGAAGCGGCTCTTTATAATGCTGGCATAAAATATGTTGTGAGAAACGCAGACTCTTTGGGCAAAAAGTACAGTAAGATTGTCGTCTATTTTGCTGAGATGGAATATTCCTACGACCGCAGACTCTGGGATAACTTTGTGGGGAAAGTTGACAAGTTGGGAATCTGGCACGTCGGTTAGTTACATCCCTTCACTTCACGAAAACGTTTCAGGACGCCTGGGTGAGGACATGAACGAGGTGCATGACGGATTCGCCCATTTCGATTTGGCAAACATTGCTTTCAACGTGGACATTTTGTCGGAGTACGTTGATCTATCGAAGGTTTACATGAATCTTTTCAGGAAGACTGGCTTCAGTGAAAAGTGTGATCAGAGCGGTTGGGAGTTCTGTTTCGTGAGGGAACTGAACATTTCCAAGGAGGATGTTCAATATTTTGAAAACGAGGTACTATCTTTAGATTCTTCGTGAAGAAAAGTTCAGACTCCAGAAGACTACCTGGTCTGGCATGCTCCGACCGGCTACGAGCCTTTCCTTTACCAGACAAGCCTATTCAATTTTCTGGTCGAGGTCTAGATCAATTTTGAAATAAACAATCGTGTCATGTTTGAACAAATCCAGCTGGTAGACTCTGCCATTCTGCCATGAATCACAGCCCGTTCTGTTGGTCTGTTATTTTTGTTGTTGTTCTATGTGTCCTTCCTGCCATATTCATCTTTCTGGGTACCAGAGGTGGAACTCTAAGTGAACGAGAGTAGGTTCTGAGCAGTAGATTACAAGCTAGTTATAGACATGCAGCTCTAGAGTTCGACGACACATTAATAATATTCGTTACAGCAACCAGCAGATCAACAACGCGTCTAGCTGATATCACCAGGTTCGTTAGACCTTTTGAATGAGTGAAACGACTATTTTTGTTCACAACCTTCAATTTTGCAGTCTGGCCAATACTCTTCGCCATGAGGACGATCTCTACTGGGTCGTTTTAGAAAACGAGACTGAAGTACGATCCATTTTACAAGAAACTATCAACAGATCTGAACGCCCTAATACGATTATAAGCGAGGGACCGGGCACTGGTATGCTTTATCAATACTATCAACATAAAAGTTCAGAATGGCAGTTGAGAAACAGGGGTCTGGATTACGTTCGAAAGAACAAGGAAAAAGTTATGAGAAACTATCAGAAAGCTGTAGTCTACTTTGGAAGTGAAGACTATGCTTACGCTGTCCGATTTTGGGATACGTTCGTGAAGAAGGTGAAAAAAGTTGGGATTTGGGATGTTGGTAAGCTATCGTCTGACTCGTAAACAACTTACAGGGCGCCCATACGACAGAAATACGTGGACACACGAAGAAAAAAGTGGCTTCCGCTTTTTTGATCTGGCCAACTTTGCTGTGAACGTTGATCTAATCACAGGGTTTGTTCCTTTCACTCAAGTTCTGACAGGTTTGTTTAGGAGTGAGGTGGTTTTCAATGAAACTTGTCAGCTTGCTTCTGTCGAGCTCTGTTTCCTGAAGGATCTGAAACTGCAAAAGAAAGACATTCAGCACTTCGTGAACACGGTTAATTTTCACTTGTCAAAATAACAAAGCTTCAGAAATCGTCTGAATACCTGATCTGGCACTCGCCTAGAGATGATCCAAACGCTTTACAAGGTCTGAACGTCGCTGATTACGTGTCTGAATAAATTGCTGGGTAAACTATTTATGTCAAACTGTTCTTCTCGAACCGTCACAACAAGTCGAAGGTAGTCATAGATGTCAGTCTTCATCAGTGAAGATCTTTGAATAGAGCTGAAGTTTCTCACGGTGTGAAAAATAAATTAAAAACTAAACATAGCATCTTGTTAGCTTGAACTCAAATCAAGATCAGTAATGAAGTCATGTACGATTAAGCAGATCCATATTAGTGTGGTTAGAGAAAATAAAAACTTTATTGTTAAAAAAAAATGAACTGAACCCGTTTAGTCAACATGTAGGAAGAGGCCCACTGTATCGCGTCTCTCTTGAAACACCTACAATTGGAGAAAATGCTCCAGTAGTTGTTGAGATTGAAAGACACGGCTGTCCAGCTCTCAGTTTTAGGGTACACAAAATGATGTTCAGGCTGCTTTGATCAAATCTAAATGTTTGAGCCTTAGAGATAGTATAGAATGACTACCTGTGACAGCTATCTTGCTTGATTGGAGCCTTTGGTTGACAGAATGGATTTGTCCCAATCGGTGCAATACAGGCCTGAGTGAGGGCACAGATCATGTTCCTAACTTTTCATCAACTTGATCAAGAAATTCTCACCATTTAATGACCTCCGTGGACATTTTTGACCTCACCACGAACATTGTCAGTGCCTGTCGCATGCCACTATCTTGTCCTTTCTCCGCTGGCAGAGGCAGGTACGAATAAATCTTGGAATTGGTTCCCGCTGAAATTTGATGTCCAGCTGGATGCTCGGCCGTAAACGGCTCTACGTTCCCGTTTCTGACTTTGTTATAGAAGAATGTCAGCTCTGTCGAATTGAAAAATCTGGCAGAAGCATCAATAACCCAGAAAGCCTTGTGTTTCCGATACATTTCCTAAGAACATTGTACAGTTCGGAATGAAAGCTTACAGCTATGAGAATTGGTTTGAATGCGTAGGTTAAGAGGCTTCTTGTATGATTTGGGTAGGCATCGAAGTTAAAAGGAACAACTTCCAGATTGCATACTGTTTTGAGATCGGATACCTGAGAGAATAATGTCACTGAAAAAGCCGGAAATACCTGTTCCTTCTGGAGCCCGATATCGTAATAGTACAGTTTAGCATCCGTCATTTCCCTCAACTTTAGAATAGCTTCTCTGGACTCGCCAAAATGGTTGTAGGAAGCGTAGGTGACATAGACTACTTCGTTGTCCTGAACTTCACAGAAAACTGACGTTTACTTCGACAGATGTTCATGAAAATTGTAAACTCGTAAGTCATGTAGCCCGTCGCAAACATGCAGTGAAACTTTCCCCTTTCTATGCATACGAACTGTGTTGCATAAAGCTCTTTGGCGATCCGAACGATTCGTTCGGACACATTGTCTCACACAAAAGGTGCTAAGTGGATGCCAACGGGCAGTTTGTTCATCTGCTGAATTCATTTCCTCTTCTTTGCACATCCGGCCAATAAATCGAGAAAACAAATACTTACCGCGAAAGTGGTAATGACGCTTTCATAGTTGTCGTCCATGAACTTGGCTATCTTCATAACTTCCTCAGGAAACTCTTTTCCGTAGACTTCTCGGCCATCCTCTCCTACCGAAATGAAACGATTTCCTTTTGAGAGAGGGACATCAAAATCTAGCGGATCCTCAATTATGACATATCGCCACGGATTTGTAAGAAATAACGGGTAGGCGTCTCTGTCTGTGAATACGATGACACCGAAGAGGAAGAAAGTGAATAGAAACCAGAACGATCTACGCAATCGACTGAGCACCAATGTTGAGAAAGACCGGCGTAGCATTGAATTATACAGGCAGAGAGGGGACGGAATCCGATTGTATTAAGGCACAATTGCCGTTGTTTTGGCTGAACAAACAATTGTGAACATTTTGATCCGTTGCTGTACTGAAATCAGCAACAGTCCTTTAGCGAACTAGCTGTTGAAAGACGACGGCAATCAAAGGCGGCTATGTGAACGCGCTGGCGTAGGGAACGTGGACAGCTGGTCGCTTCCTTCACGAACTTTTTCCATGTCTCAGTTTTACCGTTTTACTGAGACATGGAAAAAGTCAGTTTTAGTAAGATATATGCCAAAAAAAAAACCACTTTCCTTCAAAAAGAATTCTAGTAGGGAATAACCTCTCCTTTCCAGTCGAAATAGCCGCCATTTCTCTCCTCGCCCAGTTCATCGAATTGCTTTTTGAGGCATGATGTCGACTCTTCCACCTAAACTTTTTTTTATTTACAAGTTCCGATAGAGCTACCGAAAGCGGTGCACTGTCTCCACCAATCTTGGTTCTGACCCATCCCGGGTGGTAGCCAGCTGTGAGAATTTCGGTGTCTTTCAGATCGTAGTACATGCATTTGGTGAATGAGTTCACAGCGCTCCAAACTGTCTAAATGACTAAAAAGAATACCTTTACCTTGCTCATTCTGTAAGCCAACATCCCCACAGAAGCATCGACGAAAGTGAGGAAGGAACCATAAGGAGTAATGTCGCAGTCCATGGATCCCATATTGGACGAGATATTGGAACCTTGTTCGCTCTTGGCGGCCTTTTTCAGAAGAGGAAGAAAATACTGGATTCTAGGCTCAAGAGAAAAGAAACTGTAACCTGTATAACAATGACGTGAGAGATAGAGTTGGTGTTCATTTGTCGGATAAGTGCTTCCTGATTCGGAGGCTGGTCTGTACAATAGTCCACCACAATTCCGGCATTGTTGACCAGCATGTTCAGTCCAGACTCTCCGAGGACTTGCGTAACCTAAAACTCTTCAGAAATCAGAGTGAAACTTACTTCTTTGACACACTTCTCGATCGACTTATCGTCATCAATGTCCATTCTTAACAGCTTCAGTCGTTCGTTTTTTAGAGAGTTCAAATCCTAAATTGTCGAAACAATACTTGAAATTCTAGAAATTCAGGTTCCTCGAGATAGGCTGCAAACACACGTTGATACTTGTCATCGTTTAAGAATTCTTTGACCAGACCGAAGCCGATGCCTCGATTAGCTCCGGTAACTAGGACAGTAGACATCTGAAAGACTTGTGGTTGATTGGAAAAATAATAGATAACGAGACATTGAGTCTTGAGAGTACATTTTATAGACAGGCGAGGGACAAACAACAGCTGGGATGTCTTGGGAGGTAAACAGTCTTATCAAAGAGACAAAAACAATAGTCAATTGCAGATGGAAACAGGACAGTGATTCTATGATCGCCTTACTTTCTCTGCAAACCATTTTGATCAAGCTGCTTCGTACCCTCATGTTTTTGTACCCAATCAAACATTTTGATTTCAGAACATCTTCTATCACAATTTTCTCCCTCTGAAGAGATCAAAATTGTACTCGGAGCCGCAGATCGCAGGCGGCAACTTTTGTACTCTTCAAGGAAAAACGTCAACATCCGTTGATCACAATATTGCCTAATTCACAATCTCATCAAACCCCAGTTCCGATTCGAACATTCAAACGCGGGGTCTTCAACACGTGAAAACTCCTCCATTAGGTCCAATTATGAGCCTTGTTCTTCGTCTATTCATTCCAGAGAGAGGCGGATCAAAACTGCTCGGGCCGCCGTCCATCTTCTTTCGAAGAAGGAATGACTGACATGTCTTGTGTCAAATCGAATTTGCCTATTGTTCTCGACTCTCTCGAACAGTTCTACAGTGTTCTCTATGCTCTCCCAACCACGATTTTGTACGGAGTCATCGTCTACTGCTTCCGCAGTCAGTCTCATCTCTACTCGGGAATCTATCAAGATCTCATAACGGTCTCTTCCGTCTGTGTGAGTTTATAATGATTTCTAATCGAAAGTATGGTTCCAGAATATCCTGTGTTGGTGGTTACAGTTCCTCTTTGTCCAATTCTTCGGCTTCTCGCCCTGGTGTCAGTACTGGGTCAATCTTTCTGGAGAATACCAAATGACCATTCCATACTTTATCTACATTTGCTCTCCCATTGCCAACTTTATAGCCTGTTCCGCAATTTGTATCTACCAACTTTTTGCCATCATCTATCCCACGACTTATGAAACGGTACATAGTTTTTCAAAAGTAGACTGGAACTTCTAGAGTTTTCGAAAGTGGATGTGGCTCTTCTATCTACTCCTCATTATGGTTCCAGCCATCTGCAGTCTGCACATTTTGTTCTCAGCGACTCAGATAGTTCCTCTTAGCAATACGAGAATCTACGTCCGAGTCACTCATTACTACGCCTGGATGGACTTTGTAAGTGTTGCAGCATTGACAAAGTAGGAACTCTGAAACGGCAGAGATCATAATCTTCCGACTGTGAAATTGTCAAACAGCATTGAGACAGTTTCAGAGATCTCAGAGGGCATTTCTCGACTTTCAGATGACAACTACCACAGTGAACGCGATCCTCGGGAGTCTGACCTGTTTGATCATCTTCCCCTGCTCCATAATCTCAGCTACCTGTTTCTACCAAGTCAGAAAAAAAAACAATGGTACTGCCAGACTCCGTACCTTCATTATCAACCTGGTCATTTGTGCTTCCACTGTAATTTTTATCATTTTTCAAGTTTGTCAGGTCCATTTGTCTCATTCACACTATTTACTTCAGGTTCTCTTGATGACTTACAAGCTTTTCACGACAGGTCGGGATTTTCTCGTCATCCTGTACGGAATTCGAGGTAGCTTTGATCCTTGATCTTTTGTTCACGCAATGTTTAGCATATGTGGCAGATGTATGCTACCTTCCGATCCCGTGGGTGATTCTGGTTGTCAATCCGAAGATAAGAGGCGCAATCATTTCGGTATTCAGAACGAAGACAAGGACCATGGTTTCTCCGAAACAAACAACTTCCATTTGATGCAAAAAGCGTTGATGACAAGCTACGGGATGGTGCAATTCCGAATAAAGCCATTACTGATTAATTATTGTAATCAGAACGCAGTTGTACATGACTGTGGATCTGAAGATCAGAAACTCAAACCGAGGAGCGGAGGAGTTGAGTGCAAAAGTCATCGTTCCTCGATGAAAGACTTTATTAGCCTCAGGAATAAAAAAAAAAAGGCGTTTTATCATTTGATCGCCTAGTCTTCCATTTCCATCTGCTTCCGATATCTTCGTCTCTGAATGGCTAGATAGCAAGAGAACGTAAACAAGACCACACTGACTGTCGAAGCAGCTACGCACATCAGAAATCCCACCCACCAAAAAGGCATAAGGATTTGTAGGCTTTTTGGATTCTCTGAACTCGTATTCTAAATCAAACAGAGTCTCTCTACCTTCGTCTTTCTCCTGATTGATTTCAAACGTTCGATTGATGACAGAAGACAGGGTTGTCGCATGAATGGATCTGGCTACCATTGGAGGATACTACAGCTGGCTACGCCTAGCTTTAGTTGAAGACCCCTTTTGCTCTATCTCCTCGCCAAATATCCGCTAGCAAATACGCAAATGGGTAAAAGCCATACCAAGAAAGATTAGCTGCTGTGTCAAAAATTACTGTTTTTGTCATCTAGGGATGACAAAAATAGTAATTTTTGTGAGTCGGGGGTCATTAAGGCATAAATTGAAAGAAACAATGCGTAATTGCTCTAAATCAGTCTTCGGAGGGTATTTAAAAGTTTGCAGTTCTCATTTTTTTGCTTACTTATAACTGCACAGAATGCCTATATCTTGCAGCTGTTTACTAGGCACCAAGGGTAACCAAGGAATGCTGGTTTGCAAGCTGGACAGTACGGCTACGAGTTCAGCTAACTTCCTAGTCTGTACGGATGTGCATTGAATTGATTAGTATTTTTAGTTTTTTTTCCAGTACTTCTTCTAAATCAAGTACAGCTTACTTTGGAGGCACTATAGTCTCCAATCATCGATAGAAAAGTTTATTGGCTTCCGATCTTGCTGATCGGGAGCAATTTTTCTGAACATACAATAAGCCTCTCTTCATCTTTTTTTGTGAAAAGTGCTCTCGAAATGCACAACAAGTTCCCACCTCTGCGAGATGATCATTGCTTCCGGCAAACAGGCACTTTTCGCGTACAATATGCTCCGATTGAGGTTGTCTTGCAACACGTATTTACTCGAATCACTTACCCTTTCAGTCCTGTTTCAGTACGTGATTCCAGATTCATCTTGTGTCTGGCTTTTTGACGTCTTTCCCTATATATTGTTGCCCGCTAATGAAAGCAGCTTTCAGAAGTGCCTATTAGACCTCTTTTTCCCCATTCGGTATATTCGAATTTTTTCAACAGCGGTTCTATGGTTTTCTGCGTCCACTCGAAAGAGTCCGTATACTGGGAGGCTTTCAAACAGTTCTACCGTCTTATCTATGCTGTTCCCACTTCCATTTTGTATGTGACTGTCCTCTTCTCGATGAGGCGACAGACCAACTACTACGCTCCCGTTTACATAAAACTTTTTACTATGGCATCCATTATGGCGAGTTTATGGCAGCGACAGGTGAAAATCTCTCTTCAGAACCTCGTAGCCTGGTGGCTCGACTTTTTCTTTACCGACATCCTCGGCTACAACAAATGGTGCCGTTTCTGGTCAGTACTCTCGGGAACCTACTGGTTCACTGTCCCCTTTTTCGTCTCCTACACGAGTGCCATTGGCTGTTTCATGGTCAGCACCTTCATCTCACTCTACCAACTCTCCCTGATCGTCTTTCCCCTGAAGGCTGAAGCAGTGGGTGTTGAACATATTCCAGAAGAACAAAGTTGATTACAGCGTTTCAAGCAAGCTTTCCCTTGGATTGTCGCCCTCATTTTTGTGCTTCCGATCCTTAGCTGTCTTCACATTCTTATCTCGACCATCAACCTCATCCCACTCTCTCCCTTCATGATTTACTTGAGAATTGCTCATGTTTTCAAGGAGCTCGACTTTGTAACAATTATTTTGTTCTTTCTCTAAAGCAAGAGGTTCAGATAACAATCACAGTGACAAACATGATTCTCGGCAGTGTTTGCGTTGTGATCATTTGCATTTCGACACTCGTTTCGGTAGTTCGGTACTGGCAAATTCGGACGAAGAACCATCGAACCGTCAAGCTGAGAATTTTCACTGTCAACCTCTACATGACACTGGCTACTGTCATTTACATCCTCTTCCAGGTACCTGCTCTACTCCAACAGAAATACGACATACTTTCAGGCCTTCATCTTTTACTCGCGAGTCATAAAAGACGACTACAGACTGTTGTTCACTGTTTACCGCTACAGAGGTAGGAACTGATAATCTTATGTTGTAAAAAAAGTTTTTAGGTATCTTCTCGGACATCTGTTACCTCCCAATTCCGTGGATCGTGCTGATAATGAATGTGAGAATACGCAAGTCTATGTTGAGGTTTTGGAAACACAAGAATGCCACGGTGATCAGTGTGATACCTGGGAGCTCGTCTGTTTATTGAGCAATTACTTCTTTGAAACCAAATAAAGTACCCAGGTTGAACTGTCTTTTTTTCATCAACAATCACTCCGAGCAGCAGCCCGATGCGGAGACTGAAGTTCTCAGATCTGGGTTACTCGGGACTACTCCAGATACTAGTCAAGGTGAATAGAGAAAGGTAACTGAGAGTTGATGCGAAAGAGTTGCAAAAGTTCTGGGAAAAAAGTAGCAAACACCTGACCTGACAATGTAGAAGAGTAGAAGGGCAGAAGGCGACGGGAGGAGCATTGGTAGACTACAACAGCAAAGGCGGGGCACAAGCGGGCAAGTGACCTTGAATTGTTTCTGATTTTGTGACAAATTTCGACAAGACAGTCGAGAGCGATAATTATCCTACCTTTACCATTTGCAATAGGCGTCCGTCTGCGACACAAGTCAACTCTAATCTGGGTTAACACTTGACGATGTTTGTGGACTTTTTCTGTCAAGACAATTCAAGCTAATATCTCTATTTTAAATTGTCCTTGCGTCTCTGTCTATCTGTCTGTATGTGTGTGTCTGTCTGAAGCCAATAGAAGTGGGTTAGTAATGTCGGAAATCGGTTCAAAAACTAGGAAGTGGATTCAAAGGGTAACGAAATGGGCCCCCCAAAGGACAAGTTACTGTTTTGATTGTAAAAATATAGTTATTGCTTTTGCTGTTTGGAGAGTTTCTTAATAATGAACGACTCGATGCTCAATAAAATCGCCAACCAGGCGACAAAGCCGGCTGGTGATACTATGTTTTGCAAAAAGAAAATCCAAACTTGCTTTCAAAAAAGCTTCGGTCCAATAATTGTACTTAAGAGTATGATCGAGGATCCCGAATTTCTGCAGTTTTAGCTGAGCATGGCGGCAGTCAAATGTACCAGAATGTAGCGTAATTTTCTCTCTTCAGAAATTATAAGAGAGGGCGAGCAATCTCAGACAGTACTCCTCGTCATAGAAAGTTGCTTGTCGTTCAGACAAGAAGTACAGATGCGTCCGAGTTCACAACCTAACAGCGGAAGCCTGACTCTTTCTTCCCAGTAGCACATTATCTCTTTCTGTTTTTTTCCACTTTCACACGATGACAATCTTCACGAACCAACTTCCTCAATGACAAAATTACTCATGTTTCCATTCAAAGTCTAATCCGATTTCACTCCCTTGATTTCCAGTTCACCTAACTGTAGTCTATGATCTGAGGACATAAGCTGAACAAACGCTTAGTCGTTTCGATGCTCTCCCAATGGGCCGTGATCATTTATGTTCTAGTAAGCTGTCTTACTTTTCATTAGTGATATCGTTCAGTTCTTCTAAAGCTGCTACTGTTGTACGCCTACACCAAGCTGTCGAACAAAGCTCTCGGAGAGAGCACGGTCTCGGTCTTCCTCCTGTAGTGGCCGTGGGTCACGTTTGCCTGTATGTCATCAACCATCTCTCGATGAGCGAGTTAAATATGATTATCCGAAATATTTTCAACTGTCTCTTTCCACTCGCGAATGCCATTGTTCTGCTAATTTTTATGGATAAATTCCGCCTCTGCATCCGAAGACTCTTCGGCTTCAAGTCTAATGTTTCTCAACCAGTATTAATATGATCTCTTCCTCTGACGGAATCTCTTTTCAACAGAACAAATAAACAGTACCTCTTGTTAGATCCTTGAATCCAGTTGATTAAAATGTGAACTTTCCCGCTATAATCTTTCGTAGTCAACAAGGCGTGAGAGCTGTACTTCAGAGATTCGCGTAATCTACATTTACACAGGCTGATGTTGTTCCAGTGGGGCTGTCTCATTGTCTCCGTCTCTTCAGGTTGTTTCAAGCTTTTTGTCTTTCAATCAATAGCTGTAGTCATACTCAATGGCCTTCTTCTCTACGCATTCGTTTGTATTTCAAGTAAAGCTCTGGGATTCTATAAGTACTACATTTTTGCTTTTATCATCAGTGGACTAGCATATTCATTGATCTTCCTCACACATCTACCGGTACGTTTCAAACGAACAAAGAGACAAATGTTTCTACCAATCAACTTCCAGGCAGTCATCATAATCGATGGAACAATGGGTCTTCTCCCAGCTACCCCATTATACTTTGGCAATTTCCATCTGGTCCAACTGTATGTCTCAATTTGTGCCTTCATTGTTCTCTTATTTGTATGCTGCTTCCTCTACAGATATTCCATCCTCTGTGTGTAAGTTTCTTTCAAGTCTTACAAGAGAAGCCTCTCGAGAGACACGTTGGACTTTCGTATCGGGTATGGTGTCATTAGATAGCCCTTGAGATGAGCACTACGGGACATATTTTCAAAATCGTTGACGACCCCCCTACTTGAAGATATGACGCGTTGAAGTTTATGCTCCCCTAGCGTCTCCGCAATAAAAGCGCGCGCTCCGGTTTCTGTTTTTCAGTTTGATTTTTGTCTATCTTCAAGTAGAGGGGTCGTCAGCGATTTTGGAAATATGTCCCGTAGTGCTCATCCCAAGGGCTATCTTATGACACCATACCCGATACGAAAGTCCAACCTGACTCGAGAGGCTTCTCTTGATAGCTGACTCATTCAGAGATCGGCCTCTTCATCAAAAATTGCTATTCGGAGTCAAAATCTTTCTGATCGTTGAACTTATGGTAGCTGACCAAGTCTTCATAATGCTGGCCTTCCGCCCCAACATAGAAGTCTACACTATAATCGCGGAGGAGGCAAAGGCATTCTATAACGTAGATCTGACTGGAAAGGAGTTCATGGCTGTCAACATGACTGTATGAAGAGATGTTTTGAGAATAAGAGTGTTTAGAAAGACCATACGGGGATTATGGTCTATTTGCTGTACAACATCCTAGCCGAGGCAGCAATCACAATTTGCATCGTGGTCTTCTGTAGCCTCAGGATAGTGGGGAGAATCAAAACGGCGGTGATCAGTGAAAACACCAGACGACTTAACAAACAAATGTTTCAGCTACTCGTTTGTCAGGCAAGATCTAAAGTAACCAAAACTACAAAGGCTTCAGAGCACGATCCCCGTCTTCTTCCTCTACTGGCCATACGTCACCTACACTTTTTGCATGATCCTCGGCAAGTCAATGGATGACCATTTGCTAAACCTGAACAACTTTTTCAACAGTCTTTTCCCGCTCTTCAATTCCATTGTTCTTCTAGTCTTTATGAGAAAATATCGTCAATTCATCCTGAAAAAGTTTTCACTTCGAAGAATTGTTCATTTGAACGTTGTGTCGAGTGCACGCGTCACGCATGTGACCTAACATAAACAGTTCTTCTAGACTAATGAGACCAAGATTGCGTACTTCTGGGTATACTAAGTGCTTTGAGCTGTGTGAAAGGGATGTGAACCCACCAAAGAATATCAATTTTTTTTTCGGTTAGTGAGCTTTACAAAAGAGCAAAAGAGTAGGCGGAAGGGCTCAATTTGAATTGGACTATTTTCGAACAGAGGGAAATTACAGGCTAGGACAGTTGGAAAACGATAATTACTGAAATATAAAATCTATCTTCTCACTATACTCACACTTTGGTTCTCGAGAAGCTGCTGTCTCAAAGTTTTATGGATCTCTTTAGTCACTAGCACTGTTTGGACACTTTTAGAGTAATCTCTTGATCTTTCTCGGAATCTCTGACTCTTCCTTTTTTTCCACTGACATTTGCTTTCTGTGTTACTAATCAAAGTTATGTACGACATGACAACTCTCGAAAGCACCTGTTAGATTGACAAATACCTATTCTGCACTCGATGTTCTGTTGCATAAACCATTTTTTTCTCGGGCGGTTCAAAGATTTCATCCAATTGCAGAGACTACCATGCGCCTTGTTCCACAAACGATAACCACCGATTTTTACTTCCATGGATCTCTTGCAGTAGCAATTATCGCTTCATTTTTGTACGTCGCGACAATCTTTTTAATTCTGAAGAACTCGAAAGTCTTTTCGTCTTCCTACTACAAAATATATATTGTGTCTTCAGTTGTGGTAAGTCTCTTTCTTGGAAAAGGTATCAGGTTTCAGAACTTTGTGACCTACTGGAACTCTGTTTTGGCACTCCGTCTTCCAGCACACACATGTCTCACTTGCATGATGGCTCCTTTATTCGATTACATCAGTGGTTCGTGGCCAGCGCGATTGATCTACATGGGTTGTCGGTATTATGGCTGTGTCCAGTACGGAATGGCTGTGGCTATGGCACTCAATCGTTTCACAGCTGTTTTTATACCGATGAGACACAACAGAGTATCTGAAGTTTCTACTTTGGAGTCTTTTATTCAGATTTGGAAAGTGCTTCTCGTGCCGAATCTGATCGTTTCACTGTTCTATCCCCTGATATTCATGTCGGAGAATCTGTTTCAGCCAGCTATGTACCTACAAAACAAAACAACAGAGCTCTATGAGTTCTACACCGGTTTTTTGATCGAACCGAACACCGTCCAGGCGAAAATAACTTTTAACATCTGTTGTGGATCATTTCTGCTTAACTTTTGTCTCAATCTTTGTGTACTTTTCAAAGTCACATACGTAAAATAACTGCTGAACCCCAGTCTTTTCGATTTCAGCAACGAAAAGTTGTCTTGAAGATTCGCGGAGGCAAAGACGAACTGCGGCTGGCTGCTCACAATCTTGTAAGTTTCCTCGGAGAAGCTCTATGTACCCTATCAACGGTAACCTTGCCATTCGAGCACTGACATTTTAAGTTTCTTATCATCTACCCTGGAACAACTTGGTACACTTGGGGAGCTCTGCTGATTCTGCCGTCTTGTGATGTGGTCAGTCTCAGCTCACCCATCATTCTTCTGTGTTGCAACGGGGAACTTCGACGGCGACTCTTCGCTCCCATTATCAGAAAGCCGGCAGTTCTCAGTGTGAACTCTCATTCGTAGACTTTGAAGCAATGTTTTTACAAAATAAACTATTTATTCCATCCAGCAGTGTATGCCAAATGGTATTGTTCCGTCGTGACAGCCTTTGACATTACTTTGATCCCCGTCCTTCTTTTTGACTGCTCTCGTCGATAGATCATCTTTAGAGCGATGGGACTGATGACGCAGAACAAGGGCATTATCTGAAATCATTAGAGTACTTTGTATAAAATGAGATGCTCACATTGTTGGCTGCTAGAATGGTCCTCGCGTACATACTTTCCACCTCGTAGTTTAGCATTCTCGGAATGGTGACAGTCGATGCGCTCATGAAAACCAGAGTCGCAAAGTAGAACGACAGCCAATATGTCAGGGTTCGACACACTGCCAGGTTCTCCCGGATTTGGTATCGTATCTTTACGTTGTACCGTAAGCTGAAATGAGAGATGAGTAACAATTTTCAAGAGAACTGACTTCTTTTCCATTCTCTTGTTGTAATGAATAACTCCGACGAATAATGCCACGAGTGACAGCTCGACTACTGTGGCTAAAACAGCCCACCAACTTATGTCTCGCGCGTTATCTGCGTTGAGAAGGGTACAGTAAGGTACGTATTCCTTAGCTACCGGTCCTTTAGCAGTGAATGTGCCGATGAATACACCCGCAAATACCTGAATACTTTCCTGGTTGTGTTAAAACATTTGACAAACCGAAGCAGCACAAAGGGAGACACCCAATACTGAAGATATATCTTCGTAGGTTTTTAACTTGATCGTCGCTAAGAGTCGTTCGATGACCATTACATTGACAATCACTCCGAAACACATAATGGCCCAATAGGGTGGAATTCGTAGGACATTGCAGAATGTAGGAGATACCAAGACTTCACAGCCATTTGAGGCAGTGAACATCAAGTAAGAATGGGTCCCCTGGAAATGATCTTCTGTCTTTGATCTTTTTTCAGGAATCGGTATAACTTCCTCCATTCCAGGAGTCCCCCTGTATTCACAACCACTCTCACTAATGAGAATCTGGTGTGGGAATATCATTTAGTTGAAAGTCTTTGAAAATCACTTGTTCAAACTACGCTTCTGTTCTATACAGGAATCAAATATTCCCAAATATCTTTCTGCTCGTTCTTTATAGCCAGATAGAAAGAAGTCAGTTGAAGCGTGGGAATTAGTATACCTACCTGCAAAATGGCGTAGAATATAGAATGAACCATATTGGCTATCAGTCCGAGACCAAGAAGCATCTAAACCTCATAAATTGTCTTCGCATGATCGAAAAACACCTGCCCTAATATTTCGATGAAAGTACATATGACTGTAGATTGTTTTGAGTACGAATGGATTAATAACAGTAGCCAAGATGCTTAGGAGAGCTTGGTGTAGAACCACAAGTTTGAAAGGTGTGTTGCTCATAAACGTCTCTCCTCCACTACAGTTCATCTGCAAAGTCTGGTTGAGCAGGCGTTGATAAAAGGAAAGCGGATCGTGTGATATCGGGCGGAAAATGACAAGAATAGCTTTTTGATGAGGTCTTGAATCGAAGTGTCCCGCTCCAAAAGAGCGACGACTACCGAAGTGACCTCAGGGTCTCATTTAAATGGAAATGAACCGGAATCCCAGGAGACTTCCCCATCGAGGAGAAATGAGCTGATGTCTGGAGTTGTTCCTTTTCTGTAGTCTGTTAGTCATTTTTCCACACTCTAGCTAGGTCTAATTATTTCCATAGAGAGAGAGCCGACGCACTGAAAGATGTGTTTATTGAGGAACTTCCGCCTTCTGCGGGGATCCGTGAGAACGGTAGCGTGGAAAGAGTTCCTGTGTTCTCAAACTCATTCTAGTTTAACATCTATAAACAAACAATCGTAGAGGGGGCTACAGTATAGAATACAGCAAGAGTTCACGAAACTCAGCTTAAATATTACAAAAAGGCTTGAGCCGGTACGCGAGTAACAATCTATTTAGTCTGATATATAATTCAGCGTGGTCGACCGACGGAGACCGGACACCAGTACGTGGGTTGAGACCGGGCAGAGTGGACAGTATTCTGGAGTTATCAGACAGTTCATTGTCTTGACTCTAATCTACTACACAAGTTGTGTTCCCTCATCGCTGATCTGTTTGCCGAGACACATCCTATCCTTTTTTCTGTTTATCAACACTCGAGACTACCTGGATACACGAACTTTACTCACGGAGGTCTTCTTGCCTCTCCTTTCAGATTCAATTGAACCGTTATCGACCAAGTCAACTGTTTATTTACTTTTTATCCCATCCAGCTGTGTAAACAAGATAATGTTCTTCGGAAGTGATGGGCCTCGAAATATTTTTGATGCCTTTCCGTCGTCTGATTTGTTCTCTTTTGTAGATTGCTCTCAGGGCGAGAGGATTGACTACGCAGAACAGAGGCATTAACTGAAAAAGAAGAGTTTATGAACAAATCAAAGACTCACGTAGCAAGCTGCCAACAGAGTTCTGGCCTCCATTACATAGACATCAAAATGGACCATCACCGGAATGATATAAGTCGATGCTAGCATAAATATCACCACGGCAAAATGGAAGCTCATCCAGGGAGCGAGAGTTCGACAGACGGCCAGATTCTCTCGTACTTGGAAGCGAACCTTGACGTTATAGCCATGACTGAAATAAATCTTCTACGAAAAAAATAGAAAGAATTACTGCTTTTCCATCCATTTGTTTACGTGAAACAAGGTGATGAAGGACAAAAAGACAAGGGATTCTGCCACCATTCCGACCAGAGCTGACCAGGTGATCTGACGAGCATTCCCGGAATTGATCAGGGAACAGTAGGGAACGTATTCGGTAGTCATTCGTCCCATTATAAGAAAACCGAAGAGCAGAGCTCCGGAAAACTGAATAAGATCTTTGAACGAAAAGGAGTAAAGTACCGAAAATAAGCAAAGGACAATTCCGAACACGGTCGAGATATCTTCGTAAGTTTTGACCCTGATCGTCGCGATCAACCTTTCAAAGACCATTGCATTGTTTACGGCCGTGTAGCACATCATCGAGAGCCAGGCAGGTATCCGGAGAGAGTTGCAGAATACTGGAGGGACCATCAGATCGCAGCCAGACACGGCAGTTATCATTAAATAGGAGTGTGTTCCCTGAACTCCTTTTTACCGGTTTAAAGGAATTCACCTGTATAATAACGTAGAAAAATGAATGGACAATGTTGACTATCACTCCCAGGCCGAGTAACATCTGAAAATGTTGTCCATTGAACAAGAATAACAGCTCACTCGGATGTTTCGATGAAAATACATCTTGCAGTATATAGTCTTGAGCACAAATGGATTGAACACCAGAGCAAAGGTACTCAACAGAGCTTGGACAGTGACGATCACCTTGAAGGAGGTATTATGAACAAACGGGTCTCCCAGAGTGCAGTTCATCTGAATCTCTCCAAAATTTGACACGGACGCTTGCGCGGAGAGGTGCGTGAAAGGCTTTGCAGGTGTTGTTTGTTCAGGCCGAGTCGAAGAGAGACAGATGCCACGCGAAGGGTGAAGACTTGACCGACCGATTGGTCAAGGATTCGTCACACGCGTCACAAAGAATTTGCATAAAATGCAATTAAAGCTATCTGGAAGGAGCGTGCGGAAGCAAACTGGCGGTCAGAAATGTCGCAGAAAACGGATGAACAGGTGCTATTCTACACACGTAGGAAGCAGTGGTCGGAGAACACTATAATACGAGTTTTGAGGATTCTGATAAACTCTCTCTACAAATCACAGAAAAGAAACGCTTAGCCGGGATGACGCCCCTGGGAAAGAGATGAAATATAAAACCAGACTAAATGCACGTTTGGGAGCTAAATTGGAGGAGGTGTGACTCAGAGATTTTGGGTAAACATCCCAGTTTCTGTTCGTGTTTCAGTATGAAAGATCCCGCTTCCATTACTGACAAGTATGTGAGAAACTTGTTTTGAAGTGTTTGTAGAAGTGTTTGTAGCAACTTCGAGTTTGATTTGTTGCTTCACTGTTCGACGCCAGTTCATCTTTTGAATCAAGTCTGTTCAAAAGGTGTAAAGGAAGTGACTGCAGTGACCTTTTCATGGCTACTAGCCCCGTTTTGTCGACATTAGACTGGTTCCAGGCTAATCTTATGGTCTCTTGGTTGATTGCGTCACGCAATTCTTGAGCTCAATTGAAACTGTTGGAATATTTTGATTCTGAACGGGTAGAAGAGGCAAAGGAAGCCAGTACAGAGATCCCAGAGATTGAAGAGGATAATTTACAGATTTTCTTGCTTGGATTCGAAAAGTGCGCGCCATCTGAAATAGATGCAAATCTGGGAGTCTTTCTGACAGCTTCTCCATGAATCCATGTTCATCGTCAATACGGTTTCCCTTGTTTGTTTGAACGCTTTTTTGTGCTCTTTTGTGCGACGACCACACCCGAGTCTCCAGGCGGACTCGGCGCCATCCCGCTGATGAACACTGTCGTGTCGTGTTCAGACGAGAAAAACTGATAGAGAGCTGCTTAAAAAGGACCGAGTTAGCTGAACTTGAGCGGTCTAAGAGATAAAATACTTCTCGCGCCAATAACACTGTAGTCTTTGTCTGGAATAACTGTTTCTCTTACCTTGTCTGTAATCCCTTTCAATTGAGCTTTAGCTTCTTCTCTCTCCTCCTCAATTCAGATTAGAGTCATCTATATCATACTAACCAGCCCTTGCTGGGTAAGCCATGCTGTCTTGCACTTTCTGTCCATTTTGTGCAAGCTCAATACGAAAAACCAGATCTAAGATCCCAGTTCATACTCGCGTTGTTAGGCGCTCTTTATAAATCGGACCCATTTGTACTATGTCCTTTGCTATTTTGACCAATTTCAATTACCGTCTCCTGACCCGGTTGGTCTCTTGCGACCACACGTCTCTCTCCCATGGTAAGAATTTTAGAAGCGAATAAGGCAGGCGGGGATAATCGCTGACCTGTATCATTTACAAATTCGCGCTTCAATAGCTTTATTACGCTCTATTCAGCTCTCTGGGGATCAAAAGAGCATAATTTGTGACGTGAAGCTCTTTGCATACGTGCGTGACCAATTAGTCTAATCCGTCCTTACTAACCAGATTTTTCTTTGTCAGAGTTTGTCGAACATGGTCTATGTGGGCAAAAACATAGGTTGATGCCGGTGACAAAGGCAAATTACTAGTACTTTTGTGAAAATGAGTGAGAAGCTCCAATATCTCACAAAGTTCCTGAGCGCGCCTCTCCAAAAAAAAACTTTGTGCGCTTCGGACTGTCATCTCAGGCATTTGTGAATACTTCCAACAGATATCCATAAGCCATTCCTAACGCCGCTTCTATGATGACGTCTAATATAACGCGCCCAACTTTGACCTTCCAATCTATCTCCTATTCCGAACCAATCTTAGTCTTTCCCAGACATCGTATGCACAATTTTCTCACACCCTTACACCAACCTATAAATATGTGAGGACACGTTTTGTTTAAACGACGCCTCTGATTCATCTTTGAGTCTGTCCCTTTTTCTTTTTGTTTTTCTGGACTCACTGCGACCAACGTATAGATTGCTGAACGTTTTCGTGAAAAGAAATCATTCAGTTTTCCTATCGACTTTTTTGATGTGACAATTTCCTTGTTGTGACTGGAAAGTGGGGAGAGACAAATTGTATGCAGAGATCATGTTGGTGCTGCAGATCTCTGTCTTCCGGTATTCATCTCACTCTCTCAGTCTCTCTTTCTCGTCTCAAAATTTTCCCAAATCCGTTCCAAAGCTGTTCAGGCGCTCTTTTTTTATTTGGATAGTTTCTAAAGTAACTAGAAGAATAGACCACGACAACCAGTTGAGTCATTTGTTATTCCAATGGCTCGTTGTTCATCCTCCCTATTCTAACATAATGTTTCGAACGAGATTTGCTGGGACTGAAACTGACTCAGAGACTGTTTTTAGCTTTCGTTACGGGTCCATTTCATATCAAAACAGTGTACTTGTCCTCATTTCATCCATATATCTTGCAGGTTTGAAGCCTACAGTTAACAATTAGGAATCGACCTTCACGCAATACCACCGTTCTTTTGCAGTCTGTTGAAGTATTCTGTAACATACATTCCATAATCGACGATTGAGACCTACAAATCGAATTTCCTCCAGTACCGAAACCTAAAGCTATTATGTACTGTAGTAACGTTCCCAAAGTGCAGATAACTCTGCCTCTGATTCTTCTTCAACCCAACATTTTGTTACCTATCCTCCCACCTTCCTTCAATAATCTACTAATCTAACTGAATCCTGTTGACATCAGTAATTCATTTTGTCAAAGTTGTGTACCCAGGCTTATCCTTTAGCTAGTGAGGCTGGTCCGAAAACATCTAGCACATCTTTTTCCTTCATTTTTGCAGATTCCGCTCTAACAATTCTGTCTTTTTCTTTCTTTTGTCTCAGTATCTCTACGTCACACTTTGTAAAGTACAGGGATTAGCCCTTCCTTTTTTACCACAAACGTCTGATTGATTCGATTATGCCATCGGAAACGGCAACATCTCTAACTTAACTACACTTCTATTGAAATGTACACAAGCTTTGTAACTTCAGGTAATATGGCATCGGCCAGCTGGAATGATGAAAAAGAGTCAAAAGCCGAGGTTGATCTGAAGGAGGCCATCAATAACATCAAGTGAGGTTGAAGGGAAAAGACTGACTAAGATAGTTTCAGATCCCATGACGAAACCATCAACGTGTATTCACAGGTATTCGGGTCGGAAAAACAGAAGGGGTGAGTTAGCTGTTTTCCTGATCAGACAAAAGGATTCATTGTAAGTGCTCCCTGCAGTAGTTCTGACCTGTTGGCTGTTCGTTTCGAGCATCTGAAAAACATCAGGACACAGGAGGAACAGCGAGCCAGTCATCTAACCCAACAGCTCTTTTCCGGTCAGGACCTCTTCAAGAAATAATGCCATTCTGTGACGATCTCACAACCTTGCCTTCTGTGTCCCATCACACATCTCTGACGCGTATCTGTAAAGATTGTAGCACATACTGGTCCAAATAAATCATCTTTTATCGTGGAAGCTCAAAAGATTGTGCTTCTTCTGATAGGCAGCAACTCGTCCCTTATGTTCTCCAAGGATGACAAAGGGAATGTAGAGCATCTTGAAAAGCCAGTACGGGAACAAGGCACCGATGGCGACCTGAAAAACAGTTCTGCAAAAGTACCGTATCTACCTGGGCATCGTGCTGCACGCAGCCTGTTACAAAGTCGCTTTTACCAATTAGGTTGACAGCTTGACGAGCGAAGGTATCGGTAGTAACCACCAAAAAGTTATTAGCCTCGCTTTCTTCATACGCAGCTGCCTTTGTGGCGACGAACAAGGGAGCCAGACACTAAAAACTGCAAGTTTGAAACTGGTGTAGCCCATACTTGAATCTTGACGTTCGACTTCCTATACTCGTCGCTGAGGGCATCGGACAGGAAGGAGAGAGCGGCTTTGCTGGCAGGATAACTGCTCAAGTAGGGCATGGGACGCCAACAGGTAAAGGAGGAAACGTTGACAACCACACCCTTGTCTCCCTTGATCATTCCGGGCAGGACCAGCTCGAGCATCTGAAAAAATAATGGGAATCGAAATAAAAAGGAACCTTGACAGCCGCCATAAGATTTACTTGCAGGATTTCAGAACAGAGGCCTGGTCGGTTGTCTGTCAAAGTTCCGATCGAGTTTGGGGCGATACCAGCACAATTGACTAGAAGGACCTCATTTCTTTTGGAGACTTTGTGCTTACCTAAGATTCCAACATCCAGGAATTCTAGTTCTTTCGGAAGAGCTGATAGATTGTCCTTGGCAAAGTCAAAGATTGCAGTTTTCACCTCAGCCCCGAATGCTTTCTCTAAAGTTTGTCCAATTGCATGAATATGAGCGACAACCAACTCAGATCACTTTTAACAGCATCCAACTTGTTAGCATTTCTTCCGAGCAGATAGAACTTTCGAATTCCACGGGTTCGGGCCAGTTCGAACACATAAGCCTTGCCAATTCCATCAGTAGCACCAGTACAAACTAGAAACGATCTTTTAAATGGAACAAAGTTATTAATGCCAGTCCAAGAGTTCTTCAAATGGTCGAGACTGTACTGAGGCAATATGTAATGAACCAGGAGCGATTTGCCCATTATCCAGCAGGCTTTGTAGATGCGAATGATGATGTAGGCAGAGATAAACCAGGTGAGGAGTTCGAGAAAAGTGTACATTGTCTGAAAGTGTTTGGAAATGAATGGTCAAGCGGAAAGAAATCGTCCCAAAAGACTGCAACATAAGAAGGTGTTGCGGTTCCTCTAAAAGGGCGCGCTCAAAAGAAACGGCAGAGAATACCAATTAGTTTGCTTTTCATACAGTGGGAGCAAAATGAGCAGAAAAGAGATTATTTTTTGGCTCCGCTCACAGCGAGGATTCCAAAAACCATCCGAAAAGTAAACATCTCTCGCAAAACTAGAACAAGGAGTACAGGAGTCAATCGGCTTTGTATGTTAACGGAAATGTTTTCAAGCCAAACTTCTGGTTAACACCAACTGCCATTCAAAAGGTCTTCGAGCTCTGTGCGATAAGATCTGGAACGTGTCAATTTATCACGGAAAGTGCAAGAACGGTCACACCTGGAGCGACAAGTACATGGACACCAGTCACTTTTCGTTATTTAACGTCTTTGTCTCTCCCAAGCAGAACAAGTCAGCATGTCTCTTAACGGAAAAGTGCTTGCTACGAGAATGTGAGGGGAGTTTCACGAGGAATTGGTAGAGGAATCGTCTTGCAGCTGGCAGAGAAAGGATGTACAGGGTGGCTCATAATTATGTTGACAAGGGGCACCCGCGCATTTTTGTTTGATAATGTTTTTTTACTATATTTCCATTTTTTTATGCATTATAGGTTCTAACTTTCAGAATGACGGAGCCGTCGCCCCATCGTGCATCAATCGTTTCACTTTATCGTGAGGGAATACCGGCATGCGACATTTCGAGGCGGCTAAATGTATCCAGGCAACTTGTATCGGCGACAATTTCAAGATTCAAATCTTTGGGAAGCCATTCCGACCAAACCGAAAGCTGTAGACTTGTTTCTGTTTCAGCCAAAGCAGTTATCAAGAACGTGCACGAACGTCTTCGTCGCAATCTGGCAAGCTCTATCCGCAAGTTGTCAAAGGAGATGTCCATTTCCTGAACTTTGTTGCAACGAGTTGTCAAGAATCGTCTAGCGATGATAGCGTACAAGCAGACTAGAAGCCAATTTCTTTCTGTTGCCAGACTGATGTCCAAACGAGGCAGAGGACTGATTGTCAACTTGTCCAGTTTTGAAGGAATCTTATAAGTTCAATCTGTAGACTGCATGAAGTGTCTTCACCCTATTCAATACACCAATTACTAATGTAATCTGGAAGGCTGAATGACAAGGGAGACTGCACAAGAGTTAAAGGTGAGCTTTTGCTTTGCGAGAAGCGTCTGTTTTAGGAGCAGAACATTACAGTTGTCAGCCTGTATCCTGGCGCTGTCAAGACGGAAATGTTCCCAACAATCTCCTTGTTCACTGAGTATTTTGTTTATATAAGATCAAAAAAAAAAAATTGTGAATTTGTTGGAAAGGCAACTGCTGCGTTGGCTTGCTACGAGAATGTTTATCTGATGACTGGTCGAGCTCTCATGACCTCGATCTAGCCAAGAAATACGGGTACCGAGAACAGAACAGTATGCTTCCATACAAGATAAATGGCTGCCTGAATTCAGGTCAACTACCTCCAAATTTGAGAAGTCTGAAGGACTTGTTGACTCTTGGAGGCAGTCGGAAACTTGAGAAACGGATGCCTGAATGGATCCTTGTGCCCGGATAGCTTCTTTGGATGTCGATGAACATTATGTGTATGCCTGAATATTGTGATATCAAGAGATGAAACAAACGAACACTTTTCTACCTAAACTTCAGCTGGAAAACTGTGTCCCCTTTTTGCCAATCAAGCTCCGTTAAATCTGATGTCTTTGTAGCTGTTTTCACTTCTTCATTCAAAGATGTTTCCAAGACAAAGAAAATCAATAGACTCATAATTTCTTGATTCAAATGTTTACGAACAACTTTTTGACTCCTATGTTCCTACTCTTGCAACTTATCCAGACGGCTCCATAGTTCAAGAGCAATTGAATTTCCGTTTGGTAATTACCAAAAGTTCCGACGAGAGGACGTACAATGGTGAAGATATACACTATGACGAACAAGTTATGTTTGAAACAGTTGAAAATGCCACGTTCTGTTGCGAACCTATCCTTGCTCTGAATGATCAGCGAATGGTCTAGAATACATGAAGCAGCCAAGTCTTAACAACAAGGATTTCAAATGGAGAACATGTTTTGGTTCTAAATCAACAATAAACAATTACAAAATGATCTAATATTTGATTAATGTTTTTATGCACGGCTGTAAAAAATCACATTTTTGTAGTCCAGGTACTTGCTCGTCTTCCCAGATTCAGATTAGTTGTAGGAGCCACCAGCCCTCTCTTTCGGTTTCCCCAGTACATCACAAACCCATCGAAAGTGAGATGTACGAGCCAGAGGAAGATCCCGATTAGGAACTGATACGAGAGGTTCGAGCTCCAAGTGACAGCGAACATTCCGGCCAACATATCGATAACATACAACAGATCCATAATAAAATTTTGGATCAACATCCGAAGATTCTGCCTGTGCCGTCGTTTGGCTGTCGAATCAAGACTTTGAGACCCATTTCTGATCAATGTAAAGTTCTTTTTTCTCGAGACACAGTTTTACCATATCTCTTTCCAACTTCAGGAAAGTCAAAATATTGGCTGTCGAATCAATTTTTGAGAGTTCCCACTGACGAAATCAGAAACATGATATAGAGCAGGAAAACGTTTAGTTCATAGGCACATTCCGATTCCGGCATCCAGGTGATCTTTTCCATGTCGGAAGAAAGGACGAGCTTCTGTATTGAGATGGTAATGTTTAATTAAGGAAACTTACAACAGAGTCGCTGGTTCTAGCCATCCCACAACACAGAAGCCTCTGACTATGAACAAGTCTGTTTCGTGCAAAGACAGACGCTCTACCTCCAGTAGAAGAAAAATGTCGACTTGTATTTGGAACTTTTCAAAAGATGAACTACTTTTCCATTAAGAGCTTTCCATTCCCAGCAGACCGACAATAATGGAAAAGGTTTCAGCAAAGATTCGAAGAGCGGTAGCCATATTTCTGGAAGTCCAAAATGAAACAAACTATTGCCACCGTGTTTCAACATTCACTACTGAAAAGTCTAACGGTCACTAAGAAAACAAGTTCAACTGAACGAATTATAAAAAGAACAAAAAGAATTTGAGACTAATGAAGGTTTACGAGACGAGGTATCCGTATTTGGAAGGACGGCTCTTCCTGATAGGAAGATCCCGGTCTGCCTTTTTCGAAGCCCACAGAGTCTAATTGCTAGACCCAGGCATATTTCGCATATGCGTGCAAAGAAAACTAAAGGGTAATAGGAAATAGTCGACTTTTAAATAGGTTTATCAGGGAGATCATGAGGTATTAGGAGAGGGCGTCCCACTCGTTTTCAGTCTGCTTACACTGGTAGTCTGCACCTTGTTCTCTTTTGATCGGTTGTACCAAAACATTACGAATCTGTAAACGTTTTGCATTTCAAGAAAAAAAAGAATTGTTTACCCATCGATAGTGATGTGAACTAGCCACAGAGATGTTCCAACAAGAAACTGATACCAAGGATCCGTGCTCCAAGCCACTGCGAAGACTGTGGCCAACATGTCGATTACGTAGAGTAGATCCAGAATGAAGTTCTGGATCAACATTCTGAGATTCTGCTTGTGTCGTCGCTTGGCTGTAGAATCGATTCTGGACACACGTTTCTTGACAATGTTTGTTCATTTCCAAAATGCTGACTTACCATATCTCGAGTCAACATTACGAAAGTGAAAAAGTTGAGTACAGTTCCCACCGAAGAGGCCAGTAGAATGAGATAGAGCAGAAAGACGCTAAGATTGTACGCACAGTCGGATTCGAACATCCACGCGAGGTTTTCTAGATCGTAACGTTGGGAACAGTTTTCTGAAGCTACCGGTTGACAACAGCAAACTATCACAAACCATTGACAATGCCATAGAAACACATCGATGCTCCAATGAGAGAGCAGATTATTTGGGACACTACTGTCAGCCAAGTTCCTTTAAAAGATTTAAAGTTCATCGGGAAAAAGACAGCTGTGAGTCGGTTGATAGTCATGCAGAAGGAGAGGAGAGGGCCGATTCCGTAGGCCCAGTAGAAGGCAAACTGAAGGAGCCAGATTTCAACAACTCGTGGAAAAATAAATGTATTCCTAAGAAATGTTCCCGTGCTGTACCCTCGCAACTTACAGCAAAGTCATGGGTCCAATCCATATGATCACAACAACGAGCACTAAACAGTTCCAGAAGCCTCTGGCTCTAAAAGACGGAGTTTGTTTAAAGGAAAACAAGCGTACCTGCAGAAGTAAAAGTAGGCTGACTTATAATTTGTTCGTTTCAAGAAGTGTACCACTCTTCCATTGAACAACAATCCAAGAATACCAACTACCACTGTGAAATAGCCAGCGAAGATCCGCAAGGCTATGGACATTTTGTTTGCTGAAAATGAGTACAATCTTTTATGGAAAAGGTGATAATGCAAGTGGCCACGAACAAATCCGGAACTTGTAAAGAGGTTGTACTTGCACCTGTTAACATAAATAGGGTTACTTATGCAGCAGCTGGTTAAAAGTTTGTGCTCTGAACAGACCAAAAAGTTCTTATTGAGCGTGAACGTGGTCTTCGGCCATTATTTCCAGACGGGAAATATGCGAGAAGGAAATTTACAGATACTCTAGGATTATGACATTCTATAGAGGGTCATTTCTGGAAGTGTAATCGCCTAATTGAGAAGAAAACTCTCTTCTCTAACACAACCAGAAAAACTTGAAATATTCCAACAATAGTCTGTAAACATTCTTGTAATAGACTACTACTAATTGATCAAATCAGATAAACGATATCTCTTTGTATATACCCCTTCCTATGTCAATAGCTAACAAATTGTTGTTGCACTCAATAACTTTATTCGAACAATTGATTATGAGGTGCTACGGTGCAACGTCCAGCTCGCCTGTCTGATACTGGTAATCTTTGTTTTCTGCACCTTTCTCCGATTGCACCAGAACATTACAAACCTGAAGACTCGTTACGATGACGCAAGTGTACTCCTACTTACCCATCGAAGGCGATATGAACGAGCCACGAGAATGTGCCTACAATGAACTGATACCACAGAGCATCGTTCCAGTACAGGGCGTACAATCCACAGATCATGTCAATAATATACAGTAAGTCGAGGATGAAATTCTGGAGTAACATCCGAAGGTTCTGCTTGTGTCGTTTTTGAGCAGTCGAGTCGTTTTTTGAGACGCGTTTCTGAAGCTACCATTTGTCTTTTCAAATGTCCCCGGTACCATATCTCTAGCCAACTTCAAAAATGTCACTACGTTAAGAAAGGTTCCGGAAATGGAAGTGGAGAGAACGATGTAGAGCAAGATCATGCTCAAAATAACTGCACAATCTGACTCGGGCAGCCACATCAGAGTGGGAATGTCGTAGTAGTAGGCGCAATTTGCTAAAGATTCAGATATTATCTGTTTCTGTACTAAACATACTTGCAATACTTCCGTACATGAACATTGGAACCGTTATTAAGCAGCATAGGAAGAGGACAATAAACTTCAGTTTCCTCCCTTTATAGTTTTTGAAGTTCAAGGGGAAGAAAACAGCTATGAGTCGGTTGATTGTCATGCAGAAAGAGAGTAGCGGACCCATTCCGTAGGCCCACATATAAGCGAACTCGGCTATCCAGACGTCCATGATATGCGGAAGAAAGTATTTGTTACTAGAGAATTGTTTGGTGTTTTAAGGAACTCATCTTACACTAGTGATATTGGTCCGGACCAGCCGACAACGCAGATCAGGAGACAAATGTTGCAAAAGGCTTTTGCTCTGAATCGTGAATAAGGTCGGAAAAATTCAGATATACCGGCAGAAGTAGTAGAAAGCGGTCGTGTACTTTGATGACTTCATAAACAGTACTACCTTCCCGTTGAAGAAAACCCCAAGTAGACCAACTATGATTGAGAAGCAGCCGGCAAAGATTCCAAGATAGTTGATCATGTTTCTCACTGCAAGATGGAACACGTGAAAAAGAATACAAATGTAGACTTCAAACCGCGTTCACTACTTCGCGTTTAGTGAATCAGAATGCGAAAGTTCAAAGAATTGAAAGGGATGAGGCAGCATGTCTGATCAACTGGAAACAGCTTAGAAAAATGTGATCTCGATGAGTTTTCCCTAATAACTGGAAACGTGTTCAGTAATTTCCGGAGAAAACTGAGCTATCGTAACCTCGCTACATTTTACATGCAAGAAGGGTTAAAAATTTACAGCTGGAAGTAAGCGACATAGAGTGTTGTGCAACATTTCGATTCAAATTGCGTTCTCTGAACAAGAATAACGAATTTGATTGGTCTGGAATGTAAAGAAATTGCCATTTCTGTTTTCCAGACTAGATGCATTTGTCCCAGACATGAATTCCAGCAAATCGAATCGTACGAGGACAAAAATGCGTCCATCATTTGGTTTGAACTCTGTATCAATATGAAATGAATGAGCTTCTTGAACATCAGGAGACAATTACGAGCAGTTACTATTAGCAGTTCCTAGGAAATCCGTTCTCAGATAGGAGCTTTCTTTTCAGGAAAGTTGTTCGTAGGGCAGACGGTTATTATAAGAAGATAGTCTATTGTGAATTGAGAGTCTGTATGCGTCTATCCTACGATATATATTACCGTTCACTAATGGTTCGAATACTAGTTTATTGGTTGGGGTATAGAGAGATATAGAAGGTGTTACATGATTACAGCGAGGAAGCCACACACTTACATACGAACACGCGAGCACACGAGTCAAAGGGTCCTCCTCTTGGAGGCGGGGAATCTGGTCAAAAGGTCGGGAGCGACAAAAGTCTTGTCTGCAGGGTTCTTTTTAAAGGAACTAATTAAATTTCGTGAAAGAACGATCACAATTTCCCTTTCGGATGTAAATTTATCTCTGACGATCTCTGACATCAGCACCTGCTACACCCCAGGAAAGCAATTTGTGCTGAACTGGCGTTGGTAGCAGAGGGACTTCGAAAGTTAGTCAATGGAAAGGTGAAGATACGAAAAGGCGAGTGTAACCAATAACTTTCTTCGAGGAATCGATCTAAATATCATTTGAAACATTGAAAAAGTCCTCTTATCCCGTACTATTTTGGCGGAGAGTTCTGTTTTTATGCACGGGCTATATTTCCATTTTATACTAGAAGAAAATTTTTTTTAGATACACGGAGGTAGAATGTGCGCTGCCGTATCATCTCGGCTGCTTTCAATATCTCGAGATAGACGTTTACAATTTATTTCACATATCAAGTGTTCGATCATGGAAAGTATTCATAAGACAACACCCGAACTAGCACCAGCTCTTTTCATAGTTGTTGCTGTTATTCTGTTTCTCTCTCTTCTGTTGTACCAGTACATAACAAACCCGTCAAGCGAAACATGAGTCTGCCACAGAGCAGAGTTGACCAAGAACTGATACCAAACATAGGGTAACCACTGTGGAGCGTAGATCCCTCCTAACAGGTCGATGACATAGAGAAGGTCTTGAATAAAGTTCTGAATAAATCTTTTTTGATCATCTTCTGTTGTTTCTACCTGGATTAGTAGCAATCGGTTTTTTCTCATTCTCATTATTAGGGCAGAATCGTTGAGGATTATTTGCTAAACCGAAGTACTCTTTTTGGAACTCCCAACCTACCAGATCTCTGGTAATTCTCAAGAAAGTGAGACTGTTGACGAAAGTTGACACGATCGTCAGGATGATTACAATGTAGAGGAGGGCAAAATTGGCGGCTTGGGCACATTCGGTGACTGGAAGCCATGACAAAGTCTCGAGGTCGTACTGGAAAGTGCATTCCCCTAAATTGGTTTTTTTTTTCATTTCACCCTATTTCAAAACAAACCTTTAACGACGCCATATAGAAATAGAACGAAGGAGATGCCAAAACAAACCGTCAGTGATACCTAAAAACAGGATTTCCGCCTTCAAAGTAGCTCTCACAATTGTCGTCAAATGACCCTTATGAGTCCGGAACTTCAGCGGATAAAAGACGGCCAGAAATCTGTTGATGGTCATACAGAAAGTGATCAACGGTCCCATTCCATAGGCGCCCATCAAGCTAAAGTTTCCGATGAAACCGTGAATGAACTCTGGCAGGAAAAGTTTGTTTCTGAACCGTATTTATAAAACGTTTCACTGTTAGACTCACATAACAGTAGCGGGACCTGCCCAGAAAAGACAGGCGAATAAGACGATAATATTGGCTATTGTCTTAGATCTGGTGATGCTTAAGTTTTTAGGAACAAGAAAATCTGTAACCTGCAAAATATATGGAATGCTGAGCGGTAATACGACTTTCGAAGCATGTAGAAAACGTAGGCATTCATACCGATTCCAACTATAGCACCCTGGAAGCGATCATTCTTCCCACAAAAAAACTGACAACTTACCAAAATCATGTACAAGGAGGCGAGTATTCGAGTAACATCCATCTGTTGGAGGACGTGACTCTTTACTGACATAATGTTTTGAGAAGGATACCCACTATTAGGAGTATTGTCTGTCGGGCCTGACGACAAGCTGACTCAGTGCAAATCTCGATGTTCTTCAACGCAGCACATAATTTGTATCAGATGGGAGGAAGAAGTGACTGATCGGGGAACAAAAGTCAAAAGGGTTGTGCTTTGTGGGTGGGAAAGTAGAAAAACGATTAAAAAAAAACAACATTGCAAGTTCATGGTAAAGTCGTCCAATGATCGCTTTTGGCTACCACGGGTACTTTGGAGCAGCGTGAGAACAGAACAAAAGTGTCCACAGAACTGAACACTGCAGCATGAAATAAGTGTGGGTTCGAAACTCAAAAAGGTTAATAGTCTGAGCTGGGCGCAAAGAAAACATAAAAATGTGAATGTAATATGGACTCGAAAAGAAACAAAAACGTCTTCTGGAGATATGGGGAATTGAACCCCAGACCTCTCCCATGCTAAGGGAGCGCTCTACCACTGAGCTATATCCCCAACGAGTGCGCTCTGAAACCGTGGCATTAACATAGGGAGAGACAGGTTCCTGATGAAAATCGACAGGAAAAATGCAGTTTCAGTTCATTCCCCGCTCTATTGTCCATTTTCCACAACTTTCTGACGACACCATTCATTTTTCAATACATTTTCATGACAAAAAGGCACTTTACTAGCTGAAAGACTTGAAAAAGTTGGTACAACGATTAGAAATAACTCTGTGACAGAGATTGAATCAATCCGATTTTACTCTAGCGGACGGTGTTAGCATTTTTCTTATTCTAGCTACTACTTTGTACGACATGTAGACTGCTGAAAAGAATAAGACAAGCATAACTGCCACAAGGTCCAGGCAGTAGTACAGAAAAGGGTGCATGTCAGCTTCTGCCAGGTTCAACATCTGAAAGAGCTGTCCTTCTTACAGAGAAATATACGAACCTCGTGAAGACCAGGATTGCTGGTAGCGAACTCAGCCCATTCCGCAAAACTCTGTTTGGCCTTTTCTGGTTTGTCCGCCATCATTTTGGCAATCTGCTGGGTTTTCACTTTATAGCTGAAACATGAACGTTCAATCAAACAGAACAAATCATGCCTTGGCTCATGAAGAACTTTGTCAAGAGCTGCGATAAGCTCGGTTGACGTGAAAGTTACTTTGTCTACTTGCACCCCCATTCCAAGCCGGACCACTGAAGTAAGTGAAAAGAATTTCATCAAATTTTGTGGCCAAATATCACTTAATATCGCTTAACTGTTGTTTCTTTGGTGATCTGCCCAAGCACTTCGCGTTTCTTAAAAGTCTAGAAAACGACTCATTAACTCACTGGATCTGGCATTGAACCCTTGATCAGCGAAAAGAGGAATAGCAACGGTTGGAACTCCGGCGGCTGCAGCTTCCAGGAAAGAGTTCAATCCCGCATGGGTTATGAAGACTTTCACTTTTGGATGGTTTGAAATAAATCATTATGTGTTTGTCTTGAACTCACTCAGCAAATCCTTCTGTGGAAACCATTTGACAAAGTGCACATTCTTGACTCCTTTGAAAGTGACATTATCCCCCGGCTGCGGCTCGTGTTTCCAGATGAATGTGTAGTCCGGAAAAGCTCGGAATGTTGCGGCCAGAGCGGTCTTTATTCGTTGGTTGACCCGATGACTGGGCACCTGGACAGGATGACCTTTCCAAACTTTCTCACCTGGGTTCCGAATGAAAAGATCACCACTCCATTAGAAGACGAGTCGAGTATTTTCTCGAACTCCTAAAGTTCACTGAGGTAAATCAAGTGAGCACGCACCTCTGTCAGTAGCTTCGAAGGCTTGAGACCAATTCCACCAATATACCTCACTTTGTGGCTGATTGTCCTCGGTGTTTCAATAATCTCATTCGAGTTGATAAAGGTCAAGTCGTAATTCCGGATGATGCTGTAAGTGTCCGGGAAGTCTGGACCGTATACAGCTCGCGAGAACTCTGTCTGTAAAGCTCCCATATTTGAGAATAACACCTCGAAAACGTCAAAGTATATCTTACTACAAAACATTTCCCACGCCTTGCAGAACCGCGTAAGTGACACTCACACGATCATACGTGACTGTAGGAAGGTTTTCCGCAGTTCGACTTGATATTTATAGCCAAGCTGTACTTTGCTCACTTCAATCTTTTCAAACACTTTCTTACCCGAGTTATTAAAACATACCAGTCGATTGAGGGCGACAGGTCTGTAGTAAAAGATGTACTTTGTCAAGTAGATCAGTCTTCCAATTTTTGACCAGAGACTGAAACTTCCATGGTGTGGGTCGAAGTTCTCTGAAAGAGCATTCATGTTCCGAGTCTGTTCACAGATCTAATGTACTTCTGGCTAATCAGAGGCATGTACGCCGTTTCTATCGACTCCGACAATAGTTCTTTCCCACCTGCTACACAACTGGCCGGATTAGGTAATCCAAGATGCTGTGTCTGCGAGTACATGATATTTGTTGCGGTGTAACTCATAACGGTCCGAATCCCGGCGGCTTTCGCCAAAATAGCTCCACAGTAGTCATAGTCCGAGACTATTGCAGCATCGTAGTTTCCTGCTTTCATGAACTCCAAAGGCTGTCCCAATTCCAATCCAACTGAAAAGTTTTTTTTTATCTGACTGTCCTCTCACTTCGACAAAGATCGCTCTGGACACTCCAGAACTTGAGCATATCGAAGGCAGTATTCTCACGGAATGGATCAGTCAGATGGTCCATTTTCATCCAGGGACTGTCGCCTCCGGGAAAGCCAAAACTGGTAGTGTTTCTTGCCTCGCTACTGCCTTTCCAGTTGACTCCAGAGTTGAGTTCTGCGATTATGTAATCCTGAATCAGATTTTTTATCCCGCGTCACAGACAATTGGATAGACTACTGGCTCGCAGAACTTTTACGTACTTTTCTCTCCTTCGTCTGTTCCACGCTTACAATTTCGTCTCTGTCAAATAGAGGAGAACATTGGGAGTTTTTCAATTTCCACCGTTCTCGTGAGTCTCGTTACACGCAGGATATCCTGTATCAGTCACTCGCTCAGTTTCCCCCATCAAAGTATCCCTTTACGAGCAGAAGATCAAACTGGATAAATTTGGACAAGGAAGTGCCGCCCCAAGATCCTGAGAGAAGTCCCTGAACTAATGACGCTTGACGTAGACCTCATTCGCATTTTGATTATTTCAACGATTCCATGAATAGGCCTATTTTCAACTGTTTTTCCTCCCCAACTATGCGTGTCCTTCCTTTACTGGTTTCAGTCTGTTTTGAGCTAGATCTTTTAAATGGAACAAACAAAACAGTGTGGGCGAGTAATTTATTTGTTACTGTTAATATTCCATGTAACAAAATATTCAACTTTAGCAAAAAACTCACCACATTATGGTCTCTGTCGACCAAGACCTCAATTAACGAGGCAACAAAATCGATATGACTCTTTCCGACTAAACTCAGGTAGAACACGAAGTGGAGACCATTGCAAGCTGACAGGAATGACCATAAGAGAATCAGCCTCATCCTCTTAACAGTTTCTTTGAGGAACAGGAGCAAAGAAAATGGCCTCGATAAAGAAAGGTATTGCCCTCTTAATCTTGTGTTTACGCCCCTAGTTGATAAGGTATAATGCATTGCTGAAACCAAACAGCAGGAGGACAACAACTGTCGAAAAACAAAAGGTCGTTTGAGCTGGATAGGCGTTATCAATTTCTGATCACCTTTGATTGTTTAGCCGGAGGCTGAAGATGAGATTGTACTAAGGGATGCAATATTTTAATAGGATTGACCAAACGCAACGAAATTCATAATCCCCATTATTCATTATCCGCGCAGCTGTTCACATTGTCAGCACCGAACAAGTTGTTACCAATCTGAACAAAAGTTCTTCGAACTTATGCTTCACGGTGATGAGCCAAATAATCTCATCTTGAGTCTAGGTCGATCAACTTTTTTTCCTCTTTTAATTATTTCAATTGAGGTGATTTCTTGTTTGTCACTCTTCCTGTCATGAAAGGATATTTTGAACTCACGGCAAAACAGACTCTAGGTACCCCACCTCCCCGTTGTCTGACCTTCGTAATAGTCTGATCTTCCTGCAAGTTGTTATTTAGCTCACCTCATTCTTCTATTTGTATCCCGTGTTCATGTCACGTACTAACTACCTCACTTGCAATTCTAATACGAAACCACTTCCTAATTGAATCAGCACCTTTCCCGAGAGATCTTAGTTAAATCAAATAATAAACACTGTCAATTGCTGAATACAAACTCATATCTTTCCTTCTCAATTTCCTTTCGATCAACACACACAATTTCCAAAACCAGGTCTCGTACTCTTCCCTATCAATGTGGCCAGTTTTCGCTCTAGATATCCTTCTAAATGGATTTTCTCTCTTCACCAACATTTTCCTGTTTCTTGCTACTTTGAGAGACAAAGACATCACCAACAGGGCAAAGTGAGTTGCGCTCTTTTTCGAGGCTCATTCTGTTTCAGAGTGCTGATACTTATGTTCGTCGTCTGTGACCTAACAACAAGCATAACCTACTTGTTCTGTGTTTTCCAGAAAATATCGCTCAACCAAAAACTGATTTATCCAGAAACTGCCAGGGGGTTGGGTATGAGATCTCATGTTTCTCCAGTAATTACACGTTTAGGTATAATCAACTGGACTCTTTTCGTCCACGAAGCAGCCTTCTTTATGTTCGCTATGAATGTTTTTCTCGTTGCAGCGGAGCGTCTAGCCCTTGGGAAGTTCCAAGATTTCATGAGGAATCACAACTGTTTTTGTAATATCATCACTCTGCTGGCAGTCATTTTCTCCATTGGAGTGAGCTTCGGCGCCTCTCACTTGCAACATATCGGTGAGAAGATCAAGAAAGATGAAGAAAAGTATTTTAGATGGAATAAGAGTGCCACCAGCAGTTTCTATGAACTTTCTTCAGTTTACTGGAATCTTTGTGAGTTTGATACTTTCCATTAAGTCTTGTACACATGTTCATTTCCGATCCTAATTGTTTGGTAAAAATGTAAATCACATTAGGTAGCGCACGAAGAAAACAAATATTTTCAAAGAACAGATTTTCAGATGCTCTTGCTGACGATTCAAATTAACAAGAAGAACTATGTGGAAGGAAGAGGTGAAAGCCTCGAGTTACGGTACCAGGTAGCCCTTTCAGATTCACAAACCATACTACTTTCAGTGTGCTCAAACTTATTACTACAATGTGGCCCTCTTCCGATACCTTCTCGGATCAGTCTGCTGTCGTTTTGTTGCCTTCAACTGCATTGTAGTCCTCATTGTTATCAACCCACCGGCAGAAATTTTTGGATGGTTGTCATTCTGCTATCATAATGTAAGAGTTACTCGTCAACAGCATCATACAAACTTTAGATAAACGCAATTTCCAACTCGACCTTCCCTTGGATAGTTATCCTCCGGAACAAGCGGTTCCACTACTTCAAATGCTACGCGTCCACTCACCCCGAACTGACCAGAGTCAACGATCTTACTGGAAAAGCATTGGATACTCAAGCAACGGGAGAGAAGTACTTCTACCTCTTACAGAAATCCTGGTAACATAAAGTACTCAACTCAAGATCGATGTTCACAGTTATCTTATCTCATATGTTTGATTGTTTTATTGTGTGTCTAGGAAACAAACAAAGACATGCCAATTATTGTCTCGAGACCGAAATTGATCTAGGGAGCCCGAGAAGATCAGAGGGACGAGACGAGGTGACTCCTTTGTGTATCTGCATTGATTCTATACATAAAGCACAATCATATGCTCGAAATAGTGGTTTGAGTCCATTCGAAAGAATTGAATTAGGTCGGAAAGTTCTACCTCCAATACACTCCAATCTGAAGAACTGCTAAACTGACCCATCATCAGATTTGTTTGCTCTTCATTTAAGAGTTTTCCATTTGGGACGAAACATGTGTAATCGTGCTGCTTGATCAGGGAAATGTTGACATAAGCGGTCTGGAGTGCAACATAATAGTGACCCATCCGAATTCGCGTAACCGTTAAACCAATGTCATAACAACCGCGCTACCTGTTTTCGTGTTTTGGCTGAAATGAATATGTCGACCAGCCGAAAACGATCATCAGATCACTCAGTTGCATACCTGTATCATGATCTTCCAAGGTACGCCTACGTTTTAATTTGGGAGAGGAATATTCTTAGAAGAGAAGAGGAACGACGTTTCTCTTCGACTCATCTTCGTCCTTTGCTGTTTACTCTCCATTTTCGTGATCGTGTTCTATAGTCTTCAGGCTGTGGAAATCAGACATATTGAGGTTTTTTATTTTACTTATCAAGTAGTACCAAGCAACACAATTAGACATCAACTGTCTCTCCTTCAAATGATAAAAATGATAGAACGAGTGCAATATCAGTACTGGAACCAAAACTTTTTGGAACGTTACCCAGCTATCAACATATCTGGCAAGAATATTTCGGAACGTAGGTGTCGATTATAATTAGACAGAACGTTTTAGGATTCCCTCGTTCTACAACTGCACAGCTTATGCTATCGGAAGATCGGCAGAGCTTCTAAACTACACTCAACACGGAAGAATACCTTTGACGAAGGTTAGTTCGTTTAGTGAAGCGCATTTCATTGTGTAAAGCTGTAGTGAGAGCTCCGAAAACCATAGACCGGTATACCGGCAGTAATCCCTCGGCAAAAACAGGCTGATTTGAGCAACAAGTTTGGCTGATACCCCGTTGGGGCTCGTGACAGGAAGATGATGTTCCAGTTGCACATGAACTAATTGACGTTTTAGAAACCCGAACTCTCGATGAACTGTTCGGATATACAGCGACGAATCATGGGAAATGAAGTCTACTCGATACTTGAACATCCTTCAGCTATGGCTCGAAATGTGTACAAGGTTCTTATGATTTCGTATCAAAGAGATCTTCCAGTTCAGGACTACCATCTACAAGAGGTCCTTCTGGCCTTCTCCTACTCTCCCTACAACATCTATTGCTATGCCGTTGATCAGAAAAGTGATCCGAGATTCAAGAACGAATTGAAAAAACTCGAAACATGCCTCTCCAACGTGTTTGTGCTTGACCGAGAATACCCCTTCGATTCGGCTGGCCATTATCAGGACGACGCTCACACTGACTGTAGTTTCGCCCTTTTGAAGTATCCGGGATGGGAGTATGTTCACTTCTTGCAGGTAGTCGTAACAAGCCTACCATAAACAAAGAGTATAGAACGACGATATCTTCACGAAGACACCTGAAGAGATCTCAGATATTATTGGAGTCCTGAAAGGAGCTTCTGTCACGTCAGCATACGAACAAAATATACTGAACAGAATCCCGAATTCAAATTGGACACCACAGGACATGAAACTCTTCAAGAACTGTAAGCAAGAGATTTAATTCCCTAACAAGATTCAGTATCCGCGTTCACCGCCGAACAATATATAACCAAAATGAATGTGAGAAAAAGTCCCAATCATATGTTCCTACCTCGAACTTTCATGCAAGCCATCCACGATAAACTCAACATGACCACCATCCTCGAGCTCTTTAACTCTGTTCAGGTGAGTCTTCTTCCTTTTCAATGCTAAACTAAACTGTCAGTATGGCGGTGATGAGATGCTCTACGTCACTCTTCTTTCTGCCTCCTATCTCAATCTCCCAGGCCAGATTGAAACTAAATGCAACATTGACGACTACTATCGGTATGACATGTCATTTTGGTTCGACGTCTAAAGCACAGATACGTTCATTGGAACTGGGGAGTGGAGACGGATTGTCATAGTCAAAAAGTTCGACACGGAGTCTGTCTGATTGGTATGGAATACATGCCCATTCTGCTGAAAGAGCCGCATTTGATTGCAAACAAAATATGGCCCGAGTGGGATTTTGGAACAATCATGTGTGTGGGAGAACTACTGTCTAGGCGGACTGCTCGAAAAGAAAAATTAGATCTGTCAAAATATAAAAACATGCCCCAGGTGAGTAGGTTTTAGTATTTTCTCAAAGTTTGTTTGAGGTTCGGGAAATGGAGTTGAAGAGCCATGGCATCTACAATGCATCTTCCTTCGAGTGCTGATCTCAGTTTGCATTTCAATTGTTATGAACCTTATGTTTCATTCTCGCTTTTTTTTTGAATAGAAACGTCTGACTTAATTAGACTTCTTATCTGAATCTTATCTAAATGTAAATGGTTGTTTCCTTCAGAGACCTTTGCTCTTTCTCCGACCCCTCACCTATGACGATCCATGACTATTAGTCTCTATATACACTTTGTAAAGAAAGTATAGACGGTTGCATTTTTCGCTGTTTTGCCAACTTGAAGTTGTCGGAGAATAGTGCTGTTCGAGTGAGACGGAGATCGGATTTCAGGAGAGCAGTGGTCGCTCTTTTGTTGGAGACAGTTCGAGAGATCATTCGCTCGTCCTTGATTGTCAGCTTTCTGGGTCTTCCTTCTCTGTTTTTAGCTCCATAGCCAACAGGATCCTTGCGATAGTTGTCCACCATGGTAGGATAACGTTCAATGGTAGTAGATATGGCCCTGTTGCTCAATCCTTGATCAGCAAGGACGTCAACCTGTCCCCTCTCTACATCCGTTAGGCGGGCTCCTAGAGGCATCACAAAGATAACCGGAGATGAGCAGATGTTTAATGAGTGCCAGAAGCTACCCAGGTCGTAGATCCTGGAGCGAGTGAGTTTGGCAACATGGGGGCGCGCGTTGTTCATCTGCAGGATGACTTTCGACTTCAGCGGCCGTTTCTGACGAAGTGCAACAGTAACCTTTTCAAGTTGCTGGCTGTATATGGCGGCCGTAAGGGTAGCTCCAGCATCCAGCAGTTACCAGTGCACCACTTCTTCGATATTCCTGAAAACACAGAGCATAATCTTCATTTGATGGGTATCAGGTTTCACATCAGGACTTGGTGTCTGCCCTGGACCCACCCATTGACGCTTCCTTTGGAAGTTTACTTACGTTACCCACTTCTCATTCCCCATCACCAGGCGTGGTAAGAAGGATTTCCTCTCATACCTGGACAGGAGAGAATGGGCGACGGGCATGCGCTGCCACTTCTGGGTGTCACTGTGGTCATGCGGCAACCAAGTGCCCAGTTTCTTCATAAATCTCAATTGCTTCAAATGATGTTCCACTGCAGCATGACTGACAGATAGTGCCTCTGCTAGTTCACGGGTAGTCTCCCGATTGTTCTCGTTCACGAGCTGCAGCACCTTTGATTCATCAAAAGTTGACCTTGGTTCATCTTCGACACATTTGTCCCCAGACCGAAAGCGATAGAGCCACAACTGGCATACCCTCGTAGACGTCGTCCCTTGGCCATAAACATCGTTGATATCAGCCGCCGTTTGGGCTCCATTCGTGCCTTTGAGGAGCTCATGTCGCAGATCGTAGGGGGGCAGGTCATCAATAGTCCGGATCAAAACGAACAGAGAATAGAGAATAAGAAGAAGGCAAGTGGTGTCTTGCATGGTGGTGGTAGAGGATTGAATGAGCTACACGAGGTGCTATAATCAATAGCTCGGCCGTTGTCGTAAACGAGGCAGGGGACATATTTACAAAAAGCGAAAAGACTTATTTACCAACCCAATAGTTATTATGCGCATTGTATATGTTACCTATCGCTGCAACAGCGCAATCTTAAACATACAAGTCCCCCTCTAGGTTCCCCCATCTGCCTTCAGTACAGTATGTAAGGCAAGGGGAGAAAATGGTCTAATTAAAAAAGTGCTGCCAACTTTCAGGTTACAAGTATTGGTCACTGCAGTTACATCACCCTGATTCTTTTCTTTTGTTACATCTTCTCTAGTGCTTTTCAAAATTTGTTTATACACATCATCGTTGCCGAAATTAAAACTAATCTAGGCGGTGAATCAGCCTTTTCAAAACACACCAATATCAAATTCCTAGGACAGCTGTAGAGGGAACTGCTATTATTCCATCAATACATTGTTAGTTATCAGGAATACGAAATAGATTCGTCTCATTATATCATTCACCTAACATTCAGCTATGCGAGCAATCGACATACGTTTCGTCTTCCTTCTATTTTCTGTACTTTTCGGCGCAAATGCCTTTAGGCAGCCGAACTATCGCCACGTCTGGAAGGAGTACTATGGAAAGTAGGCTCAGCCCTCTTTTTAGCTCTTTCTTCAGAGTCCCTTCCCATTACAACTGTGGAGCCTTCATAGCAGGGGACATGTCGAAAGTTGATGCGTACGCTCAGAAGAGAAGAACTCCTCTCAAGAAGGTAGGGAAATCTCTCTTTACTAAGGCGCTGTGGTGTCCGTCTGTCTGTGTTCGCGCAATTGCAGTTAACTCCAATACCCAAAAAAGCTGACAAGTCATTTCCTGGTAAGAAACTAGAGGACAAGCCAGCTGTGGAGGAAACTGCTGCTAGGGAGGCGGCGAAGGTGCCTGTTATCAATTGTAAGCCAAGACTTAACGGCTGCGAAGCTGGCGTCGGCAGCTGGTATGGCCACAAAACGCAATTATGAACTTACAGATTCCCCAACTCTCAATGAAATGTGAACATATCCGTCGAAGGATCTTGGGAGACGGTGCACACAACCAACTCGACCATTCCTACGCCTTGGCTCGAAACGTCTATAGTCCGCCTTCTCAAAATGTTCGTGCCTATTTCAAAACACACCAATATCAAATTCCTAGGACTACTACATCCAGGAGTTCCATCTGGCCATCTCCTACAATCCTTACAATGTTTATTGCTATGTTTATTGCTTGTCAAGACACGAAAGCTTCCATAGTAGCAGTTTCCTGTACAGCTGTCCTAGGAATTTGCCTATTTCAAAACACACCAATATCAAAGGAGGATCTACGACCTGGGTAGCTTCTGGCACTCATTAAACATCTGCTCATCTCCGGTTATCTTTGTGATGCCTCTAGGAGCCCGCCTAACGGATGTAGAGAGGGGACAGGTTGACGTCCTTGCTGATCAAGGATTGAGCAACAGGGCCATATCTACTACCATTGAACGTTATCCTACCATGGTGGACAACTATCGCAAGGATCCTGTTGGCTATGGAGCTAAAAACAGAGAAGGAAGACCCAGAAAGCTGACAATCAAGGACGAGCGAATGATCTCTCGAACTGTCTCCAACAAAAGAGCGACCACTGCTCTCCTGAAATCCGATCTCCGTCTCACTCGAACAGCACTATTCTCCGACAACTTCAAGTTGGCAAAACAGCGAAAAATGCAACCGTCTATACTTTCTTTACAAAGTGTATATAGAGACTAATAGTCATGGATCGTCATAGGTGAGGGGTCGGAGAAAGAGCAAAGGTCTCTGAAGGAAACAACCATTTACATTTAGATAAGATTCAGATAAGAAGTCTAATTAAGTCAGACGTTTCTATTCAAAAAAAAAAAGAATGAAACATAAGGTTCATAACAATTGAAATGCAAACTGAGATCAGCACTCGAAGGAAGATGCATTGTAGATGCCATGGCTCTTCAACTCCATTTCCCGAACCTCAAACAAACTTTGAGAAAATACTAAAACCTACTCACCTGGGGCATGTTTTTATATTTTGACAGATCTAATTTTTCTTTTCGAGCAGTCCGCCTAGACAGTAGTTCTCCCACACACATGATTGTTCCAAAATCCCACTCGGGCCATATTTTGTTTGCAATCAAATGCGGCTCTTTCAGCAGAATGGGCATGTATTCCATACCAATCAGACAGACTCCGTGTCGAACTTTTTGACTATGACAATCCGTCTCCACTCCCCAGTTCCAATGAACGTATCTGTGCTTTAGACGTCGAACCAAAATGACATGTCATACCGATAGTAGTCGTCAATGTTGCATTTAGTTTCAATCTGGCCTGGGAGATTGAGATAGGAGGCAGAAAGAAGAGTGACGTAGAGCATCTCATCACCGCCATACTGACAGTTTAGTTTAGCATTGAAAAGGAAGAAGACTCACCTGAACAGAGTTAAAGAGCTCGAGGATGGTGGTCATGTTGAGTTTATCGTGGATGGCTTGCATGAAAGTTCGAGGTAGGAACATATGATTGGGACTTTTTCTCACATTCATTTTGGTTATATATTGTTCGGCGGTGAACGCGGATACTGAATCTTGTTAGGGAATTAAATCTCTTGCTTACAGTTCTTGAAGAGTTTCATGTCCTGTGGTGTCCAATTTGAATTCGGGATTCTGTTCAGTATATTTTGTTCGTATGCTGACGTGACAGAAGCTCCTTTCAGGACTCCAATAATATCTGAGATCTCTTCAGGTGTCTTCGTGAAGATATCGTCGTTCTATACTCTTTGTTTATGGTAGGCTTGTTACGACTACCTGCAAGAAGTGAACATACTCCCATCCCGGATACTTCAAAAGGGCGAAACTACAGTCAGTGTGAGCGTCGTCCTGATAATGGCCAGCCGAATCGAAGGGGTATTCTCGGTCAAGCACAAACACGTTGGAGAGGCATGTTTCGAGTTTTTTCAATTCGTTCTTGAATCTCGGATCACTTTTCTGATCAACGGCATAGCAATAGATGTTGTAGGGAGAGTAGGAGAAGGCCAGAAGGACCTCTTGTAGATGGTAGTCCTGAACTGGAAGATCTCTTTGATACGAAATCATAAGAACCTTGTACACATTTCGAGCCATAGCTGAAGGATGTTCAAGTATCGAGTAGACTTCATTTCCCATGATTCGTCGCTGTATATCCGAACAGTTCATCGAGAGTTCGGGTTTCTAAAACGTCAATTAGTTCATGTGCAACTGGAACATCATCTTCCTGTCACGAGCCCCAACGGGGTATCAGCCAAACTTGTTGCTCAAATCAGCCTGTTTTTGCCGAGGGATTACTGCCGGTATACCGGTCTATGGTTTTCGGAGCTCTCACTACAGCTTTACACAATGAAATGCGCTTCACTAAACGAACTAACCTTCGTCAAAGGTATTCTTCCGTGTTGAGTGTAGTTTAGAAGCTCTGCCGATCTTCCGATAGCATAAGCTGTGCAGTTGTAGAACGAGGGAATCCTAAAACGTTCTGTCTAATTATAATCGACACCTACGTTCCGAAATATTCTTGCCAGATATGTTGATAGCTGGGTAACGTTCCAAAAAGTTTTGGTTCCAGTACTGATATTGCACTCGTTCTATCATTTTTATCATTTGAAGGAGAGACAGTTGATGTCTAATTGTGTTGCTTGGTACTACTTGATAAGTAAAATAAAAAACCTCAATATGTCTGATTTCCACAGCCTGAAGACTATAGAACACGATCACGAAAATGGAGAGTAAACAGCAAAGGACGAAGATGAGTCGAAGAGAAACGTCGTTCCTCTTCTCTTCTAAGAATATTCCTCTCCCAAATTAAAACGTAGGCGTACCTTGGAAGGTCATGATACAGGTATGCAACTGAGTGATCTGATGTTATGAGAAATTAGCAAACACCTGACCTGAGATGGTAGAAGGGTAGCAGGCGACAGAGGACTGGTAGAAGGCGACAGGAATGGTAGTGATAGAAGACGACAGCACAAGCGGAGTACAATCGAGCAAGTGCGCTTGAATTGTCTGGCTTTATGATAACTTTCGACAAGTCGAAAGCGAATTTTGGTTTTCCTGTCTTGGCAAGTCGAATCTACGAAAAGGAAGCAGCTACGAAAAAGATAAAGGTGGATGACTTATTGATACTCCACGCTTCGTAAGCAGAGGGTTAGTGGTGCTCCATATGGAAACAGCAGACGCTAGATACAAGTGTTGAATGCTCGTAGTTTTATTCTCTCCTCCTCTCAAAACGCTGTTACTACTACTGCTCTGACCATTTCTTGTTTTTTCGACAGTTATACTTGGATTTCTATGTTGTGTACGCTCTCTGTTCTGTTTGTTTGGCAATTACAATCGCATGCCGTAATTAATGGGGCTCATTAGGCTGTTAGCACCGCAATAGGCATCTTTGCGGGTCTTTCCCATCTGTTATAGCTATATTTGCGCATCTCTTTCTTCATAGGCTCGAGTTCAGTTAGAAAACTATACTATATCCTCTCGAGTTCGTTTAAAAAAAAGAGTTTTTTTCACGATGCGTATCCTCTACATAACTTCGTGTCTACTAGTCCTTGGGAGTCGAAGTGTTTCTGGAGGCCGCAATTACATCCTAAACTCTTTCAAAGTAACTTGTTCCCTTCACCATACAGTTTCTTTTTGAACCTACAAAACTGATTGGAGAAGGTGCAAATAGTGTCAAGGAGGATCTGTGGAAGCATAAAGAGAAGGTAGCTGAGGGATTCTCTACTCTCCGACAAGCTTGGAACGACTACTATGGGCTGTTAATCCTTTTGATTTTTTCCATCTTTTAATTTTTAAGAGTCCCATCTCATTATAATTGTTCTGCATATAAGGGTGGGAACCAAACAGAGATTGACACCTACATCGAGAAGGGTCGAGTCCAAATGAAAAAGGTGAGTTTCTTTTGTAGTTAAGAATATTAGGAAGAGCTTGTTAAAAAACGTTCCAGAGCCGAGTCATTATGAAAAGATGTTCCTATGTTCGGCAGCGGGTTGTGAGTGGAAGTCATCAGAGCAAACTGGTCAATCCCTATGTCGTTGCTCGAAATCTTTGTGAATCGAAATCAGGTGAACTTACTGGACTGACGAGACCGATCTTTTCCAGAACAACGACCTAATTCTGAAGAATCCTGAGGAAATCTCCGAAATCATCGGAGCGCTGAATGGATCCTCTTGGACATCTTTTGAAAGGTTTAGAAGTGTAGGAAAACTATTGAAAAAATACAGTCCGCAGGACCTGAACCTGTTCAAGAATGGTAGAAGATTCAGTACTGATTTTAGATCTCATCTTGCAGAGACCGACTTCAATGAAGTTCAGCTACAGAAGAAGTTGCAAGTGAAGAAAGGCGCCAGTCAGATGTTTCTGTCCAGGGAGTTCATGGAGGCTGTGGAAGAGAGCTTGAATATCACGACAGCGCTAAACCTTTTCAATTGACGTAGGTACTCTATCTGTGAATTCAAACCTTTTCCAGAACGATGCCGACAAATTTCTGTACCCCACGCTGATCGGAGCCCATTATCTGAATCTTCCGGGTCAATTCGAGAGCAATTGCTTCGGAGCTCATGACCGGCGATCGCCTCATCGCCAGCAAGATTTCACCAGAGTTTGACTTTGGAAGCTTGATGTGTATTGCTGAGACCCTCCACGAAAGGAAAGTTATCCACCATGAGATTTCTCTCAAACCATATAAGAATCTCCCCCAGGTCAGCAAGACAGATAGGATGATCAAACTAAAGTTTAGGTACGTGAGCTTCAGCTGAAGGCTTTTGGTAGGTACGACAAGTGTACATTCCGTTGCGACACAACGCCTCAATACCCTTTTTCCGAAGTGTGGATCACGAGCACATTTAGTCTGTGCGGAGCTCTGAGAAGCATCCTTGGAGATTGAAGGCCTGGTCATAAATAACAATAAATTTTCAGATACCAATAAAAATTTCTGATAAAAGGAAGTCATGCGATACAGTCAACCAATTGATAAGACTATTTCTTTGGTGTCGAAAACGGCCACTCACATGCAACAAAGACATATGTTCGTGTCAACGGATCTTTGGGTGCGAACACCTGATCCTGGGGATCAAACGACTTCTTGTATCTACTGCGATAATCGGGAAAGGTACAACGAGAAGCCATTTAAATATTGAGCGTCACATGTTATTGGTTTGAAGCCAGTCAAGCAATGTTTCAGTCAGCCTCGACCAAGAAGATTATTTTCTCCGTTATAGGAATATTCACCCTCTTCGTCCTTTTCCACTATTCCTCAGGCTACTGGGGAACTGGCTTCGACTACAGAAGAGTCAAATTCATTGGGCATGTGAAGAATGTCATTATGAATCCTACTCCCACTTATGACAGGTTCGGAGACCGCTTCTCAACAGTCACATTGGATGGAAGAATACTGGAAGGGAAGCCATTCAAAGAGGAGTATTTACAAATGGCAAAAGACATTATTACTCTCCCCGAAGACGGTAGAGGATTCGCGGTAAGAAGCAATTATGAACGAGAAAGATCTACAATTCAGAACAATGACGTAGTCTTCGTGACTTACTCTTCTTCCAACCACTTCCTCGAATCCAAAGTCATGCTGGAAAGTGTCCGCAACATATCCAAACAACCAATCATCTACTACGACGTTGGACTGACTGATCTTGAAGTGGCTGAACTCAGAAATGGCTGCAATATTCAAGTTGTTAAGTTTCCTTTTGAGAAATACCCAGAACATGTGAAGAACCTGCACACTTATGCTTTCAAATCCATCATCATGGCGGTAGTTCTATTAGTCTCTGGTGTTCATAAAACAAGTTCAGGAAGCTTTTAAAACTTACAAAGCGTTCTGGTGTATTGATGCCTCAGTCCGTTTTGAGTATCCCAAAGGAATCAACAGTTTCTATTCAATGATGAGGTTCATGCCCATGGCTCCGCTGCAAATGTTTCCTCTTGGTCATGACATTAGGAAATACACTGCTGGAGGAATGTATGACTATCTTCCAATGGAATGGGAAGATACCAAACGTAGAATGATGGGTGCCACTTTTATGTTCGTCGTTCGGACGGAACTCTCCAAGGAAATTGTCAGATGGTTAGGCGTTTGATGTCTGTTTACCAAGAGTTCAGGCATCTTCTCTGTGCTCTTGAACAGAACTGCATCGCTCCCACGAACACTGAACCATGGTGCCCGAAGGACAATAGCACTATCTGTCATAGATTCGATCAGAGTGCCTTGAGGTGGGTCTAATTCTGTAAAGTTGTAAAATTTTCATTCAGTTTGATCCATTGTGGTGTGAATCGACACCGTGGACATCCCTGTATGACGTATATTCCTGAACCACAATATCACTCAATGTTCTTTACTGACATAGAAGGGAAAGCTGGAGACAACAGCACGCTTCGGACTTGTGACCAGATCGATCATTCCAAATACATTGTTTAGTAACATCTCACAGTTTCAAGCAATGCACTTTGACAATTAATTTTTCTTGTCGTGATGGTCGCGAAGTACTGTCAGATCAAGAGAGAACATCTGAAGATAAGTGTTCTTTTGATCCAGAGATCTCTGGACTCACTGGGGATCAAGATCACTTGAGATTCAACAGGGTTGACTGCCATCTTTTCGATCCCATGTTCACAAAAATGTTCTCTTTTCGTTTGTGTCAGAGAACCATTGTTACGAGATTGCAACCGGTTCTAAAAATTTCTATCCGACATCTCAGAGTGCGTACCAGTTACTATCGGTTACTAAAAATTTGCTGTCTTGCTTTCTATGGCCTCATTCACCTTGATCTCAATACCTCAATCAGCCTAATGCTGACACCGATCGCATAAAACGTATAGTCTAAGCGGCATGTTGATCACCGCTCTATACCGCGTGATGTTGCATACTGCTTGTGTCGATTCAGAGTGAGGCGCACTACACTTTGTCCGCTCGAGTGCGATTGCAACTGCAAAGACGGCAGAAATTTAAACGGTTATTAGTGTTTACCATCTACCAAACGACGAAGTAGGCTCAATTGGACGGAATAGTACAGGAACAATATCCATACAACGTTCAAAACTAGGTCTGGAGATATCATTCCGGTTAATGCCTATTATTATAACTCATGACCAGCCGGCTTCGCCAATAGATAAACAGAGAAATAGGGAGACGGAGTCAGAGGGACAGAGGGACAGAGAGACAGAAAGATAGAGACAGAAAGACAGAAAGACAGAATCTGTCTCTATCTTTCTATCTCTGTCTTTCTGTCTCTCTGTCTTTCTGTTTCTCTTTGTCTCCCTGTGTTTATGTCTCCCTGTTCCCGAGATCGCCGGATGAACCCGCCGAAAGTAAGTTCCCTTGATCCGATCTGACTCTCGATTTCGGCCGGACAATTCTCTTCCTCCAGCAAGGACAGTTTTTCTTAAACTTCTCTTTTGGATCATGAACAGACATCATCGAACTGCTGTATATCTCACTCTGGGAATTGCTATTCTTACCTTGTTTGTAAAATTTGGTTTGTCTCCTCCGACTGTTGCGAACAATGAAAATGAAAAAGAAAAAGATTCTGTTCTAATTTTCACGGCCACGACGTTTTTCGGATTGGATATGCCTTCGCAAAAAGGCAGTTTTATTGGAAAGTGTCCACAACGCATACAAGTGGGTAGCTATATTCAAAACACGATGCGACTTCAGGACTACTGCCGCTTGACGAGCAATATGGAAGAGTTTGACAAAGCCGATGCCGTTCTTTATCATCACCCAAACTACGATCCCGTAGTTCACGTCCTTCCCAGAAACCCTAACCAAGTTCAAGTGGTTTTGACAATGGAATCTCCGTATTACAATGTTAGCAAGTTCCCAGAAGGCATGCCTAACTACTGAAATAGATTAGTAGTTGTTTCGAGGTCTGATAAACTGGACAATGACCTACCGTCCTGACTCGGATGTTTACTTTCCCTACGGCATTTTGAAGGATAAGAAGCAATGTGAGTCGTCCCATTTATCAGGTGATTGACTATTTTTAGCCATTCAAACGGACTTGGAAGCAATTTGGGCAGCGAAAAATGACAATCTAACTGTAGCCTGGATGGTCACAAACTGCAATGCTCCTAGCAAAAGAATGGAGCTGGTCAAGGCTGCTCAAAAGGACGGGTTAAATGTGAGTTCCATGGCATTGGTAGCAAGTAAAAATGTTTGAGGTGGATATATTCGGGCTATGTGGCAAGAAACTTGGCGAATGTGACCGTAACAATGAGAATCGCTACGAATGCGCTGCCAGACAGCTCAGGTAAAAGTTTCACCCTGAAGAATTGAATCTAACAATGGACTTTTCTGGTCCCGAGACTGTTGATTTACTGTTTCCGACTTGTTTTGTCGATGACAAACTCACATTATGACTCTTTCACAGTACAAAAAAACACTAAAAGTATTTGTTTCAGAAATTACAAATTTTATTTGGCTCTGGAGAACACCAACTGCCATGGCTACATCACGGAAAAGTTCTTCCACGCTCTCAGATTGTACGAAACAGTTCCCATTGTCCTTCGGAGACAGTATTACAAGGATATTGGAGACAGTCTTTTCATTTTTTTGCAAGCTACTGTTTCAGATTCCTAGCAACGCCTACATTGCAATTGACGACTTTTCCACAATAAAGGACTTTGTCATCTTTCTGAACAAGCTGGCATCCAACAAAACGGATTACTTGAAGTATCACAGCTGGAGAGACTACTACGAGTAGGTTACAACTGACCCGAATCTTGAAAAGAGTTTCAGTGTTGTCAATACCGACGTCTCTACTGGATTTTGTCTTCTCTGTCAAAAATTGAAGCAACCTGTTCAACAGACGAGGAACTACGTCGATTTGTTCAATTGGTTTTTGAAGGATATGTGTGAAAATAACTACACGGATCGATTTCTTCTATGATCTTGCTCTCTAATAAAGTGCAATATTGCTTGTTCAAAAACTCTTTTTGTTACTCTTTTTCCAACTTTGCTTTACTGATAGTATTATTATTGCTGCATAATTGGAAGTTCTTCTCGATTCAACTTGACAGTGAAAGTGTACTATCATACCTTTGCTCTTTCAAAATGGACTGTAAACATCAGCGCCAAATTGGAGAAATACGCGTGACAATATGTCCTATTTGATGGCTTCCTAACATATCATTTGACCACAAAGTTTTTGATTTCTGATAGGGAAAGGCAGTTGTGAATGATTGGCATTGCAAAATTGTTGAAAAGATCGCAGTCTGAAGGCATGGTCGAACTTCCAATAAAGACAGTTGAGGGCCATCCGAGACTGTACGGGAGAGAAACTACTCTGCTATGCAGTACTCTCCTATCTCACATTCAAGTTCGGCAAGAGCTTAAAAATGGGAATTCCAGGCAACTCGAACTTCATTTAGATGTAAATTACTTGCATCCGTCATTGAGAACTTTTTTAAAGTTCGGCGAGATGATATCGTGGTTTGATCCGTAGAACACCTGGATCAGCAACCAAATTTGGAAGACGATTCGATTTTTGGACCAGCCGTCTTCGGCGTTCTCCATTCGGTGATGTATGCTTTGCCTCCAAGCACATTTAAATATTTTCGTCCTCGGAAACCCGCCTCTCCACTTCAACTTCTAGCAGCATTACTTTTAACATTTCTATTACTTATTGATAGCCTTTACCATAGGAGTGAGCCAGGAATGGACCTGGTCGGCCTGGAACGCAAATGGATCAAAGAATACGAGTCTGTTGTTCTTCCTTTTCGCTCCAAAACATTGTTCAGACCTCCGTTTGAAACGGATTTCGGCACTAAAGATTACGAAGAGATAGAAGACGATCTGTTTTTGGGACTTGGCTATAAAATAGGCGAAAGAACAGTAGTCCCAAAGTTGTCATTTCTGGAACCATTACAGTGTCACACAGTAAGTGCTTCTGATCTGATCTTGACCGACAAGTTCCAGCTGTTCGCGTCAGCGGCGGAAAGGGCAAGACGGCCGATGTCATCATCGTTTCCGATTCCCTTCAAGTTGAAAGGACAATTTCTACTCAACGGATACTCACAGTATATGCCGGTAACCAGACTATGTTGCAATTTATAACGTCTTTCAGATTTCTGGATTCCTTATAAAAGAAGAAAGCGATGAAAAGATTTGGAAAGCCGATGACATCAAGGAGAGAATGGGGAGATCTCCGGAAGAAATTGAGGAGTTTGGAGAAGATGGGAGTAGGAAGAATTGTCCGCTCGTAACGACAAGTGTTTCAGAAGCACTGTACTATGCGATGTCTGCTCATAGGGTGGAAGGAAAGAAAGGAATGGTTTTGAGGACAGGATCGCCTTGGATAGAAGCCACAGCATTCGGTCTCGGCGCTTCATGCGTAACTTTTGAAAGATGCGGACAATAGTTTTCTTCCAGATAACAACAGTCGGATTTTCGGAAATCGAGATTGTAGATTTCCCCCGAATCACATACAAAGATCCTCATCAGATCAGCCGCGAGTTTGCCGAGTAAATTAACAAGGATCATAGCTAAAAGTTACGTTTCAGTCATGCAGGCGCCTATGATTTTTTTGTGTCTTTCGGAGTCGTAGAATTAGCTGGCTTTGGAAGACAGGGAGAATTATTGGACCCCTTCGGAGATTTGAAAGAAGTTCAAAAGGCTCACTGTTTGTTGAAACGAGGAGGTACGTGGACGTAAGAAACTCAGAAAGAACAAGTTTAGGGCTTCTGTTTCTGGGAATCCCAATTGGCTGGGATATTCTAATGTGGAACTACCAACGGATCTATGGCCGGGCTCGATTAGCTCTGCTTACTGCGGGTATCAAAGTGTCATCGGGACCAGAAAAGTTTGGTTTTTAGGCTTCGATATGATTGATATGTTCTACAAGGACACAAGAAGCAAATTGAATATCGACTGGTTTGTGAAACCTACAAAAGACCAAAGAGTACTGAAGAGGATATTAGAGAACGACTTTCATCGAGAAGTCATTTGGAAACGAGTTGTGATTATTCTAAGGAAGCGATAGTAAATAAATAGAAAAAGAATTAGATGTACCATTTGTCTTGTCTAGTTAAATCGGCTATTACACGGAACGCACTACCCATTAGCCGCAATTACACAGAAGTACCGGTAAGTACATGCTACTTCACACTACCTTGGTTCTCTTAACTGCTAGGTACTCGTCTTGAGTTTCACCAATAAAAGTTTCTTTTAGATAGTTGAATAGCAATCAGTGTCTTGAGGGAAGTACGTTTCGTGTAGTACAAAAGAAGCGTTAGATCGGTAAATTGGTAAGTTTCAGTGTGACTGGCAAATAAGAGATAGAAATGATTTCCTTCCAAAATTTATGACCCGTGGCTGCAGATATCGGAATCTCACTTTTAAAGTTTGCCGTTAAATGTAAATGGAGGTTGAGGTTGAGAGTACATGGCTTGTTGTCTTTCTTGACAAAGAACTTGGGTTAGATGTCCGAATCTCACTTCAACGAGTGACGGTCGTTGATAAACTTCTCTAAAGATCATTTTTTGTTCAGTGAGAAAATAACACACTGATTGTTGTTAGCAGCTGTTCCAAACATGTAGTTGTACCTATTGAGAGCTTCCATATGAAGGGGACTGGTGCTGGCAAACTGGGACTGACTGTCGTCGCTGCTGCAAGAAGTGTTGCTGAACATGGCCGTGAGACTACAAAGTGGGGGATGGACAGATATTTAAATCTCGTCGATGAAACGCACGATAAAGATCGTTACTTTGGTCTCAAGTTTCCAGGTTGATTCTTCGGCCTGCAATCTCGAAAACGGCGATCTGTGTATCAAAATGAGGGCTCTCGCAGTGAAGTTCCGTCTATGGACAATTCCGCGGCAAAATAAATCATGGTTCGTTCAGAATCCATTCTCCCATTTGTTTCAAAAGGTTACAAACGTATGTAGTTGACTAAACATTGTACGGAACAAGACTTCTGATTTTCTTTAAGCACCTGAGGCAGTGACTGAGAAATGGTTCAAGATCCGAGAAGAGTGGTGATCGGAGCGCCAGATCTTTGGTCGATATGGCCTATTATAACCAACTACCCGCCGATCAGTCAGAATGCACGTGTGATAGTTAGCATTGCCACACAGATCGAGCAATCAATTGCAACATATTGCAAACACAAAAGATTACAATATTGCTTTTCAGTCAACTAATCCTCCAATCACATTCGATGAGTCAAATATACAAACGTTGTCGATAGAAAGGCGTGCCGTCCAAAATAGGTCAGGGCGAGAGGGCGTGAACTAACCAAGGAAGTTCTAGAAAGCTTTCGTCTTTTCCCATGTACAGCAGCATTTCATTGGCCGACAAGACTTTATCCGAGGCAGCCAACACTGCTTGTCTCCACGATGAAGCTATTGGGCGCTACAATTATATGTTCAGTGGCGGCACTCAACCATCGTTAGTTTCGTTACAAAAAAAAGGATGAAGTGTTTTCAGACTCAATGACATTCGACCATCGTTGGTAGAAGCACGATTCAGTCACTTGACTAATATTGTCGCACAGGAGAGAAAACAGGGAGCACAGATGTTATTTCAAGCCATGTCACATTCTCGACCGCAGTAGCTGACACTAAACAGTTTTGCAAGTGCGGGTATACAATAAAAATTTTTTTGAGCCTGTATTTGGATGGATCCCTTGACATAAATAGTATAGAGATATACGATTTACTGTTTTACGCGTTTGCTTTCTGTCAGTCGGGTTCCACCATTGGGCATGGTTGCAAAGAACTTCTGATTGAGCTTTTCACTGCATATCTAAAGCACCACTACACTGTGCGCTCAGACGCTTGTTTCCGCTATGGTCTATCCACCGTCAAACGAAAGATCTTAGATTAACTGAAGGAACAGCGACCACGACGATAGAGAAGCTATGCGACGAAAACTTTTTGAGAGACAAAAGGCTTGTGGAAGTTCAGATGACCTTATTTTGCAATACTAGCATTTTTCTGTAAAACAAAGAGACCTGATTGCAATTGTCAACAGTACGTTCATGCTGCACGTCGAATGAAGATCCCCTCAAACGAACTTTGAGAGAGAAAGCAACTGAGTAGGTACGGAAAAACGGAAAGCTCAAAATTTGAAAGGGGAAAACCATTCATCTATAAAAAATAACTACAGTTTGACATCTTGAATGTTTTCGGGAAAGTATTTCTGGACGCAAGACTCGTCCAACAAATTGACCATGTAGACTCTGACATGTGTGGCGAAGACTGCTTTGAAAAAGGCGTATCTGAACAGCGAACCTTATTGAAATCAAATCAAAAGTTACCTTCCGTCTTCTAACGTCTGAAAGACAAAATCATGAAACATGACCAATTTAGTGTCCCTATCAACCCCGTCTTTCGGGGTAAAGGATGGATCGTGTACTTCGAAGTTCATCTGACAGATGACAATTCCATGCTCGTCAAAGTCTCCTCCTTTGTTGATAAAGGAGAACAGACCGAATTCAGCTCCTTCGGGATCGAACCAAACCGAGTCGATGAAAGTCTTCCCGATGAGCTTCTTAAAGAAATAGACAGCATCCACGTTAACTACCAACTTGTCCATATACGTATATTCGGACTTTTTCTCAGTTTCTAAACGATGCACCGTATCTTTCTAGAAAGCTCCCTACCATCGTAGACACTGGCTGCCGTGAACCCTGGATTTGCGCTGACAGCAAAAGGGAAGAACTTTCCGAACTTGGAGTACTTCTCGCGATTGATTTCGATGATAGGATCGGCGCCGAAGAACTCGATGGTCTCGTTGTTTCCAGCTTTCTGGAAGTGGTCGTAAGCTATACAGGTCCTAGGTATGAGTCTACTCACGGTTCTCAGATGCTCCTCAGCTGCGGTGTCATGTCCAACTCCTAGAGTGACCAGTGTCTGTCTCTCGCCTTTCTGAACAATTTTCTTTTAGAAAAACAGCAAGAATTACCCTCAAAGGCCAGATATGTCTTTTGATCTCTCCTTCATTTGCCTGGTCTTCAATTTTGAGGATGTCCACATAGGGCTGGTCACAATCGGTTACGGCTTTTGTGATGGCAAGCCACAAGGCATTTGCATTTCCACGGTGTTGATCTATTTTGCTCTTGAGACATGATCTCCAGCTGTTGTATAACTGCCGATTGGGAGGATCCACTGTCAGTTGCTGCATCAAAATATACAAAACAGCCGCTGCTGAGAGAACTCCGATAATCACTTTGTGTGAATATTGCATGATCCTGAAAACATAGAAGATCATACACAGACGCTATTTCCCAATAGTTCTTGTTTAAAACTTTTAGAAACAACATAATTAGCAGGAAAAATTCAAAAGTTGCTGAAGTATTCGAGCACAAGAAGTAAAAAAGGACACATGGAAGGTTGCGTGCGTGTATCGTCGCAGTGCAGAGACACATAATTGGACTGAGGATAGAGCGACGGGAAGAGTATCTTCTCCCGAAAAAACTGGACCAGTGCCTTAGATGAAGCGCATAGTCTGGTTTCTGTACCGCTCGTGCACCTCGAGATCAGATCTTAATCGTCGAGTGTCCAATATGCTGTGGTTGGAAAGAAGAATGCAGTTCTTCAATGTTTTCAAAGGGTGAGATGGATAAGCTAACAAGACAAGAGCGGCGGATTTATGAGAATTAGTCGGGACTGAGAATCCCAGAAAAAAAGAGCAACGTGCACCCTTTGAACCAATTGACGACATTTCCCGTTCCTATCAGAATCTCAAATTTTCTTTGAGATTTTTCTTCTTCTTTTCTTTGAGCAGGTCTGTTGACGGAATAACGCGGCGTCCAGCGATGTGTTGTCCATACTTCCATACCAAAATTCCTTTACGTCCTTTATGTTGTTTGAGCACATTGTGTCCAAAGCATAAGCAGATCAGAGCTCAGTCAAGAGTTGTGAGTTTGTAGTTGCTCCTTGATATTTAAAAAATGATTCATGGAGTAAGAAAAGCAACAATTGATTTTTCAATCTTTCGTTATTCAACTGAACGCTGAGTATAGCCTGCTACTAGAGCTTCTATCCAGCCTGGTAGCGTTGGCATGTCTCTGTCGGTCTTAGCACCAGGGCTACTACTTTTCCTTTGAGATAGCGTTCATACTGAGAACAATAGAAAAAAAGTAACAAATGTCTGATCCCAAAGGAAAATGCTCTTGATAGGGAGCAAGATCCCTTGCAGATCCAACCTCCGAGGTGGTTTTTTTTGCAAAAAACGGATAGCTTCCATATTGTTGGCTTACAAGCAATCGTGTTTTTGGAAGTATCAAAACAGTCTCTGAATTCCTATCTGTTCCCAGTCTCTTACCATTTCCAATTTTTAACTGCCCAGCTAATTAGTGTGAGACCCTTCAAGTTTCTCTGACTAATAATCGAGAATCAAGTTGCTCCAAAAATCATGACGTTCTGATGACCATTTTGCAAGTATCTATAATGAGAATGATGATTTACTTTCGGCTCGCACAAACCCCATGGCACGGAGCTGAGAATTAGTTGGGACTAAGAATCTGGACGAGAGATGGTTCCAAACAATTACATTACTGTGACACACAACCATTAAAAATTGGTTAAAACAAAAGGAAATGTGGCATGCGCTAAGAGCGAGAGTGTCTATCAGTCGGACAGAAAACTACCAATCGAAGAGTGAAGAGTGAGTCAGGCTTCTTTTCATTTCCCATCGCATGTCAACACCCGCCACTAGACCATGTCGCTTTGATCTGCTGCCATGTTTGAATCGAACGCGATTGAGAGGGATTGCAAAAGAATATTTCTTCTTTCAACTTCAAGTCAAGTGAGCGCTTCAAATTCAGCAACATCCCGTGACCTAATCTTACATTCTCTTAACAGAAAACTGAAACGAGCCTAGATTCGGGAACAGTAAATTATGAGAGTTGCTTCCAATTTGTTCATTCTGTTCCAACCTATTCTTTTTTCCGTGACAATCAAAGGAAGGCCAATAAAGGACGATCGCGTGAAGATAATAAGCCCGCGGCAAGAGGTTTTTTGATATTCCCATCTGATTAAGTTCAAAAGGTGAAAGGGCTCTTCCAAGTTTGTAAATTTCTCCTTCAGGCATGAGCTTTGATTTCCTTACTCTGGTTACGGTACTTTTGACAGCCCACGCGTTAGTACTTTCCTATCGAACTTCATTTTAAAAATTCCGGTTAGGGCAAGATTGTTAGGGCAAAACTAAAATGCATCCAATAAATTTGAACCTTTATTATGAGAAAAAAAAAGTGATTTATAGGGCACCAGATCAGACCAAAAAGTTTGTTGTGAGAGTTAGTAGGCAATTTTTGGAATCGTATAGTGAATGAGAGAGGTAGTGGGAATATATGTGAAGCTAGTTTGTTTCAGCATTGAAATGTACAGAAAATGCACAATGGTCACCGGTGAACAAGGGTTTGGATCTCATTCGGTGAAACGGGATCGACGAACCCTCGGATCAGAGGGGCTGGAAGACGAAGACTGCGGATTCAACAAGGGGTCTGAAATTGACTAATCAGCAATTAAAAATTTGTAACTGTACCTTGACTGAATAACTGAGCTAGACGATCACGAAGAAGTCCTCTTTCCTTTCTTTCCGCAGGAGAGGTCATTGAGGAAGTGGTAGATGGCTGTGCAGCAGAAGACGAACTACGCATTGACTGGCGTGTAGATGAGGAGGGTGTGCGCGTGCTCTGGAATGGAGTCTCGTGAGACATTCAAAATTTTTGTCAATGTGTAAAAGACCCTCTAGAGTACACAATTTTTACCCTCTCTTCTCTCAACCCTCATTCTAACTCTTCAACCCTCGCCCCTCTTCTCCTGCATACTCTTATAAAGTCTCTTTCATACAAAGAGACTCACCGGCAGTCCCAAAATCTCCCGTTCCAACTGCTTCTGATCAATGTATCCAAGAGGCAGATCAGGAAGTGTCACCGTCTAAAAACAGCCTTTGTTCCGATCAGACAACACAAAGTATTATGATTTTTATTGAAGTAGGGGTTAGAGCACACTAGAGGAATCTGCCACTTCTACGCACCTGTGGAACATTGTTGAAATCGGGCATAAAGCTTTTCCTCTTGAGTTCGGTCGGTTCCTCATCGACTGGCCGTTCAGCTCTTCTTTTCTTGTACTCTTCCAGATTAATCGATCTTCGGGGGCGTTCGGTAATCGGAGCTGGTTCCGGAACTGGCTCTTCGATTAACGGTTCAGGCTCTTTTTCGTTATCTTCTTCTGTTTTGACTTCAGTCTTCGGCTCCTCCTTCTTTTTTTCCACGACTTTAGTCTTAGACTCTGATTTCTTTCTTGACCTCTCGGGAACAGTCTTCTCTTCCTTCACTTCCACAGCTTTCCCCTTCTTGGGAACGACTTCAGGCTCTATTGAGACAGTCTCTTTGGGAGTTTTGCGCTTTGAGACGGCTTTGGCTTTTTTGACTGTCGGCTCTGACTTTTTGGGGACGTACTTGAGACAATCTAAAAGATAGTTGTGTGAAAGACACGCTAAAGACTACCTGCTGGAAGAGTGTAGTCCTCATTCTTGAGCTTCTTCTCCAAAATTTTCAAGGAAGCTGCAAGCTCTTTACTGATATCAAATGTATGAGCCTCGACTTTGGCTTCAGATCGCCTCGATCTCTTACTCACTGGCTGAAAAAAGTATTTCTTAAAGGCGAACACAATTGAATCCTACCTCTTGCGGTTCAGCCGCCTTCTCCTGATTGTACCGATGCTGGAACATCTTCTTCGGAGCCGACATGCTCTTCGAAGGACTCGGTGACTTCTCCACTGAAACTTGTTCAGTAGAACACTGGATACACTATACTTACTCTGTTCAGAAATTGGCTCTGCTGCCACTTCTTTAACCTCCACTTTGCTCGTAGTTGGCATATCGTCAGTTTGAGATCTAGTCCTTCTAGAAGGTGTTTCCTCCTGTTCCATCTCCTTTTTGACAGCCTTTGGAGTAGCCTTGGGAGTCTTTTGGGCAGCCTTGCTGGTTGTGGCCGACACCTTCGTCTTGTCCTTCGCCTGTTCCAAGGCAGCCTTCCTGGCACTCTCCTTCTCCATTCTCTCGAACATCTCACGGGCTTTACGTTGCTCTCGCGACTGAAAACGTGTGTTGAACAGGAGTCAAATAATATATTGCACCTCTTTCTGCTTGAAGTCTACATCGAAGTGGACATTGTTCTGAAGCGCTAGAAGTTCATCCAGTTCGGACTTTGGGAAACTTGGCTTCTTCTTTGGAGCTGTCCTTTTCGGAGTTTCCTGCTTGACTGGGGACTTTTTCTTGGCGACGAGGTCTTCCTGCGGAGTCTCTTTCATCTCCTCGTTCCTTTCTTCTTTGATCTCTTCCGTTTTTACTTCCTCCGTCTCGGATGCCTTCTTTGAAGTACTTTGGATACGACCGCGTCTGGCTGACCGAGGAGCAGGAGTCTCCTCTTCACTCTTCTCCTCCCGAGCTTTGACCTCCTCTACAGCAACCTCTTGCTGGATTGGCTGACGAGGCGGACTGACAAAGCGTCTAGTAGGAGAGGCAGCAGTTTGACTTATTGGGGACTTTGGCGGAGACTTCAGAGGTAGCGAACGGACTGGAGAAAGGTCACAGAATCCAGGTCCGATGAAAGATCCAGTGTCTAGGAGACAGCCAGAATCCGGAATGCAACGGCATTGGTCCCTTCTGGTAGGCTTGAAGCCAGCTTCAAACGGAACCGTTATTTCGTCCTGGATGTTGATCTGCTGTCTTGTCACGACATAAAAGTTGACCTGGTTACTGGCATAGATATGTTTGATGGTCGAGTTAGGCCGGCAGCATCTAAAAGTTTCCTTTTATAGTCCTATTCTGTGAAACGAACCTTCTGACAAATTTGCCGTCCAGAGCAAACTTTCTGGCGTCCAGGCATATCTGATTTTCCTGTTTCTGGGCAGTCGTAAGTGCTGCTTTCTGATCGACCAGTCCATCGTAGTAGAAAATGTGTGGATTATAGCTCTTTGGCTTGTCAATGTCTGCGGGAATGCAGAGATTGGCCACAATTTCGATAACGGCAGTGCCGGGAGCAATTGAGCACTGAGCGACGATCCCTTAACCGGTTTGTAAATTGGAAAGGACAGAATACATACCGGGAGTATGGTCATTGGCCACATTCATTTTGGCACAAGATGTCAACATCTTCGGACCAGTAAAATTATTCCCAGTTCCGGCTACAGTCAACAGACTACGAACATTCTTGGTGACTGTTCCTCGGACAGGAGTAGTCGCAGCCGTCTCCCTCCTAGTCTGATGTTTTCTATCGGCTCCTCGTAGGGGTTTGTCCACGTCCTCTTCTTCCTCATCATCACTGACTTTGTCTCCAGGTCCAAACTTTTTAATCCGAGCATTCTAAAAAATATGCCATAACTTTGAAAACAGCACAAAGCTTACAATGTAGGCGATAGACTCCTGTTCGCTCGGCCGTTTTCTTCTGTTAACGGGATCCTCACATTCGTCACACAGATAGTTGGCACCTTTTCGTGATTTGAAACCGGCACAGAATTGATGCTGCCAGACGCTGAAGATTGGAATTTTTCAGATAAAGGTTTAAAATACTTACCCGCAACGATCGCAGGATACCCACGGTTCTCCTTTGGGTGTGTCCGTCGTGACTCCGCAGAGACAGCGCATCTTTTCTTCTTGTTCCTCCTTTTTGGTAGTTGAGTTGCGAGCTCGAGAACTTCTACGACTTGGTTCAACTACGTCCACGGGCTGTTGGGGAACGACGGTCTTTTTAAGGTTGGACTTTACTCCATGTCTCATGGACGGAGTTCCAATTGCTGGCTGTACTCTGACACCATCCATCTGAATCTCTTCTTTGACCTGAACTAAAGTGAAACTCACCGGTACTCGCAACGGAGGAGAACCAGGATGACGGATCAAGGCACCGGTCCTAACAGTTCCAGGAATTGAAGAGTTGCTACTTGTGCTCGTCGTTCTGTGTCGACCACCTTGAGGAGGCGACGTGAGACGACGCATCGGAGGAGATTGGAGACGTGGCTGACGGACACCTTCAGCATTACCCAAAGTATCTGTCTGTAGCTTGCGACGGATGCTGTCGATTTCCATTTTCATCGTCTCAGCATTCATGTCCTTGTACTGGTCAGTAGGATCGACTGCCGCAGCAACAGCTAAATGCTCACTTAACAAGTCGAGAGCAGTGGCGGCGATATCCGGTGGCAGGACTTCTTCTCTCTAGACAACGTTTCATAAAAATGAAATTCAATGGACACAAACCTCTAGAGCTCTGGCACGAGTGACATTCTGGGGAATGATAGCTGGCTGTCTTACGGCTAGATGAGAAGATCTCTCCGGATTCTGACGAATAATCCTGACCTTTTGGGGAGAGATCGTCCTGGTAACTCCATCTGGATGGAGAGGAACACCAATCTCGGAAACATTCTGAAAGTTGTAATGCAAACCGGAAGTTTTCAATATTTTACAGTCTTCATGGGGGACATCGAGTTCCTTTGTAGAGTCATGTGATTGTCAGGAAGCACAACATCCTGGCTTCGAGAGAGAGTCCTTCCTCTTGCTGGGACGATCAGGGGAGCTCGGCCAGTCTGAATCGGAACTCGAGGGTCCAGCCCGACAGGAGTCATTCGATGTGGCGGTTGCGGAAGAATGGGGACTCGACTGCGAACTTGGCTCGGAACTGGTCGCTGATTATGAGGAGTAACAGATCCTGACTCCATTACTTCTGAAGACATTTATTCATTTATAAAGCAGATTCTTACCTCCATTCATTGCAAGCAATCTATGGCCGGCTACTCTTGGAGATATGTGCTCTTCTTCGAGAAAATGCTCGTTCGGCTTCCTGACTTCGTCCTCTGCGTAAATGGGCTCCATGTCTTTAGTCTCCGGTTCAGGAAGCTCGTCGGGACGGGGCTTGTACTTTTCCGTCTGTCCCGGATTGCAGTAACTGTGGTCCTGAAGAAGGACATACCCTAACACTTTTCAAGGAGACTCACTTGTAGCTCCTCAGGGAAGATGTTCTTCCATCCGACTTTTTTCGCCCATTTCTCGTCCTCTTCAGCACAGAGATACAGAACCTTCTTGACTTTTGGCTCGTAGGCTGGGAATCGGAGATTTTTGAAGAAGGTGGCGTTGTCGATCATGTCAGAAGTCGACTCACTGACAGTCGAGGCGGGTGTCTCGGCTGAAACGGTAATAAGACTAGTAAAAAATAGTGAATCAAACCATTGTTAGACGTAGAAGGACCCGATTCTTCCATGTCTGTTCGATTCGGTGAAAATTACCTCTGAAAAATGGCTGTAACGCTGATAAAAGCGGAAAAGAAGTTATGCGAAAGCGTCGGTCTAGTCATTAATGGGGCTTGCTTCTTGGTTAGGAGGCTCGGAAACAGTTAGCTCGGTTAGAGGAATTATCCGCCAAAAGGTATGTCAAATTCAACTACGGGAAAACTTAATGCTGACGACACATAAGAAAATCGATTATGGTGTATGCTTTCATCTAAACTGAGGTGAACGATAAGAAAAGTTAGAACCTCATCTGAACTCTTATCTCTTGCAAAATTTTTATTGTCAAATCAGCTGATTTCCAGTATCGAACTCACTTTCCGCCAATAGGTTAACTGGAAGGAACTGAACCAGGGTCGCATAGAACGATGAATGTTGAAAACAATTCGGTCTTATACCTAATACACAACTTTTCTGACTGAAACACACACTATTTAATGAGCACAAGTTCAAATTTGAAAAATCAGGAAAGATCAGGCAAAATTGGCTGGCTGCCAGTGGCTCGGCGTGACACCTTAGGTCCCGCCACGCTTTTTGTCATTGGGGCAGCGCTAGCGATGGTTCAGTTGGTCCTTTAAATTATCTCAATCTGACTACATATTCCTCCCAGGATCCTCCTGAGAAACTGAGAAAGACTCTTGAAAACTGGCATGATTACCTTTCACACAAAAATTTCAAGAGAACAACAGGTTTATTGAAAGAACAGGCTGTACCAACGGTTGGAACTGGAATTAAAAGCGGTAGAAAAAGAAAACCCGAAAAGAACAGAGTTAAACAAATGGGAATCAGAAACATACTCTCATGGACGACATATGATTACTATCGGGTTCTATTACATGTTTCCTTCTTATGGTTCGTCTTGCTCGGGTGTCGAGTACGGCTGAGAGAATTTTGAGTCCGTGCTCTCCTTCATAATTGCGGATAACTTTCACTCCGAGCTGAACATTTCTGTCATTCTAGGAAGGGGGAAAACCTACGTGTATACCAGTGGATATCATTTTTTGTTGCTCTGGAGGGATTCCGATCTCGTCTATCTTACCCAAGGCACGAAGAGAATTCAGAAATCCGCAGTCGATTTGGAGAACGATCTTGTCTTTGACTATGCCCGAGATGGTCCCCGTCAGACCATATTGACGGCTCTTGTCTACGTGGTAGGCAGGGTCGAACTCTTTGAAAACATCGTTGTACCAAAACGAGGGAATCGTGTAGACGAATGGCTTCAGTCTGATGAAAATCCCTGAAATTTGATTGAGGTCTCCCCAGGAAACTCACTTTTTTTTCGGCTAGCATCATCCTGTTTCACCATGTACATCATCTGTTTAGTCAAAAGCATCCCTTCTTTAAGCTTGATATCATTCTCTTCCCCGTCTTCAGCCGGCTCTTCGTGGACCTCGAAGATGCTCGGATACCTGAGGAACAACATCCTGAGGATGTCAGTGCAGTTGGCCGGTCTCCTGCCTTCCCAGAAGTACAAGTCCTCGTTTAAGGCCTCCAGTTCGAAGCTGTCGGGAAGTTGGCGAAGACTGAAATCATTACAGTGGATAAAAAATTAAAAAAAACTCTTACTTCCGGAAAATCTCTGCCAAACAGACACTCTCCTGGCCCCCTCTGCTCTTCGAATGGATTAGATGAATGACCGAGGGAAAGTACATCCTATAACTCTTCTATAAAGTCTTATAAACTCTTACCATGTCCCCGTGTTTTGATTAGACACAATATACTCGTCTTTGTAATTAAAACAATGAGGGTGGTCGATCACGAATCTCTCCACATCAGCGATTGTCTTCATCATAGGTCCCTACAAAACTGATAGTCAAGTAGTCAAGTCAACTCACAAATTCGTCCAAATTCTTTCGAAGATCCTCCCAGAGGTCGAAACAATGTGCGCTTTTTCTACGAAGTACAGATTTTCTCAGATACTGAAATCTTTTGTCGTAATCTGAACAGAGCACATACCCAATGAATTTGGCCCTCTCGGAATTGCTCCTCTCTAGAGAACTTCGGCACCGTGAGGTCAGAATAGTCGATGAAGAGGTATCGTCTAGATTTTCTCAATAAAAAGATACTTGAAAAAATCAAACCGACGTTCGACGGGAATCTGTTCATCTGCTATTCCGTCATCTTCCTCTTCCTCCTCATACTCATCCTCTTCTTTTGCAACTTCCTTCTGCGGCGCCCTGAAATCGCGGATGAAGTTTTTTTTGAATCAGTAGCTACCGCAGCGAGACAGCTAGCTGTGTCGGTATTTCCGTCATTTCCTCCTTCGTTTCAGTCAATTCAGTCTCCGCAGTCTCCATCTCTTCAGTTTTAGCAGGCTCTGGTTCCTTCTCGATGCGGTAACTGAATGCGCACTTCAGAATCAGAGATTGACTAGCACAAACTCAAGATTTTTAAGGCATTCTTCTTCGGCAGTCTGTGCTTTTGCTCTGGTATTGCTAATAGCAATATCCTCATCATCACTGTAATTACAAACTGGGTATGAGAACAGCGTTTCTTACAAAGACGAGTCGCTCTCGTCCATTTGGCTGTCGTTATTACTGAAGCATCTTTACGTTATATTATAACACGGATGGAAACCTTTCGGGAAGAGATGGCGCGTTTTTTTCCTCTTCATTATCAGTGTACTTGAGCTTCCTATAATTTTTCAAATTTCTCCATTACAAGACAGAACTCACTCAATATGAGGATTGTTCTCATTCTCTTTCTCCGTATCCTCTGGCATTTCTATGTTTATAAAATGATTTGAAGAGAAATATACGAATGAAGAAAAAGAGCTGCTAAACACTCATTTGAAACGAGCTGGGGTTTCCGCAAAGACACTGCGTACACGACAACTTGCGACGCAGAGCACACTAAGCAAGTTTTGACTGAAATAGCTGGAGAAACCTATTTACGAATATTATTTATTTCCGAACAAGTTACTTCTTTGTCGTTTGTTTTCGTTGGATGAAATATTTCAAAGGGTTGGCTACAGCTCAACAGCCAATCAAATCTTCTTTTGCCGAACTGCTGCCTATCTTCTTATGTTGATCACTGAATTCGTAGTCGAGTACTCTAGTTGAAGACCAACGTTCTGACGCAAAATATTTCGCTGTATCCATTTTTGGTACAGTCTAAGGTAACAAAGATCCTATGGGTCTGATTAATGGCAATTTTCCTTCTTACACTTCTGCCATTTAAAAGAATTTAACAGAGCGAACCGACTAAGAGGTGGGAAGGTATCGGCCATCATTTCCTCGGGGTCGTCCATGGCAGTACTGAAAGCAATAAAAAAACGGATCAGTTGAAAAAGCGAAATGGAGTAGAAAGACAAAATGGCAAAGAGGAGTTTCTTGGCTGAAGGAGACCGTGATCGGAGAGCAGAAAATCGATATGGGAATCATACTGCCACATTCACATAAAACTTACTGCCCAACAGTGAACCTTACGATTCATTCCGAGGCTTCGGAAAGGACTTCCACCCTCTCATGTTACCCTAGAGATATCTCCTGAGTTATTTTTGGAATTGTTACTCAGTACCTGACAGAAGTAATCGAACGTAAACATCCTTTGTTTGACGTAGTAAGACTATAGATCTTACCGAACACTCATCGCGGTTTTCCCTATAACAAGTGGAGGAAGATAAGATAGACAAGTTGGCAGCGTCTTCGCAAGCGCTATGTTTCCCATATTCGATTCAGTACTATGTTCTTACCTAACTTAAACAGTTTCTCTCTGTTTAGACAATGGTTTCCTCCTGGTTCTCTTCTTCTGGCACTGAAGTATCGGAAAGACAAAAGGAATCCATCGAGTAAGTCTTGATCCAACGGGTAAACAAGCTGTTTAGTGATGGTTTGTCTCAATCCTTGTCCAGAGATGCTTGCGGCAGAGGAAAACCTCTCGGAGCCCTTTACAACATACACACTGATCAATTCGTCCATGGAAACATTTTCAACGTTGAGTGAGCCGTTATCAGCTTCGTCTTTTAGCAAACAACAAACTTCGCAAGACTAACCCTATTTATTCTTTCAGTTTGGACCCAAGTTTCATCACTACCGAAAGAAGCGACAGTTTCAACTACAGTTCCTCATTCTTGGATAATGCAAAGGACAGATGCAGTGCTCTGAAGATTTCGGGAGGTTTGAAATTCAGCCTTCTTGCCGGACTGGTTTCTTGTAAAGGATCTACTCGCTTTATTCACGACTTCAAGAAACACGAGCGGTCTGTCCAATGCAGTGTCACCCAACACATCCGAACCGTCACCCAGTCTCTGAACTTCTACAATAAGAAGCTGCTTCAACACATTGCCTTTGGTGCATTGTCCGGCGGAGCGACTCATGTCGTCTGGCAGCTCAAGAAAGGAATTGACGCCTGTATGTCTGTCACTTATAAGTACGGAAAAGAATCCTCTTTGACCGATGCAAAGGGAACAATGGAGGCGAAAGTGGAAATGTGGAAGGCCACCCTGGAGGGAAGCGGATCGGGTAGCTATGACAGAACATCATCTTCTGAGGGCTTGCACATCAAGGTAACTTTTTCAATTCGGAGCAAATAGTTAAGTTTAGGTCCATGCTGATGTCGTACCACCCCAATGCTCTTATTCAAACACCCTTGAACAAGCTATGGATATGCTCAAGAAGATTCACGAGGCTGTGACAGTGGATGGCTCAGAGGGAGTTGTCAAAGAGTACGGTCTTCTCGATTTGAGGAGTCTGGCCGAAATTTTGGAAGTCGAGTTCAAAGCAGCCTGCATGTATCGCGAACTGTCGAATAGGACTGTCCGAAAACTGGAGGAGATGTGGGACGAAATGGAGGAGCAGAAGCTGAGGATAAGTGTGCTGAAAGATAAGGCCGACAATCCCGCCACTTCGAACGAGATTCGTCAAAGAATAGCGGACAAGTTCAAGGCATGTGAGGACGAAGAGGGGGATATCAAAAATCAGCTTATGATTATTCTGCCAAAAGTTCGAGCCGGAGATGGCGACGCTATCGAAGATCTAGCTGCACTACGCTGTAAGGAGCTCTCGAAGGACAATGTTGATAGTTTCATGAAAGAAAGCAAGGCAGCCATCCGAGGAATTAACTTAAACTATGATCTTTCCCAGAGGAAAGTTGAATTCATTGAAAATCAAGAGACTCTGAATCGACTAAAACGCGACAATAGTAACAAGGAAGACATCAAGATTTACATTCTCTTTTTCTCCATTGCCATAGAGCCAGAGGATGAGGAAGTGTGGTTGAAAACGCTGGAAATGTTCTTGACTTTCGAAAACAATGAGAACAATATTCTGCTAGCAGTCAACAAAGACAACAATGCTGACATTCTGACCTCGGAGAAGATTCTTCACGTAAACAAGATTGCCCTTTGGAGTTGTGGAGCCTACGAGACGAAAGATCTCTTCGATCTGGCAAGACAGAGCAACACGAACTTCGCCTTCCCACTCACCGAAGCAGTTGGAAAAAGTAAAAAGTACGAAGACGTAGTCTATGCCAAGTTCCGATGTCCCAAAGACGCATGCAATCTCGGTCATCAGAGCCCAAAGCTTACATGGTTCTGTAATTCATGCAAGGAAATTTTGGACTACGACCTCGATGGAAACTTCTATTGCGAGTGAGTTAATTCTACTGTGGGGAGTGATTCAAACGGCTCTTCTGCTATGTACTATTGTTTCTTACACATGGTCTTTCAGATGTGGCAGTCGTCAGATGAAGGAGTTCAAGTTCAGATGTTGTAGCCAAGTTCATGGGAGCAGCAAGGATGCGTTTATCGAAGAGATATCTGCCGATCTTCGTCAGCTGAGAAAGTACACGCAGATCAACATTCTCATCATTGGAGAGACCGGCGTCGGCAAGACGACGTTCATCAACTCGACCGCCTGCTACACACGGTACTCCACTTTGGCCAAAGCCGAACAGAACGAATTTATGTGGCTGATTCCGTTCAGGATTTGTGAAGGTAACAATCCGCGTATTGATGTTGGAGACTGCGACAATGAACGAGTTCAAGTTGAAGGACGGTCTTGCACAAGGGAGCCCCGCTGTCATTACTTTAAGATAGAGGGTTTTCTTTACTGTCTGATCGACACTCCCGGAATCGGTGATACTGACGGCATCCAGCAGGACAAGAAGAACATGCAGAAGATTATGGATTTCTTGAAGCGATTCGACCATATTCACCAGATATGTTTTCTCATGGAAACGGATAAGTACCGTCTGACCGAGACTTTCGAGTTCTGCTTCAAAGAGCTAGTAATGCAATTCCACAAGTCAGCTCTGGATAACTTCGTGTTTTGCTTTACTCACGGATGCGGCAACTGCTACAGAGTGAGTTATTATGAAAGCTTTATGATACACAACTTAAATCTGTCACAGAAAATTTCTGTAGTCAATATAAACTATGCCCCTGATTAGAGTGTTTCGTAACAGAACTTTGTAACAAACAGATACTTTCAAAACCAATACTGTAATAATTACGAGGTATCTATTGTGCCTAGGACTATTAGAAAAAGCGTTTCATAAAACGCCGAGCATTTTAATAAAACAAAATTTAGCCCGGCGGTACATGGCAGCCTTTAAATACTTTAATGAGCGAGATCAATTCGAAGCTGAACGTCAACTATAAACTGGAGGAGGGTAAAACTGTCTTTGTTGTCGACAACTTCAGTTACCGCTATCTTGCTCTCACTCTTCTGGTTCGTCTCTCTTGTTCAACAAATGCAGTATTTAAGGGTAAAATCGATGTTCCTGACCGTCATGTCTATGACTATGCGTACGATGTGTCGAGCAAGGTGATCCGAAAGATGATGCGTCTTGCCACTACCAGTGAACCACATCGTGTTCAAGATTCTCTGGACGTGAACAAGGCACGAAACGTTATTTTGGCGCTCACCGGACCCCTGACGAAGATAGCAGAAGCCGTTCGAAAAACTGTGGCTGAACTGGAGGAAAGACTTGGAATGTTGCGTCGAGCGGTCGAGACCCAAGAGAGTCTGAAGAGTCAAGTTGATGTGACCATCACAAAGTACGAGTTTCGGATGGTCAAAGAGAATAAGCACATGTGCAAAGAATGTTGCAAAGTGATTGAGTACAGAGGAGACGAGAGAAACCTTTTCATCGAAGCTGATCCGAGTATCGCCTTCTTGAATCCGTTCAGAATGTACCAGGGCTCAATCTGCGAAGAAGAGGATGGTCTTCCGGTTTGCAAGATTCATGGAAAGAAATTTACGGCCATTCGAACGGGAAAAACGTTTTACCCGGAGGAGATGAAGGAAATTCGTCGAGATCCCGAGGTGCTCGAGAAGTTGAACACTGCCAAATGTGAGTCTCTCCATAGAATCAGCGATCAAAGCAACAAATAATTTCAGCAGAGACAGAGCGCAATAAAATCCTATTAATGGAATCAATAGCCCTCCGAAATCAGTTCGAAAACGAGGAGAAGGAGATCAACGAGGCTTCCGCCAAGTTTGGTCTCTTCCTGAAAGACAACACGTTGGTGCAGTTCAACGACAAAACGGAGAGCTATCTACAGTTGTGTATGGACAACGAGGAAAATAGGGTAGATCTTCATTATGTTCTCATTGATATCAATTTCAGAGGGGTCGCGAAACTCAAAAATTCAAGGGACTGAGCAACATGCTCAAACAATATTGCGAAGCCCGTGATGTGATCCTTAAAAGAATCAAGGAGGGAGATGAACTTGCTTCGAAATCGATAGCTCCAGACGAGATTCTCAAGCTGATTGACAAGCTGCAGGCTCTTCCTCATTACGGACAAGACATCGCCGCTGCTCTCCACTTCAGCCAAGAAGAAGACAGCCATTTGGAAACAGTTCCGACCTACTTCAAGGACAAGAGCAATCCGAGCTTAAAAAAGGTCATGAAATACGTGGAGAAGCATTGCCGGAGCTTGGCAGTAGTACTGCAAGATCCCCGATTCATCCAGATCGAACACAATGTATGAAGTTTGTACATTGGGAATAATCACTTTACTAATGAGATCAGCATATGAAACCAGACGAGTTGAACTTTCCCTGTATCTTTAGACTCTGCTCCCGAACCTGAGGAATATTGTAATATGGCTTCAAGTTGAGCTTGTGCTTTTTGTCCACGTTGGTCCTGTTATATAGAATTTCTCCCATGCACATAATAGCACCAAAGTCCCATTCGGGCCAGATCTTATTGGCTGAAAATGTACCATTGGGAGTTAAAAAAAAACCGTGTACCAATGATGTGAGGTTCTTTGGTGATGATTGGGATGTACTCCATCCCAATTAGACAGATACTGTGTCTTTTCTTGAAGCTCTGACACTTCTTCTCATTTCCAAAGTTCCAATGAACATATCTATTTTCGGATAGAATAGAACGAATAAGCCACTACCTGAATATGTTTCGGCCAATACAAGAATTCTCCATCTGTCCCGGTAAATTCAGAAAGTCCGCGTGGAGAAGAGTTATATAAAGCATCTCGTCCACACCGTACTGAACAAGGGTTCGAGTGGGACATGTAGGAAATAACCTTTTTGGATTCGAAGAGATCGATCATTTTGGTCAGATTGAGTTTTTCGTTGACGGCTTGGACGAATGCTCTCGGTAGGAACATATGGTTTGGACTCTTCCGAATCACCATGGCCTTGTTCAACTGGTCCTTACTGAACTGAGATTCTGAAAAACACTGATTGAGAAAGGCTGGTTATTTGAGTTTTCCCTGACGACTCCATAAAAGGGTGTTATCAAAGGTTCTTCTGATACCTCACCATTCCGAAATAGTTTCAGCTCCTTCGCTGTCCACTTAGACTTGGGTATCCGCGACTTTATTGGATTGCTCATCGACGTGAACGCTGTCCCATTCAAAACACTGATAATTTCGGAGATCTCTTCGGGAGTCTTGAGGAAAATGTCCGCGTTCTGAAAGCTTGTTGTAGAAATAGGAATGTTTTACCTGAGAAAACATGAGATACTCCCACCCAGGATACTGCAACAGGTCAGCAGAACAGTCATAATGAGCCTGATCCTGTCTATGTCCAGCCGAGTCAAAACTATATTCCTTCTCCAATACAATGACATTCGGAAGACAATTCCCCAGCTGTTTCAGATGCTTTTTGAACGCTTTCTGACTCTTCTTGTCGATTGCGTAACAGTACATGTTAGAGGGAGAGTAAGAGAAGGCCAACAAAAGTTCTTGTACATAATAATTCTGAACGAGCTCTTAGTGCAGAGAGCGGATTAAAGCACCTCGTAGACATTTCTTGCAATGGCATAAGGATGTTTTACCCGTTCGTAAACCGTGTTACCCATAACCCGTCGTCTGATATGATCGCATTCCATTGAGAGTACTGGTTCCTGCAAAAATAGCTTGTCAGGACCAATGTGGGAAACAATTGGATATTTGACAGTTAAGGTTACTGATTACATATCTTGCCCAGGCGACACAGATTTGGCTCTTACACCGTGTCTCTCTGTCAGTTCCACTGTGGAACTGACCTTTGTCAATGGAATCCTTCCTCGAAATGCGTAGTGACTGATGTTTTTGACATTTCCCTTTGCAAACTCTTGGCAGTTATAGAAGGCAGGAATACTGCAATTGGCCGAGATTTCTTTGAACTATTATAAGCCTTACGTTCCATAGTAGTCCTTCCAGATGTGCCTATAGTTCGGCCAACTTCCCGAAGCATTCAGCTCAGAAGATGTCAGATTATAATTGTCGAAGATTGAGGAAATGTTCTACAAATTTGATTGGAACTCAACTCAACGACCTACGTCAACATATCGAACAGACAGAGCCTCGTGTCCATATAGGAGAATACCGATAGTGGAGAGGAGACAGCAAAAGAGGAAAGTCTGTCGTTTAGAGAGATTTCCCGCCATGGGATCATAGTCCCTTCCTGGAACAAACTTCATGGTCAGAGTGGTTGAAAAAGAGACATGATCGATTTATGGTTATACTGGATCAAAATTGCTTTTAGTGGACTGACAGCTGTCTGATTCATCCGTGAGGAAAGAGTGGGAAAGTGACTATAGCCCTTATTCACCATAGGCTGACTTGTTTGCTATATGAAGTTTGCTCAGCAATAAAACAGAAAGTCTGATTTTACCGATGGCTGTTTCGAGTCCTGTGATAAGTGAACGTATCGATAAAAAGCAAATATACAAAGAGCTATTTCTTCCAATATAGTAACAGGCTGTCATAAAGAGAATCCACAAATTGGCCAATCCAAATTGAAAACAAGCACCGAAGCTTTTTCCAGCGTAACCTAACACCTTTTCAAAGGCTGAAATAATAGAACGTGTAGAGAAGGTAACGAATAGGTGGACTGAGTAAACCTATCTCGAATGGGACTCGGCGAGTCAATAACTGTTCTCCTACCTTATCAGAGACAACCATTAAACTCAGATTTCGGCTATCATGGGATTCAGGCCTATTTATTCAAAGCAAGATGTTGATAATGAAGGTTATAGTTCTCTACCTAAAGGAGCTTGACCGTAATTCATGAACAGTTGATCAGTTTTTAAATTGGAAAGGAGTCTGCAAATAATAACTGTCTGGCACGGTGAAACTGCGTCGAGATATGTAATCAGTAACCTCCAATTGGAGAATGGAAACGCAGATAAGAAGAACAGTCACACATCTATAATACTCAGGGAAAGAACAAAGACACTCAATTGATCCGTGCACCGCAAAACGATCTGGTGAGGGGCACTTCAGGTCCTATTATTGAGGTCCAATATTTGAGAGTGACATTTACATTTCTGGTTTCCACTTTGTGCACAAATTATTGGGCTGTAAATAAGTCTTTTCGCATTTTGTAAACATGTCCTTTGCCTTGTTTACGACAACGAGCTATTGGTTATAGCCCCTCGTGTTGCTCCCTCCGTCCTCTACCACCACCACACACCAGCTCTCTTTTTCTTATACTCTATTCTCTGTTCGTATTAATCCGGACTATTGATGACCTGCTACCCTACCATCTAATGCGACACGTCATGTTAAATGAGTTCCTCAAAGGTATGGATGGAGCCCAAAAATATCAACGATGTTTATGGCCAAAGAATGACGTCTGCGAGGGTATGCCAGTTGTGGTTCGCTTACGGTCTGGGGACAAAAGCGTCGAAGATGAGCCAAGGTCAGGTCGACCAACAACTTTCGATGAATCGAAGCTGCTGCAGCTCGTGAACGAGAATAATCTAACTGAGGCATTGTCTGTCAGTCATGTCGCAGTGGAACCTCATTTGAAGCGATTGAGATTTACGAAAAAGCTGGGCAAATGGTTGCCGCATGACCTCAGTGACGCCCAGAAGTGGCAGCGCATGTCCATCGCCCATTCTCTCCTGTCCAGGAATGAGAGGAAATCATTTTTACTGGTGACGGGGGATCAGAATTGGGTAACGTACGTAAACTTCCGAAGGAATGGGTGGGTCCAAGGCAGACACCAAGTCCTGATGTGAAACCCGACACCCATCAAAAGAAGAGTATGCTCTGTGTTTCCTGGGATATCTAAGGAGTGGTGCGCTGGGAATTGCTGGATGCTGAAACTACCCTTACGGCCGCCATATACAGTCAGCAACTTGAAAAGGTTGTCGTTGCACTTTGTCAGAAACGGCCGCTGAATTCGAAGGTCATCTTGCTTATGGACAATGCGCTCCCCCATGTTGCAAAACTCACTCGCTCCAAGATCCGCGATATGGGCTAGGAGATTTTACCTCATCCTCTCTACAGCCTAGACTTTACCCCTTCCGACTATTATCTGTTTCGGACTCTCAACAACGAGATTGGAGGACAACAGTTCGATTTCAACGGCGCACTCAAAACATGGTTGACAAACTTTTTCCCGTCGAAACCCAAGGTGTTCTACGAGCGTGTTGTTTTCACAAATCAAAGCTGTCAAAAAGGACATTATGTTGGGGGACACATTAATTCAAGAGTAGTTCCGGAACTTTTCCCTCCGGATTTTATTTGCCTTGCGCAGGCAGAACAATTGAGAGAAAAGTGACCAAATCTGGGAGCGAAAACTTAAAATAAATAGGTAGGAGGGACTGAAGGCAACTGCCTGCGACCACTAAAAAGCCCAAGGTCATTCGGCGACGACGTTCAGGTTGAACGGGGGTGCGAACATTTGCATAATAGAGCAGAGAAATAAGAAAAACAACACAATAGTAAGGTGAAGGAGACAGCCAAAACTTGATTGCTCACTGTTCGGCAGTGCGCAAAACTATCTAACCTCTGATCGCGGTTATATGCAGTTCTCATGTACAAATAATCGTTTTGAAGGGTTTTTAAGTCTTTCACTGAGTGTGAGACCAAAATATGTGTTCTTCTGTAGAAAATGACCCGACAGGATAACAAAGACATAAGTTTGGGGTGAGCCTGAGCTATTGGACCGGCGAGGAGAAATAATAGCCTGTCGCTATGTAAAGCAATACTCGTATAACTGATGAAGGTTTTATGATAGAGCTCATAGAAACAACTACGTGAAAAACTGTTTAGAACTTTTAGTTCTGTTCAATTTGACATTTAAAGTTATTTGGGTCAAACCGATTCTCCTTCTTTGCCCTCTGCTCCCGAACCTGTGGCAGGTTGGAAAAGGCCAGTCTGTCAATTGTATTGACGCGTTGTGAACTTCTGTTATATAGCAGCTCCCCAATGCAAAGAACAGCCCCATAATCGGCAGCTGGCCAGATCTTGTTGGCTGAAAAGAGTACACCTTTGAGAACAATTGATGTTATACCAAGTAATGACTGAATGGTGGCTATTTTTGAGAGGTATTCGGCTCCAAGGAGACAGACGTCATGTCTCACAGCGTCTGATTTACACGGTCCAGTAATGGCACTCTCCCAGTGGACATACCTAAAGTTATCAAATTGTCAAAACTTGCAAAGATTACCGTAGTACGTGTGGCATGGAACAATTGTTCTGGATCTGACCCGGCAAGCCCATAAAAGAAGCCATGATAATTGTGGCCATGAGCATTTCATCAACTCCGTAGATCTAGACCTCTCCTTTAGAAAAAACCAGAATCTGTTTCACCTTTCTGTTATTGAAAAGTTGAAGAATGAATGTGAAGTCAAGTCGAGAAAGAATTTCTTTACAAAAAGCTCTAGACAGAAAACATTGATTGGAGCTCTTTTGAATGACTAGTCGGGAGATTTCTTGCTTCAATGTGAAACCGCCATCTACAAAAAGTTCTTGAAACCAAAAAGAAATTCAACCTGGTCTATAGAGCTTCAGAAATCTGGGTGTCCAGGCCTTCGTCTTTGGCACTCGACTCGTGTAAACACTCAGATCATCCAAGTCGACCAGTGGCATCCCGTCCAAAATGTCTATCACTGTCGAAATCTCTTCTGGGGACTTTATGAGTATGTCATGGGCCTAAACTACAGTATTCTTCACAGATAGAGCAAATAACCTGGAGAAACATGACATACTCCCATTCCTTGTGTGTGAGGAGAGCCTTGACACAGTCCAAGTGGCCAATGTCTTGATAATGACCGGCAGAATCAAACTTGTAGGTCTGAATTTTTGCGATCACCGAAAAATATGACCGCAGACCCCTGGAAGAACGATAACATTTGGTAGACAATTGGACAATGCAGCGAGGTAGTCCATCAAATGACTAGCATTTTTGTCGACAGCGTAGCAATATAAGTTGTACGGAGAGTAGGAGAAGGTCAGTAACACTTCTTGAATGAAATAGTCCTGAAACTAGTCGTTTTCAAAACAATACTTTCTCCCAGCCAATGACAACCTCTCGTTGGCTCTATCGGTAGAGATTCGGTACAAACTTGCCTACTAACCGGCTGCTCAAAGGTGACAAATCTTGGCGATCAAGAAGAAAAACTGACAGGAGCCTCTGAATAAAGAACTCTCACCTGAAACACATTTCTGGCTATGGCGTACGGGTGACGCAGTCTGTAGAACTTTTGATTTCCCAAGACTCTTGTTCGAATGTCCGGACAATTCATCGACAGTTCAGGAGATTCTTCTACAGTTATCCTACCCGACTTGTTGTAACTCTCCAAGTATTCGTAGTTATCCTCAAACATCTGTCTACAGTCAACCCAATAAGGTTTCCTAGAATGTTCTTATTATTAAAAAAAAGAAAAACTCTTACCCTCCGTAATATTCGTCCCATAAATATTCGTAAGCAGGCTTAGAAGCATTCTTTTCTACCAGAAAATCTAGTCTGTTGGCATACATCGAAGCATGGTCTGGTGTCATTCTAGTGAGCATAATCCAGAGTCCCGAAAAGAGACAGAAACTTCCGAAAAAGACGGGTTTCAATCGAAATGGTGGGCGTCGACGAGCTGCCATCACATTGCAACAGCGGAGGAGAGAAGACGACAGGCTTGGAAGTGAACACAATGGATTATTCATAAAGCTGAATTATTTCTCTCAGCGGCAAATCCCACGTTTCGAAAAAGGCTCTTATACTTTGTTTTACTGATACCAATTGCCACTTCAGAATACTGTCATATGTTACTTCCTAACTTCGACTCAACTCTTCGCGTTTAGACTGAAAGAGCAGCCAAGGTTTATTGGGACTTCTGCCATTATTCACAGCCTTCTCTAAAGGTGCAAATGCAAAAGAATAGCTGTCAAGTGCACACAGAATAGTTAAGTGGAAACTGGACAAGATGACATGGCGTTTCAGTGGTAGTCATAGAAGAGTCAGTCTAGTCATAGATTCTTGTCATATCCGCTTCGCCGTTTCTTAGTCTTGACTTAGTATTGACAGCAGGCGGCTGCGCCGCTTCTCTAGCATAAGTTTCCAAGTTTCCCCAAAAGCTGACTCGTCAACTTAATTCATGACGTGTTATGGCTTGCCATCTTTTTTCTCGTGGTGCCGCACGGACGGACGAATAGATACCATTGCGCTTTAGTAGTGGAGAGATCATTCATTATCTTTTCTTGCAACCAATCCTGGCTGACGTATCCTTTAAGCTTCTAATTCCCCTCAGGTGCTGAATCTATTGTTGTCAATGTCAGTTTAGTACATAAAAATTCATTATTGAGCATATTGCATTGCAAAACGATTTGAGATTACTGTAAGAAGGCAAGCAGTTCTGAGAATGCAAAAAGATTTCCGTTTAGAGCCGAGGTGCTGACCAGAACCGCCTGCCTTGTTTCGAAGCACCATTGAGTTAAAGCTAAAAGGCAATGATCAGAGACAAGGCAGTGTGGGAGAACGGGCAGTTTGTTAGAATCGGGATTACAAGAAGGGACTAGAGGAGAGAAATCAAAGTTGAAGGGGTCTAGAAGTTCGAAGTCGAGGCTAGTAGAAGAGGCTGGGACGGTGGTCTGTCGTTCTCCCGACCCGTCCTAGACGTGCTTGTACTTGGTGAACAGGAGATGCAAGAGTCGGAGAGTACTCTGGAAAGAGACTAACAGACTATTCTTTCCTCCTCACCTTGAGATCTCCATTAGCAATGTCCTGAACACGACTTCGTGGCTTCGGCAGACCAGCCTCTTCCATCAGTCTATAAGAAAACTGAACATTCTTGACCTTCTGCTCGTAGTTCTCAGCCTGGAGATGGAAGGCATGAAGAGGGACAAAGTATCCCTCCAAGAGACCCATCAACAGAACAAGGAAGACCCCGTCTTGGAACTGGTTGTCCAGATCGTTAACCTGAATCACATAGCCAAGGAGGCAGACAGGACAAACCTCGAGATTGATCTTGTTTAGATGCTTGTTGCAGAAAGCCAGAAGGGAAGACTTGACATGGGACAGTTTGTCCGGACCGTAGTCGAAAAGAGTATCGAAGGCGTCGCGTTCACCTTTCGGACCAAGCTCCTCTTGAGTAGTGGTCAGCTGTTCGTTGATGTATTCAGTCCGGGTATGACCCTGACTCTTCGAGGCCACAATCATCTAGTTTTCGATTGAGAAAGACAAAGATAGCGTGAGTACCTTGACAGAGACGTATTCTGGAAGACGGATAGGTGCTCGGAAGTGAAGAACGAGAGCGACGAGTAGCTTGACGATGGCGACGATATCCTTCTGATGTATTAATTCGTCGGTCCAGCCCTTTTCCTGGCCGTGAGAGACCATCAGAATTCGGTCGACGGTAGCAATGATGATTTGGAGCTTCTCTCGCTGACCACGCTCAGACTGAGAAACTTCCGGCACCTCGATCTGAATGAGCTGATTGATGTAAAGTATTAGGACAGTTACTCGGATGTTCTGAAGTTTCTCGATTAGTCTCTGGATAACTTGACCATCGTACAGATCTTCTTGAAGGTCACGGAGGACGATACGTTCCTCTGCCAATTCCTCGTTTAGCCAGTAGATCAGAAGACGTTTGAGATCCTTGTAGCGAGGGTCATCGTGAGACTCGCGGGTTAAAAAACGACGAATCTCTCCTGTAAAGATACTTGTGCACAGACAAAAAAGTTAGAATATGTTCCATACAATTCATATGGATAACAAACTACTTCCTCTGGAAACGAGCTGTCTAAAAAGATTAGAATGTCACTTTCTTACTCACGCTCTGGATAATGCAATAGGACAGAGAAATGAAGAGCGTGATAGATAAGAAAAAAGTTCCAAGAATATTTCAAATTATTCCCTTTGCATTCCTTACAAAAAACGAACCTTCTTCAACGTGGACATCCTTTGCCAGACGCGGGATGGTAGCTGCGTCTAAAGCTTCTCTTCCCTCGTACTCCACCTAAAAGGATCAGCATTTTTGTTTTTTTTATAATTGGAGTTCTGACTGATTCTTGTACTCACCTCATCGACCTCGTTCTCATTTTCGTGATACTCCTGTCCCTCCGGATGAGGAGCACCTTCTGCATGAGCCTGTGGCTTCTTCTTTCGGGTCAAAGTTCCCGAAAGTTTCTCCATAAACGACTCGCTCTAAATCCCCTTTGTATCGCAAATTTCTTCACTTTTATGGGAAATTGAATCGTCAACGTACCTTCTTACTCTTCATCGTGTCCGAAGGACCGGGAGTTCGACGGCCAGTGGTCGACATGGCTAAAATTATTAGATTTTCTTCTACCAAGAGTTTGGAAAACAGAAGAAAAGAAGAGTAAGAGCGAAGAAGGGGCCCTAGGTGAACTAGAGCAGAGATATTACACCCCACACCCACGTCGATCGATCGGCTGCTTTAGTGAGTGGACGGAAGGGGGAGACCACAACAAACAACGGGACGGACCCATTACTAAGGAAATTCTTGTCTGCAGAGACATCTGGGTAGTAGCGAAAAGCGGAGGAACTTTACGTGGCTGTGGAATATGTCTGCTTGGTCTCGAATCTGCGAGTGGAACCGAATGACCCCATCTTCCTGAAGACGCTAGTTAGATCAATGCCGAGTCGTATTTTTGAGTGTATTGTGAGAAATGGTGGTGTTACCCATTATTAGATCTCTTCTGAGTCATTTAAAAAACTTTTGTTACTTTTTTAAGCATTCTTGTCTAGTGACCCTATAATTTTGCACCAAGGCTCCTGCAATTATTTTAGTAAAAGTGGCGGCATGACCTTAAAAAATATCTGAATTGCTGAAGCATATCTACCCAAGGAGTTTTAAAGGCCGCCGAATCCGCTGGTGCTTCTCCTGAAACCTCAAAATACCATCGCCAGAATGCACAAAAACTGGGTGGCCCTATAATTTTGCACCGCACTGTACTTCTAAACCAGGCACCCCCGACGGCTTCGCCGTCTTTTTGTTTGCCTTCAGTTTGCAATGGTGACTGCGCCGCTTCGTAGTAACAGAACGCTCCCAGTGACTTCACTGAAAAAATCCAAGTTCAGGAGAGCACCCAAAATTGACTTGCCATCCAGTTTCGGCAATAACTGTTTCTGGACAACATAATTGGCTCGCTTCTGTTTCGTGGCCACGGCAATTACTGTTTGCAAGTCAAGCCAATTCAAGCTAGTTTGGGATTTGCGTCTCTGGGAGAGCGTTGCGCCTGTCTGAGTAGCTTGACTGGAACAGCATGCACCGGTCACGAGTCCCAACAGGGCATCAGCCAAAATTGTGAAAAAAATTATGGGACAAAAATAGTACTGCAGATTTCAAAAACAATATATTTTAGAAATACTTTGTTCGAGAAGTGTTACTAGTCTTCTCAGCAAGAATCTGGTCTGGAATCTGGATGATATCGGGTTTCAGTCTGTCAGGCATCGACCAGAATGAACTCAAGGTTAAGAATTCGACCAGCCACACGGAAGACTGATCTGTTTCTCTACAAGACAAACGTCGAAGCGAACAAAAGATTGCTCGTTCAGCAGGTCGTAGCCGTCTGCTTTGGGAGAGATCCAAATTGTGCAAATTACTGGATATCATAGACGAAAGCTTAGTTGTTGTTTACTCTTGGACCACCTTTTCTCAAGGCTACACCCTATTTTTATGCCGAGAAAGAATTGAAACCGATTCACAAGAACCAGAATAGAATAAAGAACCATTTCAAAAGGTGTTTAAATTTATGAAGGGCTGAGAATCGGTCCAACGATTAGGTACAAATAAAGGCTGACTGAGAGATGTATCACTGGACCCTGTAGCGGGTCTGCATTCCTCCTCGAGCTCCTCCTTGAAGATTCCTCAACGAGTCCTTCATGATTCGAATGATTTCCTCCTTGGCTCGTCGGAGATTGTGTTCACTGCGAGCCTCGATCAGCAAATGAAGACGACGATCGCCGTTTTTCGGCTCTCGACCCATCGGATAGTGCGTTCCTCGGACACTCAAGCCGACATCGGCCAATTCGGCAATATGACCCACTGATTCCTGAAAATAAGGTGGTTTTGGTAGCAAAAAAGGGACTTACTCTGCTGCATATTTTGTAGCGGACTTGCTGTGGGAAGTCGTTTATATCCATCTCTTCCTCGTAATATTCCCAGTCGTCTCCCATGTTTAGCTTCGGTGCCTCTCCGCCCAAATAGTTCAGCTTCTCGTTCAGTTTGTTCGCAGCCTGGCGGGCCTTCATTTCGGCTGTGACTTCCAGCGGAGCGATGGCGGTACCCTAAAATGTTGCAGTTGTATAGTTTTCTTCTCTCGTACACCTCGATGCCATGGCACACCGTTTACAATTTTCGGTTGTTTTTATGCAAATAACAACCTATAATAATGGTTCTCTTGTTGACTCTAAAAGACAGAGGCTCGAATCAGACAAGTAACAAACAAACAAAAGACGAACATACCTTCATAACAGCTTCTGCTGCTCGCGTAACCGCATCCTTCTCCGGCGCCGGCTGGTTCTGAACCTTTTGGAGAGCTTCGATTCCAGCGGCACGAGCCTTGGCCTCTGCTATTTTATCGGCCACCTTTTCGGACATTCGTCCCTTCTTCTCGGCACCAACGACCCGTCTTGTAGTTTTCAGCATATTGGTCAGCTGCTCTTCCAACTCATCATCGTCCGCCTGGCCATGTTCGATGTTGGTAATCAGCCGAGTCATCATCTTCTTGCTCGCGTCCATTTCAGCCTCATCGTCGTCGTATTTGTAGCCACTACCGGAGAATCTGAAGATAGGCTGTGAATACATAAAGAACAAGAACGAACCCTTTAGCGGAGCCGCCCAGATGAACTTCTTTCCCTTGCGCCTTCATCTCCTCGACGAAGCGATCAAACATGGATTTCAGCTCTGGTGGGGCTTTGACGCCGGCCGATTCGAAGGCACGACAAATCTCTCCGGCCATCTTCTCTTGATCTGAAAAGATCGCTGTGTTTCGGAAATTCGAACTTGCACATTGGTCTTTTCGTGCAGTGTTAGACGCAAAAAGCATTGCGACGTGAAATCTTCAGTCAAAAAAATGTTATTCCGGGCTGGGAAAGAAGTAACTTGGTCTAGAGTCTAGAATACTGCATTTAACCGCGGTTTAGTTCTACTGCGACGTGTTTCAACACAAGGAATAAAAACTAAAGGACAAAACGAATACTTCTGACTGTCTGACCGGAAAAAAGATATTCTACCCATTGCTCAAAATAAAGAAAACCGTACGTTCGGGCAAAATGAATGTGTAAGCGTATCCCTTGTTTCCAGCTCTGCCTGTTCTGCCGACTCGATGAACGTAATCCTCGTAGTGATTGGGACAGTCGTAGTTGACTACAAGAAGGAGATTTTTCACATCGAGGCCACGAGCTGCAACCGATGTTGCCACGAGAATTTTAACCGTTCCGCTCTTGAAGTCGATAATGTTGGAATCACGATCGGACTGATCGATTCCTCCGTGCAGCGGAGCACAGGCATAGCCGCTTCTGATCAATGTGCCACAGATTTCGTCCGATTTCTCCTGTCGATCCACAAAGACGATCACATTGCCCATCTCGTAGTAGATTCCCAACAATTCTAGTAGCTTCAGAGCCTTCTGATGCTCTTCACAAATGACGACATTTTGAGTGACATCGGAACAGACGACACTCTTGCCACCGACCTAAAGATACCCAATATGACTAAAAATCAATGAACACGGTACCAGAATTTCGATGGGTTCACTGAGAACCTTCTGAGCCAAAGCCTCCATCTGACGTGGGAATGTAGCCGAGAAGAGAACGGTCTGCCGATCCGGACGAATGTTATCGATGATCTTCATGACCTAAACCGGGTTACGTAGTGCGTTAAATATTTATAGCTCACCTGTGGTTCGAATCCCATGTCGAACATGCGATCAGCTTCGTCCAGAACGAGATAAGTGACGCGACGAAGGTTCGTTACTCTCCCTGAAAACCATGTTTTGCTAGTGTTCGAAAAAGAAAAATTGTGAGAAACGTACCACTATTAGAAACGAGAAGATCGATCATCCTTCCCGGCGTGCAGACGATGATTTCAGCTCCACGCTTCAGATCGGCGATTTGCTCTGAAATGCCAACACCTCCGTAAGCACAGACAACTCGAAGATTCAGTACCTGCAAGATAGAACATATTATCCGAAAGTTTCAAAGAAAACGAGTTCTCCCGTCAGTGCTTAACAGTTTGGTAACATGAAAATCAACAAACCTTGGCAAACTTGTTTGCTTCTTTCCACGTCTGCATGCAGAGTTCTCGAGTTGGAGCCATAATGAGCGCTATGGGGCCGTCCATGTCTTCTAGAGGATCCTGATCCATGATATGGCGAAACATCGGCAGCAGAAAGGCTAGGGTTTTACCACTGCCCGTCTTGGCAATTCCGATCACGTCTCGACCTAAATTGACTGGATGCTTAAAAAAAAGACGATGTTTACCTGCCATGATGGCTGGAATACCCTGGCACTGGATGGGAGTCGGAGTCTGATAGTTGAGTTTCTTCAACTGGTTCAGCACCGTTCTCTGACATCCGCACTGTGCCCACGTCCTGATCGGTCTCGGACAGTTCTTGCCTTTGACTTGGATGTCATCCTGTTCCTTGCGGAATCTCTTCACCTCCGCTTTCGTCATTCTGGCAACCTCCTGGGTCTCCACGTAGAAATCTTTGGTGAAGGGACGATAATAGATCATCTCGTGGTTGGCAGCATTGAGGAGACGGGCTTTGTGGCAGAGACTCTGGGTCGCCTGAGTTTGTTGCGTCGCATAGAAAGGCACAAAAAGAATATACCGTTTCGAGATCGATGTCGTCGATGACAACCTCGGCCCGACCCTCGTTTTCGAGAATTTCTCCCTTGTTCTTTTCCTCCGTCGGAGCAGTGTTGATTGTGACGACACGAGCAGCGATCTAAAAAGTCATATGAACGAGGCGCTGGGGCAATCGTGAAATAAGGCAGAAGGTTGGCTACACTAAATGAGTGTTCAAGAAGAGCTACAATGGACAGCTGGAAGACTGGTGTGATTTACCGACAAAACTAGAAACGGGCCATGAGGACAAGTTCAGAAAGGCCTATTCTGAAGACGAAATGAGAGAACCGAAGCTCACCTTTGGTCGACTTTTCTTCAATGTCTGGGCTACGTTGTCCATGAAGGCGTCGAGAGGATCCGCTTCGTCGGTCTCTTCTACTTCCATCTTCTCCGCACCGCTAAAATTCTCAAAATTTTTCAATGAGAAGGAGCGTCTTACTTTTTGTGTTCGCCATTCCCATTGTGTTTCGGTTCTTCAATCACAGTAGGTGCTGCTTCTGGCTCGTCGTCATCATCTTCATCTTCCAGACTCCATCCCTTCTTGGCTGGCTCTTCTTCTGCCGTTTGCTCTTCTTCTGGAGCTGCTTCAACTGTCCCGCTCTCCAATTTTAGTTTTCTCTGTCGCTCTCGCCATTCGGCTACTTTTGCTCGTCGTTCCTGCATGACTTTCTCGAGATCAGCTTGCTCTTTTTCCTTTTCTGCAGCTTTCCTCTTTTCTTCATCGGCTGCAGCCCGTTCCGACTCTCGCTGACGATCCGATTCCACATCTCTTCGGTCTCTGCTCCGAGAACGACGTCTGTCTCTGTCACGACGATCGCGTGGTGATCGAGAGCGACGTGGCGATCTGCTACGGCTACGACGGGGAGAACGTGACTTCTTTCGACGATCACGCGAACGAGAGCGCTTCTTGTCTCGGCGAGGAGACCGTGATCTAAATCAAACATATAACTACAATATTCGGATTGCAAAAACAAATTAGGTTAGAGTTCCCGTCCAGCGCATTATTTAATCTAGGAAAACCGACCTGCTCTTCTTCCTGTCTCTATCTCGGCTGCGAGAGCGTCGTCTGTCTTTTGGATCTTTTCCCATCGCTGAATGAGCTGTAAAGAGCAAATCTGACAGAGACACTGTAAAGAACAAATGAGGAATAGATACAATAGTTTTTAGGAGTTTGAGAGAACGGTTTCAGAAGAAGAAATAATCTTGGCTTTTTGATAGCGAAAAACCAGAATTATGATTTCGTTGATGTTGTGAATAGTTTACTGTTCAACAAAGCTCAGGACAGAAAAGTGTGTAGGAAATGAGTGAGAAGCATGGAAAACAAGACGCCAGGAGGGCAGGAAAGCAATACAAGCAACTTTTCCAAATTTTCGAATTCGTGTTACCGTAATCCATAGTCGTCAAATAATGGCAAATACGCAATCGCGTACTCGAATTTTGGGCTGAAACCCCATTTGCTGCCGATTTTATCGATTCCTGGAGCTTTTTAGGCGTTCATTAGTGGAGAAAATTAGGAAACATTTGCTTTATGTTTGTCAGTTATTATGTCAGTATTTTCGTCAATTGCTCTTTTAGCGTTCAATCTTTCAAACTCTCGTCTTTTCTCTTCATTCAGTACAGGCCACTTCAGAATGACCGAAAGAACCGATGACAGTTCAACGGACGTCATCAAGGAGGTTCTGAACCAATTAGTTACTCGCATCGTTCAAGATTGGCCTCTGGTAGGTTTTCGTTCTTTTCTTGTTCGTTTGATTTCGTTTTCACAAAAAACAAAAGTCTTTTTTCAGGCCGGAATCACGTTGGATGATGTTCGCAAGGCGAAGTCAATAAAATCCGTAGCCTCTTCCGAGTCAGGCGATGTGTCCTCGATGGAAGATTTCGACGATGACTCAGATATCGGCAAAATTGAGTCGGACGAAGATTCAGACGCCGAATTCGAACAGTATCTCAGGAAGAGCAAAGCGATGCGACTGAAGACGTTCATGAAGGAACACTGCTGGCAATATGGGCCGAAGAAATCTCGGAAAGAGCCAAATACTGACAAGTAAGTAATACTTTTATCGTCTTGATTGAATGAAACTACAGCTATGAAGATGAATACGAATTGTGGCCCGACTTTAAGAATATGTCTATGGATTCGAAACCGCGTCGCGTGGAACTTCTTGGAACAGTAGATAGCACTGTTGGCAGTGTCGGTACGTTAATTTGCTCGTACTGTTTAATACATATTTTTTGTAGTTCTCGTCAAACCCTCCCCTATTTTAAAGCACATATTCGATCTGGAAACAGTCTTCTTCAACAAGGAACGCGAAGCCATTGGAACGGTTTGCGACCTCGTGGGCACGGTTCGCAATACTATCTACTGCATAAAGCCGGCTGTTTCAACAACGAATAGACAGCTATCTGAAGGGACGGAGGTGTTTTACGCTCCAGATGGAGATAATCTTACAAAGAAACTTATTGAAGTGAGGCTGCAAAAGTGCGTCATTTTTACATATTTTCCATAGCATTGTTTTAGTAACTGGGAAGGTAAAGAGGATGACGGGATGGACGATGATGCCGTTTTCAGTGATGACGAGAAGGAGGCACAATACTTGAGGAACAGGAAGACAAAAGGTGAGCAATCTTCTTTCTTTTGACTACAATACCGTTTCAGACAATGGTGGTCGTCCGGCACAGCATGGTCCACGGAAACGGAATGCCAACCGAGTACATTTCCAACCAGAAGGGCAACAGCGCATTCGAACAGGTTTCATTTTATGATGAGTTCTCATTAATTAGTCTCTTCCAGATAGTGGTCGTGGCCGTGGTGGATGGACAAGAGGCCAGAACAGAAGAGTACCAAACGAGCAGATGAATAACAACGAGATGGCGGTAGAAGATCGACCAAGACGGGAGCCTCTCTCGACGCCAGAAAACCCCTACGCCGAGTTCGGATGTTACAATAGTCAAGTCGATGTCACGCGGATATACAGGAAAGATCATTAGTTTGTTCGCTTGTTACGTTTTGTTATGTTTAGATAAACATTTTCCCTTGTCATCACATAGACGCAACTTCAGAGTTAGTCTGGCTTTGACAAAACTACCGTCTTTTCTGTTTTCCACCTATATTTGCAGTTCTGCCACAGGATTATTACTTGCAACATCCTCGAAAACATTGCACGACTCACGGAACATCCGCTGGGGGAATACGACAAAAAGGAAATCCTGTTTCTTGAATAGGCTTCCTTGACATGTCTTATCTAGACACACATAGTGCAGTAAACTCACAAGGGAAGCCTCTCAACTTAAATTAGACTTCGGCAACGAACAAAGTGCCATTCGATAGCTCTAAACATGGGTATAACGGGGTATATTGCCGAATTCGCCTAGTCTCTCCCTGGTCCGAGAAATGACATTTTTTTTAAATGGCGCTCCCGTATCATCTCGACGCCTTAGCCGCAGGACCCGCCTTGATTGACTTCGAAAGCGACTACGAAGCTTTTTTCTTTCTTTATGTTTGTTTTGACGACGCGCAAACTTTTTAATTTCCACATGAACCCATCTAAAATCCTCGGATTTCTGGATGAAGAATTTGGTCTGGAAAAAGATACCGAATTGTCGAGACGTGCACCGTCTGGCAAGTCGATTTGAAAGTTATTTTACAAAGTTCTGTCACCAACTCTATGACAATTGAAGAGGAAGATGAAGGTTAGTGAAGTGCTGGTGAATCTTTATTTTGTCGAGCTAAACATCTCTGAAGGATCCGTCGATGAATACTGTGTAGAGGACGAAGAAACTCGTATGCCCAATCCAGTTGAAGATTCTCCTAGAACTGTCAGGTTCTCTGACAAGTACCAAACGGTTGACTCCGATCGGCTGTTGTTTATTATCGCTCTGCCAAGTCGTAGCCTGGAGGCAATGAGCAACAGATTCAAGTGGATTACTAACCTGAATCATCTCCAGTAGCTGCGACAATTCGAAGATGCAGGTAAGATTAATTTTTTTAGCTAATAAATCAGTTCAGATCTTGTGAAAGAAAACCGGAAAAAGGTTTTGGGTTTGCTGTCTGCTGAACTGTTTGATTGGGTCAAAAAGTCTATCTCTAAAGGCATCGCTCTTCACGACATTGACCTAAAGCAAAAGAGCATTCTATTGAACTTGACGAAGTATCATCTACCTGACTTCACAGCATCCAACTCCTGGGTAAACACTTTGAAAAAGGTTAGAATTCCTTTTTTTTAGAAAGTTTTTTTTACGGTTTTTGTAACATAACATCGTGAATCGAAGAGTTCAATAACCGTGTTCCCTCTCGAAACTCTGCAGCGATCAAGCTGGTTTCTTCGTAAAGTCCGAAGTGATATTGTCGCCGCTAATTATATGCTGGATCACATCTGGAATGTTGCCCGATCCGAATTCACAAAGGAACTCACGACTGCTAGAGCTCTCGACATCAAAGGCTAGAGGAGTGTGGAACGCATCGTTCAGATAGCTTCTGCTCTCACTCACTCTTATACTGTTTGAGGGGCTGGTTTGAGAATGTCGTTTTCGACTCTCCCCTAAACAAGATGTTGCTGTTGATCGATTCGTCTGGCATGGACTTTAAACTACGTCCCTGGCGGAGCCACCTCTATGATCCAGCCACTCAATGTTTATGGAATAATTTACTCAAGGGCTCAGACTGTCAGAGTTTCGCTATTTTTGACAGCCATTTTTTAGTTGTTTTAATATTGGCATTGGATTCGGGGCCTAAGTAAATCTACTTAACAGCAATTTTATAGAAAAATCGGCCAGAAAAACGCCTGAAAACGCGTGGAAGCCGAAAATAGGGCTCTGCTCACATATTTTGGCCTTTTTCAACGCTTTTCTTAGATATTTCCCCTAAATTTGTTGTCAAGTAGGTTTGTGCATGTCTAAATTTCGGTTACATGGTGAGAATTTGTAAAAAGTATGCGGAAAATGAAGAAAATTCAAAAATTTATAATTTTTCTTCGTTCGCAAATACTGTGCCATCAAATTCAGGTGCCGCTGGACGTTGGAAATAGACTATACGTTGTAATGATTTTTGGTGCCTTCAAAGTCTATCACGGCGGTTCCTGCGGCTAAGGCGTTGAGAGGATACGGGGACGCCATTTTTAAAAATTTCATATCTCGGACCAGGGAGGGGTTAAGCGAATTCGGCAATACCCCGTTATACCCATGTTTAGAGCTATCGAATGGCATCTTGTTCGTTGCCAAAGTCCAACTTAAGTTGAGAGGCTTTCCTTGTCAGAAGGTTCGAATCTCACATCAGCAGCGAGGAGCCTGTTCAACCGGCGGTCTCTTTCCACACGTCTTGCACGACAGTTCTGGGTCAATGGCTCTCTCAGCTTTTCCAACTCTTCCAAACTCTGCGGTTGCGACATTATCTACTGTCTCTTCAGACGCTCCAGCTGCTCCATCGTTTCCATCGGCTCGAAAAAGTGACACAGCTCCTTCTCGGCCTCTTCTTCCGGAATTCGGAGAAGTGTGGCTGCCGCAGGATGCGCCAGATCCAAGCACAGATCCTCCGTCACTGGAAGCACCGGTGGACAAGCGACTTGTTCTTCTTTCGCTTCAGGGCCTTCATCCTGTTGCTAGTCAGCTCCACTTCCAGCTGCTTCTCCGAAGCCCATTGCTACGAATTGTCGGCATTCTCCACAGCTCGCTTCTCGACGATGGGGATGTACAAGGCAAACCTGGTCCCGTCTTTCTCGTACGTCGCTATCTTGATTCATTGCGTCACTTAGCAATCGGCAAAGCGGGCGTCATTGTCGATGAGCTCACGTTCTGCTTCTCCATGTAGACGTCCGAGATCTCAGCTACCTTCAGACACCAAACCGAGCCACGGGCCAGGATGTCCACCACAAAGCAGCTCTTCCCTCCAGGGTTCTAAATCCCGAACCGGGTGGTGTTAAAATTCCTTTCTATACTTCGAAACCTAATAGATGAGAATCCTTAGCTTACAAACAGTACAACTCTTAGATTTATAGCGTTTCATAGATAAGCGGACAAAGGAAAAGACGGGGCGAGGGGATCAAATGAATCCTGATCTAAGAAGAATTAGCCAGAAGGGTGAGAGGCGGAGTCGGCACAGGGCGAGATTTTTGGAAACCCCGGTCCAGCAAGGCTCAGAAGCTCAGATACACAGCTTGTTGATCAAGCAACCGGATTTCCACCATTTGATTGTAAGACATGATGCGGGTAGAATTCCATATCTTTAAAAATATCTGGTGACTAATGCCAATACGATGATCGAAGTTTTTGACCAGGACTCGATTCGGTATTTGTACACTGTTTATCCAAAAATGTGATATGGTTGCTTTGGACTCTCTCCATTAAAAAATACTAATTGTTATAAAGCTATCACTCACTCAAATATGATTTCGTTTTCGAAATTAGAGACTAGGATCGAATTACGCGCAGAAGAGGATGTGGAAGTATTCATGTTCCCCTCAATCTCTTAGAGCAGCTTCCAAAACCAAAGTTCTCACTGACTAATCGTTTCAATGAGCAACCTTTTTCTTCAACAACTAAAACGTATCTGTGAGTGGATTTCACTGTTTTCATTTGAGTTAAAAACCTACTCTGAATGTCACAGCTGCTAATCGGATTAGGATTAAAACGACCGCATTTAAGCAGTAACTCAGCGTGGGATACCGTATTTTCTTGTGGGAGTTGGCTCGAACGTCTCCCCCTCTTTTCTGGCCCAAGAACTGTCCCCGTTCTTTGAGAAACAGCGCTCTTCCCCTTGCTTGTAATCTTACAACAGAGATTCAGTCCGACTTCTATTTCTAAACAAAATGGAGTTAGTCTGGAACTTGTCAAAACATCTATAGAACAAAAACTTTTGCCCGTAGCTTACAATCCAGCGTGATCTCTCTTAGGACTCCATTTTTTTCAAATAGGCGTGTTTCGAAAAAATTTAAGGATGGCCGCACTCAACATCTTCGGAGTCCTCCAGGCAGGCTGTACTGTCGTTGCCCTCTTCCTCAACACTTTTCTCATTTACACCATCAAAAACTATACTCGAAGTGCCATCGGGAGCTACAAATGGGTCTTGATAATATTCGCAGCTTTTGAAATGACCTACGCCGTTGTGGTTCTCATTGGAATGCCGGTAGAATGGCCGAGTTTATCAGAAACGTTGACATCACAGATAAACTTTATTTCCGACCGGAGTTGGATTGTGTTCAACCACGATGGTCTGATTGGTCGGACTTCTTACAATTGGATCGGACCAGGTATCAAGGCTTGCTGAAATCTTGCGATACGCAGCGGTTTCCAGTTAAAATTAAAGAATGTAAAGTCAAGCGAGCCCTGTTTGAATTCGGTTCCCAAATCTCGGTCCCGGGGAAATTTGCGCGCGATGAGGAAAACTGGAAATATGATGATTGCGGCGCAGAATTCCTAAAAAAAAAAAACACGGATCTGACCATAATTCTGTTCGTCAGGCTTATACTGCGTATTTTATGAACTATGGATGGGCCTTGTAGTTGTTCATTTCGTCTACAGATACGTGGTGGTTTGCCGGTAAGAAGCAAAACTCAAGACTGTCAAAAGACCCGTTCAGTTTGGACTGGAAGCAAAAGATCCAGGAGAAGAAGAAGTGGAAGCTGCTTATTGCTATTATCTACCTCATCCATTTCTCCTACGCTGTTATATGTGGAATGTACTTTTGTACGAGGTCAACCATATCACCGGTAAGTAGTCTTCTAATTCAATCAGTTTAATAACTATGAGTTATCAATGCGGGGGTTGCCAATATTCAAGCTAGTCAGTCGACTTGGCCTTACTAATTGACAAAAACACGGAACATACTCTGTTCCACGTAACTCAATCCGTGATTGTAAGAATATGAACATTAAATAATAGGTCATTATTTAATTGGTAAGGTTCTTAGCATCTTAACGAAGCCGGAAGGTACATTACAAAAGTTTCTAGAAGCTTTTTTTTTTAAATCTAGTGTTTGTCATCTAATCGTTGTCAAAAGTTGTACACACTGTTTTGCCTAGTGAGTCAAGACGAGAACGATCTATGTTCTAGCCTTCTAATCATAGTTTATGCTATTTCGATACCCAACACATCCCATTTCACAGCACGAGAAACAAAAGAGTTGTGTAGGGCTTCCTATGTTCAGAAACTCACACAAACTATCCGCGACACTTTCGGCGTCGAAGAACCACAGTACATCGGTTATATTCTGCTGAGAGCCAAGACTCTGGAGGGAGAATGGAGTCCCGGAGGGATCACGTCCATTCTCAACCACTATCTGCTCGTCTTAACGTCTGTTGTGATCATCGGATTCACGGGAATCAACATTTGGATCAGCATTAGAAAAATGCAAAAGGAGAGCGTTCATTTGAGAGAAGTCAACCTGCAACAGCAGATGTTTGTCACCCTTCTCATTCAGGTGATTCGACACATTGAGCTAACCTTAATGTTTAGACCACGATTCCCTTCTTCTTGTGTCATCTGCCTACGCTTGTGTATCTCGTCGGGACTTCTCCTTTCATCAGCAAGGACTTCAGCTTCGGATCGGTAGCTTCCATGTTCTCTTTCCTTACTGCCGTTCCCAAAGTATTGGATCCCATTGTTGTGTTGGTTTGTATTCGGGAATACCGCCAGGCAGCTCTGAAAATATTCGGAGGTTTGTGGCCGACTTTCAAGAAGATTAGGTTTTGTTACAGTTGTGCCTGAAAATCGGATCCACACTTCCACTGGCGCCAAGTCTTCGACTCATTTGGAAGAGAGAACACATCAAAATCTACCAGACGAACGGACAATCGTGGATAATGCTGTGCCGGCCTCCATGTGATCCAGTTTGTTGTAATGTAAAAAAAGTCAAGCGTTTCTTGTGAATAAAATAGACGTTCGGATTTGGTGTTTTCTTTAGAACATGAGAGTGTCAGGAGGGATTATATTTTCCAATGCAGTACATAAAAGTATCAAAAAGATCGGAAATGTTTCCCTTTCACAGTTCTTCATTATCTATCGATCTTAGTTAGGTCTGTTCTATGCATTTCGGAACACTTACGTGAAAACCCATTGCATCTTGTGACAAAATGCGGATCTGCCCATGGCAGAGAACATCTGGGCTGCACATGTCCAGAGCCATTTGAGATAATAACTGGCTTGATAAGGAGTTTCTTAACTTGCATCGCTGAGTCTCTCCTCTTTTTTTCAGTCTGAAATATGTGGTGCTTCCCTTACACATAGATAACTCTTATCGCTAACTATATGGCCTGATAGTTAATCGTCAGTTTCAGCCATGAAGAGTCCCGTGCTGCTCCTTGCCTGCCTGGCTGCTGGATCGGCTTTTGTCGTTTCAAACCAGCTGAAGGCTGGAGAAGTCCTGCTCCCAAATGGAGGAATCCTTGGAGCTTCTCAGTGCGACCTTCTCTGGATCTACTACCAACAGACCAACGCTTGCTACTACGTGAGTCAATGACTTCTACAGTTCTCAATATCAAAAATGATTCTAGGCTGGAGACAAGCTGAACTTCGATGCTGCTGAGGCCAACTGCAAGTCCCTTGGGGGACATCTGACTTCCATCCACAATGCCTTCGAGAACGCCTTCATCGCTTGTCAGTTTGCGTACTGTCTCTTTTAACATCTGGTTCAGCCTTGACCGAAACCGGCGAGAAGCAGAATGAAGATGGACAAACTTGGATTGGGATGCAGTTCATAGTGAGTTCAAAGAAATTCCATTCAATCAGCTGATTCAATATTCGACGAAACGTTAGCGGAAATGAGAGTTTACTGGCCGTAAATTGGACTACGTATTGTTCAAACCAGTGTCTCTACGGGTATTGTCTCAAAGATCTAAGACTGACTCAGAACGCCAATTGCTCTTTTTGGTCGTAAAATCTGGTTACTAATTAGACGCTCAAACGAGATGTTGTGTACCTTTTTTTTTCGACACTTAACTTCCAAGACGAAGACAGGATTGCAGGGAAACAACTGGAAGTGGACCGATGGAAGTGCTAATGCCTACCAGTACTGGGCCAAAGGGGATCCGAGTAAGACTTCCAAGAAGGACTGTGTCGAGGTTCGTCCTTGTTTGTCTCGTTCTTTAGTCTAGCGTTCAAAAAACACTCTTTGATAGGCGATGCTAAAACGTGTCTTCTCGGCAGGCAAACGCTGATAACAGCCTTTTTTCTGATAATGCTGATTTTCAGCTCCTTCAAGATGAACTGAAGAGTGGACTGAGCACCAAGAATCTTAAAGGAGAGTGGCACAACGTTGAATGTAACGTTCAAATGAGAAAATGTAAGTTCTCCCCCTCACGGTAACTAGACAACCGTCGGATCGGGACGGGCGTCTTTGAAACGAAAAAGGCAACTCAAATTTTTCAGATGTTTGCAAGAAGGCCCCCAACTTCTAGATAGGACAATTGAATAAATTTATTACATTGTTCTTGTCAGCCTTATAACGTTTTTCGCGGTGACTTTGAGATGAGCAGGATGGCTTGGGGCGATGCTTGTGCTGTCCTTCTGCTTGGGGAACTTCAGGTGGATAGCGGACTTGACAGCACTGCGATAACAGCCGACAAAGTAGAGCAAGATCAATGGATCCACCACGGAGAAAACGGTTAACATCAGGGTCACAATGGGACCATAGCCAGGATCGAAAAAGCAAGCAGCGCCGATTATGATGGCAGAAGAGGGAATGAATGTGAAGACGAGAGCCAATATTGTCTGAAAACTGTTGATTTCTCAACCCTACTTCACAGCAAGGGCGTTCAAAAGCTATCAATATAAGGTCAATTTTACATATTTCATTGGCGAGCAATCCTCACCTGTAGTAGCAAAACTTTGAACAGTTTCATCTGTTGGGTTTTGAGACGATCACTCAGTATTTCCACTCCTGCCAATTTACGATAGATACCTGAACAGAAAGTCAGTCACTGTCTCCCCTGTCAACTCACTAATAGCACAGAAGGGCAGCACGGCAAAAGTTGTTCCTATTACTAGACTGACATTTAGAAGACCAAAAAGATCCGTTGTTTGATATTCACCCTTCTTCTGAAAATGGTATCTGTTGATGTAAAAGGACTGTTCAAACCGATAATAGAGCAGAAATGTAGCCATATTCGCTAATGTTGACGTTATAAACTCTCTTCAGTTCATTCTCCCAATGGTCGTCTTTCAAATCGGATTTGCCGAAATTGTAGAAACAGACGAAATAGTAGTCAATCACGACAAAACAGTTGAACCCAATAAGGGCTATGATGCTCTTTTTGTCGTCGAAGATCCATCGGTACTGCGTCCTGGAAACGGCGTTTGATATAAGATGTTCTGATTGAGCCTATTCTAAACTAGTTTCTTGGAATAAACTGGTCATTTATGGAAGCGGAAACAGTGGACTGATACATTTTGAATCTCAATGTTTATGTGACAAGGAATGATTACACGGTGTTTTAGAAGAGGTTCCTGCCAAGACAAGTTACCTCTTCTACATGTACTTTTACTCTAACATTTAGGACTATACTCTTTGGTCCCCATTTCCATCTATTTAAAGTCACTTTCTATCCCTCAAATCACACTTTAAACTCATTTCCCGTCCTTCGACCCCAACTCCCTATCCAGGTAGTGATATCGCCCCTAGAGGGGCTCAATGACAGTTATAACATAATTCCTTAGATCTTTATCCGGTTTCTATTCCCTTCTGTCAGCCTGTCTTGGTCCCCTTCCCTCTCACTTGAACCCGCCCGCAAGTTTCCCTCCAGCCGAGCTACTATGACAGAAGCACAAAGAAGCTATTTTCCGAACTGACTCGACTTGCGAACAATTAGTGTACGCACAAAGTAGTGCACACTAATTGGCAATACCGGCTTCAGATACACAGAGACTTTTGGGCACTTTGAACTAGATTGTGTAGTAGTTGTGTTTTGGGAGTAAACCTTGGACTGATGTGCCTTCACCTCTTCTCGGATTACAACGCACGGAAAGGAACATCGCTGGTAAGGAAATTCGTTCACGGATCTCTGCTAACGGAATGTTCTTTAAACCAGCGTAGACTCGGAACTCTTAGCAAGAGCTATCCTACAATTAGATTGCTTCTTGACCGCAATTTGAACTCGCGTTTACACGGGTTCTATACACTATAATTTGAAGTTATGATGTTTGTAACGAGTGGCAAACCCCGCATTTTTTAATAGGAAATTAACTTACTTGACGGTAAACACGTATCGATAGATGAAATGGATGGCAAAGAGACACAGAGACTGGGCAAATGCTGCTGCGAAGAGAGCTGTAGCCAGTCTACTGATCATGACTGACAGATAGGACATGGGAGAAAAGACAATGAATGAATCATTGTAGACGTGAATAACCTGAATCTGATTGATTTCGATCTCAAATGATCCAATTACAAGTAAAAGCCAGCAGTGTACGAGAGAGTAGACAATGTTGAAGACACAGAACAACATGGACAGATAGCGATACTTTCCAATGTAGGAACTGGAACTGTACTTGATGGCTATTAATAGAAATCCGTTGAAGAATATCGACAAAACTGTTGTGAGATAGACGAAGACGTTGAAGTAGACGGTATGAGGTTCGGTGGGATATGCAGCTCCTTGTTGACCGGAAATTGCCATCCAGATCTGAAGCAACGAGATAAGAGATTGAAAAGAGTTGCAAAGAATGACGATGATTTGAGTATCAATTTGTGAGTTTCAGAGACGATAGAATATTTATGGAGGGGGCAGATGGAAAAAGACAGGACTGGACAGCAGTTTTCGAACGAGATCTGGGACTTTGGACCACGGGAACCGCATTTTCCACCACGAGTCCTTCCGTTAATGCTTATTTGCGGGCTCGTCGATTATATCCGGAAACAAAGTTATGCAATCTTTTTATACAAACGAATCGAAAGGCGGGTGAATGGATAATATGGAGAAGAAATGGACACGTTTGTTTATGTTCTGTTTGTTCAAAGGCGGGAATTTTTCCATGCCACCGAAGACGTATCATAGTTTTCTTAAGATCAAGTTCTTACGAGAATTTGTTGTAATCTATGTACAAATTATCGTAAACAACGGCAGTGGAGAAAGTTGGATACACTCCGAGAACTGGACAGTGTAACTACAGTAAATAAAATATCCAGCAGTTATTAGACAGGATTTCTGAGGAGCCATTAAACTTGGAAGGAAGCAAAGAGCAAGCTTCATCTCCCAGTACGAGCGCAACATTAAATTGCCTTGGGGCGGAACTGATTGGTCGGATTGGAAAAAGGCTGAAGAGGTTAAGAGGAAAACTCGGAAAGCAATCATAATAAATTGGGTTGGTTCCGAGAAGCCAAGAAGTTCTTTGGTATCTTAGAGTGAGGTTGCCTTATTAGAAGACGCGGTGTGTACGTCTGAAAATTCGAGTATTTGAAAGAAGGAGATCAATCGGGCTAGAAACTAATTGAAAGTTGAGGGACAAGCTGGAACATTTATTGTCATTTGCATAAACTTGTTGAGGAAATATTTCGAAGAGCAAATACTGGTTCGTCTGTTTCATTGGTAGCCAGAACCGTTTCTTTTCAATTTAAAAAAAAAGTTCCTCCAGCACTGTCTATCTAACTGTCAAGAAGACCTTTCAAAAGCAGAAAGAGAATTGATGTTGGAGGCTCCTATTGTATTAGGAAGGCAACTATAAAACCATGTTGTAGGAGAAGGTTTGGAGCAAAAATTCTACCCTTACAGCTGGCAAAAGGCGTCAAGTATTATCCCGGATAACACTTCACGATTGTATGTAGCCTCATGATGTCATTGATTACCAAGAGGATGTGGGGTCAATCCTGTCAAGTGTTATGCTAAATTAAAGTTGACAATTCTATTCAGGACAGTTCAAGTTTCAAGAAGAGGAGAACTCAGCAGAGGAAGTGGATGCTCGGAAGAAGTAAGAAGATTTCGGTCAATGGCGCCGGAATAGACGCAATCATGCGAAGCGTTCCTTTTGCAACATCAGTGTTCTTTCATCCTTCTCAACAACTTTTCCCTCGCCCCCAACAGCAAGTTATCCTCATTATTCATTTGTTCAAAGTCTGCCGTGATCAGTGACTCTCGAATACCCTCCGCAAATTCGATTTATCAAATTTCTTTTCATTACACAGAACTCTGTTTTTGTAACGTTACTCATTCTGTTCTACCGGCATTTCCCATTGTCAGCAACTTTTTCGGACCAACAGCAGCCTCCCCTGGATCATATGTTCGTTCTCACGAAAGCGTTCATTTGTAGGTGGGTCTATGTGAACCCAGGACGGGTATTTGTGTGCAAAGCTTGTTGAGAAAGTTCACAAAAAAACAAGGATGTGGGTTGGTCTTTGAGAGAATCTTATGGCTCTCGAGAATAGTCTCATGATGTCATTGATTATGTGGGGTCCAGGAAATTCCTTCTGTGGGTTAATTTAATGAAGAAGATCTGGCTCTTCAAATCCGTTTACTAAGAACTGAACCACCAGGAAAAATGACAAATTTGCGAATTGGATTGTTGCTACGACGACTCAAACAAGGATTTGCAGTAGTTAGTTTACGGGCAAAGACTCGGTTTTTGGACGGACTGTGACCATGCCGACTTGTGACGTATGGTAACATTTACATTGTGTGATGCGGGGAACAGCTTTGCGGTAACACTCGATAGTGATAAGGAGGATGAGAGGGTCAACTATGGAGAATACAGTCAACATCAGAGAGATAAAGTTGCCGCCGTAGCCAATCTTTGGTCCAAAGATAGATGTGATAATTACTGTAATGGAGGGAAGGAAGGTGAATGTCATCGCGAAGAAGGTCTGAAACAAAACTTGACGGGCTGGAAATTGAAACTACCTGAACGAGGAGAACAATGAAGAGCTGATTTTGGCTGACTCTCAGCTTGACACTGATGACGCTTATGGATGATTGGCCTCTCCAAATTGCTGAAAGATGGTTGTCGCTAACCAGAAACAAATTTTATGCTGACTCGACTAACCAACGCTTCGAAGTAGCTATACTACAAAAGTCTTACTCTTTAAAACCTACAAATTCCACAGATTGGTATAGTGACCAAGGTTGCTCCAATGACCAGAGAGACGATCACGACACCAAGAAGATCAACTTCCTGTATGCGATCTTTCAGCTGAAATGCATGTATTTCACTCTAACACATTTGCTCAGTTACTATGTACAAAGGAGCGATGTACCCTATGTCTGTGGCATTTACACCATAATTAGTGACTAGCTCTTCGTTCCAGTAATGGTCTTTCGTCGGAGTCTTTCCAAAGTTGAGGTAGCACACGAGGCCGTAGATGAAGGCAATTAGGAGGTAGATGACAGTCCAAGCACCCAGCCAACGCTTCTTGTTGAACAGAAATCGCCATTCGGGTCTAAAAGTGGTAACCGAGACAGTGTTTCGATCTAACCTCACCGCGTGGACATAGCGGAAAATGAAGTGCAAGGCGAAGAGACACAATGATTGAGCAAAACAGGACGCAAATACACATGTGAGTATCCGATTCAGCCAGACAGGAAGAGGACGCGACGAAAAAACCATAAAACTCATCCGATGCACATGAATCACCTGAAGGTTTTACAGACAATTAAAGACATAATTACTGGGGCAAGAAGAGCGTGGATAAGGCTATAAATGACATTGAAGATGGAGAAGATGATGAGCAGATAACGATAGGTACCAATGTATGGCTTCGAGAAACATACGATGGCGAGGACGAGGTAGGAATTGGCTCCGAAGGAAATAGTAAAAGCTGTGTTGACCAATAATGTATGGTACCATGGATGGAGAAAGAACATCCTGTCTAAGTGCCCATAACTGCCTGAAATCGATGGAAACCTTGTTTTGAACAAGGCTCGTCTCTTGAGGAAGCGATGATTCTTGTCCGAAAAGGGCAGGGTCCCGTAGAAACTAAGAAGGAATATTGAGTCTTTTGTAAATAACAGTTTTGAGCAGTATGGCTGATTCTCCGGAAGTAGAACTTGGATACAGTAGCCAATTTGGAGTTTTCTTCTTGTCGCGAAAGCTCTCTGTCTGTCTGTACACATGCCAAGAGTTTTCCATGACAACAGTAGGCCAGACAAGAAAGGGACAGCATAAGTTACAAAAAGGAGCCCTGAGTGGCTCTATCAGAAGCAAAATCAACTTGTTTTCAGGATACACAATCAACATTTGTCTTTACAAATGGAGAAGTCTCTAAACAAAGTTTCGAAACAAGTATATGATAGGAGTGGAGAAGAAGAGAAGAAGGCGTGAACGTCGCAGACCCATCATTCCGAGAAAATAGCAGGTAAACTTGGAGAGATGTCGTCGTGCTAATTACCAACAATTTAGCTTTTTATTGAAAAAGGTTTTGTCTGTTTGCGAGGCGGATAATTGATGCAGATCGAGTCGAGGGGATCAAACGCTACTGGACAAGGAAGAAGAACTCTTTATGTTGTCGTGCTCTTCATGAGCAGAACTTTTTTTACAGCCACACGGTATTCTTTTAAGAGGGTAATAATGATAACCGGTTCCAGCAACTGAGCCACAGCTTGGAAGCAGGAGTAGAAGACGTGGACTTCCAGCGAAGAGTCAATGAACCCGAAGCAAAGGACATAGCTAATAAGCACCGGAGAGAAAGTAAATATCATTGGTATAATGGTCTGGAAGGTTTTGATGAGTTTCAGACGAGATTAACCTGGAGAGACAACAGAAGAACAAATCTCTTCTGGACAGTTTTGATCAGATTCGAACTGTGAATAACTTCGGCCCAATTTCGGAAGAAGAGAAGTATACGGACGAGACAATAGATGATAATGGCCAGATTGAAGTACATAATCAAGGCGTAACCGAGTATTGCTATCGTCTCTGTCGTCCACCACGAGCCATCTTTCTAGATTTTGTTGGTAAGAAAGTACATTGGAAACACTTACATAGACGTAGCCGCCCATATGTGCCAACTTTGAAAGATGCATTCCAGTTGCCTTGAACACGTCGGAATCGAAAGCAGCCACAGTGTACTCTGATGGGAAGACAGTATATGCCAAATAAGCACAGATCAAAGTGCAAGCTGTCATGAAGATGAGCACTTCAGCTAGAGTTGTCTTCTTTCGGAAAATGTCCACCGAAGGCTCGCTGGAAAGACTGCGTATAGGGATTTCAGACATTCAGGGCTTGACAGACCGGCAAATAATGCAGTAGCGGTAGACGAAAGATAGTGTGAGTATTTGCATGAGGATGATAAATGAAATCGAGTAGAAAATGAGTAGAATGTTGGTGAATCCAGCCGGAAAACGGTCCACGGTTGAAAAGAAGAGCCAACCGGCTGAGGTTGGATGGAACATCTGTTTTCAAATTACAAGAAATCAGGGAAAAGGAACCGGTAATATAGTGACTTCAATAGAACAGGAAAGAATAGCAACCAGTGTATAGGCAAGAAGAAAATATTTGTAGTTACCGATCATCGAACTCGAGCTGAAACTGACTCTCGTATTAATGAAAAAACCGCTTACCAAAGACAAATAATGATGACTAGAACCGTGTTGAATATCAGGCCGAAGGAGCTGCAAGCTGTCACAAAGTACTGCATGTTTTGGACGGTGAGGAACATCCTGGAAAAGGGTTCTTTTTCAGCAAGTGCAGAAGGGAAAGAAGGATAAACAAGCAGCTGAGGAAGAAGGATTAAAAGAGGAGTGTCCTTACTAGAGAAAGAAATTAGTCTCATTTTTAAAGAAGGGTAAAGTGATGTAGTTTCGTCACAAAGGATTAAATGTTGTACCAGCCGTTTACGACGGCTTAGCATTGACAACAGGCGGCTGCGCCGCTTCTCCAAAGCCAAAAATCCCCAAGTTTTCCCAAAAGCTGACTTGTCAACTTCATTCTTGACGTGTTTTGACTTGCCATCTTTTTTTCTTATCGTGACGCACAGAGATTTAGTAGTCGAGAGATGTTTTGGTTCTTCTGTACTACACGGAACGCACTATCCATTAGCCACTGTTCCGGAAAAGCACTAGTAATTACTTGCTGTTTCAACTTACCTAGGTTTTCTTAATTGGTAGGTGCTCGTCCTGAGTTACGGTAATAAAAGTTTTATTTAGATAGTTGCACTTGCAATTGGTGCCTAAAGAAAAGTGCGTCGTAGTACAAAAGAACTCATGTCTCTTCGGTATCTCTGACACGATTGGAATCGCAGCTCCATAAACTGAAGAGCAAACGTTATGTTCTAGATTACATAATGCATGCTAAAACTTTTGGAAAGCAGACGAGAGTCAGTTCAACCTGAACCCGAGTCTCAAATGATCTTTATTTCGTCTTTGTTCCAGGATTAATGGGTTCAGAGGGAAATGAGTTAGCAATGTACTCATAACACGAGCTGGATACTGATGAGGAAGTGAGACATCTACCTGAACAACAGACTGTGGGAAATGCTACTGGATCAATCAAACGTGATGATGATGATCGGTTCCAGGAGCAGGGTGATTGGCTGGAAACACGAGTAGAAAATGTGCATTTCTAGAGGTATATCGATGACGAGGAAGGTGACCGTGTAACTGATGAGTAGAGGTGGAAGCCTCGGAAGCATTGGGACCAGTGTCTGAACAAACTATGTATGATTCCAAAACAAAAAGAAATCTGTAGCCCGATCAGTAGAACGAAAAGTTTTTGAATAGCCCTAGTCGTCTCGAACATGTGAAGCTCTGTCGATTTTCGGAAGATGTTCAGGTTTTTAGCCAGACAGAAGATGAAGTACGACAAAAAAAACTTTAAATTGGGTAGCAAGTTGTTTACTCTAACTATATGTTTTGACCGGTAGTTCTTGTTTTTTCAGCTTGTCACCTGGTCAACATGACCTCAGACACCGATCACTATAAAATGAGCTGAAACCTTTAAACTAACAGTTTCTTCATGCGTCACCTCCTCCTAATCCTTGCAGTTATCGGCTGCTCCCTTGCCTTTCTCGGCCTCGGTCGTAAGCAATCGGTCGCTGTCCGAGGAAGACTCTTCTGCGGAGGACTTCCTGTCGCGGGAGTGAAGGTTAAACTCTATGAGAGGGGAAAATGTCAATTGGACTGGAAAGCCAAAGAACAGTCTTCATTTCAGTGAAAGATACCAAGCTCAACGAGGTGACGACCGACATAAACGGAGACTTTCTTGTCAGTGGATCCACGGCCGGAATAACCAGTGTGGAGCCTAAAATCAAGATTCTCCATAAGTGTAACTACTCTGGGGTATACGATTTATACAAAATACCAATATTCTTCAGAGATGCTTCCGCAGAACGAGTATCAAGATTCCGAAGAGTCAAGTCTCATCTGGAAAACTTCCCGCCAAAGTCCACGACGTCGGCTTCATCAATTTGATGAACAAGTTTCCTGGAGAAAAGAGAGAATGTTGAATGAATGAAGTTTACCGATTTTACTTTGGAAGACTTTTTCGGGTGCAGATTAGGAGAGGGTGGAATAGAGATAAGACCAAGTGAGCAGAGGTTGAGATGTCTCTCTCACAGTTGCTACTTCTAGTATTTGTAGTCTTCCAAAGCTGTAAGTTGCTCTTTTAAAACTATAGTTCATAGTTGTTTGTCTTTGCTTGAAAAGTTTCGGTAATTCTGATTTCATCAGTGCAAGAGAAAAGTTAAGTGGTGTTTAGACAAAATTTTTTGTTTCGAGCTCGGACAAAATTGTTTTATCCAAACAATTTTGACTGATGCCCGTGACAGGTAGAGGGTGTTCCAGCCGAGCTACCCTGACAGAAGCAACCTGCTCCCAGGGACATATCTCCCAAACTGACTTGATATGACTTGACTTGCAAAAAATAACTGACAAATTGGCTTCAGATAGACACACAGAGACTTTTGGACATTTAGAACTAGATCATCTCTGTTGATATAGATGGACCTAGATTTCCTCTTCCAACTACTGTGATAAAGAGCAATCGTAAAATCCATGTGCTTCTTTTGTGCTACCAACTGATAAGGAAGACCCATTGGTCTGTCAAAGAGTCAAAGGAACTAAAGTGCTTTCAGATGGTAGACCTTGTTCTCCCAAAAGCTACGGAGTTGGTCGAATTGTCTGCATCTGCAACATGACATATTGTGATGAAATTGAGCCTTTGGGATCCGTAGTAGCAGGCCAGGCAGTTCTCTTCCAGTCCTCTCGATCTGGAAAGAGAATGGCTCGTTCGGTTGTGAATGCGTCTACCACAGGTGTCCTTTCTCGAATAGTTAAACAGTAAATCATTCCAGCGAGCAGTCAAATCGAGCTCAAAATCAATGAGAAGCAACTCTTTCAAGCCATCAAAGGTTTTGGAGCAGCATTCACAGACGCCGCCGGAATCAATTTGATGAGTCTGCCTCAGTCCATGAGAGACACTCTGCTCCGACAGTATTGGTCTCCAGACGGACTTGGATACACCATTGGACGAGTACCAATAGCCAGCTGTGATTTCTCAACAAGAGAATACAGTTATGACGATGTGGATGGTGATATGGACATGGAACATTTCCAGCTAGTCGATGAAGACATGCAATACAAGATTCCACTCATCAAACAGGCTCAGCAGTACAGTCTGAACCAGCTGAGATTGTTGTAATTCGATTTAAACAGTACAGTCTAAACTAACTTCAACTTCAGTGGATCACCATGGGCCCCGCCTGCATGGATGAAGACTAACGATGATATGCGTGGACCAGGACTGTTGAAAGGCCCAATAGATGGACCCTATTATGCCGCCTACGCCACCTATTTGGTCAAGTTCTTTCAAGCTTACGCAGACAACGGAATCTACTTCTGGGGAATGACCACCCAGAATGAGCCGACGACGGGGAAAAAGAAGGATTTCAAGTGACTTTCAGTTCGAAATGTAACTAAAGAAGTGTTTCAGATGGCAAACCATGTATTTCAATGCGTCTATGCAAAGGTTGGTTTAACAATAGGCAGAAAGACAGGATTCAGAGACTTCATCAAGACTCTCCTTGGTCCCAAAATGGCCACTAACGCCGTCACCCAAAACATAAATATTATGATTATGGACGACCAGCGAATCAACCTGCCCCACTGGCCAAATGTTGTCCTTAGTGATCCCGGAGCGGCACAATATATTTCCGGCATTGCTCTTCATTGGTACACGGACTGGAAGACACCATCCACGGTGATCGAAGAGACCCACAACAGATGGCCCAACCACTTCATCTTGGGAACTGAAGCTTGTGCTGGATGGATGGCTGGAGAGGGATCACCAATTCTGGGTTCCTGGGAACGGGGTGAGATGTACGCATACGATATTATTACGGTATTTGGTTCAATTTGCAGAGTTTACTCTTATTTAGGATTTGAATAGATGGGTTACGGGCTGGACAGATTGGAATTACTGTCTCGACGTAAATGGTGGACCGAACTGGGTCGGAAACAATGTGGACGCGCCTATTATTGTCAACGCCACTGCCAATGAATATTATAAGCAGCCCATGTACTACGCTTTGGGACATTTCAGGTTCTCTTTCTTGTTGTTCCAGCAAGAAATAGTTTAGTAAGTTCCTGACTCCAGGTACCATTCGTTGTGGCTCGACTCCGATCAACTTCCCTATTGAAGGCTTGGAACAGTTGCCTTTTATCGATCCACAGGGAAGAAAAGGAGCTGTTATTCTAAACCTTCAGGAGGTAACAAGCCACAGAACAAAAAAGACTTCTTTCCAGAAAGAAGTAGATGTCTCTGTGTCGGACCTGAACGTCAAAAGCAAATGGTACAACATCAAGATGGAGGCCAGATCAATCGCCACCATTCTATTCCTGTAAAGCACCAGAAATGAAAAAGTATTGACAAAAGATAATCAAATCAAACCATCAGAACGGCGTAAAAGATCTTTCCATTATTCACAACTTTTTTGGAGATCTTTGTCTTGATTAAAAACAGCGCCTGACAATTAATGTTCTCTCAGTCGCCAGCTGCTCTCCAAATCAAAAAAGAGACGCTGAACATGCCTCCACTTGTTTAACAGCTAATCTTTAATTATATTCATGGAACTTTATCCTCATTTGATTTGGAGAGCGGATCCTCAAGACTACGACTGCTGTAGCAAGTCCTTCGAGGAATGGAGGGAAACAGGAACTGTTTGTGTTGGTCTCGGAGTGTACTTCATCGCTACTGGGAGCTTTTTCACTGTATTTTTTCAATAGCAACGAATAGAACAAATCATTTAGGTAGTCTACCTTGTTGTCATTGCGGCAATGAACCACCAGTCGATCTTGTCGACGCCCTGCTACAAACTCATGTACTTCAACGCTTACATTGAACTCTGTAAGTCGAGAACAAACTGGCTTTCTATCTTTCACGGCGCGAAAACAACCCGGAAAGGCTGGTTTTGAGCTATCAACAATTGCGTAAGTTGATTTCCAGTGAACATATTCGGGAACAGTCTCATCACTGGATACCTTTTTCTGGACGGTGCTGTCTTCTGTACTCATCCCTTCATAGCCTATCTTCCAAGTGCGTTTGGGCTAGGTACCATATTCTCCAACAGTTTCCAAACCATCTTCAGCTCTCTGGTGTGCCTCCTGTGTCAACTGCATCGCGATTGCTGTCAACCGATGCTGCACCACATTCAGTTTTGGCAACTCCCTATTCAAAGGTTCCAGAACAAGTTACTGGCTGATAGGATCGCTTTGTGTCATGCCCTTTATGATGTTCTTCACCCGTCAGGCCTGTTTCAATTCCACACAAGGAGCCTGGTTCTTCACACCGTACATAGAGTCCGAAGAAGTTGTAATCATGTGATTTCTCGGCCTTCGGATACGAATGTTTGCAGGAGATGGCAAAATACCACAACTACTTCCATCTTGGGATTAATGTGATTACTGCCGTGTTGATTAGTGGTCTATATCTGGTTCTTTGTGTCGTTGTCCGAATCAAATATCGCAACAAGACCACTCAAGATGGCATGAGTACCAGGCAATATAAGGTTTCATTTACCTTGTTTTGTTATCAGAGTGCTCAGATCTTCATCCAAAGCGCCGTTGTCTGTCTATCCAACAGCTTCGCCGCTTACATCTACGCCTACATGCAGTTCTTTGACACTTCCCCAGCTATTGGTCTTCTTGGCAGCTTTTCCTACCAGTTCTGCTCAGGTTTGAAGGGTCTTTTTGATTTGAACGAGAGTTCAGCGGTCCCTTGCATAGTATACCTTGCTCTGAACAAGAGGATACGCAACCGAGCAATCCTGATTCTGAACTCTTTACTGCCAAAGACGAGCAAGATAACACCGGTCATTCTGGACTACGAACAGCCTTCTTGAAAAATTATTTGGAATATTTATTGTCAAGAACTTTGTGCCTTTTGAAAAGTTATTCCTTCGCAATCAAAGTGTAACCATTTCATTGCATTTCCTACTCCGATCTTTGTTGCGTCTACTTGTATGCCACGTCGTAATCGCGAACCGGACCTCTAGTTATCTCGTTAGCTAACTTTCGAGATCGTCCTACCATTCTCCAATGCATCCTCTCTTCGTGCTCTTCTCTTTTCTGCCTACTGTCCTCTCCATAGCCTCTCCTCAGTGCTCGTGCACGGAATATCTCAAGTGTGCCGAAACGAACCAAATTCAAAAGACCTTCTCGGAATGCGTGGACCATTGTCGGGTATGTTCACCATTTCTCTAGTGAAAATGAAACCTAGGAGAAACATCCACTGCCACTGCCAAAAGGCTATGTTGATTGTTTGGAGGAGTATTCGGATGAACTCACTAAAACTATTACCTGTATGTTCAAAGAAACCGGTCCCGGTTGCACTTCAAGCATACCTCGACCGGCTCAGGAAAGGAAGACTGAGAAGTTTAAAGATGCAGTCAAGGACAAGATGAGAGCATTTTTAGAAGATCTGGGTAAGTTTTGGTAGAGAAAAGTAAAGAACGGTTTCCAGGACACACTTGGGAGTACACGTCCGAGACTGCAATGGAGATGAATCGCTGCATGTTGAGATGTTTCTATCCCGGGAGGAACATCTGTTCCATCTCAATGAAGTATAGTAATCAGAATTTATTTCATTCAGCCAACATCAGATGTACCCTCCTGATGCGCAACGAGACTGAAATGGCTGATACTCTCTTCAAATGTGGAAAACGGAGTGGAATTGGTAAACAGGAAATGAAGAGCTTGGTTTTGTGCTTAGGTGAAACTATTTTTGAGGTCTATACAGATCTGGTTACAGCCCTAATAACAGAAGGCAATGGAGAGATGGACACAGAAGTAAGAGACGTCATTGAGCCGATCAAAGAGGAAGAAACTGCACAGTTGGGAGATGAGGAAGAGCAGTTGGAGACAGGGGAAATCTCAGCCACTACTGAAGGCTATCAAATTCCGAAGAGGAAAAACAACGGAAAGGAGTCGAAGGAGGACAAAAATGCTAAGGAACATGGGAAACAAAGTCAGCGACGTTTCGGTCATTCCAAGAAAGTACAAGAAGAAGAGAACGAGTATGAAGGAGTAGATAGCGAAGAAAAGACCGATCGGATAGTTACAGAGGGTCTGGATCGAATCGCCGGTGAATCTATAGAAGAACCATCTCGTGAGAAATCAGAGGGCAAACAAGAAGCATATCGCCTTCCATATAGCCTGTCAAACTATCCACAAGATCTCAACACTCAGCCAACTTCAAGACAGCCCTACCAGACGAACAATAAGCAGAATGCTCAAACAACTGGAGGGTATAATACTCTTCCTACTAGTGGATCTACCACGCTAGGTTGGAATGCTTCGCCTTCTGTCCAATCAACAACTGTCACATCCCCGACAGTTTCTGAAAGACGCTGTACAATACTGTCGACCATCTTTTCGATCGCTTCTTCTGTGCCATTTCCTTCTCAAACTGCAATAGCGTCGACCATTTCCGTGGTATCTACTACGACACCAAAAGTGTGAGTATACTCTTTCAAATACAAAAAACCATACCCGAACTATCTCTGGCGTTTGTCTATGATGGTCTCTACTGCCAGTCCATCCGAAAATAGCCAAGAATCTCCCGCATTGGCCGGAAGTTCAGAGACAAACGAGTTCCGCGACACGGTTGCCTTTGAACCTTGTGACGAAAACAGTCAGATGATCAACTACGTGCAGTCTTTCTATTTTAGTGATTCTAGTGACTGGAACAATAGATTCGCTATCAGAATACTGTACCAATCGTGAGAGTATCAGAATCGTCACAAGGTTCAAAGATTAAAACTGTTGATAGACTCATAATATCTCTGAGTTTGTCTCATAACTTCTGGTCAAATAGCGAGATTTAGAAGATGAGATCATAACTGTAAACATTCCTCCGAAAGACAGACCTGGCATTTGTCTTGATTCACCAGAATTGAATTTACTGTAAATAGTTACTTTCAGACCATCGAGCTGGAGTCTCACTCCGCCATCCAACCCGCCAACTTGGAATGCTCTTCTTCCGACGACTCGACCTGTCTCTTATCCATCGATTTCTCCTCCCGCGTATCCAACTTTTCCTATTTCACCAATAGCAGTCACAACATATCCCAGCACTTATGTAACAGTTCCTCGTAAATAGACTTTGTTCAACATTATAAAAACAAAGAAATCGAGAGATTCACGATGAGAATGGGATGACTATGAAATATACCTCTTGGATACGTGCAAACACCGGCAATTACTGTAATTTCTAGACTGACGAGACCTGAACACACGGAGGGAGAGTTATTATGCACAAACTGCGGGAGGGGAAGACCTAAGAGCTAGACTGATATGGGGATTGCACAGAAACAAAGGCTACCTGTGGTTTAAATAAGTTGTAAGGGGAGAAGCTCGGTCAAATGGAAATTTCTTCGCCATATCGTGCCATGACGTACATGAGGGTAATGCCAGTAAAAAGACCAACACATTGGAGAAGAAGGACACCCAGACCACGCCAGAACGAAACATTCAGAGCCTCTTCCATCACCTTTCGCATTTCGGGCATCTGATTATGGAAATTGAAATTTGAACGGAAATAGATCTCACCATGCATCCGAGCGAAATGTAGAGGAACATTCCGCCGGCCAGGGCGAAGGCGTACTTGGTCACATCGGAACCCATCTCTCCCAAAAGGACTCCAATGATGAAGCCGAGGTAGCAGGTGACGGCGGAAAGGAGATTGTAAAGGAATGCTTGACGAAGAGTCATTCCAGAGGCGACCAAGATGGCGACATCTCCCAGTTCGTGGGGGAATTCCTCACAGAGGACAGCCAGAGAGACGGAGATTCCAGAGTGGAGAGACTCGCTGAAGCTGGCTCCGATGGAGATTCCGTCGATGAAGTTGTGGAAGCCATCTCCGAAGATGATCATCCAGGCCACGGCAGCTATTGGAGAGTCACCGGGCAGGTAGTTGACAGTATGATCGTGGACACAGACCGCGTGTCCCTGGTCGACCATAGCCTTGTCAGCATTGCTCTCCAACTTCTGCAGCTCAATTTCTCGCTTATCCGCTCCGTCTCGATGACCATCCAAAAGAATGTGGGCATCGCTGCGAGGAGTCGTATTCTCCTCGTGGACACATCGATGACCGCGGTTCTTCTGGAAACATATTTTTCTCTTTTTGCCTCAGTTTTGCACATTTTTTAAATCACCACACGTCTCTTTTAGAGAAAGAAACCACACAGGTCAGAGACGTCACATGGGGTTGCGCAGGCGACGACAGCCAGTCATTTATCAACCCTCGGCCTAGACGAACGGCTTCTGTGGTCAGAGAAAAACACGTGAGGAGGGGGGTATCAGGAAAAGGAAGAAGAGGAAATTAAAGTCCGGATTCTATCCTTCTAGAGAGGTTCGCTGGTTGAATTGAAAAGATATAAAACTTGAGAAATACGGGTGAACTGAACATTGTTTTGCGATCCCTCTCGGCCAAACTACCATCTTATCATCGGACTACGTAAGGGTCATACAAACAGCCCAGCCGGTGCGTTTTCTATCCGTCGGCATGTTTTCTTGCAGCCATTTGTGATAACTGATACTGTGACGTGATCCTGATTTAGTCCCTCATCAGAGCAAACAATGTAGCTAATGAAGGTCTTGCCTATCTTTGCTCACGGGTCAGTTTTTTCCCCTCGTCGGTGAAGGAAATTTTCAAAGATATACAAAGCTGTGACATAAGTGAGTTCTGTGTCGACTAGCGAACTGGATGAATAATAAAAGGAGGATAAAGGGCTAATCTTACCTTCCGTCTCTCGAGAAAGATCTTGATAACTTTGTCGACCAAGAAGAACATGTAGACACCACAGAGACTCCAATGTGCCATTGTTAGGTAGTTGTGTGTGGGCTGTCCGTTCTCATCGACTTCGTTGACTAGTTGAGGATATGCTTGGGGCAAAAGATGATAGAAGCTGGATCCGGATAGAGACCCGACTCCCAAGCCGACAAAAAGAGTGATCACCTGAGAGTTTGAATAAGAATACACTCATATGGCTCTTACCCGATTATAGGTATCTTTGGTTAAATACTTCATAACCGCTATCCCCACAACAGCGCATAGATTGATCAGGGTTACAAAGAGGAGACCTGTGGTCCAGACCACCGCAGAGGAGGGACGGGTGTGGATGAAGGATTGGGCCGTCGTCAACTCTGGATTCTGCAAGAGACATGGTAAGATGTTGGCTTAATGAAAAACGATCAAATAGTTCTAAGACTTACAGAGGTAACAGCTTCCATTGTCGCGTTTATGTCGAATGCTGAAGTGGACGAGAGATCTAGCATTCTGAAAGACAGGCTGTTTTCAAGAGACTCGGGGGAACAGGTTCGAGAAGTTGTAAACAGATCACAGATAAAAGGACAAAACAGGGAGTCTGTTTGCAGATAAAGAGCTCCTTCTTATAGTCCGAGTGAGTGTGAGAGGAGGAGTTCAACTTTGGTCTCATGCCATTCTTGGAGTAGGCGGAGCGCAGAAAACCGACGGGAGAAGAAGAAGAAACCCTGTCAGTGTAATTTCCGGTCCATCGTTTTCTCTTGTCGTCGTGTAAATCCATACGCTGCGAAAAGATGTTTTCGTGAGTGAGAGCGAGAGACTACTAATCTTGTAAAAGCCAAGACTGAGGGGGACATCACTTCGGCAGTGGATGATGCAACTGACCGTCTCGCCCCCATTCAAATTTTTCTCCGAAAGTGCACGCAACCAGACTGTCTGTGAGAAAGGTTTGTAAAGAACGAGTAGTTTTGAGAGGAGACATAAACATGTCATACTATTTTGTTACATCTGATCTGGCTTATAATTTCGCAAAACAGCTCTTAACTAAATAATAACAGCCCTCGAAAGAATTGGAAAACTGTCTGTGTATAGATTGACCGACGGAAAAGGACAACTTCGAGTGGTATGGAAAACAGTCAGTTTCTGGATTGGCGTACTTGAAAAGCTCAAAGAGATCACACGTTTGGGAGAGGTTTTTAACGGTATCAGAGCCGAAACTTTTAGCTTTCGCACGTTCCCAGTTAGTCATTTTGGCTAATTTTGGAGAAACGTAAATAAAACTTCAAGCTCGTGGTCAAACGTGGTCATTCTTGAAATAAGTTCGTGAGGGAACAAGTCTCCAGTGAGTATAGTAGATTGATAAGGATGTCTGATAGAACCGTCTTCTACAGTATCAAGGATCTTATCAGTAGGACCAGTTTCGAGGGACTCTTATCTCGAGAGGCCAGTTTTAAAAGGACTAGAAATTGGATTCGGATCAGAAGGAGAGGGTAATATTGTAAAAGAGGCCGCCTATGTTGAAGTAACAGCTGCCAGACGTGCTGAGCGGCAGCTCCCTATTACCGTAGTAATAGAGTGGAGCGCGTATACTCTCCGGCTTTTCAGCCAGACAGCAACAACATGCGACATTCTAAAAGAAGGTCCTGTCAACAAATGCTCTTTTAGCAGGAGAAGCCATTCGTTTCCTATTTCCTGCTGTAAACAGTACCAAAGAGTGTCTAGTTCATATTCAGTCTTTCAATCTGGAAGTCTCTGCGAAGGAAAGACCATTTTCTGCAACTTCTGATCGAATCTCTGTTATAAATGTTATTTTAAATTATGTGATCTTTGGCTTACCTTTTTAAGGCCAGATCCAGTGAAGCAGTGGCCTTACCTATCGTTCTGTCATTCTATAAGGGGGATGAGCGCTTCCAAAAGAAGTAACGAGGAAGAGAATGAGTCGAGTCGATCTGAGACATTATTTACAGGGAGTTGAAGGAAGGAAATTGTCCAAAAAGGCCGGAGAACGTATCTTGTTGACGCGAGGGCGATTCCGGGACATGTGAGCCCAGACTGGGCCAGGATAATTGAGGAAACGTTTATGTAAACATACAGAAAGAAACATGGGAAAAACGAAAGATACATGAGGAGAAGTCGGAAATCTCATTGGAATCGCCATTCTTGTCGACAGAGAGGACACTGCGGCTTGGCGGCATTTTGAGATTCTGTCCACTTGACGATGCAGTGCATGTGGAAGGGGTGTTTACATGCGCCGAGGACCTGAAGAAGAAACGTGAGAACATCAAGATTGGCAGCGATCTCCGGCAAATAGTACAATTTGTGGGAGAATTTGTTTCAAAATGAGGGCAAACAGAACGAGATTACAAATTTTTGATGCTGTTTTCATGCAAATTTTTATAATGGATTACTTCACCAACGTTGTTACTGTTATTACAAAAACATAGGCATCGAACCTCAAGGATTCGCGAGAAAAAAGCAGAGTCAACTTGACAAAAAAAACGTGACAGGTTTTAGTGAGCTGAACCTGGAGAGACATGCCTCAAGAAAATGTTGAGGTTTTTTTTTTTTTTTTTTTTTTTTACGAAACTTTCTCAACAAGTTAGGCCGCCGCCCCTTCGGGGCGGTAGCCTAACTTGTTGCGCACCTTGAGGCATATCTACCTTTTCCTTTCCCCAGCAAAAACGATTGCTAATGACCATTTCTAATCAGTGAAACTCACTTCCCACTCTTTGACTCCACTTTCTATCCCTCAAACCCACTTCCCTTTCACTCTTTGAACCCATTCTTTCAAAACTGCTCGATTTCTACTTTCTTCTGTCCAACTGTCGTGACCCTTTCCTCCCACTTCAACCTGTCCGCATTCCCTTCAATCGAGGTACCGTGACAGGAGCAACATCCTCCCAACGAAGCTATCTCCCAAACTGACTCGATTTGGCTTGACTTGCAAACAATTAGTGTGCACACAAAATAGTGCACACTAATTGGCAATATTGGCTTCAGACAGACAGACAGACAGAGACGCGAGGACAATTTAAAATAGATCTACCAATAAAAATTGATCAATTGAGTCTACTCCAGGTATTTATGATGTAAATTATATTTCTTGGTTACATCTTTAGAGTGCATTTCAAGTTTTGATAATCCTCTTCGAAAGTGCTCGAACGAAAATATGAAACGAACCAATGGACATCCATCTCCTGGCATTTGACAATCTACACAGCAGGCTTCGAACGGCATTCGACAGATTCCACACGAGTCATCGCCTCCTTCCTGCCATTTCCACTCGGCAACTACCTCAAATTGCTCTTGTTAGCTGTAAATTTAGAAAACCTACGTGTAACTTTTTAACTTTGATCTTGAGTCGTGTCTTAGTCGGTAACTCGACTGGTCGGGCGTGTTGTGTAATTTTTGGCAAAGAGTTCTGAAGTTGCTGTTAAAAGAAAACATAAATAGCGAACCTCGTCTTGTTCTTCGAATATGGAGTCGTCAGTCGGTCCAGAATACGATGGTGAAGGCGGCAGTGAGGAACTTCCTTGACTGTTCTAGAAAACTAAAAATAAATCAAAGGGAAAGAAAACTCACAGAAGAAGATCCGCGTTGTACAATTGGCACCTCGTTGTTGTCATCGCCGTTCTCGTCCTGTTCGTCCCACATATTTGTCCCGTTGATGACATTCATTCTGAAATTTAGTTTTACGCTGATGGATGAAAAAAGAAAAGAGGAAATGGAAAAACCAAACAACTGGAGAATCGACGTGACTGGCGTTTAGAGGGGAACGTTCCTCACGGGAATCCATGCTGCAATGCGAAAAATGAGCACTCAACTGGCAACTTTTTGCTCTTTTACTTTATCGTTTGTCCACAAACTACCTTTAGCAACAAAATAACAGAAAAATGCAACTAGGTAAATGGAGAATCAGTAAAGACATCTTTGATTGCGAGATTACCTCCAGCCCACGTATTTCAAACAATTTTTTGTTATTTACCAAGGTAGTTCTTCATTTCATCAATTTTCCGTGAAAAACGACTTTTTTGGCGAAAAAGGAGCTGAAGAGAGATTGAAAAATAGTCGAAGTTTTAAGTCGTGACAAAATTGGCGCCGGAAATAGTTCCTCAAAAATGTGGGACAAGTTTTCTCTCCATTTTCCAATTTTTGGCCAAGGGATCTCTCTCTCTCTCCTACTTTTCCATCTGCCTTTATAATATCTTCTCTTTCTTCAGGTATGGCCTCCGCCGTCGCTAATGTGGACCCAAACGTCTGGCGATCTTTTGTAGAACGAGTCATGGCAAGTTGGAGCGGCTATCAGCTCAATATCGACTACAACTCCGGCCCAGAGACTCAGGAACGACACAAGGTGGGACTTTTACCTCTTTCTCTCTTCCAATGCAATTTTCAGTGGCTCATTGATATTATAACCGAACATGTTTACGTTACTCGTAGTCTAAAAGCCGATGATTTTGAAGAATGGGTCACACAAATTTTCTACCACGATTTCGATTTGGTTCTTGATGATGACAGCATATATCCGACCTGTTGTCTGCTCCTGGAAGCTTTTGGGTACGCTTGTCTCAGTCCGTAACCGTTTTCCTTCCCAGATATATGAAAAACGGAAATCAGGAACGTCTGGCTCAATTGGCTGCTACGTTACCAACACCGGAAGCTGTTCAGGTACGTGTTTTGATGTATAATACAAAAGAAGTTTTTAGCAAGCGAAAAACCAGTCACAAAGAGACAGAGTAGCCGAAGCAGAAGATGCCGATGTCGATATGGACGAATATCGCGAGAGAATGAGCGACGAAGGTAAGGTTTTTGTACTGATCGAGATGAAAAATTTTGTGCCGTTAGCATAAAGTGAGCAAATCTTTCTACATACTTCCTAACTGAATAGCTCTCAAAGAGCACTACACATATTAAAACACTTCAGACTAATCACAATTTTCAGACGACGACGAGAATGAGGATATGTGCGAAGAAGGCGGAGACGATTTGTCTCAACGAGAGCGACAGCCTCGAACAGTGACAGATGACGACGGCTGGACAACGATTCTACGGCGATGATTCCCTACCGTTGTTATTTCGACGTTGTCTCCCATCGCCCCCGTTGCCAGCGCAACGACATCGGCTCAGCTTCAACCTAAGTCCCTTACAGTTGTTATTTTGTTTTTTGTTGTTCTTGAACGAAATTCTTTTAAATTTTTAGTGCAATCACCACCCTCGCTCCGTCTTATCGGAACTTCTATCTTATTCTTCCGTAAAACGTTTTTCAAGTTTCATTTTCAGACCGGACAGCTGACAATTTCAGCTGTCCACTTGCGTCCACCCTCGGCTTCAATCGGGGCTATTTTGCCCGAAGAACTAAAAAGGCAAGTACCGTAATCCTCGTACAGAAACCAAGAATCCCACCTCCCGGCAGGTGAGTGGATTAGCAAGTATAAAAATGGTGAGGGTGGATGCAAATGCGGTCCACAGCCCGACAGCCTCATCGTCTTTAGAGCTTGACCTCGTTCCAGGAAAGAACTTTCATCTAGTCTCGCACGAGTATATGCTAGCAGAATAGTCTACCCCAGTTTACTAGTTAGTAGAAAAGGAACACAATCCAACTTTCATCTATCTCCAGCTCAATCTCTCGACTACCAAAATCCACTCCGCGTAAGAGATGTACCAAACCAAAGGCTAGATACTCTTTATATTGAGTACGGAGATAGTGGCAGTTACTCACTCATGTTTTTCCTCTGCTGCTTCTCGTAAAGAGCATCGAGTTTATCTGAAAGCGGAACGGTTATTCAACAAGCACTCTTTGACTGTGTTTATGCTTCAGTTGTTCTGAAGAATGGTATTTTTGCCTGAGTAAAATATAGTTTAAGTAACCGTGAAAGTCAGAGATAGACTTTAAAATACACCAGTTAGATCACATTCTTGAAGTTCTTCGGTGAGTCATCTAAACATTTGCTGTTTATCTGCCAGTCGCTGACTTCAGATCCTTTGACTCGTCGAGAGTACAATGAATTTCCCAGAAAGATCATTCTCTTAACTTATCAGTTGTCGTGACTCACAACTGACTCGCCTTTTCGTGGGGATATAAACAGCTGTTTGCGTCCGGGAGTTTGTTGTCATTCGAAGCCGAGACAGGAAGTTCCCTAATTTTCAGCAAAACTTACTCATTTTGCAGTCGCGTGAGTTATTAATTCCTTGATGTAATTTGCTATGCAATATATCGCGCACTCCTCCGACACTCGTTCATTTCATTGATACACGCGCAGAAAGAGGGAAAGGCGTCCCAATTAGCGACCTTTCATTTTGAAGCTCGTCCTCCTTTTTTTCTCTCTCCGAGTAATTATATTCAGCAGGTTCACAATCCATACTCCCTACGTGTAGAGACAAAGATTACACTGCTGTTTGTTCGGGGAATACCTGTAATCCAGGAAAAGTTCAGCGACTTTGAGCTCTAATCCAGAGTCTCTCTCACGCAGCTAATTTGTGTTCACGGCTCGATCTGAATGCGTGTAAAATGTTTACTTTTTTGATCATTTTCCACGATTGCGGCCTCGACAAAACGACTTTCAATCAGAGGAAAGACAGTTGTTCATCACGATTTCGACTTTTGACACTCTTTTTTCGTCACGTTTTAAAGTAGTGTGGTTGCAGGATGTCCAACATCTCCATCGAGGAGCTTCGAAACAACATTGTCACGGCCAACAAAGAACTATACCAATTATGGGATCACATCAAGGATCTGCAGGTAAGATAATATAGCTAGCTTTCGGCTCGAAGAAATAACCCAAAAAAATGTTTGAAACAGTTGAGACACTAGAGACAAGCTTTTACTTGTTTTCCCACAGAAGAAACTCTTGTGGTGGTGTGTTGTCACCATTTTCCCAGCACCCAGAGGCTAGGCCTGTCTTGTACAAAACTACTCAGCTTTTTCAAAACTCTTAGCGCAGAAGTTTCTATTGTTCCAGGCAAAATTCATCAAAGAACTGACGGATGTCCAGAACATGAAGGTTCTGCAGAACCAGCTTTCAAGCGAAGGTCGGATGGAACAGCTCTCCCATGTAAGTTCTCTTTTCGATAATTAAAACGTCTAGACATTGAGAGACTAACCAGACTAATTATTCAGGTCGAGGCTACACTGGGTGCTAGTCAGAGAAGAGGAGCAATGATTTACGATGAACTGGCTAAACAGAAGGGAGAGATTGTGCGAAGGCTGAACGATGCTTCTCAAGCTATGGTCTTCTACCAAGTAAGAAAGTTTGAGAATATTAATGGGTTTTGTAGCACAAACTGCTATCGGAACATCTGTTCGACTGGAAGAACCGACAGAAACTGGCCCAGGTCGGAGTCCCTTTCGAGAACAAGGACCATCTTTTGGATGAGATTCAGAGAGGGTGAGTTACTTTTCCTAGAAGCTTTGTTTTCTTCGAAAACGTGTCAACAAGGCAGTTATTTCAGTTTCGAATTCCTGGCTGACCAATACTGGGATTTTTACACTCTCACCTTGTGGCTCGTCGATCTTCTCAGTCGGGAATGTGGGAGAGATCAAACTAGATCAAGCTAGTAACACATTTCAGCTAATCTCAACGATGCCAACACAAAGAACATCAGCCAACAGATCCATACTATTGGGGAGCAACTCACAAAGATGCTCTTTATGCTCGTCTCGAACTCTTTCGTCGTCACTGTTCAGCCTGAACCCGTCCTCAAAACTCAGCACAAGTTCATCACAGAGGTATATTGCTGTTTAGATCTAGAGATTCCATACATTAGGCTCGATTACTGATCGGGGACAAGCTGGGAATCCGTCAGCACATGGTCAACACTTCGGTTTCCGTCAAAATTATTACAGAGGAAGAGGCGAAAATGGTGGCTGGGACACAGATTCATCACAAAGACATGTATGGGTGTAAGACCAACATTTTCGAATGAAGAACTTTAGCAAAGTGGTGGGAAGCATAAGCAACGATCAAGAAAAGATGATGATGGACGAGAGATCGCATCTGGCTGCCAAGTTCAACAACTCTGTGAGTTCTGTTGCCAATCCGAAACTCTTAAATCTTTAGAAACTGACCAGAATCGCTCACCGCAAACCACCACCAAAATGTAATTCTGATTTGAAACTGTGTACCTCGGCTCCTGCTGCAACTGACCAGAAATATGCTCTCTTGTTCAACATCAGTCCCTTCCAGTTGGGAAATCTTGGAAAGGCATGTCTGCCTTTTTCTCATTCTAAATATACCTTTTAGTTTGACATCTGGACACTGTCGCTTCCTCTAATGGTCACTGTTCACGGTTCACAGGACTGTGATGCTCAGGGAGCCATCCTCTGGCACAGGGCTTTCGCCAGTGTTCATCGTAATCCGGGAATCTCAGATGTCGGAGTGGCATCTTGGGAGGATTTGGCCGTTGTTCTTCGACACAAGTTTGCGTAAGCGACGTAACCTATGTATTTGAAAGACGCGAGATATTCAGTTTGTTTACCGGGACTCGGAGAATGCTGTCCGACTCGGATCTTGGTTATTTGAAGGAGAAACTTCTGAATCCGAGCATGCAAGAGCAGAAACCGATAACATTCCATCGATTCGCCAAGATGAATCTCTGCGACCAGGTTCCGTTCTCTTTCTGGGAATGGTTCTTCTCCATTATGCAACTGATCAAGCAGAAACTGTTAAAGTATTGGGACGAGGGATGGTGTCTTGGCTTCGTCTCGAAGCACCAGGCATCCGAAATGATGCAACAACAGCCACATTGCACTTTCATGCTCCGGTTTAGTGATACCCAGACTGGAGCTGTTAGCATAGGATTCGTGTGCCAGGACGAGGAACAGAAAGGTACGATTAAACGAAACGAAGGTAAAATGCTAGCTCCTTTCCTGCTACTAACATTTTTCCTTACCCATAAAACTAATTCAAGTTAACGAAGACACCAGACCTCTCATCTTTTCAGTCGCATTCCATCTGGCGCCTTTCACCATCAAGGATTTGGAACAACTATCTTTGGCTCAGAGAATCATGACTTGTCCTCAGTTGAGGGATATTCGGTTAATATACTCGAAGTTACAGTAACTCTGAAATTTTTCAGTTATATGTATCCAAACATCGACAAGGATGAAATGTTGCGTTATTTCGAACTGGAAGAGCGACAGAAGCAGGTAGCGGAAAACAACCTGGGATATATTCAAAGCGAGATTGTTATGGTCGCTAAGACTGCTGGGTAAGAAAGATACTGAACTGGGACACAGATTTCTTAGAAGAATGTCTTCTTCGGCATCTCTCCTCGGCGGTGACTCTCCCTCTCCCCAGTCTGTACAGTCCCGTAATGATGGAGACTGGTCCCCAATGGGAGTCAATCAGGACGTCAACTCTATGGAAATGTAAGTTCGGGTGTCTGCTACTTGTTATTTGTTCTGTTCACTAAAGACTTCTAACTCTTTCCTATGGCACTTTCACTATCTGGCGATAGCATGCCGGACGTCACAGCTCATGCACACAGCACGGCTCCCTGAATCTTTTGTATGCGCGATGGTTCCGAAGTAGTTGTTTCACACGAGCACCTAGACAAACTAGACAAGCGCTTTCCATAATCACACACAAATGCAGAATATTATGTCTGTCCTGTTCGCACTCTTCTTATTGTCGTCAACATTTCTTTCCCTAGTCCCAATTTGGGCAAAATACAACGCTCTAGGATCGATATTCAACAAATGCTACGTCTCTCTTAGTCTATAGCCGTCATGTGCTATATTATTTGTGTGTCCCGCTCAACTTTGGTTCCTCAGTGAGCAACTACTTCCATCGGAAATAAGACTATTTTCAGGAGCGAGGATCTCGCCTCCATTTTCAACTCACCCGGTCTTGGTCTGGGACACGATGTCGACGTCGAGTCGCTGCTCGGACCCGGTTTTCGTCCCCAACTTCCACAAGAACCTCTTCAACAGGTCGACCTCTCTTTCGGAGATCCTTTCCAACAACACCAGTTCCATAATTTCATGCAAAATCACCCCTACAGTCATCAGCAGTAGTGCCATGCATAATCACCTCTCAAATCCTCTAGAGATCTACTTCTGTTCTCTTCCCATATCTGCTAATTGACAAAGGATCTCCACCTTTTTTGTTTGCAATTGTTTTTTGCTTTATACGCATACTAGTCACAACCTATGTCTTTAAGTGTTTCAATCAGCCTAGTCGCTCCTTGTTTTGCAAATAAAGATTTCTAGAAGAACTATTCCATTTTGCAAAATATTAGACTCGTCCACAAATGAACATCTACTGCTTTTTCAACAAGCTGGTCATTGGAATGTGACAGGTAACAAGCATTAAACTTTACTGGACACTCTTTACTGGACGAAACAGGCCATCTGCGAATAAATATGACTTCATTTTCAAACAGTAGATGCGACGGCATCTGTCAACAATAAAGCGTGATCTGACCAAAACTGGTCATGTCTTCTTCTCCTTCCGAACAGGAAGTGGTTTTTCTCCGCCATGTGAAGGGCGGTGGTCAGCGTTGACGAAACATCAACGGTCAAACTAAACTATGAATCCTAAACTACTGTTTCTCTCCTCTAGACTAAGCAACCCACTATGCTAAAAAGTATTTTTCATCCCAGGTAGTCAAAAAGCTCCGGGTAGGAAGTTCGTCGAAATCGGAGAATTGGGGCAGCGCTGGCTTCGGGGATTTCTTTGATATCTCTAAGATGTTGTTGTTTGAATGGAATACACAACAATTTACGTTTGAACTTCTTCGCTATTCAAGGTGCTGTGAGGAATGATTTCTTCCGGTGCCTGGTTTGAAACCACGTCGTCCATCATCGACGATGCCAAAAGACTAGCACAGGCCATACACATGAGAAGCATTATTCTGAATCCAGCTTGTTGATCAAACGAAAGGCTTACTTTCGAAGCGAATTTGGGGAAGAGAGACGGCTGCTGCTGCTTTTGACGGTCCAACTGTTTGCCGAACGACGAGCGATGGAAACGAGATGATGATGATGAGAACAGAGAGTATCTGCGAAGGTGGAGAGTGCTGGTTCATATATTGTGGGCTATCAATCAGAGACAATCGAGCCGAGCGACCAACTTCTTCTTTGGGACACATAACAGAGATTGTCCGCATGACTGTCGACACGTAATCTATGGTTAACAGGTAACTGAAAACTCAAAATGATTCCAAAATGACGACATGTCAAATGAAGTGTAAAAGAAACATAATGGACTGAAAAAGTTGATGAAGAGTGAGAGAACTTCTCTGCTCGAACTACCTACGAAAAATGAATTAGCTTTCGGTTTGGAATGTTTTAAAGTTACTGCTGAAATCATCATAATTGCCTTTTTTGAATTGCTAGTTATTCGCCATCGATATATCTATGTCGGCCTGGAGTCTGGCTGTGAGATATACAAAGTATGTTTCCAAACCTTATTATTAACCAGATAGATCAGATCATTCTTCGCTAATAATTTACTACTCGTATGTACAACACACAATGTGCTCCTCCGATAGAGAAGCTGGAGATTTAAGCTCGGGAGACAACTCGTACTGTGTAGGGGGCTGGAGATCGGAATGCTTTGGTAATGATGTTGACTTCAGGGATTGTTTCACCGGTGGGAAAGAAGTCAAATTTTTGGAGGAGGGAGACGAAGAAAACAAAGACTTCCTGACGGGCCAGGTTCTCTCCAAGACAGTTCCGACGGCCGAGAGAAAAGGGATTGATCCGCTCGTCTTTGACAAATGCTCCATCCTGAAAGTTGTTTACTATTGACCATTCTCTTCTTTTACACACCTTTAAATGTCGTTCAGGAATGCACTTGTTCGGCTCGGGAAACAGCTTCTCGTCCATATGGGCAGCAGCAAATTGGGGAATGACACGAGTTCCGGCCGGAAGAGAGAAATCGCCAATTTTGGTTTCCGTATTGGTTTCACGAAAGATGCCTAGCTCAATCACGTAGCAGATACGGTAGACTTCCTGAATGAAGGCCTGGACGTAGGGAAGTTTGTGTTGCTCTCCAATTACTGGAGTTTGAGTGCGCCCAATCTTAGTATCAATTTCTTCGAAAAGCTTCTGCTTGACTTGAGGATAGTTAAGGAGGAAGAGAACACAGCAGCGAAGAGTAATTACAATGGTCTCCATTCCAGCCGAGTACAGGTCGAAGATGCTCATCGCTAGTTGATGCTCATTGAACTCGTCTAAACAATTGGTTTTATGTTATTTCGATGAACAAAATTACCTGTGAGGGATCCTTCTGCACGTTTGTGCATCTCCAAAAGGAAGGCATCGACGTAATTTGTGGGCTCCTGGTCATAGTTCAAATGTCTCTTGTGCACTTCAATCTTCTGTAAATTGTTTTGTAAGATGTTTGCCCTCATTTAGAATCTTACCTTGTAGAGGAAGGCGGAGATCTCTTCATTGGCCTTCAGATTTCTTTCCAGTCCGTAGTCCAAGAACTTGTCGAACTTGGCAATGAAAGGGAACGAATCGAGAAGCAACATCTTGGGCTCCAGAAAATCCTCGAAGACTTGAAGATTCTTCTGCTGAAACCATTCTATCTCCTCGTCCTTCTCCATATTCAACGAGCCGAAGATGATCTTGTGAATGACATTGCCAACAGTGTTCTAAAGCTCAGACAGTCCGTCCCATGTCTCGTTGTTTACTCACGATCAAGTATGGACGCAGCTCAATAGAAACACCGCCGGTGCCCTCAAGATCGCGACACAATTTGACCGCCATGTCCTCGACCAGGTTCTGGAAAAGGCGATCTTCTCTCAGATTTTCTGCTGTTCGGATTACCGTAATTTCAGGCTTTCCAACTCCCAGGTGAGCCATAGTATGGACGGCGAAACGGCGTTGAGACTTGTAAAAGAGGTTATCGTTGAAAAAGAGTCCGTACTGTCCAGAATAGATTTGAGTCATCAGGAACTGCGCAGGGCGATGCGCAAGAGCTTCACCTGTCTTGTTCAGAGCCTCGTGGAGAATCTAATAAATTTTTCGTTTCAAATTCAGTAATCTTCCTACTTCGTGTCCAGTAATAACGACGGTCGGTTCGGGAAGCCAAAGGGTGAAGATGTCTCCGTACTCTTTGCTCAGTTTCAACATCAGATCATCGGGTTTTTCGGTCGAGGCAGTAATCACGTTTCCGATCAGAGGAAGAGGAGTAGGGCCGGGAGGGAGACCCTTCAGCTTGTTCACATATTTGTAGTAGAGAAGAGGAGCAACAACGAGAACGATGATGATGAGAAGCATCTGTAACTCGATTTTTCAGATTGTTCGAGAGAAAAATGAACATTAAAATCAGTAGTCTGGAAGGTCAAACGGAATGTTGCATGTGTCCGTTTCGGGAGGTTTCGCGGCCCTCGGGGTTTTCCGTATTTGCACGCGGCACAACAGGTGTGATGCTCGTTTTGGAAAAGAGGTAGTCAAAAAGCCGCCTCAAGTTTCTAAGAGTTCTCTCATCTGATGACCTCATATTAATCCGCTACACTTGTTTTGACATGTTATTTGTCTAATTGAGGAAGGAGGGATCACCGCCGACTCGGATTAGAAGCATAGAAATCATCTAATCTCTTGGGTGAGGGGGAGAGAAAGAGTTCAAATGTGCAAGCGGAAAACGGTTTAAGAGGGTTTCTGGCGGAAACGTTGAAAGGAGGAGACCAGCGCAAAGTACGGTAATTTAGTTTCCGGTGCCTTTTGATTTCTCGGGACAGTGCTTTGGAGAATGCAGAATAATTAGCTGCAGTTAGTGGCTGCAAACTTTTTGAACAGTCAAGGTCCTAGAGGAAGAACTAAACTATTCGGGCTACTGTAATCAGAAGTAGAGAGCCAGATACAGTAGTCCACCTCTGTCCAGGGGCACCACCGCAGCTGATCTGCTAGCCATCTCCTAGAATGGCCATTTTATATAGCCCGAGGCGGTCGTTTGATTCCTGACGTAACCGTGAACTTTTCCTTTGTACGTAGCTGTATTTTGGGCGGGAAGCAGCCCGCCCCCGAATGGGCGGATCCATTCTGACGGAAGATGGGACAGAGATGACGCGCCTAGGTGAACTCCGAAGATGTCATAGAAAAAACCCGAACCCAAACTGAATTAGCATAATGCGCAGCAGATCAAAATGCCCTGTGACGGAAACGGACTAACAAAGACAGATTTTAATCTTTGGAAGCTTACCGAATCAATATTTTGATTCCTCTAGACCGAATATCTCTTTCAACTTTGGAGCCCGAGTCTCATTGAACTCTTGAATCGACAAGCATGGCTCGAGTTTAAGAGATCCCAGAATCAGTTGGTCTAAAAATGTACGAGATCACTCAGACGTGACTCGAGTAAAAGAGCATCTTTTATCATCTTTTGGTCGTCAAAACGTACAGAGCGTAAGCTAACTATCAAGAATCGTCAAGTGTACAGAGTTGTCCGCGATGTACGAAGGAACGTTCCCAAAACAGACTGAACACGTTGCAAAGTAAGAGAGGTAAAGCAGCTTGGGAATAATTTCTCCAATCCATCGGCCAAGGAAAAAAGGAACATCTCGATTTGATCACAGAAGATAACGAAGATCGCCCGGCTGTATACCACTCCGACTCTGGTTAGTCCGTATAATTGCCAAGTGAATCTGTTTTCAAAAAACCATTCAAACATACTGACCAAAAAGCCTCTATATTCTCCAACCTGTAACTGATGCACAGTAACTGCAAATTCGAGCTGACACTACTCTCATACTGCTACGCGGCTCAATCGTCGAATTGTTGCCTTTTTGATAAAAGGAATCATTGACTCCGATTTGGAAAAAAAAACTTTTAAAAAGTTGATAAGTTATCTCATCAGTAGACAGTCAGGTTTCGTGACATCCTTTCGCCTTTCCAGAATGCAGCCTGTATCGTCAAACCTAAAGCTTTCCACCTATCTGTCTCTCAGACATCGAATTTTGCTCTTTCTTCCTCTTTCTTTCCGTACACTCTCGCACCATTGTCCCATAACGTGAAACCTATACGATTAAGGTCAGGTTTACATGACCAATTATGCGCTCCAGCACTGATGTTCCTGTACTAGTTCAATGAACTTTCAACGTTCTAATCTTGCCTATGTCCTCGAATTGTACATTGTCCAGTCACTTCAACAATACCAAGGAAAGTGTTTGCGTCTTGAGATTAAGATATTATTATAGTTTGTGATTCACTAGGAAAATTTTAATTATGCGTCATTCTAGGCAACAGAGCCTTGTCACGATACAAACAGGGCGGAAGTGGCGCTTAGCTTGCAGAAAACTACCCGAACCTTATGTCTTCCAATTTCTCTCACAAGTTCAAAAAGGGCAAAAGCCTAGAATTACGGTAGTTGGGAATAAAACTAGGACTTAGATTATGCCTGACAGATCCCGTATTTGAAAGTTCGAATACTCTTTCAGTCAGAACATTAGCAGAACCGTAGATGTAAATTTACCATTATCTATAGTAGCCCTAAGAAACTTACTATGCTCATAAAAGTCAGAAACTCACTTACCCAGGGCTAGGCAACCAAAGACCTGCAGAAGAAGAGAAAATACTACGGACCACCCCATCCGGAGATCTTTTATAATGCCCTAGAAGTCAACATGTTTGGTTCAGAAGCCCAAGCTATTCACGGTAACGCAGTCTGTCCTAAGCTCGGATAAACCGTAAGAATCCGTTTTGTGATAATATTGAACATGAGATTCGGCTAACGGCTCTCGCAGTCGTCCTCTTGTGGTAAACAGCTCTTTTGATCCTTGAGGCATCTCTGACAAATCTGTTATGGTTATTCAACTCCCATTTCGTACGAGAGATGAAGAGAACAAAGACGGGGGACAGTCAGCCACTGGTTTGAGATCATTCCTGGCTGTTAGTAAGCCTTTCCGCATCAGATACAAATCATCTTTTGGATGATCGAGAACGGAGGAAGTGCACCTTGGATGAGAGATGAGTAACTGTACGAACGTTGGGATAATGAGTCTGTTCTTTTGTACTTCCCGTGACTATTCGAAGTGTATAGTTAGCAAGGAGTAAGGGGGATGAACACTCTTTCAATGGATCGTTGTAACTTTCTTGGTCTTGGCCCTGACATAACTTTCACTGGTATTAGCAACATAACCTGTTGGCTGAAGGTTTCAATAACCAACAGATGGAAATCCCCCACTCGTTACCGTAATCCCTGGGTTTGATCTCGTCTCTTGCTGTCACACTCAGGTAGTATCTCATGGTATTCGATGGGTTCGTAGAGATCTAAGAAAAGACCATACACCATCTTCTGTACATTCTCCTCCTGACACACTCTACCTTAGTTGACCACTGTTCATAACAAACTTCAAATGCTTTCGCTTAAAGTATTGGAAAGATTCAAGGACTGGTCTCTATTATTTCGGTCCCGAACATCCTGGTGAAGCATCTTTAATCTGTTTTTGTTGTTCAAGCGTGTTCGAAACAGATCATCTCATAGTGGGAGACGGGTAGAACTAAAAATGTGCCGGTCTTGTTTATGTATCGTCAGTCTAATTTTAAGAATCTGTCCATCCATAGGTCAGTGTTCAACAACGTGTTAATGACGCTCTAATTCGGTTATGCACGACTTGTTCGAGAAGAGTTTGTGCCAATTAGTGAACAGTGCCAAGATCAGTCGAGATCAGAAAGAAAAAAGTTCACTGCTGCCGTAGGCAGATGGCAAAAACTTTGCAAGGAATCAGGAAGCGTAAAACAAGATTATTGTACGAAAAGAGCGTTCATGAACGTTACTCTTTTGAACGTTCAGAGATAACTTATGTACATGAATTATACTTTGTCTTTCGAAGAGATCTCTAGTTACTGGACATATCATTGGCAGTGTTTGAAACTCTGTAAAGTTTACAAGAGAGCTTGTAAATCTCATCCTACTTTGCAGTGCAGTGGGATCCGTCCTTTGTCTGTAGCCAAAAGTGCTAATTGACAATTCTTGCCAGTAATGTGTCTGAAAAAGAGATCAGTATGGGAGAAAACTGGTTTGATCAGTTTCTGAGGGCCAATGAAGATTTTTTTTTTAATAAAATTCGAAGAAGTCGGGAGGCTGTAGCACTATCGGTTTTGGTGCGAACCTGCTCCACAATTGCTCCGGACACCCACAAAAGTCTTTGCTCTCCCAGATTGTACTACGCTCTTCAAATTTGGCTTCAATCTCTTCTAATCCCGAATACAGAAGTGAAAGAACTGTTTTGCAGCTTGAGCTGGATCAGGCTGGATTGCAGACAATCTTGCAGCTTAGACTATTCACTCTGGATAGTCATCCGACTCTTAGCCTTCTTCGATTTCTGACCGGTGGTGTTTCTTTCGGTGAGAGAACATAAAGTGCTCTTGTTTTCGTCAGAAGGAATTATATTAATGGCCGGTCGTCTCACTCCTCGCATGTTTTCCCATGGTCTTATTATTTTTGTAGTTAAACCGCAGATAGACAGTAAGTCGACCAGAGGGGATTGTACTATCAACAGTCGATGTTCTCCTGGCCGCTTTCAGCCATTACTTTCCACTGATTAACTCTATGTTTTGACTGCCAAAATTAGTATCAAAAGATTTAAAGGACAGCCGGATATGGTCGATGGTCCACTGCTGATGTCTCATTTGTTCAAAAATGTTTCAGACCACGAGGATGGGGGCATTGTACGAGAAATTATACCTATGGTTAATCTTACGAACTGAATAGATGGATTAGTTCGAAAAGGCAACGGTCTATTGGTACCAGACAAGGATGTGTCAGAGCGATGATTATACAGAACAATCGAATTCGAAACGAGTACGAATTCATAAGTTCCTCTCCATTAGTCATGTCTACCAAATGTACTTGAACATAAAAATAAGTGTTCCAACGGGAAGTGTATCGTCAGTAAAATCAAGGGAGCTCATATACGGTAATTTTGCGCTACACCGTTACGAAGGCTCTCCAGACTGCTAAAACAGTTTCCAAATACAGTAGAACACATCCAAAGCTGTCTTTCCATCTATTCTCTTGACAAGACATGGCCTGCCAGCGTTTAATTCGTGCTAATGGACAGTTACCGTTGCGTTCTGGTAGTAGAAAGAACTGCAAAAAGATCTGACATGTTTATAGCTGTTCTTTCTGTTCATCGATCCATTCGTATTTGATTCGTTACCCGGTCTAAAAGCTCGTTTGTGCACCGTCCTCGACACCATGTACTAATACAAAATTCAAATGGACAGTTGACCGAACCAGCGCAACCTCGACAGTTTGCTCATCCACTTCAGCACCAGGTTTTGTGGTCGCAAAAAAAATATCTTGATCTTCTGTCTTTTGAATGTTCAGAGTAGATTCCCCACTGGAACGTGCAGAGGTTAATCTCTCTTTTGTAACTATTAGTAGCGTGGCAGTCCCCGCACAATTTGTTCACCATCAACTGCATTCATACAGCCTTTTTTTTTAGCTAACCTAAGTGATCGAAAGTTCAAGCAATAATCAGTTGTCGTTGAGCTGATGGTTTGTCGTATTTTGTGCTCTGCTCATTTGACCCCTCCGCGTAAGCATCCTAATTCAGACCCCCCTTTGACTCTTGATCTTACCGAGGGTACTCTCAAGAGACACAAAATCAGAACATGTTCGATCAGATGCGCGTTTTGAGGGTGATGATCAAAAGTTCAGTAAGACTGTTTGCAACTATTCAACCCTTAACGATGGTTTCAGAGATCGTCTCTTTTCGTTCTTCGTGCTTTCGAAAATGATTTCATCGTATCATTTGCTTGTTCAATACAGCAGGCTAGAGCGAATGTTGCGCCAAAGATCTTCCTTCTCCTACGAGAAATCTTTGAAAGCGCCGATATGAACATTTTGAACCATTGTACTCTGCTCAGAATGTACAGGAATCATTTGAGAGATGTTATTAGAAGAGATAAGAAAATGTGTATGAAGTGGATAAGGGCCCATACGCCAAAGCGAGTGATTATTACAGCCACGATGAATCGGAAGAGATAGAGTCGATCTGGAAATACGCTTACTTATTTAGAAAACCGTCGTTACCGAAGAGAGGCAGATCGAGGATCCAATTGATGAAAGTTGCGACGGCTACCACAAAAACAAAAAATAAAAATAGGCTGAGCAACATTGAGTGAAACATTTCTAAGAAATATATTAGCTTCGGAAGAAAATCAGGTCGGACTACAACTGGCCAGGATCACATGATTCTGTCAGGAAGTTTCATCAATTTCCGTCAGCGGAAGGTTTCAGAGGGAGTCAAATAGATATTCATTTTCTTTTGAACAAAAACTACTACTGGTATCACTAAAAGCATTGACATCATGATCATTTCGATGACACGCACACGTCTTTTAAATCCTTCTCTTCTGGATGAACACAGGAATTCCGTGCTGTGGTCGAAGAATAATTTCAGGACATCCGAGATTATCCAGGAATTTCATGTTGGTTGAGAACTTGAAGTCTTTGATCAGACGAGCCAGAATGATCCTTGCCTCGTATTGCCCGAACTTCTGGCCTGAAGAGGGACTTTGTCAGAAGGGAATGATTGCTCCCTAACCAATACAATTCCTGGGTCCAGCCGAGAACGGAATGTAATCGTAGGCGTTCCTCTCCTTGCAGGCTTCTGGAAGGAATCGGTCCGGATCAAATTTTAGAGGATTCGGGTAGATGGTCTCGTTGCGATGAATCATCATGGACGCGATGTAAATATTGGTCCCACGTGGGACAGTGTGTCCATCTGAAGCCCGCTTTTTGCTAGGACACACAATCAATCTCACCCATGACAATATCGTTTTTCAGATATCTTCCAGCGAACGGGACTGGTGGATTGACCCTCATTGTCTCCTTGATGACTCGGTCAAAATAGTGCAGCTCCTTGACATCGTTGATTGTGAGTTCCTCTAACCCGTCTGAACAGAGTTTATGACAATCTAACATAGCCAACAAACTCAAGGCTTCACAAATTTCTTCCGCGACCCTCTCCTGGATCTCCGGATGTGTAGCCAGACACCAAATAGTCCAGCCGATAAGAGTAGACGTTGTGTCATGACCTAAACACGAAATGTCCGGGTAGCAAAGCTTAGTCTGACCTCCAAACATGAAAGTGTCGACCTGTTCCCGAATGTCCTCATCGGTAAAGTTTTCCGTCTGCTCCATATCAAAGAGCATGTCAAGGAAGGCCTTCCGCTTCGAATTTTTGTGAATGTCCGGATTGTCTTGTCGTTTCGCCCTCCTGGTTTTGATGACATCGTCTGTGAACGAGGTCAGTGTTTTGATAAGACGGTTGTAGTTGGACTCATAGCCGGAAATCCAGCGGTAGGGAGCAAACCTGAAGCAAACTTTGTTGAACACCCTTGATGTTCCTTTACCATAACAAGGGTGTGAAGGAATATTTTGTAGACACTGTCCCCATTTCTGCTACTGCCAGAGCGTAGGGATTCTTCTCATCTTCCAGAGAATTCAGATCGATTCCCATTGCTGTCTCTGAAATCCACGCTCTTGTACAACTGGACATATCCCTCACCACAAATGATGTCAAGGGTGGTTCTCTTGATAATGGGAAAAACATCAACTGCCTTCTTGGTCCCGACCGACCTTCCAAGAAACTCTGACAACTTGGCCGCGTGCTTGTCCATCGTTCTCACATAACCTTCCAGCATGGTAAAGTGAAAAGTTGGAGTGAGAAGACGTCTCCGATGCTTCCACTTCTCGCCGGTACTGAAACAACGAACAGAGTGTCTGTTGACACAGGAAAAACAAACGAGATAAGAAAGCCATCTCCGAGCCAAGGCTTCAAGATGTCGTAGTCACTGGCCTTTGTCAACTCTTGTTGATTTTCCAAGATGTCCTGAAAATAGGATTCAAAAAGGAAAATGAAAGTTGTACCTTGACAGATTTACCAGTAATAGGAATTATGGTGTAAACATGAGCAAACCACATTCCAATTACACTTTCTCCTCTTCGGGCTGCTTCTTGTGTTTTCAGAGTAAACCATTGTCCAAGTTCATAGTCCAGGCTCGGCAGATTGAGGCTATCCCAAAAGTTGAGACCAGGAATTTTGGCTGCCATATGACGACATCGTTGTAGTTCAACTAGACGGGGAAGAAGCTTTGTCAGTAGATATACAATGATTATAGCAGAGAGGGAAATAAATATCACACTCATAGTTGAAGAACTGGGAGAGTTCAAGGTTGGTGGAAGTAACCGTTGTGGCGGGCATTTATAGTTTCGGGCGCGATGACTAGACTGGCCGCACTCGACTCGCCGGACACGGCCGACACGAAAAATGTGTTGGTGTCACAGTTTTGTTAGTCTCTTCCCTCTCATTTAATGGACTGAAAATTTCCTTCAAGTCACGCTTGCAAAATGAAATTACACGTCGTTTCTATAATCACGAGACTATTCACCAAGTCCCATTATTTCCTCTGTTGATGCAACTTTGTCCTCTCTTCGATCTAGACCCTCCGACCTGGTATCTAACTCTTCTAAACACCCTCTTCGTACTATCCCTCCTGGTAAATGCAATTGTCATTCCATGTATTCTCTTCTGTTCCCAAAAAGCTATGAAGTCGTATAAATGGTACTTGCTGTGGAACCAAGGCTTCACTGCTCTCTTGGATTGCATTGTAACTTACCTTATGTTAGCTAGACTAAACTTTTTATTTCAGATAAATTTTTTCGTCCAACCCATCATCTTCGTTCCTTTCCAAATGGGATTCCCAGTTGGTATCTTGAAAGGAATCATTCCCACGCGCTTCTTCGTCTATTTGGGCAACCCATTCCAGTCGATTATACTGGCATCTAGTGTACATCTTTTTATCTATAGATTCCGAGTAATCCATGGAGAGAATAACTATCGATATGTGTATCTCTTCTTCATTGGACTGCCTTATACACTGGCTCTGATTCTCATGGTGCAAATAGTACGCTCGTACGAAGAAGATCAACTGGGTCTTTTGAAGAGACTGTCTTTGGTAATTTGAACTTTTCGAAACAGGGGTGTACATTCAGGAATACAATTGTGTAACACTTAATCTGATTGACGTTCCCAATTTCCTCGTGGTTGACCGCGAAATTCTGAACTCCAATACCCATAATCTTCTCCTATTCAACTACATTTATGTGATTTCGGTTGCTCTCTTTTGTATTCTTGCCTCCTGGCGACTGACCTCACTAGACAAAATGTCCGCCCAATTGAAGAGGTTGCAACGCAAGCTGCTAATCCAACTAATAGTTCAAACCTTTCTTCCATTTCTGGTCTTCGGAGTTCCTTCCATACTTTATGTGTATTACATGAATCGAGATTGGTCCCCCAAAGCTTTCAGTAAGTTTGTTCTAGAACAGGAAGCGATCAAGTAGTTTCAGCTGTCGGCCTAATCACGATGGCAACCATATCCTCCTTCAGCATTATTCAAGGACTGACACTGATTCTGCTAAACTCTTCTTATAGAAATGCTCTATTGCTATCGTGGAAAAATGGGATTTTGATGAGGACACTAGCAAAAAAACTTTACCCAAGTCAACAAGGGGGATAGATTGACATAAATGAAGATGGAGTGTAACTAAATCTATTCATCTGTAAAAATAAAAGTTTTAAGACCTCCCATTTCTAATCCAGAGTCTGTTAAAACCAACAAAAAGTTCAAGTGGCAAACGCCGTTCGTAACAGGAACTACTGCCCAAATGTTGGACTTGCCGCCTCATTGGCTCAGTGGCAGAGCGTCTGTCTAGTAAACAGAAGGTCGCTGGTTCGATTCCAGCATGAGGCAGGAATATTTTTGTTTTTTTATTATGCTTTCTGTGACAGACGTGTCATGTCACGCAGCAACCTTTCACGCACGCCACAAAGAAGAGGCTGGGAAAATAACCTAAGCAATCCATCATTGCGAGGCTATAGTCCGCGACAAAAGTTTTGGTACACCTGGATTTATATGATAATGAAATGCATGCAACCTGAAACTACGACAGCAAACTAGTATTCAAGAGAGAATAACGTCACATAAGTTTCCAACAAAACGATGAAGTAGAATGTTTTTTATTTCGAAATATCCAAAATACCCGCGACAAAAGTATTGGTACACTTATGAGAGTAGTCATACTTCGGCTCCTTTTTTCTCCACAACTGCCAGAAGACGCTTGTTTATGCTCATATACAGAGCTCTGATCAGGGATTCGTCGATAGTTTTTGAAGACTTCTTAATTTGCGTCCACAATTCTTCTTTGTTGTTGAATTGGCGGCTTTCGTAAACTTTATCTTGGAGAACGGCCCAGATGTTTTCCATAATGTTCAAATCCGGACTTCTTGCAGGCCACTGGATCGCTCTCACTCCCTCTTCTTCTATACAGTTAGCAATGAGCTTAGAAGTATGGATTTTGGCGTTGTCTTGCTGCCAGTACCATTGTTGACGGCCCATTTCTTTCCTGCACCACGGAAATAGCTCAGTGCGAAGATCCTTTTCATAGTCGGCGCTTTTGTAGTGATCACTGACTCGCTGAACTCGATGTATCAACGCTAAAAAAAGGTACGAAACGTACTTTGATGATAAGATGCCCTTTACTGCTGATAGCTCCAAGAATCATGATAGATCCGCCACCCATCTGATGCTTTACGCGCTCCAATTTGACTGTACTCGTATTGTAAGAGCCCAAATTGTCCGGCCCGTCCAAATTGAAGCGCTTTTCGTCGCTGAAAATCCATTTAGAGAAATCCGTACCATTGATAATATGAAGGCGGGCAAAGTTCAGGCGTCTCGTCTTGTCAACGTCACTGAGAGGCAACTTTTTCTGATGAAACTCGTAGAGAATATTATTGCTCTTTAGCACGCGTTGAATGGTACGTCTATCACAATCCACACCCAAGCTGGGCTGAATGGAACGCGATGTTAGACGACGACCGGCTCTAGTTTCGGAGATAATGTGACGCTTCAGCCTTCGTACGTCACGTGGTTTAATTTTTTTAGGTCTTCCCATTCTTCTAGACTTCTTTTTCTTGATAACGGACATCACAGTCGACTTGCTGATCCCGAAGATTTGAGCTACGCGGCGATAAGATTTCACATCCGCGTAACTGCTGATAATAAGTTGCTTCGTGTTTTCACTGAGCATTCTTGTTCCTGAAGTTTACACAATGACCAATAAAGTGCAAATGAAAAGGATAAATAGCAACATAATCACAAAAATGTTGAAAAACTCCGCGCACGCAAACTGTACCAATACTTTTGTCGCGGGTATTTTAGAAACTTTGTAATAAGAAACATTCTACTTCATCGTTTTGTTCGAAACTTATGTAATGTTATCCCTCCTTGAATACTAGTTTGCTGCCGTAGTTTCAGCTTGCATGCATTTCATTATCATATAAATCCAGGTGTACCAAAACTTTTGTCGCGGACTATAGATAACACGGTCTCATTCACATACTATCTTCTCGACCAATGGAAAGAAAGGCTATAAGATGCTTCGGCTACCGTCACAGAAGAGATCAGTTTACTTATCCAAGATGTGGATCAGATCGTTGTGAAAATCAGGCTTCTCATCTTTGTTCTGACAATCCTCGGGGTAAGTTCTCTAGCTTATTTGGATTTTGCTTTGCTTTTTTCATGTGCTTCTTATCATCCTTGTCGGACTCGGCTGGCTGACAGACTTGAGCTGTGGAAGAAACTCGAAGCTTTGTGTGAAGAACAGGAACGGGCAGAAGACTTGGGGACAAACCAGAACGGAAGTCATTAATCCTGTGAATAAAGTGTGAACTTGTATTAAGGTACGATAAAATGTGTTCACATATGAGAACTTGAAAGCGGTGGCTGCGGGGCCGAACGACATTGTGGAGTGCTCGACATTGGGGAAACAGACGAAAGTTGACAGCAAGCGTAGAGCCGCAACAGTCCTTGACCGAACTCTCTTCTAGAACCATCTCAAATAGCAAAATGTAGAAAACCTACGAGAAGAGACAGTAAACAAAGACATTAGCAGCAATAGATGCGTTGATTATAATTCCAGTATACGCACTGATGACCGTAAATTGGTTGCCTGAAATATTTTTCATGCGAGCGTCTTTTTTTCTGTGACCTTTTATGGCCATTTGGGCTACGATGGCATGGATAAGCATCCCACTGAACCAGCCACAGAGAGTAAGAAGAAGGACAGCAGTAAACGGTTTCAGTGTTCTCCGAATGACTGGGGCAACGGCTGTAAAGTTTACTTTCGTGTGCAGCACAGTCAAATCTACCGAGTCCTTTCCAAACGGCTACCCAAATCACAACGTAGATAAGACAAGTTAGAAACGAGAATAAGACTACAGAATCCGCCCAAAGCTTTGCAGAGTTCCCAGCGAAAAAAGACGAAACAAGACAGAATAGCTTTTGGTCTGGGTCGGTCATAGTTTCCTCATACGCTACCAAAGCAGTCGAAACGGCATAGACAGTAGCGAACACCAGTCCTCCAGCTGTGTAGACGAGTTTCAATAAGAGCGTGCTGACGTAGATCCGAGTGAAGAAGACGGCAAAGAATCTGTCTAGGGCGACCACAAATAAGATGGCAATAGAGTGGAGCATGAACGTGGCGGGGAAGAGTTGACTCCAGAAACAGGTCCTAAATATTTTCTCTCTACCTCAAGACTCGAAACCTACAACTGGTCAATGTAGACAGACTGGGAGAGAAGGGAGTAAAGGTAAACTATAGGAGCCAGTTGGTGGATGATGTCATCAAGAGCCAACACGATCACTAAGATCGAACAGGAGCGATCGATTGACCTGGAAAGTTTAGAACAACTAAAGAGAACAACTCACTTGGATCTGTAGAAGACTAGAATAATATGCATGTGCCCAATAATTCCAAGCATGGCCACAATAAGAAGAATGAGACATGGGACCGCAACAACAGGTCGAAATGCGGTGTCGAATTCGTCCATAGTTACCAGATGATGCAGTCGTCGGGAACAGGTGTAATCGGGGATGTTTGGTGTTTTGTTATATACCAGGCGGTTAAGAAGACTTTGTGAACTATGTAAATGCTAATTCTACCCGAAACAGATCCTGGCATGATTGAATCTTTATTTCCGAGATCAGTTCCACGCAGTTCGATAACTTTCAAAATAGGTATGAGTATGATCGCCCTTTTCAGTGGAAATTTGTTCCAACAAAATCTTCCTTTGCTCTTTGTGTTTTCTTAAAAGGTACCAGATTAGAAACGGAGAGAAGGCTGTATAGTAAGGAATGATCTAAACTTTTCTTTGTCGAGTAATTGAAAAGAACTGACGTTGACAAAAGTCAAGGTAGACTTGAAGAGTTGGGTATTGGCCCATGTTGGCTGTAGAAAGTAAAAAATCCCGTTCAGCCCTCCGTAAAAGACCAAATAAATGCCAAGGAATGTGATCTGTGGAGCCAAGATTTTCAGAACTGTGGCATTCTCAGCATTCTGATATCTCTCCAACACATTGGCTACTGTGCTGTCACTGAAACTGGTAACAAAACTGAAGCGAACTTAACATAAACCGAGACGAAAGACTGATACAGAAGACATTCTTTTACACTTTCTGATCATTCACAGGGATTCAAACGACTTGGACCAGGAACTAACCTGTGTTTGAGTCTCATATTGTAGACAATGACCACGAAGCATCCGATCAAAGTAATCAAAGCGACAACTGCATTTGAGACACTAGTCACGTAGAAAACTTCCAGGACAGTGTAGGTGTTTGATGTCCCACAATAGGTCGTTGATTGAGTCAGATCCCATCTTTCGAACATTAGAATCACGCTGCAGATGGCTAATCCAATCTGGAACTCTCTGAATCAAAAGATGAGAAATATTGGTACCACAACGATGCCGAGCATTGATCCAATGAGAGAGTTCATCTTTTCGTAATATCCGAGTAGCCGGGTTGCGAGGATTCTCTCGATAATCATAGCCATCTGACAATAGACAAAGAGATTTGTTGCCGTGGCTGACGGAAAACGGGCAAAATAACAGAATTGGTTGGAGAGATAGAGATCACACAGGGAGTTGGCTGACCACAAGACATAAGTGTGGACGAGTTGGAGACCAGCCAATGAGACTCCGTGAACCAGATATCCACTGAGCAGAATGTAGATGAGGATCTGCATTGTGGCTTTGATTGCAATGCGAACTAGGAGTTGCCTTGAAATTGATGTGGAAGAAGAGCAAATGTCTTCCAAAGACAAGAAAAGCTGTGGTGAAAATAAGAGAACAAAGACTGACAATGATATGGAGGTAGATAACTATGTGTTGAGGGGTTCCGTTGTAATAGCCCAAGGCTTCTGTACATGTCTGGAAAACCGAAATATTTTTAGGTATGCTTTGGAACTGTTTGATCTTTTCTAATCAATTTTCACTTACCGATGTGTCCATTCTTCGTAAACTTCGAATAGGAACTGCCTCTATCTGAAAACAACCTCGATTAAATTTAGGGGGAAGGTTGACAAAACATGACGACAAAGGCGTTTGAAATAGAGGCGCAAATTGTTGAGACACACCATGACTCTACGTCTTCTTCTGGTTTGTAACCAAAAGTTAACTGAGCTGTCATAATTACCGCTCGAGAAATCGTAACGATGAAAACATTAGTCACTAACTAGACAAAACAGCCTCAAGAAAAGACACTGCGTGGTGGATCTCTTGACCTGTACGCACTTGAATAAATAATTCCACGCAAGAATAGGTTACGATCGAAATAGTCTGACTATTCGAGTTCATAAAGCAGATATGATTTCCTTATAGGATGTGTCACAAAACATGGCGTACTTCCAAAAGGTAACAACAAGGTAAAAGAACCACGTCTCTCGAAATGTGTTTACGGACGTGTAATGATTGTCCTTTTTCCTGTCTACAGAATCGGTACGTGCTTGAAGCTGACCAATAACAAGCTTGAGATAAAGAGGAAAGATCAACAACAGGAAGATACAGGACGTACCTACACAAGAATTAACATTTCGGACTATTGGATATCACAAAGCGATAGTCAATACTCAAGTACAGTATGCATCTAATCGTATAAATAGGAAAACATGAATAGTGTGGACTACAACAAATCAGCAATTAGGATCTTGTCAGGAAAAGTGTTTTCTTGATCTTGAGATTCTGATAGTCAAGGAGAACTATAGCGAAGGTGCACAAGAAGAGAAAAACAAAGTTCCTCCTCTTTGTTAGAAGACGCAGGGTGCAAAGATATTGAACAAAGGTCATGAATGTTGAATTTATGTAGGCTACCATAATCAGAAAGTTTTCTAGGTTGACGGTGAAGTGTGTGAGCTTTATGACGATAACTCGACATGTGCGTAAGTGTGAAGAGCGCACTTATCCCAAGAATGAGAAATTTTTCAGGAGATTATCTTCAAAGAGAACGGAAATAGAAAGAGGAAAAGCCGCCTCCAGAATAACCCGATACTTTCCATGTTCCCAGCACCAAAAGTCCGAGTACAAGTGGGAAAGATCGAGCCAAGTATAGCTATTCATCAATCGGGTAGTAGGCGCGGAAACGAGCTGCAAAGACTGATTGCTTCAGAAAATATCAAGAGACTCCGGTCAGATTACGGAAATTATCCGGGAATCGCATGATAATGGGAGACGGTTGATTGTTGACCCGTCTGTGAGAATAGGGGCTGATAACTGACAGGAAGTGTTGCAAAACAAAGTGTCAGCTGCATGAAATCGAATGAATAAGTGATACGAGGAAAATGCCCGGCAAATAAAGTTTGACGGTAAGTACAAACTCTGTTCAACAATTTTTCCACTTCAAAGTTTACTGGGGAGGGAAAGTATTGTGAAACCAATTTATTAGTCAACGTTATAAATACGTAGCAAAAGGACTACTTTCTACTAAAAGGCAGATTTTCACGGGGAAGAAAGAAGAAGTTCTAGTAGTTTCGGACCACACTCTGAAACAAGACTGTTTTCTTCTTCCTGTTCTAGAAATCTCACCTCAACGACGTAGTCTCTGTCGTATTGACGACTGACATCTTGGAAAAGGGTTGTTCCTGTAAAAAGTCGGAGTCTGGGAAGGGGGAAATTGATACCGTTGGGCTTGACTTCGACCGTTCGACTCCATTGTCTTCCCTGTTCAGGCCCGTCGCGGACTACCGTATCCAGTTCGCCCTGGAAATGAGTTTATTAATCAATGGGTAGTCTTCTAGTTCGTGTTCCAAGAGACAAGTAATCAAAATAGCCAGACCCACCTTCCATTTCCGCTGATTCTGTTCGTCAACGAGACGACCGGCTTCGTCTCTCCACTTCCAGTTGTCTTCCGTTTTCCTCTCGACCACTCCTGAAATTGAATTTCCCGCAATGACGATTATCCGACTGGTCGAGCTTTTGTTCTAGCCGTGGGTTAGCGCATATTGCAATGTGGGGCAGTATCTTCAATTAGGCTGCTCGGCTGGGCAGATGCTCTGGCTAGGCGCTTTCAGTGCCCTAGCCTCTATTCAAATAAAGCAATCCGAGGGCTCCGAATGGAATTAGGCGCCACACGCTCTGAACGCGATTAGACACCGCTCTTCCGCTTGTTTGCTGCTTCAGGGGTCCCTTCGACTCGTCTTTCTTCACTCCCACCTCCCTTCTCTTTCTCTCTTGTTAATCATTCGCCACTTTTTGAAATATTCACGCGATTAGCGCCGCACAGAGAGGCAGAAACGCTTCGTTCTTTCACTTTTTAAATTCTGATTAAAATTAGGAATTTATTGCCTTTCTTAGGGGCTTCTGAGACGAAACGAACGCACTTATCTCCTTTTATACCCGCTTCAAAAAGCGCTTCGTCTCTACCTTATTCTCCTTTGAGTATCTCGACGAAAACAACGCCTTCTCCAAATAAATCATTGCTTATTACCATCTGTTGACAAGCGTTCTTAATTACTATGTAATTTGCTCGGGCTTGATGTCCTACGTTCCTTCTCTCCTGACACACTGTCTGTTTACACGACACGCAAATCCCGGTCCAAACAATTGCAAAACATCCTCATTCGGTGCTCATTTTGAACCTTAATTAATTGCAAAAAGTGCGCAATCTTCACGAGGCATCTTTTTTTCGAATTAAAGAAGGACCCACGTCTGCACATTGTGGTAATTAAGCCGTCGTCGTCGCTTCTTCCCATAATATCTTGGAGCCAATTGTCTCGATCCACTGGAGCTCCTGTCGCGTTGCTGACCGGCGGCCAGCGACGAGCAGTATTGTTGACGACTCCTGGAAGAGGAATTTCTTACAACGTCTTGAAACAAAACTAGCAGACCCTTTAAGCTGTTTAGAAGACAGATTTCTAATATTGTCGTTTTACAAAGAAAGAAAAACTTTTGTCTTTCTTTCGAAAGTCTTTTCCTTTCCACATCTGTCCATAATCTACAGTCTTCAGAGCTAGACATTCTGATCCGATATCATCCTTTGCTGATCTTCAAAAATGGAGTTCCACTTTGTCCGATAGTCGAAAAGAGTGTACTATAGACTCATTTTTGTTCCCGTTCTTTGGAAAGAGTCCACAGTTGGTCAATACTGCCTTCTTCTTTCATGGGTTTTCTCCTCTTATTGTGAGGATGTATGAAACATCATCCTGGCAGCATGCAGCCACCATTAGAGAAAAATGAATGACGAACGCTGGTCTCATTATTCTAGTGGTCTCCGATAGATTCTACTTTTTCTTACAATCCTTTGCAGCCAGACAAATATGCAATTTCAAACGACATCATTTGACACGCACATTGGCTTGTTATTTTTGAGATAAGACCAATTGTACAAATGTCACTAACGTGTCTACACCCACACTTTCGTGCTTTTTGCTACGTGCTCATCGGCCTATGAACCCTGGAAAAGAACTCTACCATCAGAAATCTCATTCCGGTCGTAGGCAAAGTTGTTTCCTCGATCGAACGAGACCGGTGTTTTGCTTCTTCTGACTGTGTGGGAAGTGAACGGAGCAGATCTACAGACTTCATTAGATCTGAACATACCTTCAAACTTACGAATAGGCAAGAGAGGGTGTGAATGGCCTGACGTAGGACTGACTCGGCTCGACGGTCTTTGCCCTCTGTCGCAGCTCATTCTCCCTGGAAATTACAATATTTTGTCGTATTTTGCAGCGGTCAATTAACGTCAGAGAGCACGGACGGATTCCTCTTTCACCGCTCGGCGCCAATTAATTAGTCGCTCCCCTCATCCTGTTAATGATATTTCGTCTTTCTCAAACACAAATGGATTACCATATTTCTCGAGAGTCTCTGATCAAACCCGGGTAACAGCGCCGGTTGCTACGGCAGCCAACCCAGCTCTCTCATTCTCACTCGATTATCAACCTCGGAAGTACGTTTCCTCTTTCTCATTACTATTCCAGTCACAGAACCCATTCCATCTCTCCATAACTGCCTTTCTTCGATAGAACTTTTTGAATTTCTGATGCCCCAGAGCCAAAAACTACAGTTGGAAGCTTCTCTCAAACGTATCGAAGAAATTTCTCCCGATATTTCAGCTTTCGTCTGTTGACCAAGGCTCTCCGGAAGAATCGAAGTATTTTTGGTTACGACTCTGAGAATTTCAGGAAAGAACAGCAACACCTCCCTGTTCGCGCCTTGCTTTACCCTCGAGCACTCTTGGCTAAATTGAATTTAACGCTTGTGCCGTCAAATATTGCGCCCCACGAGTAGGTTACAGCCGGGGTAGACCCAGTCAATTGCCCCCATTCCCAGTGGACCTATTGCTACTTTCAATTGTCTTCATCTGTGTTGACAGGTGGCTTTACGTTTCTCGCTAGACTAAAGAAAGGGTGATATTCCCTATCTATTTCCTGACCTTTATCACTCATATTTGTCGTATTGGATGAGCTCTATTCATACGTATTCATGCGACGGCAGCCACGAAAACACGAACGTTCGGTCTAGGGACTCACCCGTTGTACCTTCTGTCAGTATAGTAGCTGGATGGGGTGACCGGTCGCGACTCGTACCCGCGTGTTTCCTGATGAGACTTTTTGTTAATCGACTCTCTCATTCGCTCGGCCTCCTCCAGTGGATTGAAAACGCTTTTTCCCATTTGATAGTCAGCCGGTCTGGTCGGGGGAGGTCTAAAACTCCAGTTAGTTCGATATGAGCCAAGTCCCACCTGAAGACGTATTGGGCTTCATTGTCACTGGCTTCGTTGTCCTGAGGGTCGAGTCTCGAAACGACCTGTTCCAGTCTTCGCATTGTTGGTCCAACGCTACTGGCTCTCCATGGAGTGGCCGAGCCAGATCTGTCGTATCTGAAACTTCTATTCTCTCATCTTTCCTGAATAAATTAACCTGTTTTCGTCCTTCCACTCCGGCATGTCTGGATGACAACTCTGAGTCATTTCTCTCTGGGCCGAGGGTCCTCGTGACAGTCGACCAGACAGCTCAGCCATGACTTCTTTAGCCATTTCGGGCACTCCTCTCGGGGCTTTATGTTCCTTCTTTTCCTCTCTTCGCTCATGATAGGAATCCATTTGTGGAAGAGGAGCAGTGCTTCGAGCCACAACCTCAGACGGCTCGACAGATCTCTCAATTCGAATAGGCTTCTGAGGTGGCGGAGGTGGTGGTGGTGGAGGCACAGATGGTTCCCGGAGGGTTCTAAAATCTTTTAATAGTATGCGACCCTCTCTATTGCTCATTAGTCTCGAGTCGAAGCTGACCTCTCATCGAAGTCTTCTTCCTGTTGATAGTTCTTCTGCTGTAGCGTTTCTTCCAATTGGTCCTTGATTGACGCATCCATATTGTGTTTGAAGGCTTGGAACGTGGCATCCGGATCGAAGGCGACCTTGTTGAAACTGGGCGAGTCCGGGCAGAATGGTTTGGGAGCTTTAAACATTCACTAGATTTCTAATTGAAACATACCTTGGATTTGAGGAGGAGGAAGGCTCTTGCTTCTGGCAGCAGGCAACTGGAATGATCGGAAGTAGTTCCAAACGGCCTTCAGCTTTTCCCAAACCCATCCCAGACACTTTCCAACCAACTTGACTCCCTGTACTGTCTTCTGTCCAGCCCAGCATCCAACCCTCTTTAGCCAATTCCAAGAATCCGATACAGCTCGCTTGACTCCTCCAAGAACACCTTCACTCAGGCCAGTCGAGTGTCTGTGTCCATTTTGTTGGTAATGTTCGTGGAAGTGACCATTGGAGCGTGAAGGAGCGGCCGACTGACTTGAATTCCATTTGAAGTTTGCATTTTCCTCGTTCGCTTGTCGTCCGCAGCAGGCAATCAGTGGCTCGTGTTGATGACTCTCACATTTCCATTCTGGCTGTCCGCTGAAACAACAACTCTTTCTGACATTATCCAGATTGATGATCTTGTCCTTTTCAGCTCGGACAAGCTCTTAGATCGATCTCGGCAGTTGCTTTTCACTCGACACCTGCTTGTAATTGACCAAATGTGTTTACTGTAGAGACATTGTGAGTATTCTGTATTTTTTGGATTCTGACTTCCTTGAATAAGATCTCTAGTCGGTCCAATCCCTACGTTTCCGGATCTATTTGCATGAGCAAACTTGGGAAAGTGCGAAATCTTATATTTTCCATAGACAAAACTAATTCAAAAATTAAATAGCTTATTGTAGTTTCCTGAGACCAGAGGGAGCTTTTGTGAACGTTGAATGGTCTCTACGTTTTTACAGTACTTTCGCAAAGTTTCCTTTTCGACAGGTTAACAAAATACGTTTCCAATAGAACAACGAGTAGTTGTTTTGCATCTTGAAAAAGTTGTCAGTATTTGTGCCTCCCACGCCCGTGCAAAAAGTTTCTCGCAGGTGATCCCCACTTTTTTTTAGCAAACTAATCTACTGGTTTTCGATTGCACCCCCTCACTTACGTCAACAGAAAGTAGAAAAAGTAGTAGACAGTCCAGAATAGACTTTTAGTAGCCGTCACAGGTCCACCGCCGGTAGTGGTCGAAGGGGTTTTCGATGACATGTAAGACATTTCGGTGGGAATGGAAAGGAATTCAAAAATACATAGAGGATAATAATAGAGGGATAAGAGTTCGCGTTGGGGTCCTACGCTGCCCCAATGAACAGCTGTCCCAGTCGGGAGCGAGAGGGTTGTAACAGCATGGAAGTTCCACCCTAGGCGGCAAGCAGCGAGGGCAACGTGTTACTTTCTCGTCTTTTCTTTTGTAGGAAGGACAAAGAATCTATGGTTTAGGATGCGCTTACGGTAGACGATGTTCCGACGGAATAGTAAGAAACAGTTGGCGGAGAAGCAACAGCAGGCAACGATAGTCGAGAAGCCCGTAGAGAAACCGCCTGTGGAGAAGAAAATCGAGAAGCCGCCAGAGAAAAAAATAGAGAAGGCAACCGATTCATCTCCTCTCCCGGTCCCGGTCTACAGAGCTCCCACAGTACACAGCAGTCGGATTATTTTGGCTTACAACGATGCTACTGGTCCGTCTTGCTGTTTCTTCAACACAACTTTTTAGAATTCGCGTTCGAGCGAAAGATCCTTTGGAACGACATTTTGCCCGAGCTCCAGCAGATAGCCTTCCATGTTGGAGTTGATACCGAATGGGTCGATCCACTGGCCGAGGCGGGATCTTTGACCACACAACATGCGGAACACATTATCAACATACTGGATCGAGGAGAAACTGACTGGATTATTGTAATTTGTGGTATCTTTCGATAATTAGTGCTCGTTTTAGGTACTTCTCGGCGACTGCTATGGGGAAGTTGGTCCTCCGACGGAAATTAGAAAATCCGAGTACGACTCCATTAGGCAGGCGGTCTTTGAGCAAAATGGAGGTAATCTTAGAGCTTCTGATTTATCCTAAAACTGGGTTTAGATGTCAAGTTTCTGGATCAGAACTACGTGATTGACCGGACTCACGAACATGAAGAATATCGACTTCTCAATCCGAGCATGGACACCAAGTCGAAGTTAAAACTGGTCAAAATCATCCAGAAGGGTGCCAAGGCGGTATCTAAATTAGTTTTCAACGCGCAATAGATTATAGGCGTTCGATGAGGGAACGATCAACCAGATCCACGAGAACCGACAGGCGAGATTCTTCCAATCGCCCGTGCACTTTGTTGTGAACAAAGCACTAGCTATCGGAACGCGTGTTCTTTTCGTCCTCCGCATGTTTCAGAGTGAGACACCTTGTTTTGATAGCTAGAATATGGATTTAGATGCCCAAGAGAATAAGGGAAAGAACGCCAAGTATTCGGAAAAGACAGAGGAGGGAAAGAGGTCCATCCGGGATCTGAAGAATCTGGTCTCAGGGAGAATGGACCAGAAGATGGTCTTCTCTCACAATTTAACTCTGGATAGTTGCGATATCGAGAACTTTTTCAGCACAAAAGAGTCAGATCGGTACAAGAACAATCTCACCCGACAGGTGCCTTTTTATTTTACATATAGTGCAACTAATTCTTCAGATAACGGAAAGGATGAAGTCGCAACTGCTTGAGAATTATCTGGGAATACCATCGGAGGTTCAGAAGTCTTTGTACACACTGTCTGCCGAGGAGCACGCTATGCACACGGGTTTGTAGAATATATATAAAAATATACCTTTTCCAGCCCATGTTCTGGACCGCATAATGTCTCATCCTTGGCTGGCTCGAGCTACCTACGATAAACTAATAACCCAGATCTTGGAGCCGAAAGAGGGCGGTGTCTTTCTTATTCAAGGTCCAGAACTCTGCGGGAAAACCCAGTTCCTTTGTCGACTCTTCGAAAAAGCGCCTGAAAAAGCTCATAAAATTATCAGGTTTACTTAATTCTTTTGTACAAATAATTAACCTTTTTCAGGTTCTCCAATCTCACGTACTCTTCGATCTTTGCTCATGAGTTGTGGCACCACATCGCGGCCACTCTTGCTGTCATATCACAACAGTCTTTAGCTCGGATACAAAAGGTTTCACTTCAGTCAGTCCTCTAACCCCCGTTCAGTCTTTTCTGCTGAACTCGACCATTGTCGAGTTCGAAAACTTGCTCAAGAAACTCGATAGGCCTTGTTATGTTTTTATCGACGATATCAATCTCAACAAATGCGGACACTTCCTCAGCTCGATCAAGCAACGTCTACAAAAAGTTTGCCACAGTCTCTTCCCCCTCAAAACTAAGTGTAGGCTCCAAACAACCTTTATTTGTTTGTAACTGCTCAAAACACTAGTCCTGTCAACTCGATTTTCCTGGTTCAACAGACGATCAATCTGGATCCATTGAACAGCGACAGTATCATCGAAATGCTCAAGCTGAATATGACACAGATGAAGAGGAAACTCAGCAGCGAACAATTGTCTTTGATCAAACATCAAGTAAGACTAATTTTAAAACAGTTAATAGACACTATCAGTTGACTGGGAACAACTGCAACGTACTTCTGGCAGAGACTCTAATGGACGAGATGCTTCAGACCAGAGGTGCTTCTCTTTCTGGTGGACTGGAAGGTGAGACAAACTTTAAGATAGTAGTGACTCAATATTCTCAGGTCGCCTGGATCGTCTGGAATCGTCTCTCGGTTCGAATGCCGTTCAAGAAATCTGTCGCTATTTGGTCTGCTCACTCAACGGACTCACATCGATGGAACTATTCGACGCCCTGTCTTCTAATCACGATCTGATGGGAGCTTTACGAGACGGCTTCTCTTTCGATCCTCTATACCTGGACGATATTCTGCAAGCCTTTGGTTTGTTTCTTACCGAAAGCTCTTTCAATTCCTGCAGGTGTCCTGCTGAAGAAAGTGAATCTTGATCATCGGATAGTCTACATCATCAGTCACGTCGGTCTCGTGACCATTTTTAGGCACAGGTATCTTCCGTGAAGTGTCACGCGAAGAGTAAAATTCAGATATTTGACGAATGTCTACGTGATCAAGGCTGCTCACAACCAGATCTCGGATGTGTTGGCGGAAATTGTGCAGGATCAGGAGATCAGTTCGCCAAGATCATCTATAACCTATCACGTCTTTCCTCAAGCCACAAAACGAGACAATGGGACTTTCAATGTCCGGAAACTTCGCAATCTCTGGTATCATCTGCTTCACACTGGTTAGGGTTTCAAATATTGCACCAACATTTTCAGGAAATATGGACTCTCTGAAAGACTGGACCTTGTGTCAGTTCGAGTACCTCGACGCTGTCTGCTGCTCCTGCGGCATTCTGCATCTCCTGACACTCTACGAGGAATGTGCCATGCAGGTTCTCCACCACGATATTCAAGGTAAATATACGTTAGATAAACGTAGATCAACAAATAGGTATAAATCGGCCGACTACGACGGCTTCGCGGTCCCTTAGACTTGCTGCGCCGCTTCTCCAATAGCCAAAGTTCCCAAGTCTCCCCAAAAGCTGACTTGTCAACTAAACTCTTGATATGCAATGACTTGCCAGCTTTTTTCTCGTGGTGACGCACGGACGGACACCATTGCACTTTAGTAATAGAGATATAGACACGTAGGTGATAGCAAAGCTATTTTTGCAAACAAAACGGATAAGCAAAAGGCCGCGTTTGACGCGGTTGTTGTTTCTAGACCAACGTGGTATCTTCCCATATTAAAGTAATCTGTAAGACTGAGAACACTTCTGTTTCCTAAGGCACCATGGCTTGCATCGTAAAATCTTCACGTAAGCTTACTTGTTCTCATTTCGTCGGAGTAAGCAACTTCTGGACAGGACTTCATCTTAGTACCAGAGGAACAGAAATGTTAATAATACACGCGGTTGGCCTTATAACCAAGAAGCGTCATCAAAGCACATATAACTTATGCAATTTTTCTATTTCAGTGCTCTGCGAGCAGGTTCTTCTTCCCGCCTTGCCAACAATCGTTCGAGATCCGGACCAGTTAACAGCAGAAGTCATCGGACGACTACGGTACACACGCGCTGAGAACAGTCACTTCCTCAATACTTTGGTAGAAAAGTCGATGACGTTCGTGGATACATTCCATCGAAAACCATTGCTCGTACCTCTCTCGTGTTGGATCCCACCTCCGATCATGAAAAGTTGTCGATCATTCACGCTGAAAGACTGGAAAGTTGGACACACGATCCTTGCTCCGACTCACAATCACCAACACGTTCTCATCAGTGGAAACCTGTCCGCTCCGGGGGTCATCTACATGTATCACATTCCTTCACAGCTATTGGTCAACAGTTTTACCGGTCATACGGGAACGGTGACATCCCTAACGACCAGTAATTCTGGTCTTTTCTTCGTAAGCACATCGGAAGACATCTCCACCAAAGTTTGGCTCTTTTCCACGGTAGACATGGCTCAAATAGTTTTTCAAGATAACTTTTAGGGAGAGTGTACCGAGACCTTCACTCCCCACAAGAAGAAGGTCATGTGTTCATTGTTGAGCAGCGACGACCGCCTACTAATTACTGGATCTGCAGATTCGTCAGCTAAGGTAGGAAACATTCTCTCTCAGTTCTACGAAAAATTAGGTGTATGATCTCGAAGCGAGACAACTGCTCAGGAACTTTACAGAACACACGGGATCTGTAGTTTCACTCCAACTGACATCCAATGACGAATATCTTATCACTGGTAAACGGCTCAACGTTATGTCAAAGAAAAATTTTCAGGATCTGGAGACTTCGTAGTCCATATCTGGAGCATCACTCGTGGAACTGTCGTCGGAAGACTGGGAGGTCTAATGGCTCCCGTCAGCTGTGTGGCTATCACATCGTAAGCCCACCAGTCATTTTGATCCAAATCATTCAGTAACGACTCATACATCACGGTTGGCTGTGAAGATGAGACGCTTCGTGTCTACTCCACCGTCTCGACCACAGAACTCCATGAACTGATGGGGCACGAGGGAAAAGTCAACGCGCTGGTGGCAGCACAAGACGACTGTCAGATGTTTGCCGGAACAAAATCGAGGATCTACTGTTATGACATTCACAACGGACAGATACTGGACATCTTGGATTGTCAGCAGGCTTCTCCAGTTCATACTTTAAAGGTGGTGTTATTTTAATTATAAGGTCAAACAATACTTTAGCTCACTGCGGATAACTTCTTCTTGATCTCGGGCTGTGGTCCAAGAGTCCAAGTCTGGAATGTTCACAAGAGAAGCTACGACAGTCATGACACAAGTCAAGATAAAGAGGGTTTCGTCACAGCCATAGCCATGGCTCCAGATGAAAAAGCCGGAGCTTGTGGTACTTTCAATGGAGTGATTGCCATCTGGGATCTGGAGATCTGTCAGTGTGTTACCACGGTAGAATTGAGAGAGAGCAGAAACGTTCATTTTCTAGGCTATTCAATCGAAAGGTATCCCTGTTTCGTGTCTGGCTTTCACATTGAACAGTCTCTATCTGCTGGCTGGAAACACTCACGGAAACGTAGTCGTTATCGAAGTGGCCACAGGAAATGTGTTCAGAGACATGAATGTAAGTTCTCTCTCGAAGTGAAAAAGCAAATTTTTAGATCCACGACAACGAGGTCACCTGCATTCAAGCCATTGATGGTGGTCGAATCTACAGCTGCTGCAAAGAGGGACGAATGTATCTTTGGGGACTGAACGACGACGATTTGGAAAGTGTTCAAGACAACTACATGGACGGAATCTATCCGCCCATCTTTGTTCAGCCCACAGGAAAAACCATAATTGCCTACTCTGCCCAGCTTTCTAAAGAGTAAGAGCTTCAAAAGATACAGTCAGTTCTCTTTAGGATGAAGATCTGGACCTACTCCGACGCCGGATATCAACAAAAGAACAAAATATATCACAATGAAACGATCACCTGTTTTGCTGCTACCGCTCAAGGAGCTCTAGTCGCGACGGGATCCTCGGACAACTCTCTGAAGCTGTGGCAAATTGAATCGGGATATTTGACTCAAGTTCTTGTTGGACATGAAGACGTCGTTACTTGCATAGCTCTGGATGAAGACGAAAAAATTGTTGTGTCAGGAGCGAAAGACCAAAAACTCATTATCTGGAGTGTGACTACTGGAGAGTTCATTCACGTCATACAGGTCTCAGCTCCTTTAACGACAGTTGTCTTGACTCAGGATGCTACAGTAATCTTCACAGGTTTACAAAGGTCCAATGAGAGGACATTTCGTTGTTTAGGAATGGAAAATTCCTGGATTGAAGCCTGGTCTTCGGAGACAGGATCAGTTCTCTCTTCCTTCAATGCTCACAAACCGGTGCGACAACTCATACGGTCTTTTGATGGAACCAGGTAAGCAAAATTATTAATGAAAATCCAATACTTGATAGGATATTGGCCCAATTGACTGGCTGTGCCCAACTACCAATCCTCTGTCTTCACAATACTCCGGCCGTCCGCGCAGAATTGAAACAGAGGCGACGGTCAGCCAGAGCTACGTCCGTCACCAGTCTAGGTACCACTTCTTTGACTTTGACTGATAGATTCTTCAGCTTCTTCAACATCTGATCATAAGAAGGATTCAAATGCTGGCGTTAATACTCTCCAGCCTGGTGGTAATGGTCACACTCGACTCCCACCACCTCGTTCAACCTTTGATAAACTGGAGAGGACAAAGAGTCGAGCCTCTGTTATAGAAAAGGTTGGCCGCATTTGAGCACCCGATCTTCTCTCACGCGAAAAACTCTTCCAGGATAGAACAACGACCCTGACTAACAGTACGGCCCCACCGCCTCAAAAATCTGGACTTTGTTCTATTTTATAAGCGTCCGTCCGTATATCCCATCCACCTATCAACTGTGTACATATTATTGATATCACAATGAAACCGGTTCGTTTACAACAGCGGAAGCGGCTTCTTGCAGACAGAGTGGTAGTAGCGGAGAGTACAAGGTCCGTTGCCCATGTAAGTGGAATAGTAGTACCCATCAGAGTAGATCTGAACAGTTTTTTGAATGTACCATAATTCAAAACTTACGAATGCACAAGGGTTCTTATCCGTATCCGTGCGATAGACTCTCTGAGCGAAGTTGGTGAAAGAGACATCTGTTCCATCGCTCCATTGCCAACCATGGTTGTATTGCAAACCGACGTGAATGAGTTTCTGACTGTCCGTTGTCAGGCCTAAAGTTCTTGTTGACTAATCAGTTCTTATCATGAACAATCTACAAACTTTACTTTAAAAAAACTGTCAAAAACCATATCGTGTCTTTGTGAAAAGTGACTCACTCTTGACGAAGACAGCTTCCTCAGCGCTGTGAACCGAAGTTAAGTGGGCCTTGTAGTTGGAGACACAATTCTGTTCAGCCTCGAACCACGAGACAGTCTTGGTTGACATGAGGTAGCAGGAGCAGGTGGGAAGGAAGAATCTCCAGCCGTAATCACAAGGAGTCGTTGAGTTCATTGCTAAACTTCGATGAGATCGGCATAATAAAGAGTTCACCATAGTATCCGGGACAACGAGTTGGGTCAGGATTGTATGACGAGCGAGTTGTGGTTGTGGTGGGAAGAGGAGTACTCGACTGAAGCTTTCTGGTAGTTGTGCTCGTCGTGGGCTTGTTTGTAGTCGATGTAGCAGTAACGTTGGGGAAGATTTTACAGACAAACTCTTCCTTGTCATCGCAACTATCCGAGTACCAGAGTCCATCAGCTCCAATAGAAAGGCAAGAACTGGTGGAGTAAGGCTGCCCGGGAGCCCAACGAAAGTAGTTCAGCTGGTTTCCACTCATGTCGTACCATTTGCCCTGGTTGTTACTGTATGCTCCGAGCCAACTTTCTAGTTTGCCCAGATCTTGAAGGATTCCGGACAGAATGGAGTTCTCGAAGGCGTTTGTGGGGACAACGAGTTGACCATTGACTCCGTTGCAGAAGTTCAAAGCAGCTGCCCATGTGATGGTACCATTGTAACTGTAGTAGCATCTAAATATAGAGTTTACTAGAACAAAACACTCAAAACTCACAGTCCGTCGACGGCAGAATAGTAGGTTCCAGGAGGGCATGGACCAGTGGCTAAAGCCAAAGTTGTTGCAGCCAGAAGGACTGCAAACTTTGCCAGAACCATTCTCTGAGCTATTGGCTAGAAAATCGGGGGCGGTTTCTGATAGTCTTTCGGGGTTTATGTACTCTTCAGTTCTTATCTCATGACGTGTAAACTCCCAAACTGTCTCGAAAATCATCCTCTCTCGACCGGAAGTGAGCTACTTTATTGGAACGAATATATATATATATATATATATTGCAGAAGTTTTGCAGATTATCATTATCGCTGACTAGAAGAACATGCCAGATCCTTCCATTTGGAGAGTTCGAGGAGGACAGGGACAGTAAGCAGCGTCATGACCGGGCATACCTGGTTGACCTTCTGGTCCTGGGATCCCGGGAACGCCCTGAATAGTTTTAATGAGAGAAATGTCACTGAACTTACAGGGATTCCTTCCTCTCCTTGACTGCCAGCCTCTCCTGATTGTCCCGGTACGCCGGAAGTACCCTTTTTGCCGTCAGCTCCAGGATTTCCAGAAGGTCCTTCATTTCCGGGGGGTCCGGGAGGTCCGCGAAGTCCGACTTCTTTTTCTCCTTTGTTTCCATTTGGACCCGGAGGACCTTGTTCGCCGGGAGCGCCATTATCGCCTTTGATCCCTATTTCTCCAACAACTCCCATCTTTCCGTCCTCGCCTGGATTGCCATCTTTTCCTGGGTTGCCTACAGCTCCTTGAGGTCCTTCAGGTCCATTCACTCCAGCTGGACCAGGAGGACCGGCAGGGCACTAAAACACGATGAGTCATCCGATGACTCCTAACCTTGATGCACTGTCCGTCTTGAAGAGTTTTGGGTAGTGCTCCTCCGGGAATTCCCTTCTGTCCAGGTTCTCCATTCGGACCGTCGTGACCGATGTCTCCGGGAGCTCCAGGCGGCCCTCAAAACGTTATATCATTGTAATCGTTTTGCGCGTCAATCTCATTTTGCGAATTTGATCGTGTTTAATTCTTTCAACTAACTGCTGACAAAGAGTCATAACCTCCCACAAAGAGGTGTCCTTCAGTTTTTGAGAAAAGATCTGTTATCGCTATGGGCGGCTGATAGAGGCACAAAAGAGCACTGATATGTGGAGAAACGCACATCAAGCTAGATATTTCCCGAAAAGTACCTTGTAGTCCCGGAGGACAGCTATTCGACTGTGGTCCACAGTTACATTCCGCATTGTCCATCTGTCGTCTTCCTCTCAGAGAGACTGTCGCTGTACTGACCAGCGAACTCTCAATGACCATCTCTGCCCACGCTGTTTGAGCATATTCATATAGGGAAATGTTTTTTGAATCAACCATCACCTACTTCAAACTCTTTCAAGAAATTGGACGAATCCTCGTAGAAATTGTTGATGTCCTTTACCAAGTACAGAGCAAGAACAATAGCCGTCAGAGTAGAAACAGCACACAAGATTGTGGCCGTTGGGATGAGACGAACCATGTTGAGTCGATGCAGCTGTCAGACAAGAGGACTATTTATAGAGTCTGGCGATTATTATCGGCCCAGTTGAAAACATTTGTCGCTCTCGGCACAAAAAGTAGAGCGATCGCTAATCAAATGCCATTTGGGGTAACGCTAATGGCCGAACTGGACTCACTTCTCGGCCTATTTGGTCTGAGAACGGCGCTGTCTGGGTGACAATCGGGAAGAGGGCAATAAAAGATGCAAGGGCTAATTCAAATTGTTCGATGTTTTTGCAGAGGTGCATAAAGCCAAAAGGTTTTTCGATGGGAGCAGCAGAGAACGATGTGGTCTATCGAGATGAGTTCCATTTTGGAGTTTGTGGTGGAAACCACTGCGAAGTCGGTTGAATAAACAACTCTGGAAAGGAAAAGAACTTTGTCCTCTACTCTCTTTTAATTGTCTATGTCTGGAGTGTGCTATACGTGGCCACGGCTGGCTTGAAAGTCTTTCTTTACTTCCTCACTGTTAATGTTGTTATTTCAACTTTCTCTTCGACGAGACATATAACGGCAAAGTGCTCGCCGACCAGATGACTCTTCGGGTCAAGTTCTCCTCGAAATGGACAGATAGGAGGAAGCTTAAAGCTGTGATCTTCTGGAATCTGCAGCCCGAACCGGAAATGCGTCCGAACTACTCGCAAATCATCGCCCACGACTTTATGAAAGATAGACTTGTCTGATTGTTCGACTTTTATTGTTTCAAGCTACAGTGTGTCAAGAAAGTATAGATACCACTGCATTTACATTCGTTTGAATGGTTTTTCACGTTTTCAAAGTTTGTGAACACGTCAGTTCGGAAAACCTCCATAAAAACTTTAACATTGAGCATTTACTTGGTGGTACGATTCCAGGCGGAAGTTCATAAACCACTGTCAAGAAAGACTTTCTCTCAAAACCCCAAACAAAAAGTTCAGAGGCAAAACCGTTCTGCTACAGATGTTTTATTTTTGCAGACACGAATCAAGTTAAAACTAGTACTGAAAATGGGACTTCAATATTCGAACGTGTATAGAGTTTTTGTCTCCAATATTAGCCATTTTCGAAACAAGATACTTGGGGTTTTTGAGAGTGTATCCATACTTTCTTGACAGCGGCTTTTGAACTTCTGCCTGGAATCGCGCGACCAAACAGTAAATGCTGAATGTTAAAGTTTTTATGGAGATTTTCGGTCGTCTTCTATCGAACTGACAAGCTCACAAACTTTGAAAACGTAAAGAACCGTTCAAACAGGTAAAAATGCAGTGGTATCTATGCTTTCTTGACACACTGTACTTTGAAGCGGCTGGTTTTCAACTAGTTTTTACTAGACAAAAGTGGAGAAGCTGAAGGGAACTCGGACAGTGGCGATTAGAAGCCGAAGAAGCCCAAAATGAACCAGGTCGTGAGCCTTTTCTTTTTTCCACTGCGTAGGCAGTAGTGAGATGGGATTGGGTTTGACCTTGTAGCTCACAGACTGTACAGGAAGAGTAGTTTATGAAACCTGGCCAATAGAACCAAGGCTATGTGGAAGTTTTCAAGCCCACATCTCGTTCAAGCTGATGAAATGAAGCTGCGTCTCGCTGTCTTCGGATACAGGCAGCGCGAATCTGAAAGCAGTATTGTATCGACAACTTTACTACCACCTGCTAGGTGATCTGGTGGTCCTCGAGTCGACTGGCTCTCTCAGTCGCTGTTTCATGGCGATCACCACAAGACAAGGAGTCCTAAAGATGTTTTTATTCACCGTTTCGTCCAACAACTCATCCGACAAGAAGATATTCCATGAAGAGGACGACGTATGGTTGAATGGACCAGTGTGGTATCAACTTCGTGGCTATATTGAGGAACAGAAGGGATATGAAAATGTTTGTGACGATGATGTAGACAAAACTTCGAATCACCTAAATTACCATTCACTACCTTTCCACTGTACAACCTTGAAAATTCTCTCATTTTCCTGTAGCTGATAGCGTTTGCTCAATGAATAGGCCCTTGTCCTTTGAAGAACCTCCACCGCCGTCAATCTTTTCCTGTTTTTGTGCTCCAAGAACGTCAACCACTGAAAGATTATCCCTCAAAATGAAGCTGCTTACCGCTAGGGACACTCCCAGGATGATGACGACCATGAAAGTAGCTGTCCAATATGTAAGTTTCGTGAACAGGATCAAATATGCAAGATAGACGGACAACGCACACTTCCCAACTGCCACAACGAATCCAATCACTGAAACCACCCTCTGCCTCTTCTCGGATAAACGAACCCTTCGGCTTGGATTGCTCGTATCGGTCGACTCTCAATGTGGCAATTGTCCTCTCGACCACGGAAGCAACGACAATTAGACAGGCGGACCACATTCGTTGCATTTTGGCCAGACTGCAAACGATGAGTAGAAGGTCGTCCGTCGTATCATCTGAGGGAGTTAGATTGATCGAAACAATGAGAATCGATAGAACTACTTTGAATCGAAAAACCAGTTTTTGACCAGTTGCTTCTCTGAATTTTTGTTGGAGGAAACGGGAACGAGCAAAGATGCGGCGTTTTGACAAACACTTACACCCGATCCATATCCATCCGACTTGATAGCACATGAGGATGAGCTGTGCACAGAAGAAGGTATAGTACTCCATGAGATGCGTAAAATAGACGACTTTCAAATTGGCATGAACCAGACTTGTCGTCCACATTTTCACAGCCAACAGAGTGTTGACTGAGGCACTAAGGATAAGCAGAACTACTTCCATCTCGAGAAGAATTGTGAACAGTGGAAGAAGCGGAACTTCGTCCAGGCTTCTCCTGAATGAGAACGAGTCAAAGTAAGATGGGAAATATACCAGTCGATGTAAAGAGGCAAATATAACTCGGAAGAGTCCAACTTGTATTTATTTTGATGTCTAAATCAAGATAAAACTTGAGATGAAATTGAACCGTACTTATTGCTGAACTCGAACATGTGGAGTCTGCCTAAATCGCACCGGCTGCTCATTAGTGAGCTCTCAACAAACAAAGCCGGGTAAATGAAGATGTGAGTCAGATTCTGACCTCGAGGGCGTGCAAATTTTACGAGCGGAGGGCGCAAAGTGTGAGATGGGTGCAAGCTTGAGGAGTGCAAAAGAAGAACTTTTCGAGGAAGTTAGTATAAACAAGAGTTTATAAAGTATTGAAAAGGGAAAACAAAATAAACAAAAACAAACTAGGAAGATCTGGCGAATTGTTGAAGGAACATCAGATGCTCTTCGGTGGGACAGAGAGCAGGGTGATGATCTGTCTTCTGGCAGTAGGTGCATCTGTTCTCGACAAAACAGATTCTTCCAGGATGGAACAGAAGACATCTGTTGCAGAGGTTGTATCGGCCAAGGCAGTAGACCCGATAATCCAGCGATTCGAAAACTCTGAAATTGTTGTTTTCAAAAGGAGAAGGGGAAAAAGGTTTACCCGCAATCATCAGAGAAATGGTCGTTCTTCCAGCAAAAACAGCAGCGACTTTTTAGGTTCAGATCTGCCGCGGTGACGAAGACTTCTTCAATGGTCTCATTTGTCTTGGGAACAGTCGCAGTTTCCACGTTATTATTCGGAAAGCGACGTCTCTGCTTGCGACGGATCATAAAGTTGGGAACAGTTTTGATGGCCGAAGATACGCTCTAAAAAACAATTTTTGTAGAAGGAACGAAGACCAAAGCGTACCGATTCGTCATCGGAGCTGGAAGAAACATTGTCTCCAAGAGTTGGACGATTTTTACGGTGGCGAAGAAACTTGTATTTGAGATTCTAAAACTTCCTTGAACTGATAAAAAAAATCTCAAACCGGCTGCCTTTTGAGTTTATTCAGTTCGAGACAGACGTTGTCGAGCTGCATTTTGATCTCCTTCTGGCCCTGCACTAACTGGTCGATCGTCTTGCGCAGGTCCTCCTCAATCCTGACAATCTTCGTCGGCGGCTCTTCGACTTCAGAATCAGTGTAAACTTCGTCGTAGACTCGCGTAGGAGAATCACAACCGGCAACAGTCGGGATTCCAGAGAGCGACATTGCCGCTAGAAACTGGTACATACGGACTAATGAAAAGTGATCCAGACGTTCCAACCCATGAAAACTTCGCCGCTCCCTGTCTAATCACATAGTAAACCACTGGGTAACGTTGGAAAAGTATTAGCGGCTTGAAAGGCTACAACAACACGAGAGAGAACAAACTAACCAGGCGAAGATTTATAGGCTACAAACGAAACAAACAATATTAACAAACAAAAGATAACTGGGAAAAAAGGAGTAGATTAGCCACGATACACAACAGGACGATCGCGACGACGATTATCTTCTCTGCGCTCGTAGCGGTTGTTGAAACGACGATCAGTTAGTCGTTCATCTCTGGGAGCAGAAATGGCCACATCGATATAGTCTCCAATCTCAAATTTACACATTTGAAGCTGAAATAAGGCTACGTTGCTGCATTGAAACAACATGGACTAACAGTTTTTGTGTCATCGACTCCGCGCGATCCATTCTGTGTAGTTCCAATGTCACGAGATACGTAACGTGGATTATGCTTTTCCGGAGAGACTAAACTATTGTTTTAAAGAAAAGAACGCGTGAATACAAACCAATGGAGAAGTCGAAAGTGATGTCACGCCGTCTGGCTTCGGGATTGACTTCCTTTATCAGCGATGTGAGCTCTTTGAGGTTGCAATCCATCCTATACACAAGCTTTTTAGAAGAAAAGAGAACAAATGCATACCAGGTGTACATTTGAAGCTCGTTGGCAGGAGTGATACCTCTCATGAATTCTTGGACGGGATTGTGGCGATCATTTTGACAGAAGACCCGCAAGAGGAAGGGACAAACCTACAATATGAATGCCTTGAGCAAAGTAATTGTCTACCTTTTCACGGTCGACTGGCTTCTCCCAGCTGACTGTTACTTGCGAAGCTAGGCTCATCTGAAAATGACTAGCATGACAAAGAGAAAAAACCGTTATTTTCAGAAAGAACTCATAGTCAGCACCTTAAAGCTGAACTAGCCATCGAGACTCAAGCTTCACTATTCAGAAATCTAAGCGTAACAAATCGCTGGTAGAAGACTCACTAGAGAAAGAGAAACACACAGGAAGCGTTTATTTCCAATAAAAAGTCACAAGCATGTTAAAGGGTCAAAATTAATTATGTGGCTCGGAAAACAAATATTTGCTGTGTACCTAAAGTTTGTACAGAGCTCAAGTTTGTGTTAAATAGGGTGTTCTTGAGGAACATCATCAGATGTAGCAACTGGAACACAGGGACAAGTAGGTGGAGGATCGTCAGCGATTACGAGCTGCTCCAGATGTTTGAATATTTCCTCGTGACGTTCTCCTCGATCGCGTGCACTGAAATCCAAGAAGTTGAATCAAAAACATAAAGAGCTGACATTTTCTCGGCCTTTTCAACTGTTATCTGAATATCATTTATGGAACCGACGGTCTCGCTGAGAATTTGACGAGCAACTATGCGAGAAAGCGTCTTGATCGACCCGTGCCAGTGCTCATTGGAGATCTTATGGAGAAACGGTAGCATGACAGGATGAAGCTTGAAAACGACTTTGACAACAACTTAAGACCACCAAATACCTCATCGGGATAGTGCGCAACAATCATCAAATTGTGATCTTCGCGAAGGAACTTGATGGCAGCCTCGGAGACTTGAAAGTGCGAACTGCATGCCGAAATACATATTTTCCGGAACAGGGCCACGACGACATCTTTGAGATCATCGAACGGGATGTTCGGGAGTACCTCATACAATTCGTTGATGAAGACGATCTCCTTCATACTGCTGGTCTTCGGCCAATACTTCAGCATTCGAGTGATCACAGTTGGTCCCAAACTGGAATCCTTGTTGAGGAACTGGCAGATGCAATAACAGAGCTAAAGAGGGCTGTCTAATGGAAAAAAAAGATGGAAAAGAGAACCTGCGAGTGGTACTGTTGAAGATGTTTAGAAGAGTACAAAGGCAGAAGGACCTTCTCAAGAAATCTCTTATGCTCTGCCTTCAGAGGAACAGTGAACCCGTTGATAATGCTTCCAAGGATCTCTAACAGCTCGCCGATTCCGCTGCAGTTGACGTCCTCGAATATGAAGCTGAGGAAGATATGGTTGATTTCTTTTCGGATGAATGCGCGATACACCAAGAATTTGCCGTACATTCTGTGGAGAATGGTCTTCAGATAGTCACGTTCTCGAGGATCTTCAGAGTTGAACATTTTTAGAAGCTGAAAATGAGATATAGACGACAATGAAAGGAAACGCACATTGACAATGAATTCGCGATCAAAGTGCTTTTTGGCCACGCTGGCATTGAAACGGGAAGAGTCGAGGAAGCGAAGAAGGAGCTCGTAAACTAGGTGAATGTGGGGCCAGGCGATTTCCAAAGTCGGCTCCTCGTCGTCGAAGTCATACTCGTGACGTTCTGCAGGATGGAACTCGCGAAAGAGGTTTCGGGAGACCATGGCCTCAATTTCCCGGTACATAAACTCCTCGAAATGTTCGTCATCGCCATTTGCAATGTATTCGATGATTTCGGCCAAAGCGGCAATCTTTATCTGAAGATAAGTCGTTATTGGTGAAAACAAACGAATGACCTCTTTCCCTTTCAGCTGACTGCAGGGATTGGCAAAGTCGAAGATCTTGTTGCATTGTCGGATCTTCAGGGTCAACAGTCTGAATTTCTCGTCCTCATCTGCGTCTAAACACACTAATTAGACCGAAACAAGCAAAACTTTTCCACCTTTTATCAATGGATGTTCGAAGAGTTCGTTATCATCATCTTTGTCGTTGTTCGCGAGGCTAGCACATCTGAGAATGGAACATTTTTACGAAGGGAACGAAAAAAATAAGGAAAAGTCTAAAAACTTACTGGATGCGAGTTCGCTTGACGTAAATATCTGCCCGAGTAGCTTGTGTGATGCTGTTGCTCTGGTCTAATGAATTAGAATTTTCCATGCTTCTGCTGCACCAGTTGAGTTGTAACTGTAAAATGGTCATGTGATTATGGCAAGCTATGAAAAGATCGGAAAGATGAGGAACACAAGACAAAAAACGCACAACAGAACAGTTTGCTCAAAAAGGTGTTGCGCATTAAATTACAGTATACAAAGTTGGTGCGCAGGAAATAATCTTTTTTGGCGGGTTTTCAAATCAACTTTTTTTTTTATTTGCAGAGTTCGCAGTTTACTACAATAATTCTATTCTTTCGGAATGTTTTCTGATCATTGTAACGTGCAATATTTCTGGAACAGAGTTACTCTTCAATTAGAGGTCCGGTTGTCATTGAGTACTTCCGCCTCGTTAGGAGAACATACATCTTCGTGTTTCTCTGTAAAAAGCAAACGCTAATACCAATCCCTCTCCAGAATGTGTTGGCCGAGTAGGGATTAAAATGTTGTTTCCTGCAAAGCATGCTGTCTCTTTCCTTATTTTCAGCAAGCAATGAAATCCTCCCTCCAATACTCACAGGAACTTGTCCAATTCTCTTCTGACCACTTGACGACACAAATTGTCTGTGCTCCGCAAAACGCATGTGTTCTCCTCGATCCTTGAAGAGGGATGAACGTACTGCTTGTCTTCCTCCTTGAACTCTTTTCCACCACCAAAGGCTGCTTTAACAACCGGAGGGTCCCTCCCCGATAATCGGTTCCCGCCTCTCCCGCTCTCTGACGGATTTGTAAAACGCATGTGTTCTCCGTGACCTCAGAAAATCCAGCTTTCCTGTTGCAAAGTTACAATTTTGTGTCTTTCAGCCTAGAACAATGAGATCAGTTGTCGTTCTCCTATGTTTACCTCTCTTCCTCTGTGATACTTTTCTGGTCGACCACAAGATTTCGATCGAGAGAGTTATTCGACTGGACACTGACAATAAGGTAGCTTCAGTCTCCAAGCAATAAAGGAAGTTCCAGATTCTCTCGATTGAAGTTGAACTGGAGCAGGGTAAATACGGAGCCAATGTTCAAGAGAGTGCCTTAGCTATTCTCTCCGAGCCGCAGTCTCTTCCAAACTTTGACGACATCTCGATCCTTGCAGAAAATGCGGAAGTTGTTGGGAAAATTGAAGTGGCGCGCGTACGGGATAACAACCATAACATCGTTGGAGCTAGACGGATGTGAGTTTTTGGGAAGATCATTAATCGTGTTCTGATTGCTTCCTGCCAGTTTGTTACAGCTGCGAGTCGACAAACGCCGGTGTCGCTTTGATTGAATGACGGAGAGGGGCCAAATGAACTAACAAAAAGCAGGAGCACGTGCGAAGGAAACAACTTACAGGTACAAAATCAATCTTCCGTGCATTACGGACAGAAACTATCCCTTCGATCAGTACTCTTGCAGTTTCAAGATAGTCGCAGGTAGTTTTGTTTGGTTGGAAAAAGACAAAAACAGTTCAGACAAGTCGAAGGATGAGATTGATATCCGATGGGCTTCGAAGGATGTTTCTCTTTTCGAAGGAATCGACAGTTTTCACTTGAAACCAGTACTGTTTTCTCAAGTATTCAGGCGAAACATCTCTTCAGGTCAAACTTACCCACTGTACGCATCGAAGATCAGTTCCTTCAGCTGACTCGTCTGTTTACACCAGTGGTACGTTTCGGCATTACCTAATATCCTACCTTTACAATTCGTAAGAGACGTCTGTTACACATGTCAACTCTAATCTAGGATAACTCTTGACAAATGTGTGTGGACTTTTTTGTCAAGTATTATTTCAGACTAGAGTTAACAAGACGACTAAGAAGGAAGCAAAAGTTTAAAATTCAAAAAGTGCTCTGAAGCGACTGATAAGACTTTTTCAGAGCTCCACGGTTGTCTCCAGTTGACCTTCACTGCTCAGAGACCGCTGTCTCTCTCATTATTCCGTTTCTATCTGCCAACTACCCTCGTCATGATGCTCTCTTGGCTCGTCTTCTTCCAGAGAAAAGACAATGTCAACACACAATACGTGATATTCTTTGCCGCTGTCATTTTGGAAGTCATCGTGGTGAGTTCTGGCTTTAAGTATTTGGTGTCAAATATTTTAGAGTGGCAGGTAGTTAGCAATAAAAGCAGCATCTGATAAAGCTTACGTAATTTGACTCTTTCAGATAATGAACTTCCACAATTCGTTCCCTCTACCGTCTATCATCTGTCCTTCTGATATTTGGGGACTTATCATCGCTCTAAACGTCATGATCGTCGTACTTTTTGTAAGTTCAGAACAAAAGTCCAGCTCTTTTCGTCTAGATGTTTCTGATCTCGACTGCTGAGTCCACCAACTCTAAGTACAGAAATTTGATAAATAACTCGGCAGCTGTGAGAAAAGAGAGTCAAATCAGATATCAGAAACGAGCCAATAAGGAGCTTTTATATGACAAGGACTCTGAACAGGTTTTTCTCTTTTTTCCAGCAGAAAAACTCTTCAGGCACAATGCAACAACTACCACGATGTGGTGGGGACAGTCTACAAGAAAAGGGCTGACTCAGCTTCATTGGCAGCAGTCAGATTACAAATAGCTGCCAGAGCACTATGTCCAATAATCTTTGCTGTTTGTTCATTTCTCTATTTCACATTGTTTTATTTTGCTCGACGATCTCTGTAAACAATTGAATAAATCATTCCGCTCTCACCCGTAACCACTTGGGTAACAGATGTTCCACACATTTTCTGATGTTAACGAAGTCTTCGATGCGTCAGCAACATCTGGAATATGGTCGTTTGAGACTAGGGAGAGTCCTAAAATAACCTTCTGCTGAAAAGACTTTTGATCTCGACTCTTGCAGAAAGTTCTTTTACAGTTCGCCATGGTGTTCTCCTTCTTTTTTTTCGCCACGAGAAGGAACTGTCACACTTGTACTTCGGTTTTATCTTGCCTATCGCGGTGGAATGATGCATGTTACCGCAAGACTAGACTAAAAGATGTGCCTTGAGCTTATTTGTACTACACGGAACGCACTTTCTTTTAGGTACTAGTTGCAATTACAAATAACTAAAAGAAGTTAATGTAACTCAGAACCAGCTACGAGACCCTAATTAGATTGAAATATCAAGGAATTACCTTTATGGTACTGTGGCTAATGGATAGTGCGTACCGTGTAGTACAAAGGAACCGATACTTATTTTGAAGGTTTGATAGCTATCCGTGTGACATGGAGAGAGATACCACGGGATCTACAAAAAAAGAATTGTCTGAAAGGGGAGTTCATTTTACTTTTTCCTAAGTATCTGATAAAGTTAGTATCTGTAGCCAAAATCTTTCCCACAGCCACAGGCAGGCTGTGTCCGTACGATTTACAGGAGCTGTGTTGCACTTTCAGTTGCAGAAAAATAACTAGACCATAAAAGCCTAATCTCCCGGTCTCCATACAATGTCAGAAGCGTCCTTTAGAACTCTTTTAATCGAAAATCTGATTTTGAACTGTACTTATTCAGTAGTCTTGCCACTTCAACCAGGAAGTTTTCCACAAACAAAGAGGCCTTATCTCAGAGGATCGGAAAGCGCTTTCAAAACATACACTGTGCTTCCTAAGGACTGGTTATTAGTGCAGAAGTCACCTGCTTTGCCGAGAGTTGTTTATCTGTACTGTTCAAGTTGTTGTTGATAGCTAATACTCCTGAAATTGCTCAGCTAGATAACCAATAGCAATTAAACAATAAGTTTTCAAAAGTCAAAGCGTTCTATTTTGAAGACGGTTGCTCGTAATGTCCCTTCCATCTTTTCTGTAGCCTAACGGTTATCTTTTTTTGGCTACCATACATTACCACAGGAGTCTTTGTCATTTGCAACGCAACATTTCGGTTACACGTCACAGCGAGATAAGATTCAATCAACAAGGATTCAGCCTTTTATTAGTACTCGTATGTACAGAAAGAAATTACTAGTCGACTCGTCTATTTTAAGTGAATTTTAGATAGCCATAAGAGTGTTTGGTAGCTGGTATAGAGTCCTGCTGAGAACAAACTGATAATGAGAAAAGCCAGATCGAAGCAGTAGTAGGACAAAAAGGTCGCTTCAGCTTCTGGAAGGTTGAAGACTCTGTGGAGGTCCTTGTTTGTCGCTGCGAACTCCGTCCACTGGATGAATCGTTCTTTCATGGCATTTGGTTGGTTTCGTAACATTCCAGCAATTTTATGAGCGTTTGTTTTGAAGCTGTCGACCTGCAAAACTTTCGTCAAAGCGTCAGTTAGTTCGATTGCAGTGAACGATGTCTTCTCGAGGACCAGACCCGTTCCGAGACGAGCAGCTGAAAACAATACTGTAATTAAAAAAAGAGTGAGTATACCGCATCTGGCATTATGACCTTGATCTGCGAAGAGAGGAATCGAGACCATCGGCACACCGGCTTGGGAGGATTCAAGGAGTGAGTTCAATCCCATGTGGGAGACGAAGGCGCTGATCCGACCGTCGACTGGAAATATTAGATTCCCTCAGTATTTTCTTCACGATCGCTACGGTTGGAAAAAAAAGTCGAATGGGTACTAAACAAGAGAGTAAAAACTAGGTTCAGTCCCCCGAATAAAACAAAACGGACTTCAAGCTTGTTATCTGGCTCTCCAAAAAACTTTTTTAGACGTTTCCAGTCTTTTATCAGCTAATTTCTAGTTGTGTTCTTTGATTAGCAGGGAATGACCAGACTCGAAACTTTTTTCAAAATAAAAGCGAACTCACAAAGAAGATCCTTTTGAGGAACCCAGTTGGCCAGATATAGATTGGTGACGTTGCTGAACATCGCTCCGTCCTCTGGCTGAAGCTCGTACTTGAAAACAAAGTTGTACTGATTAATTTCTTTCGCCGAATGGATAATGGCTTCCTTCACTCTTCTTGAGATCATCTTGGCTGGTACCTGGAGTCACAACCATTCAAAATTCGATCAACAAAAACTCTTCCAACCTGAGTTCCGAAGGAGATGAGAACGGTCCCTTTACATTGTGTGTTGAGAAGTGCGTCGAAGTCCTGAAGAAAAGACTATATCAGCAGTATGATAACCTCTTTTTCAGTTTCTTTCTGGCCCCACAATGATCATTAATCGCTATGATAACATGACTCTGACGACTTCGAAACGGGAGAACAGAGACCAAACGTTCTTACCTCGGAAACTCTTTTTGCCGGAGACGTGGCAGCACCGCCAATGTAGACGATCTTTGGCGAGAGCACTCTTGGTATTTCGACAAACTCGTTCGAATTGACGAAGACCAAGTCCAGATTTCTCTCAAGCTGTTCAACATCGGGAAACTGTTGACCGAAGTATTCGCGAGCAAGCTGAGTCTGAAAATAATCAGATCTTTTGGTTTGGTTGCAAATGAGAAACTAACTTGAATCTGAATGAGACCACTTCGAGAGCTCATCGAGAACTCGGCCCACCTGTAGAGCCGCTTTAATCGCCCCCAGAGGGAGAGAGACCCTTTGTCACTGTCCAAGTTGCCTAAGAATCGTGTATCATTGACATATCCAAACTCACTGGTTATCCAGTTAGGCGAGTTCGGAAGACCGGTTGAAATGGCCTGAGTGGGAAGGATGTTCGTCGCTGTGTATCCAATGACAGAGTTGATGCCGGCAGCTTTAGCTAAAATCACTCCACAGTATTCGTACTGAGAAGCCAGCATGACATCATATTTTCCCTCGTGAAGGAAAGCCAGCGGTACACCTGACTGTAGTCCAACTGAAAAGAATTTGGTCAAAAGACGATCTTTGACCACTAAAACCATCACTTTTTATCTCGCCCGCTAGAGAAGGATTGATAAAAACTCGCGTAGTTGACCAATATTTGATGTGCGCAAAGAACGACGACTGCGTAAGAAAAAACTAGATGGGGAAAACAACATAAAGAACTGGTCGAACTGCAAAAAGATGTCAGGCGTATGCGTTCTCTTGTGGGTAGCAGCGACCAACCTCTGCACAATTCCGTGTTAATTCTGTAGAATTGGGGTAAATTGAAAAGAGGAGCCTCTTCAAACGGATCGCTGAGATGTTTTGGCTTGCTGAGCCACGGGCTCGTTCCGTTAAATTCGAAGGCCAGAACCCGCCTGGCTTTGGTGACTCCTTCATACTCAAAACCTGTGTTCAGACGGGAGATCAGCAAGTCCTGAGAGGATCCTATTATTAAAAATGGGCAAAATACCTACCACATTATGGCCACGTTCGTTGAGGATGTCGATCAGAGAGGACACGAAGGTGAGATGACTCTTTCCGACGAGGTTGAGGTAGACGGCAATGTTGAGACTGGAGACTGCTTGGAGAAGAAAAATACTGAAGATGAGCTTGTGAAACATTCTGTAAGGAACTATTTGACGCAAAGAACGTAAATAAGCTTTATATAAAACCTAGAACCGGTAAGCGGTTGGACTGTCAGTTGACCGATAAAATTGCACCTGCTGCAGTGGTCTCGTAAGAACTCTTTTTCGGTGTCGAACCCGAATGGGAACAGTGTAAGCAGTCTCATTATGATAAATAAGTCACCTGAAAATGAAGCGGCACTGCCCTAAACAAAAACTGTGACAATAGGAAATAATCTCAGTGCAAAACGAGATAGGGTCGTAAAAGTGTGGGAGGAGCGAGTAATCAGCAGGAGGAAGTAAACAGATCGTACGTGAAGAGACAGGCTTTTAGTTTCCTCCAGGGTTGCAAGATAGAAGATCGAAAAGAAGCTACGTTTTTTGTTCGAATACCGCGGGGGTGGAAGAAACTGAACTGCTTTGAAAGTGAATCTGTGAGAAGGGACGCTTGCACTGATGCTGGTCATGCGTGTTATTCATCTGTCCCCCATAGGAAAACCACCACCTTATAGATTAACTTTTCGACCCAGTTTATTTCAACATTCCATGGTTTCCCTACTCTGCAAAGAAGAGTCTATAAGGCGTCCAATGTCCTGTTCACCCTCATTATTTTTTCACGAGGCTTTGGAATAACTACTATTTTTACTTCAAAACACAGATAAACTGAGCATATTGCAATATCTCTTTGCAGCCTCTCAGCAAGTGGTTCGTGCTTTGAAAAACGTAGCGTCCGGAGTACATTGGTCAGCTGCCCACTTCCTTACGAGATAAGCGCCGTCCAAAGATGGCGACTGTCCATAGAGAAAACAGTTCTTTTCAGTGAACTGAACAAATGACTCATAAATTGGTTTCTATCTACGAAGCAATAGCTACTATGAACAACTAGGAGGATATTGTACATTTGATTAAAGTTTCAAGTTGTCCACATCAAAGCTGAATGATAAGAGCTCTTATATGTCAAACAATCCACTCGTTGTTCAACGGAGCAACCAAATAGAGAGTGCCACTGAACGGAACTTTATTGACTCGAAATCAAACTGTTTCATTGATGACAGAGATTCTGAATTCCGGTTTGACGCGTTCCTTGGCTTCTTTCAGTATCTTCTCTTGCCTAAAAGTTTCAAATGGATTGTACTGAAGAAATTCTTCCCGGTCGACTGTCAGTTTGTCGCGAATAACTTTCAGCTCGGCTAGTCTGTACACAATTTGACACGTCACAACAATTAAGAAGACAGTCGTGTTCATTTCCGATAGAAGCTGTGAGCATATAAACAGAGGGATAACGGAAATCATTTCGACATTCTAAAATTGTTCGCTTTCTGCGCATCTAACTACACTCACCCAGAAAATATTGGATATGTTGTATAACCGCACAGAAGATGGAAGGAATCGATACAACAGCAAGGTTGCAGAAAACTTGGAGATATTGAACCAAAACAGGAAGTTGCCTAAAGGTGTTTATAAAGTAATCGCTACCAAAAAGACCCTCACTATAAATTGTAATATTTACTCGTCCGTCATCCAGAAGAAAAAGAATGTTGGCTAGATGACGGAAGCTACAGTATACTGTGACTTGGCACACCAAACAGATAGTAACTGCGAACTGGAATATGTGTTGGGTACTTTGAAAAAGAAGTAACTAACCACGACGAAGACTACGTCGTTGATTTTTTTGCGGATTCCCATGATTGAAGGAAGCAAGAAGAAAAATGGATGACTAGTGACCGAATCGAGCTACTGTTACATTGTTTCGCTTCTGTATGGCTGCTTGTGCAGTAAAAAAAGAAGCGATGTCCTGTTCCGGTATAAAAACAATCGTGACATGATACAACTCTAGATACTTTGACAACGCAAATATATCAACATCCCTTACATATTGAAATAGTTCTCGCATTATCATGAGCTATTAACTGCAATTATACGTTGGCAGATAATTCATGCTATTATGATTTCAGTTTGTTCCAGACAATTCGACTCATAAAGAGGTTCCACATCCACAAGCATCCACAAGACAATTCTTCCTCACCTTTTATGCTTTTCACCAGTGAACCCCCTACCATCTAGTCTGTGAGTGTCTCTGAAACTCCTGGGATCATCTTTTCCTAGCTTGAATAGCGCGTAATCTTTCTTATCCAAGGACAAGGATTTCCTGCCTACAGTCAAAAAACCTGCACATAAGCGTCTTCCGTTGATTAATGCCTCAATCCACTTTAGTAAAACCGTCTCTAATCCAGCATGTTTTTGACTCTAGCGATATTATAAGCTATCTGAAATTATCGCAACCCACTCAGAGGATATGCGATCTAATTCGATCTGGTTAAGGGACGTTTTTAACACCAGACGGTCCGTTACGTAGATATCAGTAATTGAATTGAGGTCCGCGAAAAAAGGAGAACATACAGTAGAGTGGCACAGGAAGGTACGATGACACTTTAAGTACCTCATGATCTGAAGAGATTTGGGGATTTGGAGGGTTTGGATGATGGATGTCCGGTGTTGGGATTAGACTCAAAAGTCGGTTGAAGCTTTTGGCATTTTACTCGTGTTCCACAGTTTCAATCTGCTGAAACCAGTGAGTCCAGTCGAGAACTCTAGCTTCTACCGATCATAAGCTGTGCATTTAGCAAGGAGAGTGCCCTTTTCTGAGTCGCATGGTATGTCGTAGTAAAGGCTGAAAGACTTATCGCCTCTACATCCGGTCGAAAGAAAACTAATGCTAAATGTGCTCAGGGTGTCACTTCCACATTAGATTTCCTTGCAACGACTCCCGTTGCTATCAGAGCTTTTGGGGGTACGGTAATTCCGAAGCTACTGGTAGCTAATCTATTTTTGATAAAGTATCAAACATTAATGTTTCTTTTGAGCAGCTCGTTTCTGAGACCCAGATTAGGCTGCTTCTCACGACTTTTCTCGTTCACCAAAACATGATGTACACTTTCTATGTATAAGACATTTGGAATAACAAAAAACTCTCCTGACTGGATCAAGTTGGAGATAAAGAACATTTTAGCACTGTTCAGACCGTGTTTTGGTTTACAGATGTTGTCATTTCAGTCAATCTTGTTTTTTTTTGTCCCAGATAAACTCAGTCATTCTCTATTTCTTCAAGTCCACACAAGTTCACACAGCTCTTTATTCCTGTAATTTGACGTGGCACGTCTCGGAGTTAGTCGACGGTCTTCCACCATTCCCTGCAGTTTGAGCAACTAGCACAAACTAAACTGGAAGCATGACTGGCTATGAAAAGTATGATCCTGCATAGAATAAGATGTTTTCCCCTTTTTGAGAGTAGATTGGCTCTATGAGAAGAGAACTGACACATTGTCTATTCACGAGTCCTTGGGAATAGCTGACATTCCAGTGCGTGACTGTAAAGAAAGCATCAACCAGTTTTCAGATGATTGAACTGCTCCCGACTTTGCATTACTTCTGACCTTAGTTGTTTGACTATACGAGACATCCAATCCAATAGTTATTGGCTCTCAGCTAAAATACCAAATCGTTTCTTTAAAGCTCTGATTGTGTGACTGGCTTCACGACAGTCGTAACTGACTCAATCTAGACAATTTGCGAAGAGAACGTGGATGACGCGATCAACCAAGTTAAAGTGAGATCAATTGTAATTTGTAAAAGCTCAAATTGCATTGTGGCGCGACCTTCAGAATCACTTTTTGGCATGAGACTTCTTAACCGGAGTCTGTGGCCTGTGCAACTTTTCACGGTTTGCGAACCCTGCGACAAAAACTCTTTTCACCTTCGCAGATCTTAGAATATTCTAGGAAATTCTGCCACCCCCATTTCACGGAATTCTATCAAAAAGCACCTTTTCCGACCGCAGGCAGAAATACCAAGCATTGTTTATTCATGATTTACGCAGTCCTCAAGACTACAGTAGACTATAAAAGCAGTGCCGCCACCAGATAACGAAGTTTTTTGGAAAGAGCATCATGAATCAACTTTTTTGACGCTCTTTTCTCGCGGATCTCCCCGAAACCCGTTGATCTTTTCTCAAATTCCGACTCTATATCGTAACCATTCCCTCCCTCAATTGGAATTCTTCGAGGTATATAAGTTGCCCAGTACTTCTGAATCCTTCCACTAACTCAGTCAACAAATACAATTTGCAGACCTGTAATACCCGCATGTGTCACACTCTCACTGTTTTTCTGCATTTTGAGCGAAAAATCGCAGCACAAAGGACTCCCTCACTCTTTTGCTTACAGTTGAAATCTAGTTTGAATCAAACAAGATTATCCCTCTTTGATCTTTTGCTAATCTTTGCTTACACGTCCGTCCCTTCTTCACCCTACCCACCCGCCTATTTTCAGAATCCCTCCCATTCCTTCATTCTCTCCAAAATGGTGACCTACTGCTTGCTGCTGCTGCTCCTCGTCCAAATTGCATCGACAACAGTCATCTCAAGGAATGCTCCAGTTCCACCGAGGTAAGGGTACTGTCTATACTGTAACTCATCGTTGCATTTTCAGCAAGAACCTTCTCTCCAGTCGGAATTGCTTTTTCTCACCGACACAGTGTTTCCTTCCAAAGGTCTTCGACAAATACGTTCCCCAGCACAATACCTCTTCTATGTTGGGCAAGAATAGTCACCGAATCCGTCTTCATCAGAAAATGTTAGGATATCTCAAGAAGCACAGTCAAAGCAACGTCTATGCTTGAATTGTATAGTCCCGAAGTGTAGACGAAGTGCCTTAGTAATCGTTTATTCGAGACAGCATACCCGTTTGTGTCATATCAAATGTTTCACTATGTAAATATGCGAATATTACGTGAATGAACTCATTCTAACCCAGTCTGGGTGTGTGATTTCGTCCAGGGATTTCCCGTTGTGGAGTTCGACAGTTGGCATCTCGCTGTAGCTGGTGGCGTCGAAGTTGACCGGATTGTAGCTCCTCCGCCTCAGCTCCTAAAATGGTCGTGGTGTTCAGTCGAGACAAAGGTTCACCTTGATCAAACACATCAAAGCAGCTGGCTGGTAGGTACGGTAGATCTTGTGGGCTATGAGTTCGGGTCGCTTCAGTATGATGGGGACATCTCCGATTCCAAAGACACACGAGGCACTCTTCATCTTTCCTGGAAAAGATTGTGATATAGGTTTTGAGTATTCTCCCAATTGGTTGATAGTCTAATTTTCTGACCGTATAAGTAAAAGCTACATACGAGTCTCTCTTCAGTTGAACATGCATGTAAGCAGCCTATCATGACGGCGATATACGCATAAACTCGAGTGCATGAAAAGGAAAATGTTCCGCTTCTAAGTTTCGAAGGCACAGCAAAATTTTACAGCAAAAATCCAGGACTTCTGATACTACATATGAGTCTTTTCTAACTTTACAACCTTTTTTAATCTCCAAGTTAGATATTTCGACCTCCATGACTATACTTTCCCTTTGTCCCGAGGAAACTCAATCAGAATGTGGTTCGATTATGTGACCCAAACAATGAGGTTAGGCGATACGTATTGAATGGAATACGCTAGCAGTAAAAAGTTGATTCTATTATGAGCTGGCTTGCTAGTGAGTCCGTTTCTTTTCGAAGAAAAACTCCTACCTTTGCATCCAGGCTGAGTCCACCACACTTGATATCTGGCGATGAAACTTGACCCAACGTGGTCGACAGTATGAATATCGACCGCCTTCAACTTCTTGTGATGCCTCAAATACATAATATCCTTTGCATTGAACGATCCCGGCACTGCCAGTTCTAAACCTAGTTTCAATACTTCTTTCTCTATCCCAACCATTTTTGTTCCCTCCCAAGGAAGTCCAGACCGACTCGTCGGGAATGATCGTGTTCGACAGAAAATCCAATAGAGTTCTTGCCTTCTTGCTCCTGACTATGTAATTTGCAGCTTCGCGGGGGAGGGCCACTGACATACTTCCCTTGTACAAATTCAAGGGAGGATCAATCGTCTGAAATACCAGCGGTCATTCTTCGGAAAAGGGTGATGTTCAAGCCCGCCAGAAAAAGATAATTAAAACGAGCCCCTGAGTAATCACAGATTAACTAAAGAGCGACTTTTAGAGAGTCCGAATGCCAGAATACTTTGGGATACGGTACGTTTAGCCCCAAACTTATCAAGTGAACTTTAGTGAAAGCCCTGAAGCTAAGGATAAACAGCGATTAACAACATCTAGTCTGTTTCGAAGGTTGCGGACAAGTACTTTGACCTCAAAATATGAGACTCTAGAGTTGGGAGAACAAGATTTCAGACCCCTGCTTTGATTGTACGTTTTGGTTCCAATTACGACATGTGAGTTGACATCTCTCTGACGTTGCAACAGCTGATCCGGATGCCATTGCGACAAATCCCAGAATCAACAATTTTATGAACATATGTCTTTTCACACATCTGTGCACCGAAAGGTAAAACGCAAAATTAATTTCTTACTCTTAGATGGTTGAGTCGGTTGCTTTCTATCAGTTCTACGTCCGTGTTGATGGATCCATTCAAGGCTTGCATCACTCGCACCATCTCTAGATTTGTTCTGATTGGAATATCCGAACCAGATAAGTACTAAACGTTTTTCACTCTCTCTCAAGCAGTTCTGGACAACCTGAAAGTATTTCCATTCCTTGTTCGAGGTTGCCAGATAGTCCACACAGTTGTACATGTTCTCTACGATGCCGAAGGAACCCCACGCTGAATTTTGACCGATCTGAAGAAATATTTGATCACGGAAGCGATAAAAGCTTACAAAGGTGGCCATGTTTTTGAAACAACTCGGAAGCTTCATCATCATCTTCTTGAACCCGTCCGTAGCGAACTCGTCTACTGTGAAACAGAACTGGTTCTGTGGCTGATAGAAGACACTCACTTGGAGAAGTACCTAAAACTAACAGACTCGTTAAAAGAGTACAAGATTCTCAGTTTCAGTGAGTTACAAAATAGAAAAAAAAGTAGAAAAAACAATCGAAAACAATCTGTACCTGAACAATGTCGTGATAGACTATCAGCCCGTAGGCCAATGGGAAGTTCTTCTCCTCGTCGGAAAGGGCCGTCTTCTCGAACAGAAAGTACTTGTGAACTGTTTCACAACTGAGCTCGTTATAGCTTAAAACCATTCTTTAACTTACAAGTCTTCTCCACCAAGTTCATTCTCCACATGATTGCTGGAAAAATACCATTTCTTGTACTTTTTTGCTTCAGTTCTGTTATTCAAAATTGGGTCGCAGTCGAGTGGAATGTTCTCCAAAAGTAGATTTTCTGGCTCACTGGTAGGGAAACTTTAGATTCTAAGAGAAAAATCTCTACCTGTACCAGCCGTGTGTAATGTAGTAGTTAATGAGAATGATTAGAAAGAACCATCCGTAGCAGATAAGCCTCAAGACGAAGTCAGGAAGAAACTTCGTCGAGGAGGACATACCCAAAAGTTCCAGATCTCGAAGGATGGATTAGTTACAGCGTGATGAGATATAAGAAGTTGAATGGAGGAAGAAAGTGAATGTGGTGCCCGAAGAGCGAGGAATCACTCTTATCGGGACTCCGGATCGTTCGGGAGTGCAATCCTTGATCATGCATTTTTCTTGGACGGGACTGTCTCATCCTTCCGACAGATAGAAATCTTTTTTCTTACGTGGAAGAGAAGATGTGTGGACCCCCTTATGATTTCCAGGTTGAATCACTTTTTAGGACTCTGAGATTGACCCAAGAACGAAGTGCAGCAAATAGCTTGCAAAAAGTGCGTGATCATGGAGAGTTTTTCAAAAAAAAAATTGGGAGAAATAAGTAACCGACTACATATCTCGTTCAGTTTAAACATAATACCGATAGCCGAGAAACAATCTGTTGGTCATACGCCAAGATCTGCTGAGAAATATTAGTCATACAAAAGTGGACATCGACGGTTTTCTTTAGCGGAATGTCTTCCACGACTCGATATTTTGCTATACTCCTCTTCAGATTTCGTAAAGTTTAGACGCCTTCAGACCTGCAAGCTCTAAGATTCAGTTTATTGCCCACCATCCAAAGATTTGGGCAGCTCTGTTTACCCAAGAGAGATCCCGGACGAAAACTGTTTAGAAATGGCTTGGATGATGCTACGGCAGATAAGAAAGCGCAAATTAGGGAACTAGGGTCACAAAAAAGTATTGTGTTGATTGATTCTATTAGAAACTGCAATAGAAAAACAGTTGAATGATCTTGACGAAGGCAATGTTTCTTGTCTCGAGAATGGTTCCTTAAATAGAGGACCGAGTTTACAGCAGTTTACTACGAATCATTTAGATGCTCAAGATCATCTTCAACGCTGCCGCGAATCTTTGTTTTTTCGGCTGTTTCTCCCCTTCCAACTTTTCCATAGGTTCCGTAGAATTGCCAGTCTGGATATCTTTTCACGAGATCCGTCGCACGATAGCCCAGGTCTTCGAGGCATTAGGCCGTCCTTTTGGCACATTTTGTGTCGCTTCTTGACTTAGAGAAGAGACAAGATCAACATCGACTGGATCAGACCCGATTCAACACTTCGACCTTCTGATTCCAGCATGAAATGTGCACTTCGATATATGGCCTTATGTTTTATATACTGCCTCATCGGATTCATTTTAGTCTCTTATTACAACACGGCCAGCGAGGTTTACAGGTAACATTTGACTCGATAAATGAACTTATCACTTTTCAGAGAAAAGTACGAGAAGATTGAGAACATCAAGCTGAACTGTCAGGCAATCTACGATGGAGCAACGGAAGCCAAGAAGTTCCGAACGTGGCAGTTGGGTTCGAGAACGATTCAGAGAGAACTTGAGGAAAGTGACACCATGTGGGATTTGAGTTTTTCCTCTAAACCATTATGCATTTAGCTGTGACACTCTGCACAAGTACTTCCATTTCCAAAAGACACCACTCTCTGCCGAAGAAAAAACATTTCCTCTGGCCTTTGGATTCTTGGCCCATATCGACATCTTGCAGGTATGTATTCGTTGCACTTTGTAAGCCTGTAGCAGTCACAGTAATTGTTCTGTCTGAGCTCTAATGTTTATTTTGGAGAATTAAAGCGTAGAAACAACCCGTTTCTTATACAAACTTTCAAGTTGGATATTGTCCGTAAAGATCAGACAGTGCACACAAGAAGAGCAAAAAAGCCTTTTTAATTTCACTAATTCCATAATCCCTTCCTCTTTCGATATCGATTTAACGACTTGACATGCGCTTGTTCCGAACTAGAAGAAACAAAAAGCAGAATGAAGTCGATCACCATTATTCAGGTACTATTCACTCTGAGCCTGCTCTACCAGCCTCAAAACCAGTACTGTATCACTATAGACAACAGATCTCAATCCCCGTTCAAGAACGTCCTTCTTCGAATACCAAGATGCTTCGAGAACATCCGAGTACAAGTAAGAGTAGTCTATAAAAAAGCAGAACGGCTTGTTTAGATAGGAGACATGTCCTTCCCTCCACTTTACAAAATGGGAGTTCTCAACAATGTCTACCAATGCGTGACGGACCTGACTACTTCAGGAAGCAACTGGAAATACTACCAGGTAAAGATGTTTGAGATTGTCTCAAATAACACTTCGACTATCCCCGACTCTCTCAAAATCTCCCAATTTCAGTTTGTTGCCAGCCATGACATCCCCTTGAAAACCAATCTTGAAATGGTCCGAATCCTGAAGGCTTTGAACGGATCAATCAACACCGAGTTCTACCCTTACTCCGAGTGGCGTTACGGAATCCGACGGGTGAGATCTTACGAACTTTTGCGTGCACTTTCATCTAAAATGTCCTTATCCTCGTAAAAATCTGAACCCGCCGAATGTTCCCGCATAATAGCTGTTCCAGTCTGATCCTCCGCCATTTACATTGTACCAAGGAGAGATGGGTGTTGCTCTGCCGAGAGCTGCAGCTGATCATATTGTGATGAATAGAGAGATTGATGTACTGTTGAACTATCTGAACAAGACGCACATGCCATTTGAGACTTTCTGGGCTACTGTAGCTGGTAACAAGAGAGGTACAAAGGGTTTAGAACTATCACTAATTCCAATTTTCAGAACTGAAAGCACCTGGGTCTTTCTATGGTCAAGACCTTTTGTATCTACAGCAGAAAATGTTTGGAGAAAACACCTCGCACATCCAGTCGACTAGTCACGTCGGTTCCACTTCCATAGCTCGACTAGAAGTCTACAAGATGAAGAAATGGTGTGGAGGTAAATAGTCATCGAGATCAAAATCATGAAACTTCTAGACAATCCAATGTGTCATTTCGGAGCAGAAGACCTTCCAATGCTGTTGAAACGACCAGAACTTCTAGCGCACAAAATGTTCTTCAGTCTCCAGCCGGCCGCCTATATTTGCCTGGCCAAGGTTCAGAGAACGACCGAGATCAGAGAACGACCTTTTTTTGCAGGAGCTTCGAAGGAGAGGTCGCGATCCGGGACACTTTAGCGCGATAAGCTACAGTCGCATGCCGACCGTCGAGCTGAATTCTGGTATTCCGATCGAACGATTAACACATCCCGAGTGGATGGCTACCAGTAGAAAATATGAGAAATGGACATAGAATTCTAGCTTTTATCCTTTTTTACTATTCACGGGTTTTCCATGTCAATTAAATCGTTCACTTTAGCGAAGATTTAGACAAAGAACAGAGAGAGAAAGAGTCAAAGCAGCCTATTGCGAAATATTGCACGCACGTGCGTTGCCCGGACACAACGTGGGGGAAAGAGGCGAGCGTCAACAATAGAGCTGATATAAAAGCTCAGTCGAACGACAGATTCGTCAGCATCTCTCACAGCTGATTATTCGTTCTCAACTTTTTTTAAACAGTCCTAAGTACTTGATTTGTCTAGCCTGCAATTTCAGTCGACTTTCTATATTGGTAGCCCCTTGAATGAGATACGAAACAGCATTTAAAATTTAGTATTAACAATTACTTTTCTCCAATTCTGATGAACCTCTCTCGCGTCTCTTCGGCAGTTACTCTTAATGGTTTTCAGCATGCCCGAATCGGTGGAAATTACCCACGATGAAGTGGTCCCCATCACAAAACATGAAACTCCCAAGCGTCGTCTGAACCACAAACAGCTTCATCGCTATCGCGAGCTATGGAAGAAGGACGGTGTCATCTCGAAGATTATTATTGTCGAGGCTGTCGACCCCAACACTTTCTCATGGAAGAGTCAAGAGAAACTCTTTGATAAGGTACGTGAATACAATTTATCTTTTGAAAATTTGATTCAGATCACAAAGACAATGTCGAACGACACTTCTGGGATGAATCACTTCCAAGTTCAGTACTCTTTGGGGAAAGCGAAACGCTGGGAGATGGCAAAGAAAACTGCCGAAGATTTGCTCGAACCGAAAGAAGCTATCTCGTCTCTTTCCCTTCTTAAGTTCAACGAGTATCGAACTGGTAACACTGGTCAGTTCATGAATGCTCCTCATGGACATCTATGGGCATTTTTTAGAGAGAATCCCTTTTTCCGATACTCCGACACGTTAGTTTTGTCGTTTACTGCTTCTCAAATAACCAATTCTAGAGATTTCCACGAGTTCTCTGTCAAGACTCCAGATAGCTTCAAATTGAAGAAAGGAAAGTTCAACAACAGTCAGAAAATCATCGAACCCGATCCGCTGTCGATGGAATTGAAGATTCACATTCAGTACCACGTCAAAGAGTTCAAACTAAACAAAAAACTTCACAACAGTGAGAGGTGGTCTTTTGAAAACTATTTTTTCAACATCGCCTTTCAGATGGAAATTTTGGCACGACGCCAGAGATCAGTACTGTCGTCCCCCGACCGAAGGCTCGCGCATAAACTCGGATGTAGTTAAAACAGACGACGGGAGCTATGTCACAGCTATCTGGGAGATGAACGGCCTGAACTTTGACCAGGTTTACACGACAGTTTATCCAAGTTTAAACGCAGTTTAGGACTATTCAGAAGAGATTGATGAGACGGAAGTTGAACTTCCAAAGCCGCCGACTATCACTCTGGCCGACTTCTTGGTTCCCAAAGTTAGAAAACAGAGAAAGAAGAGTTCAATCAGTGAGCAATGGGTACTGGTGTAGGATTCACGTGTATAAACTTGTGGTCGGGTATGGAACGGATCTCTCCAATGTGTTTTATGATCAGGAAATGAACATTTTCACACAACTCGTTATAATCTTTGAGAGCTACTGGCAGTCGTTACGGACAGTTGTACTAGAAGACGATCGCATTCGATTGTGAAACATTTTTTTTCTCACGGGTCGAGACCAGGCGGCACTACCATAAAGAAATTGGAACCATTCGGCCAAATACTAGTTCCAGTCGCAGGTTCCGAGCAGCATGCCTAGGACGTGGAGTAGATTTCGAGTCAAATTCTGAACTGACTGATGGGGACAGTTCTGACAATAATATTAGCTTGAAGAAGCCTTCTCCCTCCTTTGACCTGCATGCATCTATCTCCGTCTGTCAGCAGAAAGACGACTCTGATTTTCACGTTTTCTTGTGAAGTCTTTAGCGACATAGATGAATGTCGCGGGATTGAGCAGTGTAGAAAATGGTAAGAATAGCCACAGCGTAGAATAGTGTGTCATTCACATTTGTAGCACATTGAAATGGCTCGAGAACGAAAGCTATATCCTGAAAATCAAACACTGCCGCACAACCTTCTCTCATTCCGGCAGCAAAGAAGCAGCTTCTTCGAGCATTCAGAAAGTTTCTCATGAACTCATATTCAAGTTCACACGAGTTTGTGAACATGTTTATTTACAAAAGCATTACTCGTTATTAATCTCATACCCATATCAATTGTACCACTTGAGTTTTCGTAAGTGAAGTAGCCATGCCAAGGCACCGAGAAGAGTCACACAGCCGTTCGCAATCCATAGCGGTGTCTGACCGAATCGAGTGAAAACATTCCTGAAAAGCCCTTTTCAATTTGACTACCAAACAAACTGACGATGAGTAAACAGGCCCGATGATCATTATTATGTCCTCGAAGGCAACGATCAGTCCCTGCATCAAACTTTGGTCGATGTTTTGGAGAACTTTGGAATAAACCGTATCCAGGGAAATGTGAACGATTGGCATGGCAATGCCGAGAACACAGACCGAGACCAAGATGTAGATCAGAGGATGAGGACCTTCCGCTGTAGTGCACCAACTGTAAGCTGAGGGATTGCAGCCATCTCCGGTGGTCGCTGAAACGTGTTTGAGTTCCAATTGACTTTAAAACGATGTACCGTTGTAGGCAGGAAGAGGCTGGTTAAGACCAGGAAGAGGCGAAGTTCCAATGTAGAAGAAGATTGAGATCGTGATGGCGAACAAGAAGGAGGTTCTCGCTGGCACTCTGAACTTTACACATTTCTCAAACTGTTAGAAAACGCTAGAGGATCGCAGATTATTTCCTACTTACAGAGACCCTTGTTTGAAGATACATTAATAGAATTAAGGAGAAACTCACAATTTGGTGAATCTCGATCCCATGAAGACTGCAGCTACCAAAATAGCCATAATTCCGCTGATAGCCATAGTGATGGAAGTAATTCTCACTGTCTTTTGACCATCCCATCCGAACACTGCCATCTTCAATGGTGATCCCACCCTGAATACATATCTTCTTCTTTATACAATCTCTCTCACGTCATGAGAGTTGAAGGAGTGATGCCTGTGACCACCTTCTCCATGCAACAAAGAAGAACTAAGCCCCAGGCAATGTCTGATTTCCGCAAAAGTGCCAGTTTCTGTTTGAAGCCTTCCAACGAGAAGACTGACTCGTCTTCTTCATCCTCCTTTTTAGTTGGTTTGGAGGATAGAAGTTTTTCTTCGAGTAGTGTGACAACCACGGCGATTGAAGCAAAGTTGACGAAGGTCGCGATCCAGATAGGAGCAGAGTAGAGATGGAAGTGGATGTGAGGAAGTATTGTGGCTCCCGGATACTTGATCCCAGAAAAGGCAAGTTGCGTTACTGAAACTCTTGAGTTTGGACAATTTGGGTTCAAACAAACCAGGTCCAGCAACAATGGAAAGTGTTACCGCCAAAGCCACAGTAGCGAACGCTCTTGATCGGTCCTGAGCTGTACTAACGGCGACCAAATAGACTCGCAGAACAGCTGAACTACCTGAAAGTTGCTTTCTTCTTCAACGAATCGGATTCAAAGACTCACTGCTAGCAATTCCGAAAAGGAGATAGCAACACATCATCAGATACCTTCTTCCTGTCGGGAGGAACTCGACTGAGAGATAGAGAAGACATCCTACGAATGCAATCAAGCGGCCAGCAATCAGGGGAGGTCTAGAGGATAGTCTCTTTGTTATTTGTTGGACCACACCTGACAGTCTTCGTTCTATAAGTCCAGTACGAGAAGACCAGAGCAAATATGATCTTTCCCACTTTTGATACCGCCGAAGCTGTTCCGAAGAATGCTGCCGTAGCATTGGCGTCTATCTAGAATGTATCATTCACTGTAGATCGTAACAGTTGTGTACGACTCCCTATGTTTCCGCCCTGAGTAAACACTACTGCTAATCGCGATTACCTAATATGTTTGGACATTCCGTGAGGGCGGAAACCAACGGTCAAGATATTTTGAGGCTATGATCGGCAGTTGGAATAGGCCGATCACGCGCAACAAGACTTGGCTATTTCGACTGGATAAAATTTACTTTCACGACCTGAGCAAAAAAAAAAACCAGATAGATACTTCAATAGACGAACCTGGTGCATGTAGGGCCATTCTCCCATCCCGACGACGGTATTCTCCAGCATGGAGAGAAAAAAGACTACTCCGGCAACTTTGACCGACCTCCAGTCAGTTTCTTCTGTCATGGATTGCTTCTTCTTAATTGACACTGAACATTTTTGTTACAAAATGCTAAAATAATATTACCAATCCTTCCGGGAGAAAGTGGAGGTTCCAAGGAGAATTCGTCGAAGACTTCCGAGGGAATACTGTCGAGTCTTTTGGCGGATTTCATCTATAATTGTGACTGGTTGTTATTGTGTGAACTTGGCCGAGAGGAAACAGGATTTTCAGAGAGAGGGTGGAGATTGAATCAATTGTTGCGTCCAAAAAAGAACAATAAAAAGAGGATGAGTATCTCTCGATTATCCATTACAGATTGGTTCAAAGTTCAGATTCAAACCACCAATGAAACTCAAAACGAAGATACGAAACGAGCCAGAACGACGTTTCCTTTGAAGGAGAGCCGAATGACCATCGCGCTGTTTGTCGACAGGAGACCAGTCAAACAGAAGTTGCGTTACTATTGGTCTATTTATGTCCCAACAGGGTCTGACTCATAAACTTCGAGCTGGGAATTATGGAAATGAGGGAAAGGAACGCTGGCAATGAGTCAGTGCTCATTTGCAAAACCGTTTTAGTGGGAAAAGAGCAGTTGCCATTCAACGCTTGGCCACATTACTACTGCAGTTTGACCTTGAAACGGCGTCGTTCGCACTCAGTTCGTCCAAAGATGCTTGTTGTTAAAAAAATAGAAGCAACATGTTGCTAACCAATATGTGAGCCACTTTGACATGACCCGTCGAAAAATAAGATACTAATGCTTCTGAATGTCAAAACAAGTAGATAACATTCGTTGTTTTTGCTGACAATCAAGCGACAAATAAGCACAAAACTATCAAAAGAAGCTGTCCAAATAAAACATTTAGAAATATCTCGTACCACGCACAAAAAAAAATAAAAGAGAAAGTAGCGTGAGATCAGACGAACTAGTTTTGAAATAGGATTACTCGGGCTAACTGGGTTCTACAAATTGCACTTCCTGATACAGCAAAAACATTAAAGAATGCCTATGCTGACAGCTGCATCTCGGAAGTTCTTGAATCACCTGGCGACACGTCGCCAAGGGAGAGCTTTTATGCCAAAGATGGCTGTTAGAGGAGCCGAATTGAAGTAAGATGGAACCTATTGACACAGGTTGCAACGGAGGAGGACATGCCCCATCCCACTCGCCAAATTTGACAGCGACTTGTGATTTGTGTCAAGAAGCAGGTCGGATTTGAATCGCGTGAATCAGGCGGCGAACAATAGCGTGAAGGACGTCTTTTTGGCGAGGAAAAACACGTCGAACGGGTCAGTCGCGCACAGAAGATCGACGTCAATTATTACACCGGAACCAAAAATTGATCTGAATCATCTAAAAAGAACCTATTCATTGATTTCAACAAAACATGTTTTAACGTTACCAGGAATATCAAATCTAATGGGAAATCAGCGACGAATCTTTCTCGGAGTCTTTTTGTTCAGCTCTGGAGGGCGCAAGAGTCGAGCTGATTGGAGCGAACCTGTGCGCAGTGACTCCTCCATGCTGCAGAAGGACAAGGAGCAACCGAGGGCAATAAGGAGTTTTTCGCACTGTTTCGGAGGCATTCCGAGGGCGCCTTCCCAGAGAGAAACGGGTAGAGCACATCCGGGACTGAGGGTTAGAGCCAAAGCTAGAGTATAGGCAGCCAGACGCTGTTTCTCTTCGGAACTGAAGATCATTCGACGGATGGCTTTACCTGACACTCCACGGTCGACCTCCTTGGCTGAAGTATTGAATCTAGGTGAATAAGAGAGTAACTAACGCATGTACTCGACTTGGACCTTTTGAACAACGGCCAGGTCGAACGGAGCGTTGTCCATATCACTCATAACGATCGACTTGTTCTTTGACATTTTCTGAAAATGGGAATGATAAAAAAACGAAGGAGCACATACCCCGAGAACGTAGACTTGGAAAGCAAGAAGTTCGAAGCCGACTGCCTTAGCACCATAGTAGCTAAAGTAGTCAGGACACGACTTGAATACGATATCGGACCACCCTGAGACTTATTTTTGCAAAGTAACTGACTAAAGACTAACCACTTTCCAGGAGTTCAGCCTTGGGCATCTTGATTCTCCATTCCGCCTTCTCTCTCATCTGTTCGGCATCTTCCGGAGAAACGAACATCTCCACCGGATAGATATCCTTCGGCAGTTCAGCCTGTACAGCTGGCGGCAAAATGGACGAGTCGGCATGCTGAACGAGGGTGATATCCTCGAGTTTGGCTTCAGTTTTGCCCTTGATGACAGTATCAGAAGCGAAACTCGTCTTGACCATCTCATCGAGGACACTCTGTAACTCAAGCGATTAGATGATAGGGAAAGAAGTTGACCTCGTTGACGGATCTTCTATAAGCCGCGTCTTGAATCTTCTTCTTCATGGAGGAACCGAAACTTTCCGTCAATTGATGCCGCTTCATAGCCCACGAATCCATTGTGATGGTGTTGTTCGCAGAATAGTCGACAGCGTCAGGTCTTCTGAAAGTCATTTGTCAGAGTATAGATCGGTCTCAAGCCACTTGGCATAGTAAGATTAAACTGACTTGATTCCAATAATAGACTCCGGATTATCGCCGAATCTGCCCTCAAACTTGAACATTTTGGCCGGTCTCCATTGGGTCTCTCCTGTATTCTTGTTCACAGCCACTACCGCATAATCAAACCCATTGTCAAGGCTGCTCATTTCGGTTCCGAGTTCCACAACGCAGTCTGATTTGGGCTAAATGTGTTGATTAACTGGTAAGAAATCACAAAACTTCGGTTTTGACGGAATAGACGATGCGAGAGTCGACTTTATGCTCGCGGATCGTTACATGACTCGGAACTTTTTGATGGGGAAAGTATCCGACTACGTCCGCCTCTCCAATTCCTTCAAATGAGCGGTTTTACTCAGCCAAAAACAGCACAAACCGGCGAATGGTTTTCTTTTCAGTCTTGTCCGTATGTCGCGCTTCGTCTCTGTTTCTTCAATGGAAGCCATCTGTTCTGATTTGATAAATAACGAACTAATAATCGGCAGCAAATAGACTTGGCTAGAACCAATATTAAAGTGAGGAAAAGAGAGAGAAAACAAGTTTAAGTCGAACTAACAAGATTGAGGCAAAAAGGAATGAAGAACATAACAAAAGTTGATTTAGAGCTCCTGGAGACTGTATTCGTGTCCAAAACAAGGAGGCTCATCCATTACGGCAGCTGGACACATCAGATTTGTCGTCTCCTCCATAGGAGCAGCATGTGGTTCAAACTTCAATTCGCGAATGTCCTCCGCCTGGTAGACGTATTTCGCAATGAAGCGCTCGTTGTTTTTCACTTCGGCTTCCAGCTGCTTGGTATGAATATGTCTGGAAACTGTTATATTATCTCGTTGAAAAGTTATTATACCTAGCATTAACAATTTTATGCAAGGCCTGAATTTCTATAATGAGAGCATCTCGTTCCAGCTTCTGACGCATCAGCTGATCCATTAGGGCAGCTCTGGTCGGATCAGGAGGCGGCTTCGTCAAGGAGGCCGGCAGAGGAAGGTTCGCAAACGCATTTCCAATACCGCCGAAGGTGCGCATGGCCGTGTAAATCGCTCCGTATTCTATCTAAACGTATTTTTTTTTCGAGGAACAAGACAGGAGACATACCATAGCAGCTGTCGGGACCGGTTTTCCATTGATACCATGCTCTCTGAATTTGTGAAGAAGAATGGTGCTACTCGATGCGTCTTTAGTACGGCAGACATCTAGCATTTGACCACGACGGATAATCATCATGCACGTGATTAAGCTGAACACTAGTTTAATACCTAAATGGGAAGAAAACTAACGATGGAGGCAGCTCGGAAGTTCTCAGCAGATTCATATCGGACGTATTTAACTTCTGCTTCTTGTCAACGATGTCGATCATTTCACAGGACTTCCAGGGCAGTTTTCCAATCATGTCCAAGAAGACGTAGAAGGCGCTTTCAACCACGTCTCCTTCCGTCAAAGGTGCACCTGAAGAGCTAATTCATTGGTGAACCCAAAAAAAAGAGCTACCTGGTTCCATATGCCATCTCAACGGTGCGTGTTCAAATGAACCTTTCCACGAGGGAAAGGCGAAGTTTTTGTTAATATTGAACCTTTCCGCATTTCCGATTAGACTGGAGGCATTAGAGAGAAAGAGCTTCGAGCTGTACTGATCAATGACGAAATAATCCGGGCTTATATCCTTCATCAGGATCTTGGCCTTCGCAAGGTTCTCCACAATCTGAATCAGTCGAATTGGAGAGAAAACATCGAAAAGTACCTCGATCATCTCGACACCAAACCTCGTTCCACTTGCGGCATCGAGAATTTTCGTATTAGAACTAATGTTAGACAATGGAATTCCCGGTCTGTGATAAGTGACCACGTAAGTCATAAATCCGTCCTTTTCGCTGTTGACCATTCTCATCTCGCAGACTTTGCGAAACATGTGACCGTTGCCTTGTTTTTCCATCTAAATGAAACGTATAGTTACTAAGGAACGAGGGTAAGACACCTTGTCCAGGCACATGAGTTCCATGTTGAGTCGAGGATGTTCCTCCTTCGTGAAGCAGCGCAGATCTCCGTAAATTCCGTCTTTGGTTACAACTCGATAGACGGGCGAAGAGTGAGGTATTATAGGAATTTTGTCGAGCAGCTGGAAACCGGAGATCAAGAGGAGCGAAGAAAACGCAACTTACGATCCATTTCTGCATGAAAAGGCCCGTATTCTTAATATCGAAATTGAAATCTGCCTTGGTCGTTAGGATCACATCGTCAGCATCAGCCAAGGGTCTGGACTTCTTTCTCGCCGACAGATTTTTGTTGATCGTGGGTGTGGTCTTCTTGCTGACTGAAAGTTTCTTGCTAACCGATGTCTTTGGCCTCTCAATGATCGATAGCTCAGACTCTTCGCCGGTCGACATTTCCGAAAATATATAAACAGGCTTTGGCTTCTCCTTCGTTAACGGTTTGGTCGTCTGCACGGCCAGTGTTTTAGATCTCGTTACAGCTGACAGCGTAAGCCTTCCTTGAGCTGGAACCTTAGTCTTCTCCACAGGCGATGGTGTGGACATTGTCGGAGCTGACGGCTTGGTCTTCTTTAAAATCGCGGGGTTAAGCATCGTTGGAATCACCGGCTTGGACTTCTTTATGATCAACGGCTTGGATTTTCTTGAAATTGACGACTTGGACTTCTTCATAACCGATGGTTTAGACTTCTTGACAGCTGATCGCTTCGGCTCTTGTTTGGCGGTCGACTTGGTCTTCCTTTTGGCTAGTGGCATGATCTGAAGTAGAAAAAGTTTACTAGTTTTCACGAAAATAAGTTAGAAGTCTACATGAAACGAAAAAATGAGAAGACCCAAAAGTAGAAAAACTAACGGTGTTTATCTTTTAAACTCGTTTCAAGACACCGTGCGTCCTGTCACGACAAAACGTTTTTTTTCATTTTCAAAACATCCCGAGTTTGATCTGCTTTGTCTCCATTCCTACTAGTCGCTATTTTGATCCATTTCTTCTTGTCAATTTTCCCGCCAGACTGACAACCGCAGCAAGCTGAATTTTGCTCTTTCTAGTTTTTTTGGCCTCTGAGAAAATTCCCCCTTTTCTCAAAAAACTCAAAGGACTGTAGGCACGGGTCCCGCTACGATCCCCGCCATCGAATTTACACGTGTTGGTTGGTCATCAAGGTGGCTGCCTCATTTCTCTTGTTTTCTCTGTGTTTGCTCATATTTTACTTCCATTTGCCTCTCCACCTCTTTATGTGACGTTTGAATTTTCGCTATTTACCAAGTAACATTACCGTAAAAATTTCTCAGCTTGATACATCAACTTTACTTTTGATAAAGCTTTGCGATCAACATGTTTACGTTTCAGGTGTTGAATCTACAGAAGTACTAAGATGGGTTTGACTATTTCCTCTGTGTTCAATCGACTTTTTGGCAAGAAACAGGTAGCCTTGATGTGGAAAACGTCAGTAATAATTTCTTCAGGTTCGTATATTGATGGTCGGACTCGATGCTGCCGGAAAGACCACAATTTTGTACAAGCTGAAGCTGGGAGAAATTGTTACCACTATTCCCACTATCGGTATGATGTTTGAGTGTAGATTTTTCATTACGCTTCTTCCAGGATTTAACGTCGAGACCGTCGAATACAAAAACATTTCTTTCACTGTCTGGGACGTCGGAGGACAGGATAAGATTCGTCCTCTATGGAGGCACTATTTCCAGAACACCCAAGGATTGATTTTTGTAGTAAGTTCTGTCAGAATTTGAAGAATGATAGTGCATTTCATTACGACATCGTAGTTGAATTGCCAATAGCATTCACGATAACGTGGTTGCGAAACGGAAACTCGAAAGATGTCTTGATTAAATTTTCGCGTAACTGACGCCGTATTTACTCTGAAGCATACCAACAGACGTTTATTTCACCAATACCATTACTTCAGGTCGACTCCAACGATCGTGAGCGTATTGACGAGGCTCGCGAGGAGCTGCACAAGATGCTCAACGAGGACGAGCTCCGTGATGCTTTTGTGCTGGTCTTCGCCAACAAACAGGATCTGCCCAATGCTATGTCCGCCGCTGAGCTGACTGACAAGCTCGGTCTGCATAATCTTCGTTCTCGACAGGTACAGTCCATGATTCTTTGTTCACTTCTTTCGCTATCCCCGCGGATCCTTATCCGAAAGTGGGACACATTCGTTTCAATCCAGTTTAAAAAAAATCTCTTCAACATATTTGAACTAATTAATCTTTTTCAGTGGTACATCCAGGCGACGTGTGCTACGCAAGGACATGTAAGTTTTTCAAGATTCAGCGGACCCTCGGCCTCAAATTTGAAAGTAACATAATTGAAATAACGTTCTGAACATCAAAGTTTTTGCGGGTAAGGTCGATATTGAGGAAAACTAACATGCTGAATCCGATAAAACCATTGCTGAAGCTTTAAAACGACAATAGGTCGAAACTATCCACTTTCCAATGATCTTTCAAATTTGGCGCCGGGTCCGCTAGGGCTCGGAACATATGTTGCGACATACGTACTTACAAATAAATCCAGGGTCTCTACGAAGGACTTGACCACCTCTCTAACCAGCTCTCCAAGTCCTAAGCACCTTCTGCATCTTCACCGCTCGGCTGTCTGCTAGCTACCTTCAACGCCTCCCACATGTACATGTTTTAGTATTAATTTTATGTGTTTAAATAACTTATCCACCCTTCTCGTATTCTCTTTACCTAACCGGGCTTGTGTGGCTGCAAATTCGCACCCTTCTCCTTTTCGATGACTTGTACACTGTCAATCGGGCCTTCTTTGTGTGATATAGACCCGTTTTTTACTCCCCCATCTTGTTCACGAATACCAGAGAGACTGCCCTCGGGATAATATCCTTCCGTGTCCGCCCTCTTGTGATTTTTCCCTGGGTATCTTTCTTTTTGTCCTAATATTTATCGGTGGATGTCGGTTATATAAAAGTACGGAACTCTTTATTCATGTCACACAAGCATATTAGAGAGGAGAGAGCATTAAACATTGTCAGCTAGGAAAAGTATACGAGAGATTCTACCAAAGTGGTTTGCTGCTAAGAATGTGGGCTTTTCTAGCCTTTGCTTGATGGGCCCGATTGGCCAAAGCGCCTTCTGGAGTCTGATCAGCATCTACAGGAGCTCCCATGGCATGCCCCTGAAAATGGTTTTCGAAGTGTTCGGTCTGCTCGTCTACCTTGCTTGGGTGTCCACTAATCGCGTGTTCTAGCCAGCGAGTGTCAGTAGCTCCGTTTCCGATTCTTCGCGGAGTCTGAGGTCGACGCCAGCCTTCCGGAGGAGCTGCAACGTGTTTTGTTTGCTGCATTCTATATGATCTCGCGGTGTCCACCACTTTTTGAAGAACGTTTTTCGGACTATTTGGCACGATATTTTGCTTATGAAAGTCGTATAACCTTGACAACGAAGCACAGAAGCAAAAGGTATGCTTGATGCTCCGTAAAAGAACAACTGATCTAATCTAATGGATTCATGGTTTTCATTTGGAAGATACGTTTCGCTATAGGGAATACTCACTGTCCTTGGTTCCATTAGCGAGAACCGATTTGAACAGCTCCTCAAAGACGACAAAGTTGGTGTTCTGCCAGACAGGCTTATTCAGATTGTAGCATCTGTTCATGAAGCCAAGAAGAGTAACTGTCGGGTTGTCGAGAGCCAGCTAAACCCAATATTTATCTTTTTTGGCTCACCCGTCTACCTGATACGGCTCGGCATGCTCGTTCTTCAGCATGTAATCGATAATGGCTCTTCCGTGTCCGTTTCTCTGGACACTGTAGTGGACGTAGAAGTCCAGAAGACAAAGGATCTCTCCTTCGTAGGTTTGCATATCAGCGTCATAGAGGAAGAGCTTCTTGCGTCCGACTTTCGCGAATCCGAGAAGTTTGCTGGTGTTGGTCTCACTAAAGTGTTCTCTTTATCTTCAAGAAAAGACAGACTCGTTGTATTCCCAGCTCAAGTAAAGGATGGTATCGGAGTTGATGAGCTTCTCACTCGAGGTCAGAGGTGCCCGTAGCTGCATGCATTGCGACGACAGTTTGGCCAAGTCGTCGATCGCCTGATAGACGACGGGTGATCTGAAACACAAGTCAGATAGGAAGACGATTACAGAAAGTACTGAAGCTGCTTGACTCGCATGGGATCCAAACGGACGAGAGCGGGACCCAGGATGGGACGCAGGTCAGCGGCAACCTCCATGACCTCAGACGATGGGAATGATCACGGAGCCTCGGAGTCTATGCATTAGGAAGGAGGACATTCATAAGAGAGAAGGATGCTCTCTGTCGTTCTTCCCGCAAAACGGTCGAAGCATGCATCCCGTATGAAACATCTGTCCTTCAGTGCGTCCTCGAAGATGACCTAACGGTGCTCTAAAAAATGAGTGGTAAGAGGAAAGAAGATGTCTTCCTATCGTACAAGTTTCCGGCAGAACATGCAAAATTTGAGAATTCTGGAATCCCGAATCCCGAATCTTCAATCTCGAAGCGTCTAAAGCTACTATTCTACTATTTTACATTCCTTTCTGAATCACAAAACATTCATCCGCTTGACCATGACAACATGACCCTGCCCTTTATCAGTATCGGGCTGAGGTTGAACTCCATGAATCAGAGCCGCTTAAAAGTCTCGTTTGTGTTTGTTGTCCGGGCCCAATAGATCAGCAGTGAGCGCAATAAAGAAGGGACCAAATCAGAACTTATAGTGATGATGAGTAACAGACTAGTTTGTGCAAGAGACTAGTCCGTTTAAAACGGAGAACTCTCCGCTATCACGTTTATTTTGTCGGTGATTAACAAACTTATTTGATGTCTGTCTCAGCTGGAGACTCGCTAATAGTCGCGTAACTATGGGCAGCCGTGAGAGAGATTGAAGGGTCAGCCATCCTCCAGGTGGCCTACGATGACCTGAGAGAACTCTCGTTTCCTCTTTTATCCGTCGATTGTTTGCACAACGTTGGCTTTTTCATCCTAGCTATCGGTAGAAATACTTCCTGAAAATTTTCAAAATAACTGCTTTTTATGGGTTAGAATAAGTCTCTGTACCTATGTGACCACCAATCTCTATGATCGGGATCCCTGTCGCTCGGCCCATCCCTTAGGTTTGACTCCAGGCGAAAACAGTTCTGTGTTTGTTCAGTACATGCAGATTATTGGTTGATTGAGAGCGAGAGCGGATGGATCGACCTTCGTCCTCGTGGGGCAAATAGCGCGACATTCCCAATGTGATTTCCTGATCCCGACGGTCACATTTGTGTTTTCTTCCCTGCTTATCTCTCTTTTGGTGTGATTTCTCGTGTCTGAGTTCATTCAACTCTATTCAGTCATGTTCATTTCCAGTTCTCTCCGCCATGAATTGATCTCCCTCTCCCCTTTCTCATATTCACACCTGACCTTTTCCCTTTCAGAATGAGTGCTCTCTGTGAGCAGGCTTACATTTTTGCCCCTCCACCAAGTTCTGATGAGCAACCGCCTATTCCGGAAAAGGTGGATTTAAGCACAAACGAACCGAAAGACGTGGAAACTTGTTGGAAATCTGTCAAACTCGTCGGGATACTTTCCTTTTTGGGCATGATAGAGAGCGGTCTCATTATGGTGGGTGAATGGCCTTATATGAGTGAGGTAAGAATCGAAGAGAAGTTACCAGAATCATACTTTTTCCAGATCGATCCTCTTGCTACAGCCAACTTTTTTGCCCTTGCCTCCTCTTCTTCCAAAATCGGAAAGATTACATTTTCATTGATATTTTCTTTCTGGACGTATAAGACAAAAACTGTTCGGTCAGCAAATTTTAGTCTAGTAGCACCTTCTATTTCAGACCACCCCTCGTAGCTGGACGGATCATCGCTTTTCTAGGATGCATACTGTACCTCTGCGTTGAATTTTTGCCCTCTGGTCGGCGGTATTTGATGCTGATCTGCTATATCTTATTTGCCGTTGCCGGTAGTAAGTACAATGTTCATGAATTTTATTAGGTAGATCATTAGGTAGTGCTACAGTATTACGAGTCTACGCAGTAGCCATAAGTTCCAGAGCTGACCGACCAAAAGCCTTTGCTCTGATTGCTCTGGCCACAACTAGCCTAGTGGCTGGACCTGGTAGGATGAAACTAGGAGTAAGACTATATCAAAACCTTTAGCCTTACAACTCGCTTTCTCCTGGATCAAATACCCCGGTTACACGTTCTTCTCGAACGTTCATTTCAATCTGTACACTGCCCCAGTTTGGGTCTCTACCTTCTTGAATATCGTTTCAATCACAATCATTCTTTGCTTCCTCGAAGAGAAGTTGACTACTGCGAAGCGCGGTATTTTCATCTTGGTTACTGAAAGAGCCTCTCAATTTCAGTGGAAGACGAGACTTCTCTTCCTTTCTCTCTCACTTTGATCAAAGACTCCATCGTCAAACTGAAAAAGGAGGATGTTCCTTGGCTCCTGGTCGCGGTCTGTTGTCTGGAGAAAATGGTCGTCGGACTGACCATGTCAACTCTTGCCTCGTACTCACTCCAACTCAGTCTAAACATTTAAATCTTCAGGGTTAGCGCTCCTCTGAACATGGCAGTCTTTTCCTGGAGCGGAGAAACCCAGGTTACTGTTACTTCGATCAGCATGCTTATCTGTGGTGTGCTCTCAATCGGAACAACTTTCGTGATTATGGGTACCTCCATAACGAAAAAGTAACCATTTTCTATTTTCTGTAATTGCCGTGTTTAGAGTTCCGACAAGGATTATGTTCCTCTTCGCTGTGAGTATCATGGCCTTCATGTACTTTGGCACTTACCCACTGCCGGGGATTAGTTCTCCCGTTCCGGTCTACAACGGTGAGAGAATATCGAACAAATCTGGTACAAAAACTGATTCAGCTACTACTGGGAAAGGCTGCAATCCAGCTACTTATTCTTGGTGTACTACAGCCAGTGCACCTAAACCTCTGATTTTCATAACAATTACTCTGCTTGTGTTGGGACTCTCGATGCCTATTATCCATATTTCTGTGGACACTGTATATTCAAAGATACTGGCCAATATTGACCAGGTTTTGTCGATTTCAATTCCAGTTGATCTTATTTTCAGAGTCTAATGCAGGGTTTTGCCGTTATTCTAGAAGATCTGGTGATGATAGTAGGTCCTTTATACGCCACGTAAGTTGACAGAACTTATTTTCAAAGAGGGCTTTAGTGAAATGTTTACCTTGTATGGACAGGCACCACTGTGGATAGCTAACGGACTAATCACAATATCGGCAGCCCTTGTTTGGTGGTTTGCCTTTCGATTGGATTCGAGCGATCCGGAAGAAAGGGCTTTCAATAGAGGAGACACCCAGACAGGTCGGTCGGACGTGCGAATGATACCCAATCGGCTCGCGCACCGCAAGGCAGGGTTACGATAGGGTTTGACGGGTGAAACGCCAAGTTCGTCAAGTCAAGTGTTTGCCATCAAACAAATGACTTGGCTACCGGTTTGGGTACTTTTATTACTCTTCGTCTGGAAAACAAAGTGGGAGTGTAAAGCATTGAATAATGGAGACTTTTCCAGGAAGAACTGGTAGTCCGCGACGTATCGGAACAGGGGAGACAATGGAATCGAACGGTCGAAGTTAAGTCAAACGGTACCAACTTATTCCCTTCCAAACTCTGACTGTGTACAGGAACCACCCTTTTTCATGATGTTAGTCAACATCCGCATTTGGTTCTCCTTCTAAGATATAGTGCTGGGTATCTGAAACAACTGGGGGTACTGTCTTCCGAATGTCATTGTTTTGGAGAAAGAATATCTTTTATTCACAACTGTATACAGAGCCAGACTCATTAGCTCATTTGTATAAAATGTTTATTCGTACTTGTCTTTCTTGTTTTCTGATCTCTAGATTGCAGAAGAAAATGGCAGGACAAGGATATGAAGGAATTGTTCGTTTGGCCTCAGTCCCCGAAGAAATCGCATGTTTTGCTCAACTTTACAGTTACTTTTTTTTATGTAAACCCAACGCCTACATCTGGTTAAAAGACCATCTTCTACAGCCCTAAGTCCTGGACAATTCTGTCGAATGGGCACCCATCCCTCCTTCCCCCATTCGAAAGTCCTAGATCATTGTTACCAAAAGGGCATCGTTCCTGTTAAGCAAGTCCTGGGCAATCTGTCGAAAGGCACCATTTCTGATGTTTATCCGGTATGATTTATTCACTCGGTGTTCGCTGTTTACAAGCACAATACGACGAAGGTTGTTTAAGACAGGTGTGATGTCGTCCAATCCTCATTCCACTAGCAGAATAATATAGAACAGCAAAATGTTCAGTTTGTTTAGTTACAAATAATCTTCCGGATTTTCAACTTGTTGTTCAGCTGCTTTGGAAGCGTTTTTCAATGAATTTCGTCGGTGTATCGGTTGGTATGAACAGCTGAGAGGAGTTTTCGGAATCATTTCACTTTAGCGAAGATTCGTAGATAATCAGTCTTTCTTGCGAGACTTACTTGTAGAAACATGTAAAATGCTCAGTGTCAGAAACAGTTAAGATGGTTTATTGTAAATTATTGTCGTGTACAAAATAACCAAGAAAAGGAGTAAATGGTTGTTTTCAAAGTAGTTCCCCCTTCACTTCGCGCATGCTGGTATTATGTCCTGAAACAGACAACTCAAAAGATAAAGAAAAGCCAACCGTTGACCTCGCTATCTCTCTTGGAGGCTTGTTGCTGCCTCATCAGAACGACAACTTCGTTATTCGGGACGAGCTCTTTCCTCAGCGCATCGATGGTGCTTTTGTTGCGTTTGTTGAAGGCCATCTACAGTTTCAGTTCCTCAGTCTTATCCTTCCATGCAGTCTCCAGCTCGATAATCTTCTCTGCTCAGAGGAAGATGGGGAAACCTGACCCAAGACAGCCTCGAGCTCGTCAGTTCTATTCTGCAACACGCTCAGAGCATCTTCGTGTTTGTTGAAGGCACGGGTCAGCGCTCCTCATCAAGAACTCTGTCAATGCGAGTTTTTCCTCGTCTGTAGCACCTTTTTTTGTAAAGAATAAATGAGCCCCACTTTTAGGATTCGTGGTCTTCAGTTTTTTTATCTTCGTTTTCAGCTCTCTAACCAATGCATCCTGTTCGGCCAGTTACTTGGCAATAAGATTGGCGAGTCTTCGAGAAAGGTTCAACTTCCGTGACAAAATGATCAAACTACTGGGTTTCAAGGAAAAATCCTACTTGTTCATGCAAAGCGTTCTCCCAATCCAAATGGTATATTGTCTCAGGAACAGGCTACCATTCCTCCTCGTCGAATTTGGACTCTGAACAGACAAGCTTGAGAACTGAAAACTAGTCGTTCGCACACTTGGTCGCCTGTTTATTTGAGATGAAACGAGCTTTATTGGACGAGCATCTAGATGTTACGCGATAGGAGCTAAAGTTGCGATAAATAAGTGGAGAAAAGTTATTGCCAGACGCGTATGAACAAACATAGGACGAAATCCTTATACGGACAGTAAGAAAATCAAATTTTACATATAAAAACATAAGCTTGGCCGTATTACACTATCTAACTGTTTTCTTCCTTTTTGGTAGCAACCTTGCCGCTCGATGAACCTAAACCCAAATAGTGAAACGGAAATGAGCAAAACTAACTGGTGCAACGTCGATTCTTAGATATCGTAGTGACGAGCTCCTCATTCGAGGCAGGTTGCTGCTTCGGAGAGTCGATAAGAGAATGGTCGCACTTGCTGACAGCCTGCTGGATAGTTGCATCTTCCTCTGTTGCCTGCAAAGCAGCCTGATGTTCGTTGATGTTCTTCGTCAGCTCGGCAATTTCAGAGTTTTTCTTGTGAAGCTGCTTTTCGTGGTTGTTCAGCAATACGTTCAGAATTTCTGCATCGTGTTTCTCCTCGTTTTCCTGCTGAATTCGGAAATTTTAAGCTTAAGTAACACGAAACTTACTTTTTACGAGTTTCCTCGGTCAACTGGTCTTCGTTTCAATATCATTACCACGCAAGTCTAGCTGTGGCTGTACAATGCGAGTTAATTCGGCCAGGACATCGGCAACAGGTTCCAAAGCACTCTAATAGTCAAATAGCACGGAAAGAAAATATGCTACCATTTGGAGAATCGCTTGATTGTTGTTCAAGGGAGCAGGCACACTTCCGTCAACTCTAAATCTTTTTTCAGGTCTTGCTGCGTTATTTTCACGATTATTAGCATAATACAAACTATTTTTATGAGGAAAACTCGAAGTGTTACGGTTTTCACTCGAAGATCGGGTATGAGCGGTTCGTTTGGCACTGGAGGACGAATTATACGCTACGTCACATCTTTTAATCTAGAATTGTAGGAGTAAGTAATAATGAAGAGTTGAATGCACAATAGGGCCACATAATAATTGAGCAACAACCGCAAAAGGAGAAAAATCTAGGTGGTCCGAGTTTCAATCAAAGCGAAATGCCACCTAAATATTAGTATTTTTCTCTTCGTCTCTACAATTATCATCTCGTCCACTACGAGAAAAACTACAAATTTAAATAAATAAATACATGACGATACGAAAACGAAAAGCCGGAGTATATTTTAGGAATCGGCGGGACCCTCATTTCGTATTCAGTTCCGTAGTCCACCGCTCAAAACATCACTACTGTAGATCCACAGTGTCACCTGAGTATTTAAACCCACAAAATGCTGCGAGCCTACTCCACATCTAAAACAAATCATCTGACTCTTTACCATTTGTTTCCAATCTTTTCCTAAACTATTTTCACACTAAACCTGGAGACCGCAATCACGTATAGCTTCTTTATTAACGTCCTGAGGAAATTTTCCTCATTTCATCAAACTACGCTATTGCGTATTCTTTACCTCTTCATTTCAGTTATTATTTCAGAATGTCACGTTTTCTACTAGTGGGCTCAAGGATAATACCTATTTCTTCTCGTTATATCCATCCGCCGCTGGCTCTTTTACAACAAATCCCGTCAACTTCCCAATTTTCTACTTTTACATTGGCAGACTTAAAGAGAAGTTTAGTTATGGGTAAGGTTGTTCTTCTTATACCGTCCAAATTTATTTCCAGTTCGACAGATGCAAGTGCCCGCTCCTCAAAAATCGAAAAACAAAGGAGGTTCCAAAGAAGATGGAGAAAAAGGTAAAGATCTTTTGCAAAAGAGGTTTTTATATGTTCATTTCCAGCATCGAGTAGCGGTGGGGACAAAGAATCCAACGAAGAGAAGCAGGAGAAAATAATAGCTGCTATGAAACGGTTCTTTGCCATTTCGCTCTTTTCGTTCGGAGTCCTTTTCATGATCGGTGCTGGAGCATCGGATCCTCCTTTGCTCACCTGGAGTGAATTCGTCAACAAAATTCTCCCAACAGGCCAGGTATTTGTTTTGCTTAGAGCAAACTCTTATGATTTTTTTTTTAGATATTGAGAGTCGTAGTTTTCCCAGAGAAGGAGTTTGTCTTTGTTTATTCATTCTCCGGTGCTAAAGATCTCAAAGGCAATGCTCTGGCCCCTGTCTACAAAATGGTCATTCCGTCTGTTCCACTATTTGAGTCGGAAGTTAGAGCAGCCGAAATGGCCATCGGGTTGCCACCGGAACATTGGACGGCTGTCCAGTTTAGGAGAACAGAGTCTGTGTTAGTTACCTGTAGTTTCTTTTCTCACAGTTCGATTCCAGAAGTCAATGGCTGACGATATTGTTGTTGGGAGGGATCCTTGTTGGCTCGTTCATGCTTTTCCGAAAATTCAAGATTTCCTTTAGCATCTCCGACATGATGGTTTGTTTATTCGTTTCGTTGAATCGTGCCTGTTTTAGGGCAACATGACCAAGGGCAAATTCACAGTTATTGATCCCCACAGTGCCGAAGGCAAGAAAAAGCTGAAGATTAAGTTCAAAGATGTGGCTGGATGCCATGAGCCAAAGCAGGAAGTCCGTGAATTTGTCGACTATCTCCGTAATCCGACTAAGTACACGGCTAGTCTCCTTTACTGATATTCAACTGAAACAACTTCAGAAACTCGGTGCAAAACTGCCACGAGGAGCACTGCTAACTGGCCCTCCAGGTTGCGGGAAAACGCTTCTAGCCAAAGCTCTGGCAGCAGAGTCCACGGCTCCATTTATCTCGATGAACGGTTCCGAGTTTGTAGAAGTTATCGGCGGTCTCGGTGCCTCGAGAATCCGTGGTTTGTTCAAAGAGGCTAGATCTCGTGCTCCCTGCATTGTCTACATCGACGAAATTGACGCAATTGGACGGAAAAGATCGGAAGGAAAAGGAGCCAATATTGGAGGAGGATCGGGTGAAGAAGAACAAACTCTGAACCAACTTCTTGTCGAAATGGACGGCATGGGCAGTGGACAGGGAATCGTCGTCTTGGCCAGCACGAATCGACCCGATATTTTGGACAAAGTAGGGGTTTGCAGCCATCCATTTGATAAACTGTTCAGGCCCTGTTGCGACCGGGCCGTTTCGATCGACACATCAACATCGATCTGCCGACAGTTTCCGAGCGGAAGGAAATGTTCGATCTCTATCTCAGAAGGTAAAATCTTTCATATGTTTTCATCAAAGCAGTTCAGAATCAAACTGGATCAGTCTCCTACACTGTACTCACAGCGGCTGGCCCAAATGACTCCCGGATTCTCCGGTGCCGACATCTCCAACATCGTTAATGAGTCGGCCATTCGAGCTGCTTCAACAAAGAAGAAGCTTGTCACTATAAAGGAACTCGACTACGCTCTAGACAGAATTCTTGCTGGTAGCTTCCTTATTTAGTATCAAAATCCTTTTCTTCAGGTGCTGAAAAACGATCTCGATCTCTAGTCGAGGAAGAACGAGAAGTTGTCGCCTATCATGAGGCCGGCCATGCCCTTGTCGGCTGGATGCTGAAGCACACGGATGCTCTTCTCAAGGTCACAATTATCCCGAGGACTTCGGCTGCTCTCGGATTCGCACAATACAGTCCTCGAGATAAGAAGCTCTACACGAAAGAGGAACTCTTTGAACGAATGTGCATGATGTTGGGAGGACGGTGCGCCGAAAATATCAAATTTGGACGGATCACCACAGGTGCTGAAGACGATCTCAAAAAGGTTCCTCATATATTTCTACCCAAAACAATTGGATCCAGGTGACAAGATCAGCTTTCGCCCAGATCAAGGTCTACGGAATGTGCGAGGCTATTGGACCTCTGTCCTTCGCTACTGGCGACGATTTCCAGAACAAGCCCTACAGCAAACAGTTTGGAGCAGCTTTGGATCATGTCAGTTTTGATTTTTTGTGATGTAAAGACGGCATTTCCAGGAAGCTACGCTGCTAGTTGGAAAAGCATTCAAAATGACCGATGAGCTGATTAGGAAAAACGCGGACAAACTAGAAGTTGTACGTTTTTTCAAATTTTTACATTACAATGACGTTCAGATAGCACAAGCGCTCTTGAAACGGGAAGTTTTGAATTACGACGAGGTGAAGGAGCTGATCGGAGCCCCGCCACATGGAGATAAACACGTCATCGAGCTCGTCGACACGATTCTACCGAGCGAAACCTCATAGTTATTGTTGTTACTTGTTTTGTAAATAAGAGTTTTTCTTCTTTTCTCGGTCAGTTTTTCAGCTCATAGAGAACGAGTCGTGTAGAAGCGTTCTTCTGACCTTAGAGATACCAAATAATGCACTTTCCGACCCTCTCAAAATGATTCTCACTAAAAGAATATACAAAGGCCTGAAATAGAGAAAATAAGACAGTCGGGTTTAATCGGGTTGGCTACCGATGCAAGAAGGGTTTCCAAGCGGTTAAAGCGAGTATCCGGACCCTTTCCTAGTTCGCAAAAGTTAAAATCCAAGTAATGTGACAACTCGAGATTGCATTGCTTTCAGTTTCTGCAATTTATTCGAGCTGCAAGGTTGAGCCTTTTAGAGTGAGAAATACGACGTAACATTAGTTTCCAAGTACCATGTTAAGGTAAAACTGTTTCTCATTCCATAAGAGTAATTTTGGAAATTATTTAGAATCGTTTCTGAAGCAATTGGCTCTGGAACAAGTTTTGGTAGTAGTTAAACAGGCGCCCCGGTTCGATTTTACGCGAAATTGCGTACGACGTACGCAAAACTATGGCTTGGCGCGAATTAATTTTTTTTCGTTTTTCGTCGTTTTACCCATTTCTCGACTTTTTTTTTTTAACATTTTCTGTCTGTTTATAGTGTTGTTCCTCTTCTTTCAACGTACCGCACCGAAGTTTTATTAGAAATTTGGTAATAGTTCGGCAGGCTCCCCCCTTCAAGTCAAAAATTACGGTAGTTGCCCCCCTTCGTCTAAAATCGTGTTTTTCTCATAAAATTTATTCATTTTCCGCGGTACGTTGAAAGAAGTCGAACAACACTATAAACAGTCAGAAAATGTGAAAAAAGTCGAGAAAAAGGGTAAAACGACGAAAAACGAAAAAAAAAAAATTAATTCGCGCCAAGCCGTAGTTTTGCGTACGTCGTACGCAATTTCGCGTAAAATCGAACCGGGGCGCCTGTTTAACTACTACCCAAGTTTTGACTTGCCAAAGAGCGCGTGGCTTGTCGAGACAAGGCTGATAAGTACTAACGAGAAAGTTTCACGGCAGATGGTAAAGTTGATAATGCTTCGGCAGGCTACACGCTTCACACAAACAGCGCATATTCGTTTTCGGCACAGGTTCAATTTTTCATGCTTTTCCCAGTTTTTACGCTCATTTCTACTATTTTTCAGTATATTGTTGCTCATTTCTACTGGTTTTGCGTTAAAAAAAACTTTTCAAAACAGAAAACCGAGGTTTATACCCACGAAAAAGGTTAAAAGACAGCTCTGAAAGGCACTTGCAACAAGTAAATACAGTAAGAGAGAATAAATAAGTCTGAAAACCGTAGAAAGCGATAGTCGGTGCTTTACTGTTACACTATGGCTCATTAAGACCCGTCTCTCTTCCAACTCTGCAGAGAATTCGAGAACCCCGTCCGAAAAACAACTTTTCTCCGTTTTCCATCTTCTGCCAGCCAATGATCATGGTGGACAAAACCGAAAAATGGGAAAGCTTGAAAAATTGAATCTGCGCCCAAACGAAAATGCGCGTGAAAAAATTTGAATGAAGTGTTGCCTGCCGAAGTATTACTGTAACGTTTGTTCTGGAGTGGCAATTGTGGGCCTATATTTTGGTAATAATCGATGATAAAACAGAAAAGAAGTAGACCTCCGTAATCAGTAAATTTTTCTATACAGTGCAAAAATAAGGAAACGACTAGGGGTCGTAGATCATGGAGTTATGACAAGATAGATCCGTAAGTGTGGAAAAGTTGAAGACGAGTGATGAAAAATATGTTCCTATGAGCCAACTGCAAAGTCTGAAAACAAAAGAAATAAGATTGTATTGACATTTTCTATTCCTATCGCACCCAGCTTATCCATTCATGCGTTGATCCTTCTTTGAGTAGCTCTTCTTGGATGTCTTCAGTGGGCTTGGGAGAGTTGGTGACGGCTTTTTTTTTTTTCAGACGGGAGAGGGTCCTTCTTCGATTCCTTTGGGGTCTCTTTTGTGCGTTTCGGGTCCTTCGGACGAGCAGCCCGAAAGAGAGTGGGCACCTCGGTTTCCGAGACATGGCTCTTCTTCTTCGAGTCCTTCCGTGGCAGGTCGTAGGGTGTCTTGGGCTTCATCCTATCCACTCGGGGTGATGCTGGCAGTTGCAGGAGGTAACAACAACGACAGAATAGATGACAAAAGGGGTTCCGAGCCCTCTGCCATAACATCATCGATGTCCATGATCTGTTCGCGATCGATAGCGTCATGAACATCCGCAGTCCTGGTCGCTGCAGACCTTGGCCAGTTCCTTCTGGTCCTGGACAAGCGTTGGCAAGTCAAATCATAAGAAAGTAACTGTTCGAATTTTGTTTCTTCTGCAACTGTCAGTTTAAGGACACACAAGGATTCAAGGGTTACAACTTTGTTGTTATGTTTTTCACTATTTGCCTGAAGACACGTCCTTTGAGAATCGATTTGGAAAACCAGGATCTCATGATGTGAAATACAGACACAATTGATCAACTATTTATGATCTCTTCCTGTATTTTTCGTGGAGCTGGCTAATCAGGATGCGGCTGACTTCTTTTTGATCGTTGATCGTTTTCTTGGTTTGTGAATAAGAGTCATTCTTCGGTCACATTCCTTGGATTATAGGTGTAGTCTGGAATACTCGAAATTGGTTTTAGGTTGAGATGGCCGAGGAACACAACTTCAAAGTAACATACCGTGTTTTACGTTATAATAAGGGTAGTTAGGGTTGTTGAACACCGGCATTAACTTCTCGTAGGCGATAATAAGAAAAAGTACACAGGAAAGATAGATGGCGGCAAAGAGACCGAGCTCGTAGTGACTGAAGGGGTTCTCTTCTGTGATGTCCGAGGCCAACGAATACTTTCTTTTCCTCTCTGAAATCCTCACTTTCATGAAGACTTCTCCTGCTTAGAACACTTCAACACATTCTCAAAATATGTACTCTGGACCTAGATCATCAAGAGCAATCGAGCGTCTCAGGTTGCAGATAGCACTACGTGTACTGCTATTGACAATCGTGAATGGGATGGTAGGATATCGATTGAGTCAAAAGTCAACACTACAATCAGTATAGCTTGGGTTACACTGAATCTCTCCAGCGCAAAATGACTAACTTTTCTTGTCAGCAGTCTCCATGTGTTGGCTGGCACCTGAAAGAGCAGCAAATCAACTGACAGAGTCCGACAAGCAGAGAATTAACTCCGAGAACAAACAGCCCTACTCCTCCCGCTCTCTCAGACGGAACACATTTGCACGTTGGATTGGAACCATCTGTCAGAAATAACTCTCGCGATAAAACACCAATGATTATGTCTTTTCATTCAGACTTTCGTCTCTCCTGTCTGACTATCAAATGTGCTGGTACACGGACGATCTGGATCCAGATTGATATTCACAGGCAGTGAGGAACCGAGACGGATTGGACGGATGTGGTGGCTACGTAATCTAAAGAGATGGTTTGACTTAAGTTGTTTGGAACAAACGTGGTTCTTTTTCCCTTGAACGTGTTCTGAAGGAATGTATTCTTTCGTGATTGCTCATTGTCTGAAAACTTTTACTTTTTTATTATGAAAAGAGTTTACCCAAATCTGTACCGGATGAAAAAACCTCAACCATTTCCACACGATTCTCGGATCCGGTCAAGTTGACAGTCGAGACCGATCCAAAGAGTCCTTGATCCATGAAGGCAGCACTTTCCGGAGTGTACATTGCCTTGAAGCCATCGAAGGCGAAGACATCCGTCTCCATTTTTGGCTGGAGATGGTGTCGGTCGGCAATCAAGAGCCCTGTCTAAATGTGCTATTCTTCGGGTCTCTAAAGAAAAATTACCGCCAAGTTCTTGTCGATGAGAAAGTTACATTCAAAGTCACTGAAGTAGTAAGATTTCTATAAGAAACTCTTCTCACTCATCGCCATCTCCTAGGGGATTCAAAACGTCAACAGCCACTTGTAACCAACCGAAGAGAAAAACGAATTGAAAGACGGTGATCAGGGGGAAATATAAGTCAATCTGATGAAGTTTAGGCCATCTTTTTGACAAAACTGACCGGATCTGATTCAGGATCATGGAGAAGAAGATACTGTCTCGAGAACAGACACAAAACGAAGTAAACATGAACGACAGTTGCCACTACCTTACTTTTGTTTTAAGCATTGAATCCTACTGGACCCACCTGAATGTACTGTAGCGGTATCGGAACCCAATCGTAGACACAGAGCTGAGATATACTCGTCCTGAACTTGCAGATTTCCTTAACAGTTTTCTAAACCAGGCCGATATGAGCAGCGTACCACCACGATAGCATTCATCATTGAGTCAGTATCGAACTTCTTCTGATCATTGGCCTTCCTCACAATCGATATAGCCCAATTTATCGGAACCCAGTATCGCTGGTAATCGAACTTGATAGACTCAAGATAGTCCACTTCGTGTTGCATAGCGAAACCTGAAGACCTTGATTGCAAGTCGTAAGTCCCGAGTAGTACCAGCAGTCACGAGAGATTCTAGATTGGGAAATCTGCGTCTGACAGAGATAGAGACATCTCTGAAGACGAGTATCTGAAGATGGAACTGTTCTTTTTTCTTATTTCAATGCTAGCCTGATGCAGGACGAGAAATCGAACAATGCCTCGTCGTTGTAGATGACTCTCGGTGTCCTTTCCCCACAAATTGGCCGTGACTGTCAAGGCGGCACTGTATACTTCTGTTTAGTCAATTGAAACCCTCACGTTTCAATGTATCCCATGTTGTAGAAGGTCTGTTTCCATCTATCAATTACCACCGAAACAAAGAATCCCAATAGGAACTGCAAGGGCAAGTTGTTCAGTTTCTTGTCAATGTGTCCGGCTATTTTGTTGAAAAAACTTGAAAAGTGTCTGTCTACTAACTGTACTCACTGCTTGTTTTCATCCTCCAGAAGATATCGATAGACGGCCGAAATAATAAAGTAGGAAATGAGCCATGCTGCTAGTCCAGTCTTCACGTTTTTGTAAATGGAACCTTTCCATCGAAAGGCGATTTTGAAAAAATTTAATAGGGAGGCGGAAGAGACATCGTAATTGTAGGAAATGGTCATTTTTGAGACGAGGAAGGAGCCTCGGTCGAAGTTGACAGCGGCACATAAAAGTCAAGGTGAAACAGCGGGTCGGCGATTAGATCTCGATGTCAGCAGAGAAACATTACTCACAGATGACTTCACTGTGTCCTTTCCGAACTTTCTTTGACAGTTCTTTTTAGAAAAAGGAGGTTTGTGGACAATAACTTAGTGTACCTTATCTTTCTGAGAGGTGAGGGGGACAAGCTGATAGAGGACATTCGTATTTATCTCTGTACAGCTTCATGAAAAAGAAGATCACAATGAATCCAGGCTGAATGCTAACATTATTATAACCCAATATTCCATTCCGCCCGCTCTCCAGGCGAAAATTGGGAAGAAGGTGCGAAAACATAGAAAGTAGTGCGAATACGAGATGATGACGGAATCATCAGCTGAAAAAGAGTTCTGACTGTTGGAAACTGATTCGCACCTGTAGGAGCAGCATGATGAGGATCCTCCACTGCCATCTCCGTGTCGATTCTGATTCAAAGACTGTTCGGAGAGTATGCGCTATCTTTGAAGTACATAAAATGATAATAGATTCGGAAACTGATACAATCATGAGGTAGTCAATAGCCACTAGTACTCTTTTAAGAGCAACTTCGTTGTTCTCCTAGGGTATATTATTCAAACCGTACCGTAAAACGCATGCACAGATAGGAAGTACTGTCGAGATGCTTCCCTGTGGCCCTTTTAAAATCGTCGCCATATTGTTGTTCACAGTAGAATGCTGAGAGCGTTCCATAGATCATGATCCAGGTGTGGTAGGTCAGAATCCCGAAACATATTGCAAACACTCCGAGCCAAAGTCTGTTTGTGTAGAGCGCTAGTTTATCTGGTCTGAAAATGATTTTGTCCGTCAGCCTGAATGGAACTCACTGGCAGACGGCGGGATATCTAGTTTACCAAAGAGATTTTCAGGACCAGAAAAAAGGCTGCGATCGGATACAGAAGAGCATTAAGTTTATCATAGAAAATCCAAGTGTGCTCGCTGACAACGACTGTCTGGACATCTGTTGTGTTGGGAGTACAATTAGCGAGCCGCGTTGTTACGTGAGCCGAGCCGATTAATGCTGAAGAAGTGGAGGAATAGAAGATACTTGTATCGTCCCAGAGCTTCGCTGTCTGCTCGGAGAATAAACATGCCACTTGGAGTTCACTTGCTCGCTTGTTGTTCCCGTGTGCTGTCGTCTTCTACTGATGCTTCGTTGCCTCCTACCAATCTTCCTCCGTCGGCGTCTACCGAATCAGGGCTGGTGTTTGCTACTGTCTCCCGCCCGATCTTTAACAATTGTTTCGCATCAACTCAAATCAGATATTAGAGACTAGAGTCGTGTCGAAGTGGTTACAGTGACTACGAGTTCTTCTAAAATGAAGAAGAAATCAAACAGAACACTTGGTAGTTTCTTTCCTTCTTGTCGGTTTTCAGGTGGAAGCAGCGAGAAGTAGACTTTCAGTACCGCAGCCGAATCAGAGTTAGATTGAAGACGTCCTTATCTTCACCAGCTGCCAGAATGTTTGATTCAATCTGTCTTTAATGATAGAACCACGACGAGTTGCAGTAGTCTGCCTCTCGCCGCCTTTTAAATGCTTTCTTCCGAGACAGTGAACTTCCCAAACAAACTAACATCAGTTGAACCAACTGAAAGCACTAGTAGCTAGACTGTATTCAATGATGACAGCTGAAAACCGGGGGGTTAAAACAATGAATCAGCCTTGGAAAGACATCACTCAAAGCTTCAAATCGTGTGGCGATGTTCGTCCAACGGTTATTGGCAAACACGAATTTGTCCCGGGTTGTCAGGAACTGCTCACACCCTCTGAAATCAAACTTCAATTGCCACAAATAGCCTTTCCGAACCTGACCGATCTGCATTGAGTGAGTCCTCCACGAACTGTTCGATTGTAGTGGCTGTCAGTGACACGACGACAGTCGTTCATGGTCAATAACGTCTCCCAGTAGGTGTTGAACCAGGGACTCATTTCGTGGTCTACTTTCTATTCAATTACAAACTTACTTGATCCACCTGCAAAGGGATTTGTCGTAATCCTGACAAAGTAGCTCTTATTTAGCTGTCTGCTGAGGTTGGGCAGTGACAGTACCTCATCGCGATGGGCTGGCTTGGAACTAGAGAATATGCTGAAGCACGACTCCCAGTTCGTGCACAAAGGTTCCGTTCCCCCGAACATCTCTAGATTTCTGAGCTTGAAAAGAAATCCGAAACCTACATGATGTCAAACGTGTACTCTAGTTGGTTCTGGAGGAGCATGACAGTGACGGAAGTGTCGGTGAATCGTTTGGAAACAGTCAATGTAGCAATATAGTCTACAATTTTCGTTTTTGGCACGAAGTGTCCCTGCCTTGAAACGAACAATCTTCGAAAGTTCCCTTACACACAGGATAGTAACAGTGGGTCGTAAAGTTTTGATAGTTTCTTTCGATTTTCGCTGCCACGGTGACTCTAAAAGTATTTTTCTTTTCTCACTTGACTCACTCGTTACGGTAGTCTTTCAGGAAGAATAAGACCAGTTCGTCGTCAGCTGTTCGAAAGACGTCTCTAACGTAGACTCCTTCTAGGATGGAAGTCCTACTCTGAAAAGTTCTTCGAATTATTTCGAAACGCAATAATTTGCCGGTTTTCGTTCGTTTTTTCCGTACACATCTGATACGTATTCTTCCGCGATTTCCAATTCATCTGACACCCTCTAAAACAAAGCAATTTTGAGTATCAGACAGTATCGACCATGAACTGATAGGTGAATGTTAGTAGCCAAATAATGGTACAACAGCTGAGTAGAATGAGAAAGATCCGAGAGTGGAATCTTTGACGCAGCAAACGACTGAAGAACTTGGTAATACCATTCGCAGAACTCTTCAATCGTGATCTTGTGGAAGACATACGAATGGACTGTTCACGCTTAACTGCATCTCGAAGCCCAGACAGAAGTCGGCTAGTTTGGAAACAAGACTCTTATCTCGAACTCTTAGGAAACTGGCTACACGGAGGAGGCATCTTTATTTCACAAATAAGTGTTTTTATGAATAGAGACACCTTGAATTGAAGTCACACTGACTCGCATCGATGATTTTCCGAATAGATCTTGGATAGCTCTCTTATACTGTTTGCTGAAAGTGTCCTCTTCGCTGAATAGTGCTCTGAACTCACTTCAAGAAGTAGAAAACAACAAAGTTGAGGGAAATGGCCAAGTTGATACCTAGACCAGCATACTCGAACCAGACTTTGCGATGATGATCAGTCAGATCGAGAGCCATAGCAATGTTTATTGTTGTGATGGACGTGAGAAATGTCAAAAGAACGAGAAGAAGTATGACAGAAACCGATTTGAAGGCAGCGGTAAACTGTCTATCTGAGCTGTTGTTAGACCACGCAAATCGAATTCCCTACTCGCTCCCTTTTTCCTCATAATCACAATGACGACGGAATAAACGATTCCGGTCAGGAGATAGAAGAAAAATATGATTTTTCCGTAAGGCTCGGTTATAGGCGTGAAGGCAGCAGAAAGAGAACATTCAACGAGTCTAGGAACAGCTTCTGGACTTAAATTGAGTTACTCTTTGTTCGTGCTCGTGAATCCAGAGATTAGGGTCAGTATGCCGAGAGCAAATGGCAGAATACCTAGACGAAGAAGAAACCAACTCGGATTTTTCTGGTAGTTTGTATACCTGAATTAATTCGACCAATTATATCATTTTTCAGTCTGACCTGACTGGATAGCCAATAGCTACGAGTCTGTCGACGGCGACAGCCAACGTTAGAGGTGAACCCATCGCGAGACCGGTGATGGCAACACAATTGATGTAAAAGCACTTTTCTTGGGAGAGAAGAACTGGAATGTTTTAACTTTTTTTTTTAACCTTTAAAGCTCTACCTCCAGTGAAAATGTAATGAAGATGAGCCCAGTGTCCTTGTAACTGCATGAGATCGATGAGACACGTCATAAAAATTATCGCGTTACAAGGTGATCTCATTTGCTTCGATCTAACTGTTGCGATCAGAATGATGATGTTTCCAATAGAGCCGAAAATGCCACAGAATCCGAAGAAGAGACCGATAGGAACGAATTCAATAGGGACGGAGAACATTGAGGAAGTGGCAAGACGCGAATACTCCGTTGGCGAAAGGAAATTGAGTTTTTATTAGAGGGTATGATTGAAATCAAAGGAGCAGAAATGTACGGAACTACAGACGACACGTGGCGGCCCACATGACGATTCCAGGTAGTTTTATGAAGCTCGGAATGAAACTGGCCGTTGTCTTCCAGCCAAGATGTTTCAAGCAACCTGACAGACTTCTCAAGTTGGGAGGATCTCTTCCTGAAAAGTTCCTATGGAATAGCAAAAAAAGAACCCACCATCGATATCCTTGAACCCGTACTCGGCTCCCAAATCGGCTGTGATCAGAATCTTTCCAGTCTTTCTCATCTTCTTCGGATCCTGAGCCACCGCCACTACGGCCTTACCCGGATATTCGATAGTCTCTCCGTTCATGAACGACTCTGTCATGGTCTCCGTACCCATGACACTTCCTGTCTTCTCAAAGTAGTTTGTGATCAGCTCTGTCTTGACAGCCCCAGGCCAGAGTGTTATCACGGTAACATTGTCACTCTTCAGCTCATGGGCCATATCTTCTCCAAGACGGTCGACAGCCTGTTTTCCAACTCCATATGGCTATAACTAATTATAAGCAAATACTCACGATAGACTCACGACGTTGAAAATGTACCTGCAAAGAAAACTAAAAATGCTCAATATGTGAACTGACTGTAATCCTCCGGCAGAAGAGATGTTGACAATGAGACCGTCCTTCTTTTTGGACATCATTCTGGCCGCATAGACTGAGCAGAAATAATGGTTGCGAAGACCAACATTGTTGATCTCATCCCACATTTCTGGCTCACAGTCGTAGAACTTTTTACCGAGATTGTCAGTGATAGCCTTTGTTTGAATTTTTGCTTGTGGACAAAATACTTGGTAATAGTTCGGCAGGCGGCTCGTTTCGTTCAAAGAGATTTTTGCGCGCATTTTTGAATTCGGCGGGATTTTGAAATCTTCGTTTACGATTTCTATGCCTTTTCACTGCTTTTCTCACATTTTTGCTTTACTTTTCATGTCTTTTCTTGTTCGCTGCAAGAAATAAAAACTAGGATTGCCTTGTATAATGATAATTGTTGGTTGACCAACAGACGGGAGCAGATTGTACCAACGGAGAATAAGGCAGTCTTAGTTTTTATTTCTTGCAGTGAGCAAGAAAAGACATGAAAAGTAAAGCAAAAATTTGAGAAAAGCAGTGAAAAGGCGTAGAAAATCATAAACGAGAAGAAGATTTCAAAATACCGCCAAATTCAAAAATGCGCGCGAAAAACCGTTTGAATGAAACGAGTCGCCTGCCGAACTATTACCAAATACTTACCTTGACTCCCGAATAGGCATTGTTGACCAAAATGTCCAGCTGGCCACCCTGTTCCTCTTGAACTTTCTCGAAGAAACGTCTCACTTCATCCATGTTCGAATGGTCGACAAACGAGGCTATGCCTTTTCCTCCTCTCTCAGTGATCTCTGCAAGTTCATTCGAAAATTTCAAGACAAAAAATACCTCTTGCGGTCTCTTCCAGATGAGGCATTCCTTCGACTTTCGAGGAAAGACTGTCCTGTGGTTTGCGACCAGTGACATAGACTGTGGCTCCGGCTGATCCCAATTGAAGAGCAATTCCTCTTCCAATTCCTCTCGAAGCACCGGTGACAATTGCTATCTTGCCAACAAGAGACATTTTCTGGAAGAATGAGTTCGAACAGAGGAGAAACTACTCGAAAGGACCCAAAGCGGCTGAAGTAAGCTGGGTTCTATGAAAGGGGTATCTTATCAGTGAGCGAACAAAACTAGAGAAGAGCTCGCTTTGGACTTTTTGTTTTGAGCAATATTATAAAGTTGTATAATGGGTAATACTTCGGCAGGCAACACGCATCATTTGAATTTTTTCGCGCGCAATTTCGTTTTTTGGCGCGGATTCAATTTTTCTTTTATTTTTCAAGCTTTTCCCAGTTTTATCGCTCATTTTTGCTATTTTTTCGTATATTGTCGGGCATTTCTGCCGTTTATCCGTAGAACAACGTTTTAAAACAACGCGTCACTCTTCTCGAATTGTCTGTAAATGCGAAAAAATTTTCAAAACGGGCTGTAGCTGCTACATTTATCTTTCTAGATGCATAGCAGACCATTTGTTGAGGACAAAAGTGATAAAACGAGACAAATACGAAAAAAAAATAGCAAAAATGAGCGATAAAACTGGGAAAAGTTTGAAAAATAAAAGAAAAATTGAATCCGCGCCAAAAAACGAAATTGCGCGCGAAAAAATTCGAATGCCTGCCGAAGTATTACCGTATAATGTCATACTTTCGTTTAATTAAAACTCAACAATGAAAAAGGAGACTTTTAAACTAGAGTGTTGCAGGAAATATTATCAAGCGCCGCAATAGTAGAGAAAAACGGCGTAGTGCTAACAAGAGCGGGAGAAATCGATGCGACCAGCGATAAACAACAACAGGGGGTCAGGATGGGCAAAGAACAAACTACACGTCCCTTTTCATCCATTTCCTTTCAATCAGTTCCAATATTTATTCGATGAGCGTGGCTACGATATTTACAAACGGCTGGTCGCTGACCACATTATCCAGCCAGGAAGCTTGATCCATTCCGGAATCCAACCAGCGGTTTGTTTGTAGCCGAGGCGTGCCAGGGCTCCGGACAAGCTACGCATGTTCGGAGGATCGCGGCCTGGAATAATCATTATCTGAACTTGAAACTTTTACAAAGGGATACCATCGATATCGACGAAGCCGTATTCTGCGCCCAGATCGGAGGTGATTAGGATTCTTCCCGTCTTGTTGAGTCTGTGGGGATCTTTGGCCAAAGCAACGATAGCCTTGCCCGGATACTCGACAGTTTCTCCCTCATGAAACATTTTTGCCAAATCCGGGTTCACATTGGCTTTCTTCGAGTCCGGACTGTAAGCCTTCTCCATGTACTCTGTTCTGACAGCTCCAGGCCAGATAGATACAACGGTGACGTTACTGCGCTTCAGTTCAACAGACATGTCGTCGGAGAGTCTGTCGAGTGCTTGTTTTCCAACCTAGAAAAAATTGCATAAATTGAATACAAAACTTCTGTAAGAGCCAATAAGAGTACAAGTAACTTACACCGTAAGGGACGTTGAAGAGGTACCTAAGACCTCCAACTGAGGAAACATTTACGATGAGGCCGTTTTTCTGCCGATCCATAATTCTGGCTGCGTAAACGGAACAATAGTAGTGGTTTCGGAGACCGACATTGTTCACCTCGTCCCACATTTCAGGTGGGCATTCGAAGAACCGTCTTCCCATGTTCTTGCTAATCGTCTGAAAGCTATTATGTAACCTCGGGAGTGACAACAAAGCAAGGACAGAGATCTCTGCTTGCTAGATTGTAGTTCTTTGCCCGCGACAGTTTTTTCCTATACTTACATGGACAGCGGCGTAGGCGTTGTTGACCAGGATATCAAGACGTCCATCGTTCTCCTTCTCAATCTTTCCAAATAGATCCTTCACTTCATCCATGTTTCCATGATCGACGAAGACTGGGATTCCTCTTCCTCCACGATCCGTGATTTCTAGAATCTCAATAGCTCGCAGACATAAACAACCAACCCTGGGCTGTCTGTTCAAGTTGAGAGCTTCCGTCCGTCTCAGATGGCTTACGTCCAGTCACATAAACTGTTGCTCCAGCCTCTCCCAGTTGGAGAGCAATGCCTCTTCCTGGACGCTCATGTACCTTGAGCTGAAAACAAACATACCGATTCCTCTGGAAGCTCCAGTAACGATGGCGACCTGTCCGACTAAAGCCATTGCTATAAAACTGGCTCTCAATTTCCTTATTTAAAGGAAGAGGTACAAAGTACGCGCAGGAAAAAGGCACAGAGTTGACATAGTCTTTATACCAGCTCTCGGGGGTTGCATCAGTTGCTACTAATTGTCAGCATCGAGAGGTCACAAAAGACGGCAATAAGGCGAAAATGTCGAACTGGGGTCGACAAAAGGGGTGAACGCGGTCCTGATAAGAGGACATCGCGTTGGTGGAAAAATTTGCCGCAAAACTATCAAATCGCAGCATGTTTTCAGAGGTGTTAGATTTTTGCTAAAAATGGGTTGAGCGCTTTGGGACCATGGGTAGTCACAGTTTAAATGTCGTGATTGAGAATGTAAACTTTGAACTGACTCCCATCCTCGGGTTTGAAGAGTGATGCCCGGAAGGATTGAACCGTACAAATCAGATTCGATCAATGATTTCAGCCGATACACCTTTTCAAAAATATCATCCAAAGCGATCAACGGTAAAAGCGTGTAGCCCGTTGAGCTGCTTTACTAAATACTTTTGCGAACACCGTGCAACCCAAATCGGTTCTAAGAGTCATGTTTCCAGGTAGGCATTTATTTGCCAATCTCTTTTTCCTCTTGACCATTGTCGGCATAGTTTATTCTGCACTAAATATACTCTAGCCTGGTTGCAAGATCTGTCTGCAAAGTTTTTCACTTTTGAACGTTGACTCATAGTCTGTAGCCTTGTCCGATGCTAAAATAACCTCAAGTCTCCTCTTGAGTCACACTGATTGAGTGCAGCGTCTGCTCTAATCAAGTGAACTAACCTTATTATGCAAATCCCGATATGTACAGACTCTCCACCTTTACGAGAGTTTCTTTGTGGCACCCATTGAAAACGGACATCAAAAGCGAAGACTAGTTAGAGCACCTTTTCTCCTCCGCGAGGCAGCCCGTCAGTCGGCTGGCTGCCACCGTGTTTATTTACCTCAAGGCTACAGCTGGGGTCTGACCACTCGAGCCAATACTTGTTCTATTACAGTCCGAACATCTTATTGCCAGTAATTGCCAGACACTCAAGCTGGAGACTTCCTTCATTTTCTTCCCTCTCTTTTCACTATTTTTTGCTGTGAGTCGTATCATATTTCAAGATCTCTAACCCGGTAACTGGAGCAAAAGTTCTGACTGGTCATTTACAAGCGTTAGATCTTTCGCCTATCTCACTAAAATGGTCTTATAATGTTCGAGACTAGCTTGATTGTGAGAGGCAAATGTTATCCTGTCGGGTATTGCTTAACCGGAAGTGTGTCTCGACCAGCTCTTTTTGTGTCCCGATAATTGCTCGTACAGTACTGTCCTTTGGCATCCCGTTCGCCGACTAATTCCCTAATTGTAGAGCGATCTCCTCTCTCTACTCAATGGGTATCTGTGTCAGTTTGCCACGCGCGAACTGTTTTCCTCGACGAGCGAGTGCCCGCCCCTCGGCCGACCTTGTGGGTATCTCGTCGGTCTGTCTATCGGCCTATAGGCCGTCTCTCTCTCTATCCCACGACTCACCTCCACCTCCCATACTCATCACTATTACGCACTCATCGACCTCGTCCTTGCTCTTTTCTTAGTGTTTATCCCGCCCGTACCTGCGGGCCGACCCTGTAGTTGCGATTTATGGCAGGATAGTAAAATGGCGCCCACTCTCTCTCTTAGTAGCCGCTTCTATCTTTTCCAGCCTTCTTTCCCGAACGTTTATACTCTTCTCTTGTTATGGATGCATATCCCTCGGCTATAATCTACCACTTCGGATCCAGTACCGATTTTCGCAAAAAGCAAATCGATTTCCCAATCTGAGGTTTCTCTTTTCGCTTCTCTAATTAACCCCAGTTGGACGAGTGACCAAGTTCGACCGTCATTTGCAGACATCTCTTCGTGTCTTTAGATTTTATCGAACTGGTGCATCCAAGGTGACAGCTCTTATATTTCTAACCTCACTTTTTTCCATTGTTTTCCACAAGTCTCAAGGGTGGGCAACGTGAATCTTAAGCCGTTTCACAAAGGGCAGTTTCATCTTCCGGTGAGAGTTAAAGGTTCAGTTCAGAACTCGAGATTTTTTTCATCATTCCCAAAGGTTGTCCTGTCCCATCCATTTTTGGGACCCACTTCGTCTTTGTTTGTTCTGCCCATTACTCTCTCTCATCCTCGAGCTAGCTCCCCTAATTGCTTTCTGCTCAGTGACTGTATAGAAAACACACTTGGACCAAATGGTCAAGCGCCGTGCCATTCGCCCCCCGTAAATGTTGTCGTACGTCTCCGTAGTTTATTTATTTAGTTTCGGCAAGCTGCTTTCATCTCGTGCCCTTCTTGAGTCATCTCGTCTCCCTTCTAACATGGCTCTTTTCTCGAAGAAAACTGTCACTTCTTCCGCGCAGCCTTGAATCACTCTTCTTTACGCGAGCCTTATCTTATCTCACTGCTCGCCACTAGCCCCCACAGACACTTTTCAAATCGATCCTCTCATTCTTATCATGACTCAGCTGTTTTGGAAAAAAACTTTTTTTCAGGCGCCAATGTTTCGACGATGATCCTCTACACAATATTTTCGTTTCTCTTATTGATAATTGATGCGAAGCTCATCGTTGCCGATCGACCGAAATTCAACGAAGAAGCCTTTCCAGTTCGACTCGAACCGCCCGATCAAGGCTCATTAACACTCGAGTGTCATGTTAACAACGCCGATCAGGTAAAATTTTTTCTCTTCAGAAGAACTTCTTGTTTTTCAGATCACTTGGTGGAAGGACGACCGTCTAACTGGTAAAAATACACGAACCCTCACTATTTTGTCAGTTTCCAAGTTGGACAGTGGAGTCTACCGATGTGTTGCAGCTAACTCTGTAGCAACAGTTGTGTCTCCCTCCATGACAGTCGCTATTCAATGTCAGCTTTTCTTTGAAATGTTTACACAAAGTTTTTCCAGATTTTGACGACTTCGATCACACGTCAGTTGAGTATTCAATTACCTCTGTCATTGGCAGTGCTTTTGTCCTTCGCCGCCCCGTCTTGTTAGCCAATCTCGAAGACAATGTCACTTTTTCTTGGTACAAGAATGGATCTGAGGTAGGAAGACCAGAAAACAATTCTCACGGACACACGCGTGCTCTCCGGGAATTGAGCCAAATGACCAATATAAGGTGTAACCGACCTCTCCAATGGACACCGGGGCGAAAACCGAACCAGCTGAGCTGGCGAGCAAACAAGCGGGGTCAATGAGACAAGTCGGGAAGCCAAAACGGGAGCTAGGGAGAGAGGTGGACACGAGGGGGCCTTGTAATATGAACAATGAACCGGCTGGCAACAGCTCGCTGTAACTGGAGCCGGAAGTGTTTGACCAGCGCAGAGAATGCGTCTGTTTCCTCTGTAGTCTGGCTCGTAGGGTATCAGTGGGGCAAACTTTGCAAAGATTTTAAATACAAAGTTATTGAAAACTGAAATTTGTTCAAAATTCAGTTTTCGATAACTTTCAACAACAAAATATAACAACATTTAATGAGAACTCCCCACCAGAAACAGGTTATTCAGTTCTGCCACGATCTCTAGGAACGGTTTGTACTAATCGTATTAAATTCAGGTGACCACCAAGGATACATCCTATGTCACAGCTGATGGTCACTTGGTAGTCTCAGTCGTGGATAGAAGAGCTTTCGGAAAGTATCACGTGATGGCTAGTTCGACCATGGGAGAAGCCTACTCTCAAGAATACACTGTCAGCGAAGGCTACGGAGAAGCCAACAAGTTTGAGACCGTCTTCACCACAGCCGACAAATCGATCAGCCTGGAACGGACCCCAAAGGACGAGAACTTTGACTGCGTGACTTCTTTCGGGTAGGCTACTTTCATGGATCTAGTTGACATACTTCTCTTCCAGAACAAATGCTATGACCCACTGGTTTCTGGATGGCAAGCCCGTTTCTGCGAGACTCGGAATCGAGACGTCTCTATCGAACAGAAGACTGACGCTGTCCAATCCTACTGTCTTTCGTTCACTTGGACCGGTAGGCTTCGCTTGGTAGATTCACTCATGCTCTATTCAGGGAGAACACTCGCTACTGTGCAAGGTTTCTGCTGAATCTGGTCGCCTGTTTGAACAGAAATCTATTAAACTGACAGTTGTCTCTCCACCAGCTGTCTCTCCTCTACCGGAAACCGTCACCCGTTCCTTTGGATCCTCGTTTCTGGCTGACTGCACCACAACCGACAAGAGAACTCCGCACAAGGCAGTTTGGTACAAGTCTGGACAGAAGGTCAGTCTATCTTTTTCATCCGTTCACACACTACTGGAACTGTACAGCTGTCTAGGGCCGCTAAGCACTCGATTTAAATCCCAAGGTCAACGAGAGGCTAAGAGGTTAATTGCGAGAGAAGGACTGTACAGCTGACCCGGTTACACTTTTTTCCCATGGAAGTTATTTTCCCCTTATTGTGATCTTATTGGAGTGCTTCGCGACCCAGCTCTTGTCTTCATTGTTTCCGCCTTTTGGCGCCCGTGCTACTTTCTCAAGAGGCTCTTGTAGGCGCGAGTCAGTCTACTTGTAGGGACGTTTCTCCCTTGACAAAACAACATAACTATACCCTTGGGGTTTCTATAGGGAGTGACTTTTATGGCTAGTGGGCTGTAAACGATTGAAGGGATGCGTATATACAAGTGCCCACATACAGATGGAAAACATATGGGAGCACCTATAGAGATTGGAAAGGATCTGGGAAGTACAATTAGAAGAGATCTAGATCCTCCCAGCCTGTTGCGTGCCAGATCCAAGTTGCTTTTTACCCACACGCGACTGCCTGCTGCAATTATTCTCTGGCTAAGGCGCCAAAGAAGATTGCCCCCAGCAGAGAGTAGCGGACCGGTTCACTACAAAATCTGAGCTAATCCGGCGCCACCGGGTACGCTCTCTGTACCTCGAAAGTCGCGCCCCAGGGATCGCGAAAAGTTGTGTTATTTCCTTCTTTCAGGTCAACCTGCAAAATGGAATTCTGTCGATCGCGGCCATCTCAACAAACGACTATGGGGTCTACCAGTGCGAGGTGTCGAACGAGGCCGGGAGACAGATGGAGACGGTGGTTCTACAAGAGGGCAAAGATGACAGTATTATTCCAAAGGGTAGAACCCTCCAAGAAACGTGTAACTCATTCTGTTTAGTAGCCTTTGCAAGAGACTCCAAGCCAACTGCTCGATCCGTTGGAGAAGAAACGGCTGGAGCTCCGAGATTCTCTGTTACGCCATCTTCTGCCACAATTCCTGCAGGTCAAACCTCTCATTTGATCAGCTGTCAGACTACAGGAGACCCCTCACCATCTATCGTCTGGAAGTTTGAAGGTTAGCGCAATACAACACCTCTACTTCCGCCGTTTACAGAAGAAGTTATTCCTACCGGGACTAACAAGTTTGAACTAAATTCTGACGGACTTCTCATTCACGATCCGAAAAGAACAGATTCTGGAAAGTATACTTGTGTTGCTCGCAATACCCATGGAACAGAGTCAGCATCAGCAGACGTCGTTGTGACAGGTATGTCCCATTATCCTCCAGTTTCAGTTCTTTTCGTTTAGGTGGCAGTTTCATAGACAGAGGCCCGACGAACCAGAGTATTTTGATCGGAACAACCCTAGAAATACCTTGTGAAGTTAATCCGGACTACCGTGCTCAGGCTCAGATTGTATGGTCGCTTAATGGAGAGGCCATTTCGCCAGCTGGAAATCCCGGACTTCGACTTGCTAGAAACAGGAAAGGAAGTCTTCAGATTGGTCAAGTTGGTCCGGACAGCATTGGAGAGTACACGTAAGTTGTTTGGATTGATTGTGCTCAATATGGCTTCAGGTGTACTGTTTCGGTTGGTGACAAATCGGAAAGTGTATCTATGTGGCTGGAAATCATCGAGAAACCAAACATGCCTACTGGAGTCGTAGCTAGTCTTGTAAACGATACAGCCCCTGCAAAGATTCGCGTCGCTTGGAGCGAAGGATTCGATGGCAACTCTCCGATCATCAGGTAGGTCTTATTTGTGAAAGTACACAATATTTGGTTTAGATACACGATCCAAATGAGAACCCTCGGTCCAACAGACTTGTGGAGTGATTGGGAAACTGTCGGAGAGACTGATCCAGCCGAGAACTGTTGCTCTTACTTACTGGACAATTTGCGTCCGTCAGTCACTGCCGAATTCCGAGTCATCGCTTCGAACAAACACGGTCCAGGAAAACCTTCTCTTCCTTCCCGTAGGTTTTGCCAATTACTCTGATAACTTTTCAATTCAGCAAATATCACGATGCCTCAACAACCTCCAGCTGCTGCTCCGAAGAATGTAGCCGCCTCGGCTCGATCCTCAAACAGCATAATGGTCCAGTGGCAAAAACCACAGATGGAGCAGTTCATTGGCGACATTCTTGGCTACGTTATTCGCTATCGACTCGCTGGATATACTCTGCCCTGGATTGAAAAGAATGTGACTGACAAGGATGCGAGGAACGCTGTCAGTTGAAGAGTCCGGTCCTAATTAAGAATTGGTTTAGGTAATCGACCAGCTAATTACGTGGCAAGAGTACGAGATCCAAATGGCTGCTTATAACGATAGGGGACTCGGAGTCTTCAGCAAGAGTATCGAGGTCACTACAGCCGAAGGAGTGCCAACCCAAGCTCCGAGACAAGTCAAGCTTGAAGTACTGAATTCTACTGCCGTCGAAGTCGTCTTCACAGCGCCTGATCAACAGAGAATTCCCGGAGTCAATCTCGGCTATAAAGTTCAGTTTTGGAAAGGAGCTGCGGAACAAGGGGTGCTACACAAGCAGGTTTTAGTTGATCCGTCGGCGAAGAACATACGAGTAACTGTTGAAGGACTGGAAAAGTTTGGTTGGTTTACTTTCCTCTCAGTGATAAGAAACCATTCAGGTCACTACAACTGTACCGTTCTCTGTTATACCGCCCCTGGAGATGGTCCTCGTTCTAATCCGCTCCCAGTCATCACTGCTCAAGATATTCCCGGCTCTGTCACCTCTCTCACAATCCAGGAAGTCATGTACGATGGAGCCTTTGTCACCTGGGAGGCCCCTGTCCAACCGAACGGAATCATCACCCGATTCGTTCTCCGCTATTGGGGAGACAACACGCCGGAATCGAAATCTACGATGGAGCTGGATGGAAACCAAAGGAATGCGACTATCAGTGGTCTCAGCTCGACTACCAAATACTCAGTTGATATCCTGGCTTCGACTGTGATGGGAGATGGACCGAGGGAGGAGACCAAGTTCGAATCTGGAAGACCTCCTATTCTTCCTGAACGAGCATCTTCTCTGTCCGTATCGGATGTCCAAGCCCGAAGTGTCACTCTTCAATTTACACCCGGACATGACGGCTACACTGCTATTCGAATGTGGATCGTTGAGGCAAAGATGGAAGATTCTGGAGTGTTTCAAGCAGTGTTCAACCTCACAGCTCCAAAAGCCCGTTCGTTCACAGTCACTGGACTTCGTCCCTTCACCAAGTACCAACTTCGAATCATCGCCGAGAACGTTAAGGGAAGAGGCGCTCCTAGTGAGCCGACACGCGTCTTTGAGGCACTTTTGTATTTGGTCTCATATAATTCGCACTTTCAGACAAAGTCAACTAACCCGGAAACACCTTCGACTGCTCTCTTCGCCGAGCCAGTATCAGCCACTTCGATCTCTTTGTCTTGGACGCCACTTCTAGCCACACAGTGGAATGGTCAGCCGAACGGATACCTAATTTTGTACAGAGAACAAGGCGGAGAGAACTGGGTAAGACTTTCTTTTGTTATAATTAAACGACTTTTTTGCAGAAAGAAGTTCGAACTTCCTCACTCCGTTCTGGCGATTTTATCCTCCAAGATCTGATGCCCTTCACTGCATACGAGGTTGACCTCTTTGCTGAAAATATGTTCGCTAGAAGTGCCTCGGCGGGAATGACCATTGCCAAGTATGCCAATCAGTTGAGGGATTGAAAGATTTCGTTTTAGAACCTACGAGAGTACACCATCAGGAAGCCCGAAAAATGTTCGAGCAGAGTCAGAAGGTATCAAGAGTATTGTCGTTCGATGGGAGCCCTTGAGTGAAGGCATAGCTAATGGAGAAGTCCTTGGATACACTGTAGGTTTCTAGTAACCTTACAACAAAGATACTTCTAGATTCGAGTTGTTCCCGAGAGCGAATGGCTTCGAGCAGATGAGACGAAGATTCTCGACATTTCTGGGAAAGATGTTTTAGTGGCAAAAGTCACCGGACTACGTGCATTCACCAGCTACCACGTCTTCGTGTCAGCCTATACACTTGTTGGAAACGGACCGGAAAACACTGTTCCTACCCTGGCAGAGACGGACGAAGATATTCCTGGAGTCCCATCGGGCGTCGCCTTCTCTCTTGTCAGTGAAGACGAAGTCAGACTGAAATGGCTTCCTCCGGAAAATCCCAACGGAAAGATCAAGAGCTACACGATCACTTACTGGCTGACTGCTGAAGGTCCAGCAGCCGCTCACAGAGTCCCGATTCCATCTTCGTCTCTCGGAGGATTCACAGCTGCTGGTAGGTCTGGTCAATGATCCAGTACAGTTGAAGTTCAGATCTCAAGCCAAATTCGCGATACACGTTTGCAATCTCTGCAGAAACATCAGTCGGAGTTGGTCGAGAAGCAGAAGTTCAAGTGGTCACAACATCGGTCCGTGTCCCGGTCGCCAATCCACCTGTCCCGACACGAGACGAAAGATCAAAGTATTCGTCGAAGGAAATTGCCATCCGATGGGATCTCGCCACTCATATTGACGATGATGACGCTCCTGTTCGTTTTGTTCAGGTCGAGTACCAAAAGGCTAACGACGAGAACTGGACATGTTTGGAAAGGAGTATTGCTGGCGATAAAGGAGGAGTGACTGTCACCAGGCTTTCTTCGAACAGTGTCTACCGCTTCCGTATTCGGTTCATAAGCGACTTTGCTCAGTCACTTTGGTCTCCCGAGTCGGAATGGATGAGAACACTGGCTTCTGCTCCTCAACTCCCACCGAACACAATTTTGGCTTCTCCATACGACTCGGCCAGTATTCTTCTCCAATGGTCAGCTCCGGACAAGGCATCCTGGAACGCTGACAATGTGGGCTACCGAGTTTACTACCAAGAATACCCTTCCAACGACTCTTGGCACAGTGAGGAGATCTCCATTACCGGCGAACATAAGGATAAGGAACAGTATGTCCTCTCTCGACTGTCCAGCTTCCGTCATTACATTGTCCGAATGACTTCTTTCAATTCCGAAGGAGACAGTCCCTACTCCGTACCGGCTTTTGTCTACGTTGGATACTCGATTCCCAGGAGAAATATCACAAATCTGATGGCTGAACCGCAAAGCAGCAGTTCCATCGAAGTCAGATGGGATCCCTGGAAAGAAGAAGAGAACGACGTCATTTCTGGATTCAAAGTAGTTTTTCTAGCTTATGTTAAACAAACTACATTTAGGTCCGATTTGTTCCGGTCACTTCACTCTTCTCGGAAAGTAGTCACGACGAAGAGATCATGGTTGTGGAGAACAATAGCTGCGTCATAAACGACTTGAGAAAGTACACTGAATACCAAGTAAGAATTCCTTGGATCTATTTCAAACTGTTTTATTCAGATAACCGTGACTGCTTACAATCGTGCCGGTGAAAGTAAACCCTCCCAGCTGAGAATCCAAACTCTGGAAGATGTGCCGGGCCCAGTAACCAATCTCCGATTCAGTGATATTCTCTTGGATTCTGTCCGTGTTGTTTGGGATCAACCTATACAGCCAAATGGTGTGATTACAAACTACACTGTCAACTACAAAACGTTCAAGATGCAGGTTGGTCATAAATTTTTTCCAACCCCATTCCAAATTTAGAAGGGTTTCATGAGAGAGTCCCAGTCTCAGACGAACCAATTGTTCTACCCAGCTTCGGAACTGGAAGAGGGAGGACACTACGTGTTTACTGTTTGGGCAGAGACTTCAGCTGGAAGAGGAACTGAAACAACGGCCAATGTGACGATCGGAACCAATCCTGAACCAGCTCCAACCAGTAGACCGTCGGTTATTCCCGGGCAGTCGTCCGTCTCTTTGAGCTGGAGAGATCCCGATGATCCGAATATTATTGGGCATCTCATCCAGGCGAAGCGGGTCACAAACGACTCGATCATCGATGTAAGAGAGCTTTTTGGGTTTGTGATAATGATATAATTCAGCACGGACCGATTGCGAGTCGAATCCGACGTTCCTACGACTTTAGACCGAACCATATCCTTGGAAAATGGGTCACTTTGAAGGCATTGGAAGGCTTCTCCATGAAACATGAGGTTTGTAATTTCCAACAATCTTTCATTCGTTGCTTCTCAGATCAGTTACCGCGAGCTTGAGCCTTCTAGCAGCTACGTTTTTCGTGTCTTTGCTCGAAATTCCCACGGAGTTGGTCAGCCCAGCGAAGAATCAGAGGTCCTTGTCGTCCCAGCCTCGATTCCCGAAGAGCCGTTCTACACAACCTGGTGGTTCATTGCCATTGTGGCCATGGCCACATTTGTTGTTCTGGTCATTCTGATTGCATGTCTCTGTGTCACAGGAACTCGATCCAAGTTCAAGAGAGACAAGAGAAATTCTGTCGACTCGCTGCAGCTGGCGGATGGAAACTTTGTCACTTTCCAGATGAAGGGTAATCAGCGAATGGGACGAGGAAGGTGAGAAATTTTTTGAACACTGACTTATAGAGAAATGTTCAGAAACGATGTTTTGACCCGTCCAGGAACCACTCAGTCATGGCTTTCCGATCGTGATCCACCTGCCTATGGAAGTGTTCTTGCCGTCAATCGAGATCCAACTACGGGAGGATCTGTCGTCAACATGTATGGTCTAGCCACAGACGTCATTCCACCCGCTCCTTCTCAACAAGCCCTACAAAGGCTGTCCGCTCTAGTTGGAAGAGATGCTCGAACTCCGGGAAGTGCGTACGTGGCCACCCCTGTCCGACAGGGATCCGAAGAAGGTGTCTACGAGAGAAGATCCGTCTATGGAAACCGATCCGAATACGCCTACGCTGGACGAGGAGAGTATGGATCGGCCAGACAGCCTAACAATGACTATGAGGCAGACTCGTTCGACGACGAAGACGAGAGCGTGGATGGAGATGCTCAGCCTCCCGAGACTGCTGACATTGCCAGTCACTATGGGAATACGGATCACTACAGGTTTGTTACCTCTGACTTTGTGCTTACGAGCACAAACACTTCTTGAAATGTTAGGTAATGGGTATCGGGTCAACATGAATTATGTTACAGATCAGCTCATTAATCAGTTACTTCAATAGGTAAATTAAGTTTTCTAACCCTCAAACTACTTTGAACTACCCCTTACGCAACCTATATAAATACCCCTAGGCAAGCAAAAGTTGTCGTAACCCAGCCTGATATCCCAAATTTTATTCGTATCACAATGAACGCTTTCAGGGAAACTTGGCGTCGAATTCGAGACACAGAAGGTGTTCCCGGTGTGGTCCCGGCTTCAGCTACGACTTCTGTCGTGGCTGACAGTCCAGCCGGATCGAGCGAAAACAACTGGCCCAGTCAACATGCTCCGGCTCTTACCAACGGGTTTTCCTCATTTGTTTGAAACATAATAACCTCTTTTTCTTTTTTCTTGCCCTCCCCTTTCTAACTTTCTGTGATATCCGGTGTGCCTTCCCTTCCCTCTCCTACCCCGATTTGTTCTTTCTCTATACCAGAAGTGCGGGTTGTCTGTAACCAAAAGACATTCGGAAGAACATATTGACCTACCCGATCTCCAAAATTCTATGTCAATAAAGATAAAATAAAAACGTTCTTTTCTATCAGTCGAGCACTGTTTGTGAATCTTTCTCTAATAGGCAAAAAATGACAACGAAATTGACAGACCGTCAGCTGAATCTAATTTATTATCCTCCAAAGATAGGCAGAATCTATTTCCTACACCCATAAAAAGAAAGTTAGTGTACAGGTTTTGTGCTGGATTTCTAACTGGTTGCTTATGCCGTTTCTTTAGTCCTGTTATATTTTTTGAAAGGTCTGATATAATTTTCACACACAGTTGAAAACTTCCCAGGCCCAACAGATGATTTAGATGTGACTACTTTCACGACTCTCTTCGTCTAACAGAGGTATGTCTGGCAGAAATTCTGCTATCCAATGCACTAGAATTATCCCGATGCGAACGAGTCTGGCGTTTATATCTGGCGGTCCTTGTAAATATTTCGGTTCGATAGTCTGTTACATGACGTGAGCTACCCCTTTTCCCTAAACAAGTTTCAGTCACTATATAAATCTTCATTGTTACTCTCATGGAATCTAGAATTTGCTGCTCTCGTTTCCCTATCGCTATCTCGTCTTCAATTTGAGTAGAAAAGTCGTAAGCCCAAATATCGCGAGCTCCTCTTCCTGCTCTTTCTGGTTTATCTCGTTCACTCAGCTTGTAAGTCTCATCAAGCCTTTTCAATGGGTAGTCTCCAGAATCTGTACATCCTTGCCGCTGAGGAACCCGCAAGTCTAAAGGAGCTACTGCACAAGAAGTTCTCACAATACAACCTCATGGTCGCGACAATTTCCGGGAACGTGAGCATCTTCGAGTTTAAGACTTTCGCTCTCCTAATCAACATGAGCTGTTCCGTCTTACTCATTTACACTTTCATAATGTGGGCCAGAAGTAGAATTCTGACGACACTGAAGGATCATCAGAGCATGTCCATAAGGACAAGACTTACACTCTGGATCTTTTCGGCATCTGCAACCATCCATTGCTAGAGTATAGCACTTTTCTCCTGTTTGGTGATCTTGAGACTTTCATTGCTAACAATTTGAGTAGAGGTGTCATCTTGGTCCTTTCCCCTTTGGGCACATTGTTCGACGACAATCTTTTTGGACTAGATGAGACGTTTGGGACGGTCACGGATCAGATAACACTCACCGAAGAAACTGAAACCTTTGATAGATATTCTTGAACACACTTAGAGCGACAAGCCTCGACCGTCTGAGAAGCAAAAGGGCCGAGGGAGGACGGTCAATTTCATACCTGAACATTTCATGAGTTCTAAAAGGAAACATAAAGGAACAATAAAGAGCTGGCGAGTCGGTTAGTCTACTTATACTCAGCTCAGGTCATTAATAAGCCATTCCTAACTGGAAAAGTGCCTTTTAAGCGATCTCTCCATGATGATAGACGATGCCAATTTAAGTCGCGTTTCGAGTGTCTACCCGGAAGAAAATGTTTATTCGAAAAGAGAAATTAGTCCACTTTCTTCTTTGAAAAAAGTAGATCTAAAGAGAATGAGAATAACCGCCTCAATACGAGGCTAGCCATGACCAAAAGAACAATTATGACAACGGACAAAAATAGAGCAACGTCTAGTCCATAAAGTACGAATGTGTTCAGTTCTGCCGCCTTGGGCTGAAGTTCTTTCAATGTCTTGAACTCGGCCAACTGAAATTGATTTTTTCTTCGGTCTCTCTCTACAGGCTGCTATTACCAATTTAACATGGTCGGCTAGGATTTTTCCCGGGTTGTATTTAACAGCCGCTCGGAGTTTTAAAAACCGCTGGCAAGATGACTTGATTCTGAACAAAGTTATTGAGCAAACTAATAGGAAAAAAACTGACTCTTCGGAGTAAAGGAGTCGATGGATAGCATTGTAGAAGGCATCCTTCTCTCCCAGTTGTTCTTTATTCAGCAGCATGCCGATGCCTCTTTCTTGAGCCAAGTTTCCCATTCGAGTCTGGTCGGCGAAGACGGGAACAACAATCATCGGCTTCCCGAGGAAGGCTGCTTCAGAGACTGAATTTGCTCCCCCATGAGTTATGAACCCGGTAACATTAGGATGACCTGAACTCTATTAACAAACGGTTTAGGGAAATCATACCCAGTAGATCATTTTGAGGAATCCAGTTGCTGGCAAAGATGTTCTCAACCTGGAGCAGTCGTGGATCGATGGGTTCCTCGTGCTTCCAGATGAACGTAATGTTGGGGAATCTAGACAACGTTTTGTTACAACGAACCTAATGCTACCTTTTGATAGTTTCGATAACTGATAGCTTGTAGTCTTCTGGCATGTGGATGCTCTTGGCAACGGATCCGAATGAAAGAAGGACAGCTGGTCCTTTGCTTAACTGGCTCTGCCATTTCTAGAGAGACCATAGTACTGAACAAAAAGAAACTCACTTTATCCAAAGATCTCGGCTTCTCATAGGTGATGCCACCAATGTCCAATATTTTATGATACGTGAGTCTGGGAAAGTCAAAGTAGGGGATAGAGTTCGTGAAGACCAACTGAGCTTTCTTATAGAGTTCCTGAATTTGACAGTTGTTTTATAAACCCGTTTCTTTACATCCATGGTAGGAAAGTTTTTTCCGTACTTCTCAACAAAAGTTTCATGCTCTTTCCTCTCCACATACCGCATCATATCCCAACTGGTTCCAATGTGGACGAGGTTTTCAAGACGACCCCAGAAGCTCATATAATCCGTACCTTGAGCATAGGTTCCTATTCAGTAGTGTACAACTGGCTAAAGATAATGAACCTGGCGTAAAACTGGGAAACAGAGGAGCACCGATAGCTGTCGAAATACTTTCAAAGATAGACATTGAGCTGCCGACCACAGTCGACTTTATTCCCACTGCTTCGAACAGACCTAGATGCCTTCTGTTGATGTAACCTTTTTGACCGACCAACTCCACAGCTCGTAAAGGCTTCAGTCACTCCAACATCGAACTTTTCGTTTCTCAGTCTCTCCAAGATGTCTTCTTGAGCTAGTAGATCTGAACTTGTACTTTGCTTAAAGTTTCATCTCACTCACGTCTGCATTGAGGAACAGTAACTTCCTCCATAACAGTCTTGAGCTAAACTTCCTCAACTCACAAACAACAAAGAGTAACAAACCCCGGGAATGACCAATGGATTAGTTGCGCTGACTCCCCAGATGGCCTTACAGAACTCGTTATCTGTCTGTCTTCTGATCCCCTCGGCTGCCTCTTTACAAGCCGGCACAAAGACGATCTTGGCCTTTGTTGTTCCATTCAAGTTGTGTCGATCATCGTGATCGTTCAGAAGAACTGTCTGGAAAAGTCACTGTTCAGATTCAACAGAAGACCCACCACATCCAGTCCAGCATCAACTAGCGCGTCAGAGACGGCGCCCATGAACTTGGTGTGCGCATAGGCAAATCGAGGATTGTAGACCAAGACCTTGTAGGCGGATATGGGCACAATAAGGAGAAGAACGTACAAATTCATTACTGAAGGAAACCGACCTTGTATGGTCTCAAAATATGTCTGAACAGGCTAGAAACCGCAGTTTAATCGAGACGTTCCACCCCATAAAATCATTCATTCAAATGGAAATAGCGTTGGCAAGGTTGTAGTGATCTCTGCTCAAAAGGGTTCGTATCAAAGTGATATAGTTTGGACAAGGAGGGTCAGAATTGCAAAGATCAGGCCGTGGATTAGCAGCTGGGCAAACAGAAAAGGTAGGTGTGAACTGTTGTACTAGAGTCTTTTATAAGAAAGAAGAGTTCCACTGAAAGGACACCCAGGGATTAAGAACAGTTTCTGATGAATGGTACTGTTTGTCAAGACGGTCCCGCGCCGACAGCTTTTTGCGTTCCTTGAATCTTTGCCCAGCTGTTCAGACTGTGAATGAACAAAAGTGAACAAGCAAACTGGGTGGTTTTGGAAAGCACAGACGTATCCAAAAGGTCGCCTGGCAAAAAGTTGGTTTGTTAGGGCAGGAGGGAAGAGCGAAGGTGCTAGGAAGAAGGCGTCAAGAGACGGAAAACTGGCTGTAATGATAAGGTTTCCCTTTAACGAAATGGTGTGAAGCAATGGAATCAAACAATTTAACTGACCAGCCTATGTTTCAGTTTTTCTGATTGCTCAAGAGCTGTAGCAACATTATAGTTTTTTTAGAACGTCTTCCAACACAAATTTTTTGCTTACTTGTTGCATCACAGATTAGCGTAACATTACAGCAGTGTGAAAAGAAAACCACTGGCAGTGAGAATACCTTTCAGATGGAAAAAAAAGTGCAACTGTTCCAATAAGAAAAGTGTTAATAGTACCAGACCTAACTCGCATTTGTAATTTATTTGTTGATCACCAAGTAGTCGTTTTTGATCTCGTAGTAAAGAAATTGACTTCCCATCAAAACTTTATTGGTTTCCATATCATTTGTCTTCACTGTTCTGACGTTGTTGTTGTACCGGTTTCATGCAGCGCATGTGCATCTGCACCACAGCTACCTGAAAAAACTATATGTTTCCCCCCTTTCTTCTCTAGTGATACCTGAACTCCGAGTGGCTTTGTCTCGCCTTCTTGAACTGTTTTACGCCCGCGAGACTGACTTCGACGGCGTTCTACCTGCTTGTTCGGATCAACTTCAGAGTAAGGAGGCGGCGGGGAGGTTATCTGTTAGAGAATAGGAAGAAAGAAAGAGAAACTACCTGGGTGCGAGATTGGTGAGAGCTCATTTTTGAATTTGGGGGAAAGTGGTCTGGATTGCTAGACAGAACACGAAGCCTAGCAACAGAAAAGCCGCCCAGGACTAGGGAAACAGACTAGGAAAACGAAGATGAAATTAAAGTTTTATAAGGCTCATGAACAAAGTCTATCACAATTATTGACCAGTTAAGTTGCGTCGAGGTCCACTTTGAGGATAGAAAAAGAAGGAAGTTTACCAGTGGATGTAACTTAATTCGATTCACGAACCATTTATGAGAGCACTTACTGTTTTTCCCAACGGCCGACACAGCCTCTCGAGTCGGTTTTCTCTTCTCCCACATTGACATGCGAGTGCAATTTGGGTCTGTGTTCCTTGATACGGGCACTATGTTCCGTGTGGGGCAGTTTCTCGTACTTGTCTTTTCGCTGCATCCAGAATGCGTCGGGCTCGAACTTGGCTGAAAACACGTACTTTTGATGTTAGGAACACTGGCTTACGTGGAGGAGACACTTGAAGACGGGAGAGCATCGAGAAGGAAGTGGCCACGTTTCTGTCCAATATGTAGTTCAACTCGATGTCACTGAAATGGATTACGGTTTAAAATAAGCGATGAACCAACTCGTCATCAAGACCAAAAGGTCTCATTAGATCCTGTCCGACCTTGTACCATCCGACAAAGAAGAGAAACTGGACGATGAGGAAGAAGGGGATGTAGAGGTCTATTTCCTTGCCATCAATAATATCAGAGATCAGCGTTTGCCTATAATTGGTGCTTGGTCGGTTTTTCGGCGAACAAAAACCTTCCAAAGAGGGCAAAGAAGAAAAAAGCGTAAGTTGCCATCGCAGTCACCTTTAATTGAAAAATAGTCAACTGACAAGTGTCTTACTTGACTGTAAACCAGCGGTACGCAGACCCAATCGTAACAGTACAGATTCCTTAAGGACTTGCGGTAGCCCCTAATCTCATTATACAAAGTATTGAGGAAGGTGGGGACAGGCTTGTGTTCCTTCTCTTCTTCTCCGAGAAGCTGTTCACACCAGAACAAAGGAGTCATCCAGCGAAGACTCTCACAGCGCATCTGAATGAGGGCTTATGGGAATTGAACAATTCAAACCTGGTGGTCTTCAAGTGTTAAAAGTTCACTCTCCGTGATGAGGCCAGCAGGAATGAGAGACTTCAAGGTAGGGAAACGGAGTCGGATCTTGGTCGAGACGTCTCTCCTAGAATTGAGTTTGATTCCAAATCTAGACGGTTACCAGGCAAGAACAGCAGCAAGATTCAGATATCGAGCAAACTGATGTCTTCGCTGTTGCGACTCTTCGTCATTCGATGGAATGACATTGCAGACTGTGGCCACCAAATCTTCGGGCCATGATAAGCTCTCAAACTGTTTCCACCACCGCGAAACCATGTTTGAGACGTAGAAACCGAGCAGAAAAGTGAGAGGGATCTCCTTACAATACCCGTTACACATCTTGCAAATTGTCTCGAAATGTTTCCTATGAGTCGCTACACAAAGAAAGAGTCAGGAATACCTCCAGTTGGCAGCCGTATCATGACTAGGAGCCAAAATATCGAAGCCGGAGAGATACATAAAGCGCAAGAAGTAGAAGATGACTAGATAGACGATGAGTTCTCTCCAGACAGCCCTCCAGATCGACCCCTTCCATCGCATTAAAAGTTTGACAAGGTTTCCGGAATAGGAGATAGTCATGGTGGTTTAGACGACTGTTCCACTCAAAATGAACGATTTCCTAGCTCTTATGTCTTGGCAAAAAGACAGCGCGACCAAGGACGTTCGTTCCCGCCTCTCAAGGGAACGTGGACTGTGAGAGTAAGATGGGCAACAGAAATCGCAAGGTCGGACGAGAAAAGGGGCGCGAAAGGTGCCTTTAATGACAGTTTATGATTCACCTTCGGAAAACAGTCACAGTTTAATGTAGTATGGAATGTAACTTTTTGACATAGTTCCTGGAAAGTGATTGATTGAAAAAGTCTCAGCTATCATGTTGTCTCCTGCGGCTTCCATAGATCATTGTTCTGAAATATTTTTTCAAGAAACAACTGAGACAATACCTGATGAACTTGTCCATCTTTCGAATTTCATTCCTGCTTAGCTTGAGAATCTCCCCGTTCCTTATGATGAGGAGAGATTTGAACGGACGGAGGCGAGTGGAGTCTCTCGAAATCAGCTGCTGCTAGAGAGAACACTAATTGAACCATGTTTTCATCAATTTTTAATCTGTTCGTTGTGTATTGTCATTTTGTGCCTGTACACGCTCTGTCGAACATCAAAAAGGTCTTTGACCTACCCCTTCCAGACGAGTGATCTTGATTTTTCGGCTCTTCAATGGTCTGAAGCTAGGGACTTTTTTTTGGAAGGGAGTTTTAGATACTTTTTCTTCAACTGTTTCATCTCCTCTTTTGGCCATACATGTGCTCTCATCTCTTGTGAATGAAGCATACGAGAAAGTCCGTCTAGCTCTTCGAGCATGTTGATATCCTCAGCAGACGCATACCTGGAATAGGAATCACAGTACAGAGCAGGAATTTCATATCATTTCATTTCATTAATATTCGAAGAATGCTAATTGGCAAACAATTTGATCTGCTTTAGGATAGCTTTAAACTAGGACGCGCTTTACAGTACTTCACCAAACTATGTAATTCTTCCTGTTTTTGAAAAGTAAACACTATGTTTAGAATGTACAAGTTTGGCTGATCCCCCGTTGAGACAGGTAGATGCTGTTCCAGTCATGTTACCGTGGTAGGAGCAACGTACTCCCAGAGATGCATCTCCTAAACTGACTTGAAAGCGAAGAGTAATTGCTATCACAAATTATGTGTGATAAATTGCCATTTAGGGCTTCAGACACACACAGAGACATTAGTTTTAGGCATTAGTACTAGATCTGACTCTGACTCTGTCTTGTGGGTTGTAAAACACCTGTTTTTAAATTATTAGACATGGCCCAGAATAACTTCTGACTCTTGTACTTTGACAAGCAGTAAGTTCCTTGACTTGAAACCAAACGAACACTGTGCAGAAGATGAAAATGAGAAGGGGAAAAGAAGAAATGATGTCCATAATCCGCAGCTGAGAAGACGCCCCGAGAGCGAAATGGGGACATTGTGGCGCTTATGTCCATCCCAATGTTTCGGTCGTAAAACAGCCGACGATTCTGATACTGTTCTTCGTTGTTCTTTTGCAGACATCCGTACAAAATTGGTTAAAAGAAGAAGGAACCTAACAGCAGCGCAAAAAACAATTGAACTGAATGAACCTTCCATTTTGTATACATATAATTTGAAGTATAGACGGAAGCCGATGGAAATAATTTGTTCGCACAAGTAACCAGCTTAGGAGTTCGTAATGAACTATAACGAAAGATAAGGGAGTTATCCCGGTGTTCTACGATATAATTGTCTACACTTATTCTGATTCACAGTGTTGTTCCGGGACAGCAGAGATATTCTTGTGTGTTTTTTTTCAGTAGCGCTCAAACGAAATATGTATGATTTTCCTTTTTTTTCACCCCCACCTTCTAACCAAATCAATTAACTCTGTGTTTTCTTTGTAATCATTTACTCCAGTCTGTTGCCTTCATAAACGTGTCCATGCTACTTTGTCAGTCCTTTTGAAGGGGCTGAACCACTTAAAGATCAGATCTTTCGAGCTCGCATCTTTACACGCCTCTTTGCCTCCAAATAGACATCAAACACAGAACTACCACGTTTTAGCCTCTGATGTCCGTAATAGATGAATACGTCTGTCTTCCGGACTACAACGGCTATCAGCTAATTCGTGCCTTCAGCTGTTTCGTCTACGCCATCCCGTCCATCACCGCCTTTTTCTTCGTTATAATCGTCTTAAGAACCAACAAAACCTCCTTTTCGCCTATCTTTCTACACGTCTTCACGCTAAATTTCATCTATGTTAGTTTCACATTAGCTTTGTTTAGAACTTTTTGTTTAGAGTCTCGGTTGCTGGACGTGCGATCTAATTTTCACTAGGATATTCCCATTATCGAACGTCTGCCCACTTGTAAAAGGTCTGTCAGGAACATATGCTCTGTCAGTTCCTTACTTTCTATACAATTTCTTTCTTGTCGCCAACTTTGTCTCTTCAACAATCATTGTTCTGCATCAGTTCACTGCCATCGTGTATCCCCTACAAGTCAACCAGGTCTGTTTTTTTTTTCTCTCGAATGAGCCATCTTCTGATTAAAAACCTTTTTTAGCTGTGGAAGAGGGCCACGAATTGCATAACAATCGCGACTGTACTCATTCCTACTCTGTCCGCCTTTCATATTCTTCTGGGGGAGACAGAAGTTCTTCCTCTCTACAGTGGCCAAGTATACATCAAAGTCGTTCACTTTTACAGTCACTTTGAATTGGTACATCCTTCTAAAGCCGTAACCATTGTCTGATTCAGATAACCGCGCCGTCTGCAAACGCTGTCTGTGGAACTGTGACTGCCATTCTTATTTTCACGGTAACCATCTGCTCGGGCTACACAGCCTTCCTAAAGAGACATGACATAACTGTCAAGAGAATCAATTGGAAGAACTATCTCATCTCCTGCTGGATTGGCTTCTCAGCGATCATCTTTGCTATTTACAATGTGAGTGAGCACGTGACTGTCAGTTCAACTCATTCAGATTGCGCTCTGGTACGCCCGATTCGTGTTGGCGGATTCAAATGCGATTGACCGAGTCGTTTTCGTTCGAGGTAAGATACAGTATATACACAACGTCCTATTCTACAGGTTACGTGGCAGACATTTGCTTTCTACCTCTTCCTTGGGTTGTCTTTCTGGCCAAGAAGCCTCTTCGCCACGCTGTCGTCAACATTTTCAAGTCCAAGTCGAGCAGCATCCACGTTTCTACTCATTTTTGAAGTCCTTGTTGTTTTCGTTTCTGTTGGATAGTAAAAAGTTGTTTTGAATCTTCTCAAGAGCAACTAAAATATTTTGATTGACTTCCGGGAACAAAAATCAGAAGATCGATGTTCTTCGTGCTTATAACCTGCGGGGCGAAAGCGTCATCCGGTTTCAGAAAGAGGTTCTTGACAATTCGGGTTCGGAACTGACCAGAGGTAGCTAATTGTCACTTTCCCTCGTTAAATATGTGCTGGCGAAGTTACGTGTTTTCCCCTTCTACGAAATCAACGTTAACCCTGCAAAAGAAATTTTTACCCTACTTTGGCCTCTTCTCTTTTACGCAAAACCTCAAGAGCCTGATCCGCAAGAACAGTGCATAATGGCCTCCATCCTTTACGCTTTCGGGCCACTTGACGTGGTTACCTCGTCTTCAATTATTCGCCTCTAGATAACCAAACCTCTTATAGCCGGATCTCCTTGGATTCTTTGATCTTAGTCTCTTGCAGAAATGCGTACTTTCGTTTTGTTAAACAGTCTGTGGAGGTTAGTTCTTTCTTGTGCAGCGACGACAGGAGTCACGACCACTACCACTTCTTCTGTTACAACAACTACTGTTGCGACTACAACTACCACCACAGGTACAACAACCGAATGCATTTACCTAGGCAAATCTTTAGTCACTTGTACGTCGTGTACAGTCGGTCAGATTACCTTCACTCCTCAAAATCCTAATACCGTCGGAAGCATACCAGCCACCTTCACGTAAGTCTCGTCTATCTTTGTCTCCTCTCCCTTGCGGCCAAAAAAAGTGTGATGTTTATCCGCAGAATAGCTTCTGAAGCTGAAGCCAACTGTCTCAAAACTTTTGTCTCTATCTGTCCACCAAACATCCTTTGACAAAGTACTCTCAGCTCCTCCCATTGTTTTTGCGACGAAAACTTTTACAAATGAACTATTTTACGAGAGTGTCACATTGCCAATAGAAAAACTGTTTTCAGCGGACCCGTAGCTGATCCGGCAACAGGCTGTCTGACCTTGACAGCTGTGTGTACTGCTACCGCTCCGCTTATCGCATTTATGCAGTTTAACGGTATGGAAGGAGGTCCTGAAGAGAATGAAGGAATGACGGTTGTCGTGATGGCTCCTTTGAACTGTATCAATGGAAACTGGGTCTACATCGAAGGAGTCCAACGTATTGTGACGGAAGTCAACTGTTCGGAAGCGGCACAGAATGCTGGAGGAAAGAAGAAGAAGAAATAATATATATTTGTCCTCAAGTTCAAATACAATGATTAGCCATGTTCGCAGTACTTGGACTCTGAGAAGCAGCCAGCTACTTTGCTTATTCGGTACTCTACAAACAAAATACTCGTTTTCTTTTTATAAAACATCAGAACATCTCGAAGTTGTCCACTACAGTAGAGAAGAACGAAGGGCGATGCGAAGCAGTACCGCAGACACTTTTGACAATAGATGTTAGTCAGACTCAGGCCAAAGTAGATTCCGAGCACGAGGACAGTCGAAAAGGTCTCGATGAGCCAGGTGATAATACCGTGGAAAATGTGATTCTGCTTGACTTATGTTGAGATCAAAGCTGGATTGAAGACCTGCGGCTGAAAGATTGTAGACGAATTGAACCATGAGCATCTTCATAAACTGCATGCCTCAGACTTTTCCGGCAAAGAAAGGAGTCAGTGTACAGTTTTAACAAGTGATTCCGGGAAGTCTTATAGTGATGAAGGAGTTGGCGTACGTTACCATATTCTAAAAAGTTTCTTAGCTTTCACAACTGTCACTACTCACAATAACGGCTGATGTCACGAAGATTTTGAAGCAGGACGAGGAAAGTCCCTTCGCTTTGACCAGGATGATGATCAGAAGGGCGATGTAGAGCAGATAGGAGATGACTCCGAAGTAGCCGGAAATGTAGAAGTCGATCATGACGAGTTGAACTGAGCCCTCTTCGAGAATAAATAGGTGGGCTTTGATGACAGACAATTGAGCTTTTGGGTAGTCTCGAGAAGTTGAAGACGCTATTTTGAAGAGATGAAGGAAATGACAGCTTGAACCTGGGCACAATGTCCGAGGCTCACGTTGCGGGGAAAGAAGAGGGAAAAGTAGGTCGCTAAGGTTTGAGAAAACTACAATACAAACTACAATTTTTATCTAGAAGCATAATGGATCAGAGTATTCACGGAAAGGGAACATTTTTTTGCGATTTCACAGACCACCAAGTGACTTTCTGAATAGATCCTTAATGACAAAGCTTTGTTTATTTATTGGAGTTTCGTAGAGCGTGAAACGAGTTACTTACTCGCTCACAACTACTCGTATACTTTTGAAACACTCGTTTACTGACAAGCCGAGTTCATTGGGAAGTTGGACGAGGAAAACTGGTTGAACTTGAAGAAGAAAAAAAAAGTAAATCTGCACTCTGCGTGTCACTTTTAAATGGATGGTATATTGGAATTATGGCCGCGAATGGATGATTTTCAGTTTTATGGAAGCAAAAAAGTGTACAGCTTGAGAATCATAAGTCCTGCAAGTTGGACTTTTTGGAAAGACTATAACATACTTGTGCTACATCGAATACGCCCAAACAACCAAGAAATTTTTTTTCTGATGTGATCAAGCGCGGCTAACCTACTATAACTAGAACTACTTCCATCTTTTGGTCGAGTTTACTATCAAAGGTCACATGGACTATTTATTTACACCTTGAATTTACTTGTTCTTCAGAAGGAATGTGCGAATGTTGGTCCAGAAATTGGAGTCGTGGTAGAGATAGGTCATGCTTTTTTGGAGCGACCCCTGAAGGACGCCTTTGTGGTGCTCGAACATCCACAGAACGAGACCCCAGACAAGTGCCGCAAAGACTGGGAATACTGGGAAGTCTGAACGTTGTTTGTTGGTTATAAAATGAGAAGAGGCTGACTGGGTTGAGGGACAAGCTGCTGGTCGACTCCCAGTTTAGCCAAGCCGACGACTACTCGAGATAGAAGATACAGATTGATCTGAAGGTGACATCCTGCCAGTCCGAAACCTATAAAGTCACTCACCTGCATATTTACAGCATTATTTTCTCCAAAAACATAATAGCCCATAACTAAAGCCGCGAAGAATGAATGCCATTCTTGCTCAATACCTAAATATAATCTCTCTTATCGATGCTCTGGCAACCAACCTCCATTGAGTTTAATCAAAAGACCTCTCAGCAATTTGTAGCTGAAGACGAACTTTGCCAAATTCATCGCGTGCGTTTTTGTCAGACGGAATATCGTCAGCAGTTTTTGGTAGAACCTAAATTTAATTTTTTATTCTAATGTCATTATGACCTACGTTCCGTCTCCGAACAAGAAGACCATAACTAGAGCATGTGGGGCTCGAATCCTAGCTCCGTAACTGAATGAATTCTATGTATTTCTATCTCTTGTCAACAACGTACACCAGTCCGTTTCGGAGTCCTTTCATTGCCGCCAATAGAAAATGTTGACTCTTGAAAGTACGAAGGAATTCATTTCCCAAAGCTTCCCAGTTCTGCATCACGTAGTTCAGTGAGGTAATCATGGTTTCTGAAACTCTTTGTGGCAATGAGAGGAAGAAGAGAACAGGCTGGGAAAAAGTTATGAAAGTCATCAAAATTTTAACAAAAGATCTATTTTTCCAAAAAAAAAAAGAAGGAAACCCTCACATTGACAATGAACGATTAGGACAGGATACAATGTATGATAAGGGCTGGGAGCGTGCGACCTTATCGATTATCCAGACGGGTTGCTGTCCCAACCAAAAGGTGGTTCGAGTCCTCTGGTGCCATCTCTTCCTCTTTTATCACTTTCTCTCAAGTTGGTCTTAAATTATATAACCCCTCGTAATCCGCCTTCTCTCCGTGTCGTGCAGCATGTCAGCGCCGACTTTCACTTCGTTATGACAAGGTCAGGCCAGGGAGACAATTTATTCGAAAACAATGTATTAAGTAGTGTCTGCAATTATGCTCTTTTTATACTGAGAGAGTGTGATTATGCTTGTGATCGGACAAGAACCGTCTCATTGTTGTTCTCTTCCAGTTGAAGAGCAATCTTTCCACCGTTGGCTTCGGCTAATTTGTAGTGAACGGGGCAGAAAAGTTGACCTTCTCGGTTGCGATGAACCTTCTCTACCCTGAAAAACGAAGTTGTAGTCCGAGAAGTGTATATTTTGGAATGATAGCACTCATCTTCGTAATCATTTTTGAATATTTTCATCGTTAGTTTTTTCTTCATATTTTAATTTTATCGTATAAGTGCTATGCAACGAAAAACGGAGCATTACAGTATCTGGTCGAAACTGACCATCGTAAAGAAACGGATAAAAAATGCTGCGTATTTAAACTTGGACCCACCTGAGAGCCTGCTTGCAGAAGGAGCACCTGAAGCACTTGACATGGTACAGGATTCCAAAGCATTGGAACTGTTCGGCGACGTAGACAGAATTGGTACAGATGTCACATTTTGGCTGCGGCTTCATCACAAACTTCTGAAACAAACCATGCTGGGGTAGTTGGCACACTGTTAGTGATAACTTGCTAGAGAGTGCTGTTAAGGGACTAAAACTGATTGTGAGAACCACAGCACTCTTCGTTCGTGACCGAAGAAGAACTCTTTGCGATTCCACAATTTATTTAAGACAAATTTTGCAGGCTACACAGATACGGAAAAATGTGAGTTTTCACGTGTAGATTTTGAGTGAGCAGTCTTGTCATCACATCACTGATCCTGCAAATAACAACGGGTTGAAATGGTCACCTACTGAATAAAGACTACGATAATGATGGTTTGCAAAGTGCGAAAGGAGACGGTTAGCAAGCGGGACGTGTTAGTGTCTAACGTGTGCGACCGAGGCGAGATAGATGGCTACGATGGCTAGCACTAGTAAGGCCGTCAACTGGAACCATTTTCTGAGCGACTACTGCGGGGAAGACAGTGAAAAAGAGAGGAGAAGAGACTCACAGTCACCGTCTTTTTTTCCGGCATTCGGCCCTTCTCTGCCTTCTTGGCCTCTTTCGCCTGGAGCTTCTCCCATTTCTGTGCCATCTTGCTCGCGTGATCAGCCTGAACGAGCTTTATTCCATAAAAGAAAACAATAGACTCACCTTAATGTTGAGCTCCTCCTTCTCAGTTGGTCTGTCACCCTCCTCCTGAGCTCGTTCCTCTTCCAGCCTCTTCTGAGCCTCTTCTCGTTCCTCTGAAGACAGTTTTTGAAACAAGTAAACCAAAAGAACTGACTTTTGAGTCGCTCAAACTCTTCCTGCATCTGTTTTCTCCTCTCCTCTGCTAGATCTGAATCATCACCAGCCTGCTCGAACCTCTGCTTAAAGTTCTTGTGCTCCTTCTTCAGAGCCTCCAACTCGGCTCTCTGTTCGGAATTCACAGCAGAAGAAGCAGCTCCTTCTCCAATGCTCTTGAACTTGTTCATCAAGTTCTTGACATCGAATTCTTCTTCCTCTTCGGGTTCGTTGGACACGATCTCTCGTCGATTGACAATCTCTCCGATCGGTTTGTCATCTTTCTTGTCCCATTTGCTAGGCTCGGACTTCTTATTCTGTCCAGGCATGACGGGAGTGGCTCCCGAAGCATCAATCTGTTGGAACTTTTCTCTGGCCTTTCCGGCAATCTTAAACTCGACATCCAGTTTCTTCTCTGAAAACAATCCTTGCTCTTTTCCATCAGAAATTCATACCATCTTGTTCGGATCCCCTGAAGGCTTCTCCCTTGTCAAATCGGTCTTTGATCGAGCCGACATCAGCTCCTTCTCCTCCAGCTGTGACCACTGGAACCTCTCCTTGCTCCTCTTGTTGCTTGACACGTTCAGCAGCAGCCCGTCTGGCCAATTTGAAACGAAGGAACTCTGCTTCAATCTCTTTCTTCTTTTGAGCCGCACGTTCTTCAGGAGTCATCTCTTCCTCTGGCTGAAGTTTCGAGATGATTGAGGGCAAGTGAGAATTTATGAGTCAGGATTTTGAAGGACAGCGAGAACAACTGTTGAGTGGGAGTGAGTATGACCAGTCACAACATCTGTTGCTAACCGCTTTCGTTACTAATGGCCAACCCGATTCATTCATTGGTCTTAGCATTGAAAGAACAATGGCTGGACCACTTCAACAGTTGTTACTGACAGGGTATTCTCATTGTCAAAAAGATATTGTAACCAATTATTAAAAAAAAAAAGTTCTTTGCTCTTGATCAAAACCCACCTTCTCAAAAGCTGCCTTGATGTTTCCGAGCTGGACATCAGCCACCTCCACAGCCGTCTTCTGGACCTCCACTTCGGATTCTCCCTTCTCAAAACGTTCCTTGAAACCTTTCAGCTCTAAACGAATGCTTTTTGTTCTTAGCCAGCTAAGCTTACGTCCGAACTTGAGGTCTTCAAGATCGCCAGCAGACTTCTCCACCGGTCCGGATGTGTAGGCTGCTCCCTCCATAAATGATTTCCTGGCCTCGGCAGCGGCTAAAAGAGGATATTTAGATAAGTTTGTAGCTGGGAATACTCGAGTTGTCACTGTAAAACTGTTCTGAAATGTACTTCCGTCGAATATACGCTAACAAAGCCCGCACAGCGTCCTCCTCTAAACGAATTTTTCCGGTGGATTCATTGTGCGAAAGACAAAACAAAAATGGCTCGCGTGCTGGCAGTGAGTCACGTATAGTCCAGTTGGAAGCAAGGAAGCTATCAAAAGGGGTACCTGAGGTGTCGAGTTCGTTTCTGTCCCACTTTCTCTCGACCACGGGCTCGGCTTCTTTCCGCTCTTGGAATCTCTCCTTCACAGTCGGTCCTCCCTGAAAGTGGTCGATCAGAGACAGCGATAATTTTTTTTCGGGTCACGATTAGATCTTTGGCAAGAGTCGGAAGCGAGAGGAATCTTCGTAAAAGTACCTTGAGGGCTTCGAGTTCCTTCCTTTCAGCTGCCTCCTTTTGTTCGGCCGTCTCGACTTCTCCGGTCTGCCATTTCTCCTTGATGTTTCCGATCTACGAGTGAATATGAGTTTGCAAAGAACGAACGTTACCTGTTCGAAATGAAGAGCCTCCTTCTTCTTTCTCTCCTCTCTGATAATGTTAGGATCACGTTCGCCAGCCTCTTCGTCGTCTTCATGCTCTAGGGCAGCACCCGAAACGAATCTAAAGACAGATGTCAAGCTGATCAACACAATTACTGACCGTTCCTTATTGGCTTTGACACGTCCAGCCTGGAGCAGCTCGTCCTCGATCTTAATGAGACATCTACTAGAAAACGAGAGAGTGAGTACCTTGGTTCTCTTCTCCACATTCGAGGCATCCTTGATCGAGCTCTCGAAATCACCCTTCTTGTCCTTGAGACTCTTGATCTGTGCCAGCTCCTCGGCCACTGCCGTGGCTCCAGCTGAAACCATGGCACTGTCAGCTGGTAGCAAGAAGACAATAGCCGTAATGCAGAGAAAGGAGGTCTTCTCCTATTAGATAAGGCGCGCAGTCGGGGAGGCCGCCCACGCAAATGCGTAAACAATCCCCAATCATCAACATTCGGGGGTGAGATCGCGTTGGGCAAAGCTGGGACTCTCTAGGGCGAAAGTGCCAATTTGAATATACTTTACACTAAGGTCGTTGTTGTGGAGTCGGAGACACAAAAAGCTGTTCCTCTCGCACCTGGGACACTGATTGTACGGATTTCACAACGCGCGGCCTAGGGAAAATAACTTACACTTTACAACTCCCTGAAGATGTTTCGGCTTGCTCGAGACGGCGAACTCATCATCGTCACTGACTGCCCGCTCATCTTCTGGAAATGAGATGTTGTTTTGGTACAGATACTTTGGTGATTGAAGGTTTTTCGCTTCAACCAAACTCGCAAAGATTTGGATAACGGTTCTCATATTAGTTGCCACTAGCGTTCTCTTCCTACGGATCGGATTTCGAGTAAAAACACAGGTGTCCTGGCAGTCGAGAAAGTTTGCACACAGCGTTGCATCGCTCTCCGAGATCAGGACAAAAAGTGCCCGGATCACTTTTTGAATGTAATCAATCCGCTCGACTCCAGTTCAACGCCTCATTTGTTATAATCCCGTCGACAAGCCGGTCAGTCCGGGGGCCCACGCGCTGCGTTCTGTTTGTGCACTCTCGAGATTAGAAGAAGGTCGTGGTTCATCAACAGCTTGCTCTGCTCTTTGCCAACCCGTTTCCCACCTTCTGTATTGGCAGGGTCCATGGATCGGGCGATTTCCGGATGGAAGACTTCCAACATATGGACCTTGCACAGCAGTTTGCTTTCGTACGAGTTGTAGTTGGTCGGCCTGATTATGTTTTTTGACGAGTTTTAAAAGAAAACTCACAGTAGTTTCTTCCCACACTTGTGGCATTTGAAACATTGGACGTGGTAAAGTTGCTTGTTGGCGAAGACTCGTTCCACGGGGTAGACAACCTTTCCGCAGACGGCACACTCTTTCGGAGCTTCATCGGCTGTCATCTCGGGCTGTAAGAGAAACGTTGTTTGAAATATAAATAGAGGGTTTTCAAATGTGAGATCATTCAAAGTCATGAATAAATTAGCGGGTTAGCCAAACAAACACATGTTCGAGTGGATAGAGTCGAAAACTTTGATTCACCCTTGTGAAAGCGGCTTTCATCTTCTTCAAATCGGCACTCCGTTCGATCTCGACCTGTGTCTTCTCAACCTGGACGTCTCCTTCCCCTTTCTCGAACCTTCGATTTATTAGTTGTGTTTGTTCCTTTAACTCAACGAACTTTTCCTTGGCACTGGCCAGCGTTTCCTTTCCAAGTCCACTGATTTCGCGCTCCATTCTCTTCAAACGATCTTCCAGGTTTTCTGCCAAGGTATCGTCAATTTTCTCGAACTTGTCCTTGAACTTGCTGTACTTTTCCTAGATTCTCCCTTATAAAAGTGTACAGTTTGAACTCTACCTTTCCGATCTCGGTCAATTTCTGTCGCTCTTCGGCCAAAGCAGCTTTCGCCTCGTTCAACTCCTCTTCTGTCTTTGAGGCTAAGACGGCTCCCGATTCGAAATCCTGCAAAAGATATTGCGAACAATAGGAAACAGTGAGTATGTGGATATGTGAGAGTCGTTATGTCGCGCAGTCTCCTCTCTTCCTGCTAATCGTTCTGGGAACACGATCGTGTCTAATCATGCCAGTCGAGGACTTTTGTTACTTTTTCAGATGTCTGCCTTACCGTGCAAAAGTGATATTACAGAGGAATGGTCAGTATTAGTAAACATTTAGCTTGCGTGGGATGTGGTGCTCTTGAAATGATTTCAACAGAGTTGACAGTGTAATGGAAAGACCAACAATTCAAGAGAGCTCTTTCAAAAAGTTAGAAAATCATAAGACTGACAGCTGAAATTGAGAGACAAAATTGTGAAAAGGGCTGGGCTCTGAGTAAGGGCACTGCTTAATCACAGCGTGTAAATCATCTGATGGCCCGAAATATACTATGACCAACCTGCTTCATCTTTTTCGTGTCTCTTCCCTGCTTGAGCTGTTCCAGCTCCTCTTTTCTGGTCTCATCCTTCGTCACCTCCTTGTTCTCCGTCAGAGCAGTTTTCTGGAAAATATTATATTTTCATGTATTAGAGCAAACGAAAAGTGCATGGGAATAGAGAAAGAAGTACAGGTAAATAGAAAGTGTGCTTTTTCATGGTGCTAGAGCACTCACCTCGATGATAGCGTCCTTCTGAAAATGGCCTCTGTTTACTGTCTGTAACCAATTAGCTCCCTCGGATCAATTCCCCGATCACACTGAGACCGGCAGCTGCCCAACTGGACTCGAACGTTTACGCATAGCAGCTGGCAACTACTGGCCAGTCGAGGCTCTTTTTAGTCTCTACACATTTGAAAATAACTATGGGTTTCAACTAGTTTTGAATTAAGCAAAAGGGAGACTTACCAGTTGATTGATGTCGGCGTTGGATCGTCCTTCAATCTGAATCTTCGGCGGTGGCTTGCGCTTGTCCTCGTCCTCGGAATCAGACGAGACTGCATATGGATCCTCTTCTTCAGCCATTTGTCTGAACTGTCCATAAGTGAAATCATAAGAAACAAAAAGAGATGCAGAGGGATAGTACGGCCAGAGGTCTCGGTACAAAACCACAAATGAAAAAGGCTATGAGTGATTCCAAAGGTCTGGGTGCGGATGACTCTGCTCCGGAGGTTCGCGCGGATATTGAGGTGGAGGCGGCTTGGGCGACTTTACACTCTCGGTTGGTCCACGCCTCGGGGGAAGACGGCAAACAAGAGAAACACCGGCTGCCGGTGACGAACACCCGTTAGGAAGAGCTCGGGACCATCGGGAATCGGACAGGAATCATCTCTTTGGGTGGAAAAATCCGTAACAAGAGTTCTGTTGCTACTAAAATACATCCACGAAGCGTCAAAAAATCAAAGACTTACAGAAGACAGCAGCTTGTTCAAAGGCACAGAAGCAAATGTAGTTGTAGAGAAAGTAGTTGACACTGGTCACAGTAGAAGCACAACTTGGTAGACCAGACGAGGAACCATGCGGTAGCAGAAGAGCCATCGCCAGTGGACTCTTGCTTCTTGTACAGAAAGTTTCAGGTCAAGGGTTATCCACACACTATAACTCTTTGTCAATAGTTATTCCGACAATTGCACTTCGGAGAGCTCGTCGCTTACTTCCATTCGTTCCGGATAGATATACAATCACGACAGCCAGATGGTAAGTTTCGGTGAGTCTACTAGTGATCAAAGAATCGCAAACCCGAAACTGTTTACGTTCCAAGGTTCGATGATCTTTAGTCCGCATAACATCTGGCAGTTCTGGTCACTCTCTCCAATCTCTAATCTTCTCCACTGACCTCTGTTTTTCTGACGTTATGTTTCCCTTTTTCTCTCTCCCATAGCGAGTTGTTTTGCAAACTGTCAGGCGCCACTCCCTTCCTATTTCACGGCTCATTCCCGCCAATGTTTCTTCATCCTGACTGCACTCACGACACTGAAGGAAAGAATATTCTGGGTACTGATCTTACTTGGAAGGAGCTCGAACAGGATCTCGTCATCCAGTACGGATCCAATGCTTGTTTGGGAGCTAAAGCTGCTGCCAACGACATTGCTCATGGAAAGGTACGAGAACTTCGAATTGAACAGATCAAAAGACAAAGGGCTTTGTGGCAAGGACTGGAGTGATAGAAAATATCGATGAAAACTGTATATTGGGAGATCAAATTGTTTCCATTGGGAAGCTGGTAATCAAGGTTGGTCTGTTTGTTTGATTGGCAATGAGCAAGACCGTTCAGATAGTGTCCCTGCGAAACAAAAACAATAATCTTTTGAACGAAGCGCTCAAGGCAGAAGAGACTGAGGATGCTAACAAGATGCGTCTTTTGAAACAGGTATCGCAGTACTGTATTTTGATACAATCCATGATCAGATGCACAATGCGGAATGCATAATCTTCCACAAGTTGTCCGGACGTGATCTCTTTCCCGGTCCACATGCCTATATCACCAAACCCGTCAACTTTAGTCAAAGAGGCTATATCTTGATGGACTTTCACGAGAAGATGGTGACTCTCAAGCCATTCGAATACCTCGAAAGAAGTCTGGTCTACAAGGTATTGTCTACTGTTTTCGACCAATCAATTTGTTCAGATTTTGGACGTTTTGGCAAAGTTTCACGCATGTTCCCAGTACTTTAGTGAAACAGAGAAAGATCAGCTGTCAGAACGTGTCGTTTCTGATATTTTCCGACCACTTATTCTCAATGTAAGTACTGGATTTTGCCCACAATTTGAAAGATTCAGTATAACCAAGTTCTCACGGAAGCAACTGAAAAGTTCTTGGGCCAAGGGCATGTGAGAACAGTTTCTCATTTGAAGAAAAGCTACAAGTATCTGTCGCAAAGACACGTTAATGCCGAATTAGACCATATGGACGAAGTATTGGGTAGGTAACTAGTGAAGTTCAAACCTCTTCTTTTGGAATGGAACGTCTGCTCTGTCACGGAGATCCTTGGCTCGGAAACTTTTTGTTTTCTGAGAAGAACGGGCAAGTTTATGTTGATGGTCTGATCGACTTCCAGGTGAGTGAAATCTACCTTTCCATATAAAAGATACTTCAGACATCACACTTTGGAAATATCGGACACGACTTATCTCGACTCTTCTGCTACGTCCTGCCTCCCGAAGAAAGACTCAATCTGAACGACTACGTGACCCACTATTGCCAGTCGTTCCAGTCTCATTGGTCAATCTCTCGGCCAATTCCTTTCACTTGCAATCAGGTGAAAACAACTATCGATGATAAAGCATCCTGTTTACAGGTTCTCATGGCGTGTGACCGGTATTTCCCTCTCACTGCATACGTGGTGGCTCTGCTGACAGGGGCCCATGGTGAGGAGCGATGTCGGGAGAGTGAGGATCCCGAAGGAGCTAGACTGTTCCTGCTGAAGAAGATCTCAAGTCTCGTAGAAGACATTCAGTACATCATTCGATCTCATACTTGATTGGGTTGTAACTATTGTTTTGTAAATACTCTTTCGACTGATTCTATTTTGGCAACCTTTGGCAACCTGAGAAGCAGAAAAGCTTCAATGAAAGAACAAAATAGGATACCGTTTAGCTATACGCTGTCTTTGTAATTATACAGCCAACTTTTTTCATGAACAAGTGACTGATGGGCTCGTGACAGGTAGGTGATGTTCCAGTCAGTCTACCGTGACATCTGGGCTTTTATCTCGAGTGAATATTAAGTTCTCACATTTTGTTACATCAGCTCCTGATCTCTGATCTGGTCCCCCTTACAACTACCCGTTAACAACTCTTTGTATTGTTTGACTAACTCCGAGCCCGTGAGCACACGGTGGCTCTTTGGCACGTTTCACTTTTCAATTACTCTCGCTAACACATTTTCATAGATTCGATCAAGGTGTTTCAAAAAATGAGAAATAGTGCATAGTTTCCTAAACTGGATTAAACAGGGCCTCGGTGATGATGAGAATGACAATTTTGCCCTGTCTGCCTTCGCGACCAATTGTCATCTTTCCGACCAAAAAGCACGCCGACAAGGGTACATATACACCCCAAGAGTGTTGCGGTTGGTGTTACTCTTTTCCGCGCTCTCCCTCTTAAAAACTGAAAGTATTTTAAGAATTTCCTTATGAAAACTTTCAGTTTTACAATGGTTTCTGCTCGTATTTCTGGTGACGCTGTTGACCCTTCCATTCTCAGCAAGAGACTCATCTTTCCCAATGGAACTACCGCGAAGAATGTATTTCTGAAAGCCTCGATGACCGAAAAAGTCTCGACATGGGATTCCGATCTCAGCAAGCGAGGAATCCCGACCGAGAGACTGATAAACATTTACGACAAGTGGGCCCACGGAGAGTTCGGGATGATTCTCAGTGGAAATGTTATGGTCGACCCGGTTAGTTAGCAAATTCACCGACTGGAGGATAGCAAATTCAGAACCACTTGGAGGCTGCTGGAAACGTTATTATTTGCAAGGAGAACGACGGAGAGGAGCTGAGGGAACAGCTCAAGCGTCTGTCCAAGGTCATGAAGGCGAAGGGATCTTTGGGAATCCTTCAAATCTCTCATGTAAGTCTTACTAAACATTTGTGCTTGATTTATTCCGCCAAAGTTGAAATTGACACCAGTTCAAGTAGAACTTTGGTCAAAGAACTAGCGTTCAAGATAAACTCGCTGTTCAAACAGTAAACGAAATTCTTCCTTGTGTTTGAACGGTTCCTCATAAAATGTTTAGGGAGGCCGTCAAACCCCAGCCAATATCAATCCAAATCCCTGGTCTTCCTCTGATGCTCAGATCAAGAACAGTTCTATTGGCGTCTTTGCCAAGCCAACTCCAATTCCTCTTGAGAGAATAAAGGAAGAAGTTGTCGACAAGTTCATCTATGCTTCTAAAGTTGCCTACGAGACTGGTAATACATTTTCGGGATGGTATCCAAAGGGTTGTTTCAGGTTTCGATGGTGTTCAGCTCCACGGAGCCCATGGTTACCTCCTCTCCCAATTCACTGACCCCAGTATCAACAAACGGACAGATAGATATGGTGGAAGCGCTGAGAAGAGATTCACTATCGTCACGGAGATTTATGATGGTATTAGGTAGTTTCAGGCTAGTTCGAAGTTGAACAGGCTACTTTAGGAAAGAAATTCCGAAAGAGACAGGCTTCTTAGTAGGACTGAAGTTCAACTCGTACGACTTCCAGAACAACGAGGCCAGTCTAGATGATGCCAAGATCATGTCCCAAATCATCGATGTAAGTTACCAGTTATTTCAAAATATGGCATTTGTTTGTGTCCCGATATCAACATTTGGATTTCAGGACAAGGGTTTCGACTTCATTGAGCTCAGTGGCGGCAATTACGAGAGACTTGCGTTCCAACATGTTCGCGAATCAACGAAGAAACGCGAAGCCTTCTTCCTCGAGTTCTCTGATCAGGTAGTAAACACTATTTTCCACAACAAACACATTTCAGCTCCGTCCCGTTTTCAAGAACACAGTAGTATACGTGACTGGAGGCTTCAGAACAGCTGCAGCCATGGCCAACGCTATCAAGGAAGGTTCGACCGACGGTATCGGACTGGCTAGACCAATCGCCGCCGAACCTGACCTTCCGAAGAAGATTCTTGACGGTACAGCTAGTGGATCAGTGGCTGACCGTCTCGATCAGAACAATTTCGGGCTGACTCTCATGGCTTCTATCGCTCAAATGGCTCTGATGGGCAAGAGGTCCTTGAAAGAAGCCAATGGAGAAGTATGCAAAGACATTCCTGATTTCTCAAGGGAAGCAGAAGCTGAGAGTTTTCAGAAATACGTGACAGCTTTTACAGCAGAACTAATGAAGGCGGCGGCCGAAAATACCGTGATCAGTGCTGTCCCCGAATATGTGACCGTGTTCGATTACTGAATGTGCAATAGATAATAAACATATCTTCGATGCGGATGTAAACACGGAACAACTAATTCGTCAAGTATCAGCCGTTAAATTAAGTTAGTCCTGAGAAATTGGGCGCAAAACATTCTATTCGATGGAGCCGCACATGTGCAAAGACCAAATTGTTCATCTTTACTTCAGTATGAATGAAAAATCATTTCGATGAGTTTGCCTTACAATCACTGGAGCAAATGTCATTACAGTAATCAGCCTGATACTCACTGACTCAGACCTTTAAACTCTGTCTGTTTGTCAGCGTCTGATCGTCTAATTCATTTTAGGGTTCAGTCATTCCCTACTGAACACGTTCAATAAAGTTTCGAGAACAATAGGTCTTTCTTAGCATCTGCTGAAATAACAAAAACGATAGAAACCACAGGTAAAATACTTTTACAGTCTAACGTATCAAAGAGTCATCACAAGGCACTTAGTTCACGTTCAGTTCCTCATTCGTCCAATCCCATTATTTTGCCGACGCTGCTGTTACCTCTTGAATACTTGACGGGTTATCTGCTTTTCCCAATTTGATGACTTACTTCCGAGCAAAACACTCTAAGACAACGCAATGTCGACTGCTCATTATCGTCCCGGCTAGTGCATAATTCATCGGCAGTTCTTCCTAATAGTCTTCCTCCAGACTCTCTCCGGTCTTGTTTGTCTCTTATGCTGTTCGGACTTTAGATGGACCTTCACACATATCCTGATGACACCGTACGAGCAATATATCTGACCAACACAACGGCCTTGTTTGAAGATGGTCGACACGTGTATGTTGATTTCTGCCATGCATTGGAACTTGTTCTTATTCTGCTAACGTCTGTCTCTTCTCTGGTCACATTTTATTTTGGTTGTACTATCCGGGCAGCACATTGTAACTTGATCACTATTCTGAATCTATATGAGATAATGTATTTCCCATTCGCCACGGCAAGAGTCGTTCTGATTCTGGTCGAGAGAGGGCTATTCACGTTTACAGGTATGTTTCACCCTATATTCTCTGGTTCGGTCAGGAGTTGGACCGCTAAATCAATTGCTGTTATTCTTCATTCAAAGAACTTTAGAACGACCTAAAATTTTCAGGAGATCTCAGCCACGACACTCCCCTTCTCTACTGTGGTTTCATCCAAGGCTGGTTCCTTATGACACACGCTGTCAAGATTCCGGCCATGTTGTGCGAACGACTTTTTGCCTCTTGGTTCATTGGTGACTACGAAAAACTGAGGAGATTGTGGATATCGACAACCTTGATGGTACTCATACTCTCTTCTTCGTTCATAATGACCCTGCTCACTTTCTGCAACACCTTCCGGTCTTACTTTACCTGCGTTGTTCCAGCCTTCGTACTTCAGGTCTTCAGCATTATGGTGAGGAACTCATTCACAAAATAACAAAACGATTGCAGATAGCCTTTCGAATTCGGTACACGAACAAAAAAATGGACAAGTTGTTGGCGTCGAAAGTAGACTATACCCTGAGTCGGAAGTTCCAGCACGCAGAGAACTGGAAAATATTGCGAGTAGGTGACTACTGTTCAAGATTTTAGGTTTCAGTTGATTCGAACAAAAATTGTGACGACCATAGTTATTGTCATCGTCAGTTGCTGCATGTTCTCACTGGTCATGACATTGGAAGAAGATCCGGTGTTACAGGCTCGAGTGTCTATGATTTTACAGCTTTGTTTCTCCGGGTAAGAGAAGATTCCTTTCCAATAGGTTTTTTCAGTTTCCCTCTGATCATAAACATCACCACCATCTACAGTTTTGAGACGTGGAGAGAGAAATTTATACCGATGAGAAGAGAATCTCGAACTCCAAAAATCAGTCAACAGCAGATGAGTGACATACACTTTCAACAGATTGAAAATGCTTGGAAATGAAGAGGCACAGTTTATTGCATGGCACCATTTGAGATCAGCGATTACAAAAGTTGGGAGACCCTTTCGGCAAGATACTTGAGCGACAAGGCATCCTGTATCTGTCCCTTGACTTTCAAAGTCCCGTTCATATAGGCGTTGACAGGGGAGAGATTCTTTTTGAGCAAGTCGTAGAAGACCTGCTGGGAAGTTTCAAAGACCACGTCGGGATTCGGGGCGAATCCCTTGCCTGCTAGCCCGGGAGGATGTTTCAAGTCAACATATAGTGGATCGATACCAGGGCAATTGATCTAAACTAGAGTTTTGAACAGAAAATAGATTAGAGTAACCTGGAAAACTCGACCGACTGATCTTGTCAACTGGTCGTCAATTGCCATGTTGACTGTTGTTAGAAGATGGTCAACGTCGAATAGAGGCTCAGCAGTTTCGATGAGACTCTCTTCGGGGATCGTGATCATCGTACTGGAGGTGGATGAGCCAGGACTTTCAGCTAACTTTCCCTGTTCAGCTGCGAACTTCGTGTAGTCTTCTACGTGAGGACTAATCAGCTGGAAACCAACCTATCATTTCTTAATTTTCAAATTTACACTCCAGAGCTGCTTCCCCGTTTCCGAGTTGGCCACAGAGTTCAATGCTGCCATCCCCATGTTCTCTCCCTCTTTGATCACCTTGATGTCCGAGATTTCCACGTCTGTGACTTCGATTCCATACTGACCTGTGAAGCCACCCAATTCATCCTGAACCCCTTTATTGAATCTGCCTGTTTTCTTACCTTGAAAGTAGCTCCAAGAATTCTTCTGTCCTGAGGATTAGTCAGTTCACAGATCCTCTTTTTATTTATGTATCTGTAGAGCATTGTCCCTGCCAGCGTTCTCGTTGAATTGTTCCGGTCCTGTAGACCACAGACAGCTGTGATTGGGTTCCTAATTTTGAGGAAAACTGTGGCTCCTAGCTCAACTAGGCCTCTGTCGGCCGTTATGACCTGAACACCCCGTAGTCTACGTAAATTGAAAAGTATACTTGAAGAGGAGGAACATTGAACGCTGTAACTGAAGTGCTTATTCGATGAGTCGAGTCTATGCATGGAAGAACGAAGGTCGGACCGGGACCACGAGTTTTTTGAGCTCGTCCCATCCGCATTACTACCAGTTTTTCAGCATTGTTCACGAACTAAACTTGTCGACTTATTGGGAAGAGTCAGAGACTTACTTTGAGTGTGAAAAGTAGCGAAAAGGGTAGAGTGAAAGCTACCAAGAGTATACTGAAGCCGTAAATAAGTAGCTCAACAGTGTTCATCGGTTTCACCTCCACATCGTCTTCATTACTTTGAATCGAATAAGTGAAGGCACCAAACCGATTACCTGTGATCTGTCCGTATCTGAAACCTTTTTCAAAACAGTTCAGTTTTTCCTAACTCACCGCTTCGGAGCCACATATCCCATCTTGTCCAGGTCGTTGTAGTTAGCATAGGTGAACGCACTGCTAAAAGTGCCCTCTGGCATTCCAAACTCCATCGGTCGGGATCGTTCTTCCATTTCTTCCTCGTGAATATCGCTAGTCGGAAGGGCAGAGTAGCGCACGGAAGACCACATACATGAGCGTCAAGATCGGTGCAGAAATCAGTTTATTTGACGGAAGAATTAGGTCTGAAAAATGCTTTTCTAATGTTTTCTCTTTGTTAAGAGCATTTTCGAGGAGCCAAAGGATAAACGATGCCTGAAAACATGAAAATAGAAGAGACTGAAGCTCGTCTCTGGTAAAAGTGAGTCATTAAAGCTGTGATCTGATAAGAAATGACTTTTTGTTGTGAGTGAAATAAAAGGGTTTGGTCTACAAAAAGTTCCAGAAAAGATCGCCCTTATAGGCTAGAAAGACAAGACAACCGGAGAAACCTTAGCTCGGAGGGGAACAGCTGTCTCTGCGGTCTCCCCTTCGAATTCACGGAGCCAGCGACTCTCTCGCCTGCCCTTTGATCGATTCCCCTCACAGCTGGACACTTCTATTCATATTGGATTGTCTTCCGTCGCTCTTCATCCATTTCTAATTCGAGGCTTTTATGTATACAAACTGGGCAAAGTACAAGCGAGTTCACATAGTTGATACAGATCGTTCGAGGTAGTTTTTCAAATCGAGACCGAAATATCTAAAAGACGGAAATCTTAAAAAATAAGAAAGTGCTCAACCTGGCAATTTTCTGAGCTGTCTCATTGGAAATCATACATTTGACTTTTGGCTGGTCAATGTTGGCGTAGCTAGACGAACGAGTAGCCTGGGAAGTATTGTCGAGACTGGCCAACTGAGGCAGTGGATCGAAGACTGCAATTTTGATCTTTTTTGTTCTTTCGAACTCTTCTTGGATCTGTTGAAGGAAGGCTTGGAAAATGAACGTTATCCGCTGCGCATCGGCCGCTTTCGGACCATTCTGAAATATGACATTCGGAAGAAAAATAATGAAAAGTACCTCTTTTTGCTCGGCCGCCAATTCCACTGCTCGTTCCCTGTTCTCATTCCGTTTTTCTTTTCCATGATGTTTAACGAAGAAACGTTTGTCGCTCGCTGAACCATTGTGTGTCGCACAGAACGAGGCCAGGAGAAGAAGTCTAAAACGAGTTTGTTTTGGCAACTGCAATTGTTTATAATAACTTTTTATACTGTTTTCGGGGAAGGGATCGAGACCAGACTCAAAATATTCCAAATAAAGGCAAAACAACTCACTGATCAAGGATAGGCATCTCCAGAATATTTTCGCCCTTTTTGTCAGCACTTGGCTTGAGAATCACGTGTGCCTCTAGCTCATTCTGAAAAAAAAATACTTGATTTTGGAAAAATACAGAAGACTCACCATTTTCCGACGTATCTCATCCGAAATAGCCTTATTTCTATCTTTTCCTGGTTCCGTGTTTGTGACGAACCGTTTTACATCAATACACTCAAGTAAAACCTTATTAGAAAGCACTAAAACTTACAATTTTGGAAATGAGATGAGCGTCGAGGATATGATCAGAAACGGACTGGACCACGAGGTTTACAAATCGTTCGTCTAGGCCTGTTCGCTCGACGACACTCTCCACGAGCTGTTTGATAATATTTTCTGGAAAAAAAGGTTGTAGAACGGGGGGGAAACAAACCGGCAGAATCGTAAAGTAGCATTTCCACTGGTCGACAGCCATCTGCCGCCTCTGTATGTTCGGAAAAGCCCCATGGGGAGTCGCTAACTGTCAAAATGCGGAAGTCAGGGTTCTGAAACAATGAATTAGTACGAAAAAAAGAGTCCCTACGGCTGAAGGAATGGAGAGGAAGGCTGTCAACGCACTGACACCGATGTTATGGAGGGATTCACTGGCAAAGACTGCCAAAATGATGCGTTGCTTTCCTTCATTACTTGCTGCTGTTATCATGGCGTCCATGAATATGTCGATATTTTTACAGGCTTCCTTTTTCACGACACCGTCGCCAAGATCTTGAAGCAGAAGAAGTAACGAGGTCGCATATTTACATGTTGCTGCCGAAACCTAAAGAAGGATCGGGAAACTCAAGGAAGAACGCTTACTAGACAATCTTTTCCTCCTTTATGCTTGTTTAGGTCCAAAATCTCCTTCTTTAGCCGAAAATGATTGCCTGGACGAATGAATTGGGTCAAGTGGTCAAAAGTCTCACCTGATTCCGCTGGCGCACAACAATGAACATGACGGATGGTTTTGCTAGGATTTAGAAGAACGCTCAGGAACTTCTCCATAACTTCTGGAATGAACTGAATGAGAATGAACAACAAAAAGGAAAAACAGCATAGAAAAGAAAGCTTGAAAGTCTTTTCGTTCCCGCTATTGTTATTTGAGCACATTTACTTTCACAAGGGGAGAGAAAGGGGCTACATAAGTTTTTAAGTGTTCTCCAATGTTTTCTTTGTCGTCATCATCTTCGATTTCACTTGATGAAAGAAAAAAAAGACAGGAATGTGAAAAATGAAAGTTTTACTTTTGCAGGCAGGTGATTTCAAGCCTGCGCTGAGATGGTACGGGAGACAGCCGTCTGCCGCCTCTGTATGTTCGGAAAAGCCCCATTGGGAAGTCGCTAACTGTCAAAATGCGGAACCCTGCCAGTGTCGGATCATCCTTTTCTCCACATTCGCAAGTTCTTGTCCCACAAATTTTCATTTCTTTTCTACAATAATTGTATCCTGAATGCTGAATTGCTCCATGATGTCTCCAATGTTTTCTTTGTCGTCATCATCTTCGATTTCACTTGCTACCAGCTTGATTTGCCGATACTGACAGCCCCCAAAGGATACGCTTTTCATTCCTAACGTACGTGGTGACCTGAAGAGAGACGAAAGTTGCGTTATAAAAGGTTTAGAAACTTACGGTTCTGTCGGAAAAGTCCTGCTACGTTTCATATAGCCTACCAGCTGTTGAATCCTCGATTCCACATGACCCTTCTGAACAGGTTCGATTTTTTTTTATGATCTCCCAAACCTACGTATTTCTTCTGGGACAGCAGGGAGTCTCTTTTCTTGACCAAGTTAATCAGAAGAGTATAGTTGTCTAGTACACTCTGACGGTGCTTCTGAGCCATCTGACTTCCCCATTTGCATGTCCTGTATAGGCTCACCACAGGCTGTTGTTCAAGCTATAAACTGTACACAGTTCGTAAAAGGTAGGATACAGTAACACCTTCTCGACGATGTTCCGTACCAAAGAGTCACTCAGTTCTTGCAAATTCCACATGTCAATCAAGTTGGGCGAAAGTGGGAAAATGCGGTAAAGAGAGATAAGAACCACGTGCCAAAACAAAGAAGCGGTTATCGATTGCAAACAGAAAAGTTCAAAAAATCTTCTGGGTCAGCCTATAATCAGCTACACGTATCTCTAACCTTCCCAATTGAAACAGTGTTTTGACTTTGTCCGGTTTATTGATGGGTGTAAAGATATCGAACAGAGGGTGAAAAGGAGGTGTTGAAGTGCTACAGTGACTTATTTTTGGATGAGATCACATATACTTTGACGGAGAGCGACTTCTAGGAATAGCTGGGAGACCCTCTAAATGTCGTTTACGTTTGTAGTAGCGAATGCAGAAGTTCTTCTTGCTCTCCTTCTTCTCGTGCATTGAGGTCTTTCTCTTACCTTTACCCTCAAACGTATTCCCTTCATTCGAGATTCTCTGCCACCGAGTGGTAATGACGAGCGTTTCACGTGAGTCAGTAAGTCGCCAATCAGTCTTGGCCGAGATTGGTCCCTCGAAGCAGCGCTCATCTTCCAGCCAGTAATTATCTCCGACTTCGAATGACGACATCACCTGAACTCGACTTTTTTTTGCTGACAAGGGAAAAAACCTTCCTCATGACCATACCAAGACATGTGCGACTCAGGTATATGCGGACGAAATGTTATGGAGAGACCGAGCCCCAAAGAGTATTTGAAGGTCCATTGGTCAGCTTCACCATTGTAAGATATTTTGAGGGTGGTTCCAAGCATCGACTCGCATGCAGATTGTGAACTGTCGATTCTGCCAGTCTGGAGAGGAAATGCTTGACAATGAGAAGTAAAATGCACTTACGGCTTCCAGAAACTCTTTCAGATTGATCGAATCAAACAAGGTGTACTCCGCCTGGAGATTGTCCTCGAAAGGCCTCAGACGGCGCCGACCACGGCGAATCATTTCTATGTTTAAAAGTATAAAAGTGGAAAATAGTAGGTGCCAAGAACAGGAAGCAATTATCAACATTGGAATTGGAACCCTTTCCCCTTTTGTGAACAGACTGGTTTCATTCAGTTTTACACTTGGGAACTTTTATTTTCGGAAAGTTTGGAATATGAAGTTTCTGCAGCTCTTACGTTACGTATCAAAGAAAACTGGTTTATTATAAGGGAAATCCGTTACATTGAAGGCATCGTTATGAAGACAAGCGTAAGTGAAGAGCTATCAAGGAGAAATAAAGCCCAATCTGAGATTTCCAGCAGCATCTTCAAAGACTTCTGGAACTACGTGGTTGAGAGTAATGCCCGTTCTAGCGGCCTCCTTCTTATTCTGAAATTATAGGTTTCCTAGGATGAGCGCGCAATTACCGCCATGAAATCGTTGTAGAAGAGTACAAGGTCCTCTTGGGTATGAGAATCTTTGAGTATCTTGAAGCTCGATCCCAGTTGCTAAAAACACAAGGATAGTTTTTGAAAAAGTCTAATACTCACGTGATACCTCGCTCCGGCAGCCAGTAAGCAAGCGTACAAGTCCAAACGTTTCTTTATGAACTCATCTTCTTCCTTAGAATCGTTGTTCCTGGAACGACGAGGAAAATGAGTCAAGGCTCCGTCCAAATCGTCAAGGATGTATTGGTCTGTCTAAACTTCCCTGATGAGGTTTCTTCAGTCAAAAGATAATGTAACTTTGGCCTAAAAACTCACTCCATATTTGAACATGAGACCGTAGTACTTAAGAAGTGTGTGTGCGAGATCGAACTCCTCCAGCACGACCAAAATGGTCAACATGGGAGTCTGTCCATATGCCAAATTTATTCTGTCAAGTCGCACATTGTAATCCGGTTGTACTCGTGTCAGAACACTGTGAATGAACCGATGCACAAGACCAGTCAAGTCTCTGAAACAGTGCGTCTTCAATTTTCGAATCTGACTCACTTCTTTCCATCCAGGAGATTGGCATAATCGCCTACAGTATCAAATAATCTACTATTTGTCAAGATCTCTGGTCGGTACATATGTTCCCAAAGCGCTTCAGCCATCTCCTTTTGACCAAGTGCAATGGCCAAATCCAAAGCAGTCTGTCCTTCCATGTTGGTAAATTCATGTAAGAACAATTCGTGGCATTTAAACCTGCTGAGAACAGACTTGACCGTTTTCAGGACGGTTGAAAGCTGAATTTTTGAATACAGGTCGAAAATATGACAAAGAATACTTACAATTTCCCGGTTCCCAACTAAGACTGCAGCATGAAAACACGTCTCTCCGTTTGCTCCCTTCATGCCATATTGCTCGATTAGTGTTGGGAAACAAAGGTATTTGCGATCAGCCTCAGAAAGCGTCTCCCTTTTGTCCTCGTACAATCTGTTGGTCCAAGGTACCCAGAAATCGGTCAAGATGCGTCGAATATTGGCAGCTTCTTCTAAAACCTCATCGTTAATGACTTATTCTCAACTCACTGGTGTAGACAAGATCCACTAGAAACTGTGGAATGAGCTCTCGACAAGCCTTATCGACTCCAAGGTTACTGAGAAAGTCCGCAACGACAGCCCATTGCTTATTCGAAGTGGCGTACGATAAATAGCTTTGCTAAATAAAGAACTATCTAAATATCATAATTACATACATCAACAGAAGAGCACTGGTAGTCATTTTTGTGCGGGTAACTAAAAATGTGAGAATAAGAACAAGAGAAGTTAGTCAGCGTTCGGTAACGCCTATTCGTCAAAACTTGAAGGGTCATAGTTTGGTCGTTCTGATCATATCCATCGTGCTCGCTGTCTGGTACAATGCACGTTTCGCTCCCAAATTCTATCCATACCGTAAAATAATACTTCCAGTAGAATTTTGTCATAATCGCGTAGCCAATTTCGCATTAGCATTTCCAGATGTTGGTTCTTTGTAGTGTCGAGCCGAATAATGAGATCTTCGAGAAACTGAGCTAACACTTAAAGATAGGCAAAAACAAAGAACCTGGTATTTTAGATTGGCCCCTGCAAAAACGAGGATGTTTCCTTCTACGAAGTCGCGTCTCTTTTTGTCGAAGATCGTCGTCAGTCCAACACATGGACACGCTTTACCAGTGGTCCCATTGGCATAGTGGACACATTTCGATTCCAAAAAGATGTGCAGCTTGTCAGCATCTCCCTCTTCGACCGCATTCAGAATTGGTAGAGCATTGAACAACTGTTCTTTCTGGTCGTATGACAGTTTCCGGAAATCGTACCGGGAGCGCATACGCATTAAGCTCTCGTTCTATAAACTGTAAGTATTCAGATCAAAAACCTACCAGGCCATCTTTCCATGATTTCTTGAAATATGCCTTGGTAGTATCTACTCGGGTCTTTCTGTGATGTTGACTCCTTTCCAAGGCGGTAGCATATCGCTGCTTTCCCAGTTTGGACATCTCCGGTTGTAATTTTCGGAACTCTGAAAGGAACCTATGGGAACTGGAAATAACTTTTGAAGATAGCTTCAACAAACTTCCAACTTGACTTACTTTCGATTGGAGCGGTGAGTTTGGCTGCGAGAACATCGTCTGGATCGTTCAAGGAATTCAGAATCTCGTTGTTCTTCAAAATCGATTCCTATAAAAAAGAAAAAGTTATTGAAAAACGAAGAAAACCTTTATAGCCTTTTCGCATTGGGTGATTTCCGTCTCGATGACTTCCCCTTTTCTGACCTTATGAGGCTCGTCCGGATTTGTGCTGAACAAGTCGGAAAAGTATGAGTATCTAAAACAAACTTACTTTCGACTACTATACTCCTGTGCTTCCTTGGTCTCTTTGACTTCCAGGTGGGCGATGGCTTTGCCAATATCTTGTTCCAGTGGCTTTAATGGTCTGCTGCAGCTATTACGACGACGTCGAGAATTGTTTGACATTTTTTAAACATCGGAACTTGGAGATATTCGTAAGTTGAGGACGGCAGAACGACAAAATTAAGTTCAAAAATAGCTCGTGAGTCTAAAAATGTCTGCAATGGCTCGTAAATACTACCAAAGAGAAACAGCCAATGTAAACACGAAGTTATCTTCCTCTCTACTACCAAAGAACGGTGATGTTGTCACCGTTCGTCATCACAAAGCATAAACTGACAAATTCCTTCAGGGCAAGAGACCAGGTGCCAAGTCTTGGCTCTGGATGCAGGCGAGAGCTTGACCATGTCTATCTCAGAACAAAAAAAAACAATGAACGCCATCGTAGAGACTGTTGGTTTCATAAAACTAGAAGTTTTTTCTATAAGCGTGGGAAAGGAAAGCGGACTGTTCTAATGCGTCGGCTAAAAAGTCTCCAGTCGAAAAAAAATCACTATAAGTAAAACTTTATTGAAAGTGATCACTGTGTAACCGGCCATTCCGTTAAAACTGACGGATGAGTCTGAAACCAAACTTTCCACACGCTTAAACTTCTTTTACCCATTTGCTCAACCGTGCTCTAGCGGTCCACGTCAGTCCGGGATGTCTTTTTCGAGCCTCAAGAAAGAAGTTACTTTAAAATCGTTGCTCTCACCTGCTGGGACAGGGCGTAGTCCAGAAGATGACCGGGAAGAACGTAGGCAGTTAGTGTCGAATTAACCAGAAGAAGACCAAGTAGAACAAGGAGCAACATCTGTAAAAGCTTATTTTGCGGAATGAGCTCCTGATTTCGGAAGCAGTATGAGTTTTCGGAATAACTTCTTCACGGTTCAATTAGCGTGACATTGGATCTGCTTGCAAGTGTCAAAAGATCGAGGAGCGGCCTATATTTGGGCTCAGGCAGAAAGAACTCACAGACCTTCAACAACAAAACAGAGTGAAATGGGTGCGAAAGTAATTGCCGCCCGTTTAGACAATTGGGAGCCTGGCTGTTCATTCAAAATAGCTAAAACCTCTGGAAAAAGTTCAAATTACACTATGACATCAAAGAACCGGGAGTCAATGTCCTTCAGTTGAGAGTTACTTATTCATTTGACACATGTGGTTCTTTTTCGGGTCATCTGCTTCCAGACTGCCCTCCAGTCTGCAGCCAGTTTTATTAGGTTCTTCTCCAATTGGATTCCCGTTCGACGGAACTCTTTTTAATAACCATTTTCACGAAACGGGTCCATTGATAGACACACTGAGTCTCGTTATCAGGCTCGCCGCATCACCCATCTTCAGTCAGTTTCGCCTTTTTTTCTGGTCGAAACCTGTCAAACAAGCGCATTCCTCAAATTCCTAGCAGTCCAGTTCTGTTCCTATCTCCACAATATGTAAAGATAGCAGTATAAAATACGCGGGTAGTTGAAACAGTTACGCGATCAGTGACCACACCGAATGGTAATAATCCGATTTATTTTTTGTCAACGTCTCAATGCCATCCCATTGTCTCTAATTGGATACAGACTATCTAGTTTCGATTTTTAGCATCACGTCAAAATGTACTCTGATCTTCCCACCCGAGTTTCTCACTTCCCCATGAACGAGTAGCTTTGTCATTTTCCCCATTTCTATCTGTTCGCCCTTCTCTCCCACCTTTCGTAACTGTGTGTGTCGCATAATACTCTGACTCACGTTCTTACATCGGAGGCTATTTTCTGAAAATGACTAGCCTGTAACGAAATTCTTCACCAACTCTGTGTTTTCCACCCACTCGTCTCCTTCCGGATGTTTCCAATAAACAAGACAGTCTCCTTTCCTTGTCCTTCTTCATTCAAACTTTTTTTTCGCACGTGTTACTCGTCATGGGAACGTGTCCGTCGCTCTTTGTTGCCCGGGCCGTCCAGGATGAAACAACTCCTCCCGTGCTGGACTGCACCCCTTTTTTTCAAACGGAAATATTTATATGTACTCTCTGGAGCAGTATTCTCGCTTGCAGCTAATGTTTCATAACACTTGTAACACTTGTCCGGCATCCCAGAGGAATAACAGAAGTTCCTCCCTGTGTCGTTCTCATCAACCTCATGCCTTCCAAAACAAACCGACTGAGCGCTGTTTCGTTTGGTTCTCTCTCTCTCTGCAGACAGTTCCTTTCGACCATTTCTTTTTGATCGTCACTGCTCACGTCTTTCTCTCTTGCTCATCCGACGGGGATGACTCGCTCTTCCGAGCGATGACGATCGTTTTTATATTCTTGAGAGACTCTTCCACATTTTTGTCTCCTAATGAATTCCTCGAACTGTTTGTGAGTTACTCTCTCCACGGTCGTTTCTTTTATCTTTCAGGAAAGAAAAGGCTGCTGCCTTAAAGAGCACCGAGATACAGCTATATGGCGCCGTAAATTGCTGCGCCAAAGAGCCCCGAAACCACTATCACGGCGGTCTTTTACCAATGCACCTTGTACCTTTTTCAGTTAATTCCTTCCTCGCCCCTTCTGTTAAATGGCAACATTTTACGAGTCTCGCTCAAGCAAACAGTTTTGGGGTCGACCAGCCGTTCTTTCCTTTGATACGAGCCACCATTTTTTGCAACTAATCCGCTAATCAAACCCCAAGCTGTCAAAGATAGCTCCTTTGCTAGCCGGCTACCGTTTCCATTGTATTATCTTTGGTCCTCTTATGTTTTTGATATTCTTTTCAAAGTTTCTCTTCAGGATGAGGGTGCTCTTCCTCTGGTGGACCCTCGAAATTCTACTGACTGATGCCTCAGTCACTCATCACGTCTACTGGAACTCTACCAATACGCTGTAAGTCAAGTTCTCTTGAGTATGAACATTGTTCCCAGTTTGCTGTAGTTTGTCCTCCGATCAGCAAAAAAAAAACGATTGTTTGCAGCCAGCTGATAGGCACTTCTCTGAAACGAATCACTTTATGAGGTCACGTTTCCGTCATGATAACTGTTGTTGTTTTTAGCTTCCTTTGGGAATGAATGGGAGCTATTTACAGTTGGAAGGAGCATATTTTTAGGTTCGACACGTTCGAGGGGGCCATCGACTCGCCCGGATACTACGAGATATCCGCTCCCGCTAGAGATTACATCAAGTTTCATTGTCCGAAGAGAAAGAGCCGAGAGTTCTCGCTCGTCTACCAAGTCTCAAAGGAGAGTTTCGAGAGATGTACTCTGTTGGATGGATCCGAGCTTGTTGGCAGTTGTGATGGCCAACACAAGGCTTTCACTGTCCCTTTGAAAACTTTGAAATCGCCAATGGAAGAAACTGTCTATTACATTAGTACATCGACTGGTCTGATTGATGGACTCCAGTCTCAACGGTTCGGTCTTTGCCTCAGCAAAAACATGCGCCTGGCTGTTAGCCTCGAGCTTCATGAAACGGTGAGCTGTCTTATCTTGTACACTGACTGTACTAATTTACAGCTGCCACTGGAGGGAGTACTAAACGGATTAGAACTGGAATCGAAGGGTCTGGCTGATGGGACGCTGTATCTGATTGAGGAGAACAACGAGATTCTCTGGAAGAAGAATGTTCACCCCTCTATCAGTGAGTTACCCTTTATGAAGTTTGGAGGTAGATATAATTGCATTCGAACACCATAGAAGCCAAGGAAAGTGGACAAAGGGACTGACCAAACAGATATATACTGTATCGTATTTAATAGAAGAAGGGGAAGGTCTCGATTTGGCCAGAGATCGGATCGTAGTATCTGAAGGGATGGTAGTACGAGATCGGACAGACTGGTAAACTGACGACTGCGTTCCTCTCGGCCGGCATCCACGTGCCAGTAGAACTCGCTGTGGATGTTGTCGCCATGACGATAGCTGCTCCTAGGGAAGTGGTATGTTTGTTCGTTGCTCCTCTTTTAGGCCAAGAAGAGAGGCAACTCCGTCTGCATCTTGCCATCGAGACGGTAGTAGAGAGAGTAGTTTGTTCTTTCGAGCACCTTCTGTCGAGCTTCATCTGCGGTGGCAGTACCAAGGAACACGTCGTCGTTCTCCTTGCCGTAGTTCTACTTTTCGTGGAAACTCAGACACTGCTCCGACATGGGACGCTTCTCACTCAGCGAGTCCGGGTAGTGTTCTGGCTCTCCGGGTGCTGGAGCTGTGGCCAGGAACTTCTTGAAATTCTTGCTCGACATCTGCTTCTTCGATGGCCAGACGAGTCTCTTCTCCTTGTTGACGAGACGGCCATATCGGTCCTCTTCCACACTGTAGTCTGGGTTCGTGGTCGAGTATCGGGTGTTTTCTACTGCTGCTTCGACGACGTCCCGTTATTGTGGAGAGGCCTTTTTGTAGACCTCTTTTTATCCTTTTCTTTTGGAACTTTTTTTTAGAAACAAATCTAGAAACTTCCTAATTGTTGAAGTCCATCGAATACAAGAGTTTCCAAATTTGAAAGAGCGCAAAAATTGATTAGGATTATAATTAAGGAAACTCTCTAACTGTGCTATTACTGAGACTAGTCGCTTACGCTCCTGGCGGAGCGACTCAGTACTATCACTGAACTGTTCGACTCTTCTAACTTGTTGACTCTAATCTGGGATAACACTTGACAGAAAAGGCCACACACATTGTCAAGTGTTATCCCAGATTAGAGTTGACATGTGTAACAGACATCAAATGCCAATTGTAAAGGTAGGATGAATGTGTGTTTAACGATGGCCTTTCAGGCAAGGATCTCAACGAAAAGCTGCGAAAGTCATACAAATTCGACAAGAACAAGGAACTAGCCGAGCCGATTCCTATCAGCTACGAATTCTTTACTGAGAAACTGGAAGAGATGCACTCCCCCGAGGAGCAGTACATCTTCCCGCGTCCTCATCCGAAAGCGATAAAAGGAGACGTGGTCATGAGTACAGGCGAGTCTATGCTTCCCAAAATCAACAAGCAAAGCAATTCAGGCTCTCTCAGTCCTCTTCTATTCGTTCTCGTCACATTGTACATACTGCTCTGAACCCTGTAATCATCTTCCACTGACCACACAATGATCTCGCCCAATCATCCCTTTCCCATTCGAGTCTCTATCCAGTCACCTTCCCTCTCCCCAATTCGGGTAATAATCAGATGCCCTAAGCGTCTCGTGTTTCCGCGTTCTCTTCATAATTGACGTCAGTCAGCGACGAGACGTCAACTTCTCCTTTTTGTCTTTTTAGCCCGCTTTCGCATCCTATTTCTAGGCAACCGAAGCCGTCAGCCTGTCCTTCTGAACCCCGTCGTACAATTTGTTCCCCCTAGGGCTTGTTCTAGGATCATCTTCATTAGAACTAATAAACGAGCAAGTTACTTGTATAAGCAGGACCTTTAGAGTTTGAAAGTTCAATTGAATCTGTTACTCATTCACTAAACTGCCGAAAACAACATTCTGAGCGCATGCTAAAACATACAATGAGTCAGATTGATATGCACACGCTGCAAAATATTACGCCAAGAAATTGGCGGTGATCAGAGTGCATTATAAGCATTTTTCGAGAGTCTGTTCTCAAACACGACCTTGGTTGAAGTAGCTACTCTGCGCTCATTTATCTCATAACTTCCTTTTGGTCTGTTGCCAAGTTTTTGTGTAGTGAATCTCGCCGAATCAAGGCTCTCTTCTCCCTCGCAATATTCGCTTTATTGGAAGAGCCCTCTCGCGTCTTTCTTCCTCGTCTTTTCCAAATTCATTGTGAGAGGGAGAGAGCTCGTTGCTCTCCTGATTTATTCACCTCTCCTCCTCTTTGCCTCGGCTGTTGTTTCGGACGGAACACAGGTGTTTGCCGAATAAATTATACCTTCCAACACGTTTTTGTCAGTCCGACATCAGTGGTCACTATCCATACAATTTGGTTTCTGGAGCTTTTTCGATTTTGCATTTCTCAAATCCCAAAAAGGTTTGACCATAGTGAACGGAAAGGTGAGCACTACGTGTTAGAATGAACACAAAAACAGGGAGCGTCTTTTTGAAACAACAAAGAAAAATCATCTGATTTGATTGTGCTTGTTGTCCTCGCGAGGTCGTTTATCCCGGTCACATTTCGTCCCAACGAGTTGTCCCAATTTTATGACTTTTGTTCAAGTAAGAGTGAGATCGATTTCCTCCTCCACACACTCTACTGCTCATTGACTTTCCACACGAGTCATTCACAAAAAATGGAACGCGTGTCGCCTCAATTAGTTCCATCTGAACTCGTTTCTGAACGTACGTCATCCCGACTTTCATTTCTACGATCAGTCTGCCCCACGTACCAAGCCATATGCTATTTTTTTTCAGACGCCCCTGAACTAATTTTAACCCAGTTTAAAGTCAACAGCATTTTAATGCTCCTAATAACAGTTATGAGTCACTGTAAGTTATTTCCATTACTTATCTTTATTGCACCCTAGAAATCGATTTTAGTTTTGTTTTGAAATCATTGAAGCGTGGAATCTAAGAAAATAACTTTTTCTAACAACAAAAATATGTTCCTTTGCGTTCGGAAAACAATTTTAAACAAAGGAAAACCAAGAAAAAAACTCTTAGTCGACCTAATTCGAAGTCTACGTCTCTCTTGATCCAGTGCTTCCTAACGGATCAAATTACTCCATATCCTGTTTGTCACTTTCGTTCGAGATCTTCTCCATTAGTGACTCAAATAATTGTTTTCTTTCAGGTTGCTACACATATGACAGGGTAGATAAAACCGACTCATAATACTCTCATAAGGTATTGAAATTTATCACACTTCTTCAGAAAAATTTCAGGGTCTTCAATACTTTAACTGACCAAGATGTTGTCTTTTTTAATCGGGTTCGTACTGGGAGCAGGAGTGGTTCTCTACATTGTGTACATAATAATCTACGATCCATGGGGTCCCGTCTCTCCAGCTCCGCCCTTCATCGACCAGTTCAGACCTATTCAAATACCAGAGGTTTGTGATCCTATGTTGGTTCTGAGATTGTTCTAGGACCTGAGAAACTTTCTGAAAACTGGGAAAGATGGTGTGGGGATATCCGAGTGGGAGTCGTGCCATTCTTTGAGTTTGTTCCTACACATGTTTTATCAAGAGCATAAGGATACAAGACAGTTGAGGAGGTCAGTTTATTCCCTCTCTTTCGAGATATACGAGATATGCTTTCTCCAGATGGATGCACAAACGACTCCAGATGGAACTGAACGACGTAGCCACGAGAACAACCGCTGGTCGGTTGCTCAAGGTAGGTCATTTTTCCTTTGTATTTATGTGAACCTTCAGGAAATACGAATACGGGATCTCTCCTTAGGAACTAAATTTCCTTGTCTCAACTCGATGCGGGTCGAAAAAGTCGAGATGTCCGAGGACAAGACCATTTTTGAGGTGAAGACAAAAGTTATAAGGTAACTGTGAGCTACAGAGCATGACTTTCCTATTGAACGTGGACTACACCGGAGGTTTTGAGACTTCAATAGACGTCACGACAATGTTCACCGCTAATGCTAACTTGTCTTTGAAGGTATGCTTTAGAATTTATCTTTTTAGTAATTTTTCAGATCACAAAACTGGCCGGTCTAGTGAGACTAATTCTCTCTCGGAAGCCCTACAACCATTGGAGTATGTCGTTCGTCTCTTCTCCCGTCTTCGAGATTGACGTGAGTTCCGATATTTTTTTCGTTTTTCAAAGCATTTGATCTCAGGTTAGTTCTCAAATCCAGGGGCATCAGTTGAAACGGCTGATTCCCCTGATAAAGGAGTCAATCCGGAGAACGCTGCAGAAAAAGCACGTGTGGCCAAACTACAAAGTTCGGTACAGACCCGTCTTCCCGAATCCTCTTCTTCAGCCGTCTCCACCACTCAGTAAGTCTGTTTTCTTTATCTTACCGGATGTCCAGGCGCCTTTGCTCATGTCAAGTTGGAAGGAGGTCTCGAGATAACAGTCTTGAAATGTACAAGACTAAAGGTTGATATGCTGGACAAGGAGTCCAACTGGGATGTCTACTGTACACTAGTTATGGGTTCGTTTGATTCAATTGGTACATCTATTTTCAAACTTTAGATCAAAGGCCGTTCCTCCAGAGCAGCTCCCAAAACGTTTCACATTCTCTAAATATTCTTCTCGTTTTCTCGAGATACGATCGTGACGCTCCCATTGGCATAACATTTGAGAAAGTGGGTTGTCTTCATGACTTGTTTTTAAACATTTTATCCAGACGAATTCCACGTCACCTACTATGGGAGCTAACAGACCTGTTCGGGTAGGAAGTGTGGAGCCTGGAAGCTTGGCTGAAAAGGCTGAATTGAAGCCAGGAGATACCTTTGTCGCCATCAACAGCGTGCCTATTCGAAGCGAACGTCAGGTCACTCGATTTTTGGAGCAGACCTTGGGCGATCTAATGATCTTGGTTGACCGAAACCTCGATGACATGGATGAGGACGAGTTGAGGGATACTGAGGAGCTCATTGGCGATCCGACTGGGGATCCTGACGACGCTTTTGTTGCTCTCGGCTGTGTGAAAGGAGGTACAGGTGCTCGTGATTCGATTCACTCACCGTCACTTGGACCGGATAGTCCAACTACCAGCTGTAGTGATCGTAAGTTTTTCGGTCTTTCATTTGCAACTTTTCTAGCTCAACGACGACATAGCATCTCTATTGAACCCAAAAGTTCATCCATTTTGGAGACCGAGTCCATGACTTCTTCTGTCCCTAGTCTCAGTGAGTACTATCTTCTTCCTTTTTTTTAATCTCTTGTCCAGTTTCCAACTTTGACGAGCAGTTCGTTTCGGCCAGTCTTCCGGCTCAACACTTTGTACAAAGAACTGAAAGTGCTCGCGTCCCACAGCTCTTGGTCAGCCAAGCCAGCGTCGACTTGAGAAGAACGAGGTCGGAAAGTCAAATCGATATCAAGAGCTCCGAACCGAACACCACTACTCCTTCAAGAGCTGGAGACTACGATGTGGAGGACGAATGTCAGCTTAGTAAGTTGTCGACTCAAAACAGATGATTTGTGTTTCAGTGACGGTAGGACCATCGGATCGAGAGACATATCACACAGACGGTGAGCCGGTGAAGAGTGACGATCACCTAGATGCGGGTAGAAAGATGGTGAGAGATCGTGTATACACTTTAAACAATGCTTTTCAGAGTCGTGAAGGCAGTTCAGCCTCCCTTATTTCCTCTCAGTCAATCCGATCTGATATGACTGACGATGGAGACACGGATACGTCTCCCTTAAACAGAAACCGACCATCTTCGAGAAAACATCGGATTCAGGCTACTCTTCAGGCTGGAAAGAGGAAAATGCTCAACTTGATGCCTCAGAAAAAGCACAACAATGTGGATCAGAACGAGGGAGTGGAAGTTGGGGCCGAGGCTTGTGACATTTTGATCGATGACAAGAGCGAGTCCGGATCACCTGCTCATAACACGAGTGGAAAGAGAAGTCCGTTCGAGTTAAAAGTCGTGGACAAACTGGAAAAGAAAGAGAAAAAGCGGAAGCGGAAACGGTATGAGGACAATGAAATGTTTGAAAAGACAGTTTTTAGACACGGAAGTAGCAATGACCGTCCCCAACTGGACTCTCCAACAACCTCAACAGGATCCATCAAGACTCGAATAACAAAATGCACGCCGTTGAGAGAGAACATTCTGTGGGGACAGTCTCTTCATTTTGGCTTGGAACCAGGCACATCTCTGGGCAACCGACTTCCTTGCAAATATCTCAATGTGACGGTACATGCCAAACTGAACCAAACTTCGGACAATTCTCCCGCAGCAGCCGAACCAGCTCGACCTGTACTTCTTGGCTACGTGGGACAGCTTCTCTTTTGGCTTATCTCTACTTTTCAGACCTCCTTGTACATCCCACAACTCATTGACGATTGCAAGCTGACTCTTTCCAACTGTCATCGAGAAGTCTTTGCCCTGAAACCTCCAATTGGACTAGAAGGACAGTCTGACTCTTCCGAATTTTCCAAACATGCTGGCTATGATCCGAGACTCTGCTTTGGAGATATCACTCTCGGTTTTCGTTTCTTCCCGGACGGGTTCCCAGAAGAGGCTTGTCTCAACAGTGGAGAAGACTTGTAAGTTAGCTTCAGTGTAGTGGCTGGAATCCTAATTACAGAGAAGTCAACAAGTCCACCGAGGAGCCCAGTGCAGAAGACAGACCAATGTCCCCGCCGTCAGTGAAACCAATGACCCACGAATGGATTCCCTGGACATCCAAAGTCTCTGGGAATGTCTGTGCCATGTGCCGAGGGAAGATCTGGATGAAGTCGGGTAGCTGTTGTCAGAGATGTCTCGTCGTATGTCACTCAAAGTGTACAACTAAGGCTAACTCGGGAATTGCCTGTAGTCCACAGAGTGCCAACGAAATGGACACACAGTTTGAAGATGTAAGAATCCTCTTCTCTTAAACCTTTTCTTTGTTCAGCTCGATGACGACATAAGCAACTCTGCGGCGGACGAAGAATGTCCGGTCTCGGTTATCCCAGCCATACAGGAGACTCCGGTGAGAGGAGACACGATAGAGACTGTTTCGAGGCGGACGAAGCTGAAGAACAGAGTTACTGAAAAGTTCTCAATGTGGAGAAAAAAGCAGAAGAAAACGGAAGACACTGAATCTAACAGAATCTCTTCGTCTTCGAATGACGGAAAGACGGATGGTTCTTCCACTCCAGGAAGTCCCATCGCTAGCATCCAGGTCGAAACCTGTTCTTTATGCTTTGTAACTGTTGATTCAGGAGTGTCTGAGCGACGTTTTACCCAATCTTCGAGGTTCTCCGTTCATTAGTGGATTGTTTTTCCAGCCTGGAAATGCCTACAATGAGCAAACGATCAGTCATGCCAAAGAATTAGGAAAAGAGATCTTTTGTGAGTACAGTGGTCCTGAACGAGTCGCGAAGATCAACGATCAGGTTTGAATTCCAGCCAAAACTCTTTCAAATTATTGTCCAGATTGATATTATCCAGCATGCCATTCGAGAAACCAAGGACGGTCGACTTGAAGCGATGAACAACCACGAAGATCCGAGCAAGTTCGAGAATTTGGACGAGCGACTGCAAGCCTTGGCTGTTGTTATGCTTCACTACTGCTCGGCACTTCAGGTAAAGAATACAAAGTGAGTCAAGATGAAGAATATTCTCAGGACTGTGCTTCGAGTGAAAAATCTTCAAGAGAGTCATTGATTGACGTTGAGAAGACAGAAATAGTCAAAAGCCCGACTAGCCCAAAGCCATTAGTGAGTACTCTTCACCCCTTTCTTTTCGAAGTTAATCTTCATTTCAAACCTGACTCTTTCAGCCAGCTTCGGGAAGTTCTTCCTCTTCCCTGAAATCGAGTGATCACTTTGATGCTGCCGCTGAAATTCTCGACTCCATAATGGAAGACGATGTTTCTCGTTCCGTCTCGGAGTCCACAATTGTAGGAATAGTTTCACCCCCTCCAAATTAAAAGACTTTGTACAAATCTCGACTCTAGTCCTTTTCAAATCTCCATTCAAACTGTGATTTCTTTCGGTGTCCGAATATGCCCAAACTTCTACCCTACAGTATCTGCCAATGCGAATTTGTTTGCAGTGACCAAGTATTACTTCCACCTGTGATTTGTCCATAATACGTTAATGAAAACGAGGTGTCAATTCATGTCTCTGCCATTCAAACAGTTGTCCGTCCAGACTACCTATCTCTCTTAGTCATCCGGATCTACTAACAATCATGACTGTTGTGCGGAAAATGTTTTTGTTCTATTTCTTGAGCTAAAACACAAAATGATAAGACTAGGGGAAGTGACACCGATTTGATAGCTCCACGTTCCAACCGAGGCTCTTGTATCGACACTTGTTGAAATGCTATTCTCGTTGTTTCAAACAGGTTAAACCTCATAAGACTAGCAACTTAGAGTTCCTTTCCCATTGTTCAGATAGCAAATAGTAGTCCCAGGTAACGTTCAGGAATAAGTTGTCCAGCTAGTACCCAGAAACATTGTTCTGTGTCAGGAAGCATAACTGATACGCCAGAAAGCGAAATAGGAACAACTATTTAAAAAAAGAATTGAAAGCTGCTTGCTATCTTTACTATTGCCAGGCGGCTAACGCATGACGTGTTCTATCGCGCGTGTAAATAATCGTCCACTCTCGAACTATTGCACTCCCCCTCTACATTTCAGTTGGAGGAATGTCTGTCCTACAACCAATACTTGGCACATTAGGAGGATGTGTTGGCTGTCAGGCGGGAGTAGAACTCGTACAACGGTAGTTTCACTTTGTTCTTATGATACAACAACATTCAGAAGGCTCTCTGGCGACCTGAACCTCCTAACATTTTCCACATTCGTCTTTGTCGCAGCCGAAGGCCTCATCTTCCAGTCCAAATTCTTCTCTGTCAAAAACAAAATACCAATCAGTGCCTATACAAAACTGGTAGTGATATTCTTTCTCGTCAACTTGGCCAACAATTATGCTATGAAGTTCGACATCTACTTCCCTCTGTTTATCATCTTCAAATCGGTTAGTGGTTTTTGTGTCAGAGAGGAACTACTGGCTTCAGAGTAGTCTTCTGGCACATCTAATACTCCGAGGCTACATTCAAAAGTGTATTTACACAACCGCTCAGACAGCTTCTGTCCTCACTGTTACTTCCGGCGTGGTCATTTTCACATTGGCCAGTTACGAGCCAACCATTGAGAGGAGAAGTAGCTCGTATTCAGACTTTGTCAAATATCTCCCAGTTGCTCCATTTTGGATAGGTAGGACAGCCACGACATTCAGCCTAATCCTATCCAGGAATCGCTCTTCTGAGCTGTGCCGTTATCTTAAGTTCGTACCTTGGTATCTGTCAGGAACAACTCTACGCGACTCATGGAAAACATCACAAGGAGGCCATGTTCTACGTTCATTTCCTTTCGATTCCCGCCTTCGCTCTCATGTCAAATGACCTTTCGACAGCCATTGAACAAGCCAATGCTTCGGAAGACTTTAGAGTGGCAGACATCTCTTCTGGTATACCGTCTGCATGGGTTTACATTCTCGGAGTCTGTCTCTTACAGTCGGTTTTTGTATTTTTTTCTTCTAAAATATTGTTTTCAGATGGCTTTGCGTGAACAATGTATACCGTCTGACTGCGGTCACCTCGTCTCTTAACGTCAATATGATAATCTCTCTTCGGAAATTCATTTCTCTCGTGATTTCCTTCGTAATTTTCGGCAATCCGTTCAACATATTCCATCTACTCGGATTCATTATTGTCGTCATTGGGACCATCTTCTATGCCAAGGTGTTTTGAAGAAGACAGTCGCCCATGTAAGTTCGATTTTTTGTATTTACTGTCATTTGTGGTGCTCTTCATATACAATAATACGTGTGTTCAATGAAAATTTATGTACACGTTCTCTACGTTTCCTGTCCTTTTTTGAAAAAATACCAATCACCGTTCAGAGACTGTCTTTCATGTTCAACCGCACCTTGTAACAGACCCAGTTTCATAAAAAGGGTAACATGCAAACTAATTAGATACGGCGCAATAGTAAGGGATACAAAACGATAACGCTCAACAAGCTTCGATCGTTTGCTCTTCAATGTGGGCGTCAGTAGTCCGTTTTCTATTGCGAACTACTTCGGGCAGAGATATCTTTGACGTGTTCGAATTTCCGTCTGATTGATAATGAAGCTACATGCATTGGAACCAAGAGTGTCGTAAATCGGGACGATAACATTCGAATAGTTATAAATAGCCAGTTCTATAATGATCCATTCCGGCCTGTCCCTTGCATAGTGACCAATGTTGACATTGTTTCATACAGGGATACTTCACGGAATCCAAGAGCAATGTTATCAGCTCGTTTCAGGATCTGATTGTAAGTTTGCCACATATGAGGCTCAGATCCATCAGCTTGCCTGACTCTTGCTCCCAACATCGGCGAATTTCTTGATATCTTTGCTCCTCGGCGAACTCCCTGGTAGAGAGTAAAAGCGTCCTCGTAGAGAAGCTGTTTCGGTGGTTTTTCCTTCAGGTAGGCACTTTGACGAGATCCATCGAGCAAAATATCCGTGTGTCAGCTCGAGTCCATCATGGGCTTGATTTCTACTGAAGGATCTTATGCAGTAGTCTCGCAGAAGAAGTGGACGAAAGGTAGTCGAGACTTCAAGGTAGTCAGTAGAGTTCACTTATTATAGCAGAATCCGATAGAAACGATGCATCATTTTTTCTATACTTTTATGAAGTTTGCGTACGTACCTATTTTAAATTGTCCTCGCGCCTCTGTCTGTCTGTGTGTCTGAAGCCAAAATTGCCAAGGCACAACTATTATGTGCGCACACTAATTGTTGGCAAGTAAAATCAGTTTGGGAGATAGTTTCTTTGGCAGATGTTGCTTCTGTAATGGTAGCTCGACTGGCGGGGAACTTGCGGGCGGGTTGAAGTGAGAGGGAAGGGACCAAGACAGGCTAAGAAAAGAGAATAGAAACCGGGCAAGGATCAAAGGAATCAGGTTATGACTGTCATTGAGTCCCTCTAGGGGCGATAGCATTACTTGGATAGGGAGATGGGCTCGAGGGACGGGAAAGTGGTTTCAAAGAGTGATTCAAGGGATAGGAAGTGGGTTTAAAAGGATGAAAATGGGGCCAAAGAGTAAGAAGTAGGTTTAAAGGTTGGGAAGGGGTTTCGAGAGATAGGAAACGGATTCAAGAGGCGAGAAGAGGATTCAAAAGGTAGAAAGTGGGCTCAAAGGATGAGAAGGAGTGAAAGGGAAGTGAAATGGAAAGTTTTTCGAGGGATGGGGGATGGGGAATGAGTTCAAGGGTAAGAGAGTCTGTTCAAAAAATAAGGAATGGGTTCAAAGAATGGGAAGTGAGTTGAGATATAGAAAATTTGTTAGAAGAAAGGTAAGTGGGTTCAAAGGGAAAGGAAGTGAGCTCGGTGAGTGGGGAGAGTGTTGAGAGGAGGGGAAGCGAATTCAAAAGGTAAGAGAGTCTGTTTAAGGTATGGGAAGTGGGCTCAATAAAATGGAAGAGGGTTCAAAGAGTGAAAAAGAAGGGAATTCGAGAGATAGGAAGTGGTTTCTAAGATTAAGTGGGAAGTGGGTACCCCGAAGAAGCATAGTCTAACTTGTGTATACAACATTACTTCTATATTTTTGTGACAAAAATCTTCAAATTAGAGATACGGAACGCTAGTAATTAGAGACAAAGATAAGATGTTTTGCATAAAACAAGATCTTGGCCAGCTGTTAATGCTAACCCGCTGTGTGTGGCAGGAATAATTACCGGCGAGAGACCGCCCGGACAGGAACGAGAGGGGGGCTTTGCCTCTATCAAAAGGGCACCAGCTGTCCAGGGCTGTTGCCACGTTCCTAACAGCTATTGATTTTGCTCTGAGCCATGTCTTCCTACGGCTTCTTTTCCCCATTTGCATGTTGCCTGTCCTTGTTGTTGCCTGCTCTTTTCAGATATTTCTTTGAGTTCCCATGGTGAATGGAAATGGAAGGACGAGTGCGCCGACAGAACCAATCGCCACGTTGTATCCACTCCCATATACGTTTTGATTGCACAGCTACCTCTAGCCAAGTCATTTCTCCTTTTTATTATCATTTTCCCTATAAATTGGCTCGTAATCTTTCTCATACCTTCTTTCTTTTGACAAAATAGACATGTCCGTTCCATTTGTATTTCTTCAAGCAGTCGGAGAGAATGACAGATTTTGATGACTAGTTGCCACACCCATATCAAAACGTGGCTTTCAATTCTTCCTGTCTAGAAAAACGTTTCTTTTATTCTTAGACTTCTATCTAGAACAAACATTTCGAGCACTTAACTTTTGAATATCGGAAAATTGGCCCTCGAACTGCTATTGTTAGTTAACCTTTGAAGGCTAAACAAACAGTCTATCCAACACTTTCTCTGTTGGCACTTCCCTTCATCTTTTTTAGGCTATTCAGTTTCGTTGACTGTCCGATCTCGGGTAGTTCCTCTCAGCTCCCTTCTGTGCCTACTAATTAGGAGAACTCTAACTTTCTTTTCCTCATAAGCTACGCAACTTCAAAACACTGTTCAAGTTTTCTATAGTACACAGTACTAATCGTTTACGTTTCTCAGCCTAGAACAGATAGTTAATGTCCACTCCAATTTCGTCCACACCAGTCATGCCTGGTAGGCTCTCTTTTCCTCTTGCCTCTTTCAAATTTGCCTGTACTCTTGCTTTTTTGCTTGATAAGAATGCTTACTCTGTGACTGTGTGTACTGCTTCTCACTCATGTAGTTCTTATTCCTTTTGAGATCTAAATCTTTAACCTCCGGTTGTCCTCTCGGCCGATCTCAGGAAAAACTGGAAGTCGGCTTCTATCTGCTTTCAAAATCTAACTCTCACCCCCACTCACTCACCTATCTTCTAGCGCCAAAGCGCCATCGTCTCGACAAGGGAATGGCTACGACCAACGGCAAGGACAACTCCAAGATTGAGGTCTGCATGCACTATTTGTTTGCTTTGTGTCCTGCATGTGATAACCACCACTCACTCACATCTTTTTTTCCGGGACGAGAATTATTTGCAGAGTCTTTGGATCTCGTCCAATCTCAACTTTTAGGGACTTGAGGCCTGCATCGCCAGCAGTCACCAAGTGATGGCCTCTTCAAGTGAGGATCTCGCTGCCTTCAGAGCCAGGAAAGTCGCTCTCATTACGGGAATCTCCGGACAAGACGGTTCCTATCTGGCCGAGCTGCTCCTCTCAAAAGGATACAAGGTTCACGGAATCATCCGTCGTTCTTCCTCCTTCAACACTGCCCGCATTGAGCATCTCTACAGCAATCCTGTCACCCACGCCGGTCAGTTCAGATCTTTTTACACTTATGGAACAAATCTTTAGGAGGTGCCTCGTTCGCTCTGCATTATGGAGATATGACGGACTCTTCCTGTCTCATCAAGCTCATCTCGACGATTCAGCCGACCGAGGTCTACCATCTGGCTGCCCAATCTCACGTCAAGGTCTCCTTCGATCTGCCCGAATACACCGCCGAAGTCGATGCCGTTGGAACTCTTCGTCTCCTCGATGCTATCCATGCCTGTGGACTCACCAAGAAGGTCCGCTTCTACCAGGCTTCGACGTCCGAACTGTATGGAAAAGTACAAGAAATCCCCCAGAAGGAGACGACTCCTTTCTACCCAAGATCCCCTTACGGTTAGTCTAATCCTCTTTTATTGCTTTCGGGTCTCGCACTTACATGTCATTAGACGCCTTGATCGGTCACATTGTTTCTAGTGACCCGTTGGCGACTGACAATGAGTAGTAAAAAGCGGGGGACTGGAGCGACATCTCGATTGATCAGAAAATAGTGTATGCTAAGTTTTCAGCCGTTGCCAAGCTCTATGGATACTGGATCGTTATCAACTACCGCGAGGCCTATGAGATGTTCGCCTGCAATGGAATTCTTTTCAACCACGAGAGTCCTCGTCGAGGTAGGCCTTTTTTGTTTTTGTTTTACTCATAGAGTCATCCAGGAGAGACCTTTGTGACTCGCAAGATTACAAGATCTGTGGCCAAGATCAGTCTCGGCCAGCAGGAGTCTTTCGACCTGGGCAACTTGGACTCTCTTCGCGATTGGGGACACGCCAAGGAATATGTCGAGGGAATGTGGCGCATCCTTCAGCACGACCACCCTGACGACTTTGTCCTCGCTACCGGACGTCAGTACACTGTCAGAAAGTTCTGTAACCTGGCCTTTGCCGAAATTGGACAGACTCTTGTGTAAGTTCTTCAACTTTTTCAAAGACGAAAGCCATTTTCAGCTGGGAAGGAGAAGGAGTGAACGAGGTCGGTCGTGACAAGGCGACGGGAATCGTCCGCGTCAAGGTGAATCCGAAGTACTACCGTCCAACGGAAGTCGAAACTCTGCTGGGAGACGCGACCAAGGCCAAGACCAAGCTCGGCTGGGAAGCCAAGATCTCCATCGAAGAACTGGCCAAGGAGATGGTCGCCTCCGACATCGAGCTGATGAAGTCCAATCCGATGGCCTAAAGCTCTTCCTTCTTACTATTTTTCCGTTCTTTGTGGGTCAATCTACACTCTTCCGGCTGTGATATTCTTCCGACTCTGTCTATTTATCTCTATCTCGGAGTGATTTCTAATAAACGGGATATTTCGAAACGTTGTTTTAAAACTGTGTTTGGGTCTGTCGTGAAATGGGTAAAAACAGCTAGAAGTATCAACGACCCAGTCTACGAGGATTTGATCGGTCAAAAAGGGGGGAGCTGGTGATGCGCTGGCAATAAAAACGGAAGCGTACAAAAAGTTAAGAATGACGAGAGTTCAGAAAACTGGAAGACAACTGTCTTAAATCTTAACTTGACTCGTTTTGTAAGAGTTGCAGTACCGTTCAACTGTTTTTTTTTATTAAAGCAACGTACATTCCAAAATAATAATCACAAACGATTAAACGCACACGCACTCGGTTTTTTTGGTTTAGCAAATAAATCTTTTCGCTTTTTTAAACATGTCCTTTGCCTTGTTTACGACAACGGCCGAGCTAATGATTATAGCACTTCGTGTTGCTCACTCAGCCTCTATCCCCAACATGCAAGATACCACTTCCTTCTTCTTATTCTCTATTCTCTGTTCGTTTTGATCCAAACTATTGATGACCTGCAACCCTACCATCTGCGATATATCATGTTGAATGAGTTTCTCAAAAGCACGATGGAGCCCAAACGACGACTAAGGGACGGCGTCTACGAGGGTATGCCAGTTGTGGTTTCATCGCTTTCGGTCGGGAAACAAAAGCGTCGAAGATGAGCCAAGGTCAGGTCGACCAACAACTTTCGATGAATCGAAGCTGCTGCAGCTCGTGAACGAGAACTATCGACAGACTACCCGTGAACTAGCAGAGGTACTGTCTGTCAGTCATGCCGCAGTGGAACATCTTTGAAAAATAAACTGGGCACATGGTTGCCAAGAAGTGGCAGCGCATGTCCGTCGTCCATTCTATGAGAGGAAATCCTTTTTATCACGCCTGGTGACGGGGAATGAGAAGTGGGTAACGTACGTAAACTACCGAAGGAAGCGTCGGTCCAGGGCAGACACCAAGTCCTGATGTAAAACCCGACACCCATCAAAAGTAGATTATGCTCTGTGTTTTCTGGGATATCGAAAGAGTGGTGCTCTGGGAACTGTTGGATGCTGGAACGATCCTTACGGCCGCCATATACAGCCAGCAACTTGAAAAGGTTGCCGTTGCCCTTCGTCAGAAACAGTCGCTGAAGTCGAAGTGCTATTATCAGGAGGACAACACTTCGATTCCGACGATGCACTCAAAACCCTGTTAATAAACTTCTTCGTGCCGAAACCCAAGTTTTACGAGCGTGGCATCCGTAAGCAGCAGAAACAGAAGACGCACATTGCGATGAACATAGCGGTGGGCAGACGTGGTACAACATAATGAGGATTACAACGGATAAAAAAGTTGTTTGGAAGTGAACAAATTTTTGCATTCGAAAAGGCGAAAAGAATTAGTTGTCAATACAATACTTCCAGATTTATCCCGCTGTGATAAGGATGAATTTGGAACGGTCAGAGGGCGCGGCCAATAAAAGCTACGGTCGTCCCCTTGGGCTTGCAATTTAGCGTAGACAGTCTCGACCACTAGAAGTGCATGCGACTCTTACTGTTTCTCGGTTGGTCAACAGCTATTTACCACTTTATATCTTACACAGACATCTTTTAGGTTCATTCATCTACCTAGCAGACAGTTCTTTGCGAGAAGACGAATTCTCCAAGAAGACAAAAGATGTCAAGCTATCTCCTCAACAAATTAGACGAGTCGAGCAAATGCACTACGGCTGGTATGTACAAGCCGTCAGTGCTCTTTTGGGAGCTATGGGAAAGGAGGTCTACATGAAAATGAATAGGTGAGAAACGTTTCTTAGTTTGATAACGGTTTTTCTTTTTCAAGCCCTAGTTTTTTATTGCTACTTTCTAGTCATTACTCGAATGACTACTGTAAGAGACAAAGAACAGGTCGTGAAAGAAAAGACAGCAGATCCAGTTAATCTATTTGTAGCAGTAAAACGTCATCCCTTTATCAATTACTTCTTTTTCTGATTGAGAGTTGATATAAAAAAGCTACAGTATAAAACTAGATATCCGAAATGGTTCGTCCGCTATCATTTTCACTTTTCTTTTACGCGAGAACCCCACGTTACTTTCATCGTGGATCGAGTTTCTTCGGATCCATCAAAAACTAATGTTTTTAAAGTAAATTACGAGTTAGCAAAAGTAGGTTAATACCTTCTTTGACTCCGATTGGAACGGCGCCGTCTGATATGCGTAGTGCCTTTGTTCCTTCTTTTTTTTTTTTTACGAGGAATTAGAATTGAGAGAACAAAACGAGTTTCAGAAAAAACCGAAAAGCTTTTGTGGCCTGTCTCGACTCTATTGATAACGAGCACGACATCAAGAATGGAGCGGAATGTCTGGTGAAGGCATTTGACGGAAACCTTGTGAGCTATCTAAATTTCAAAGACATATGCTTCAGATCACGTTCTTCCCTGAAGCAGCATACTCTCCCCAGTTCGACTTTGTCGGCACAACAGGGAATGACATGCCTGAAACAAAGTTCACGACCAAGCGAATCAAATTCAAGAACGAGATGAGGACTATTCTGAGGAGACGAACCCTCAAAAAACTGCTGAAACATCAGAAATCAAAAATTGTATTAAGACCTCCACTGTTTCGAAGGTTTGTCTAAAAGCCCAAAACAATTTTTTAAACGAGTTTCAGACCGGTGCGGATTTCAATGGAAAATGGCTACAGGGAACGGTATAGGATGAGGTTCAGACGAAACATACTCTCCCTGTATACTAACGTAAGTCTGCTTTGAGAAGTGGTCACAATTAGTCTCACTGCGATGTCAGTCGGTAAAATACAAAAAACGAACGGAGAAAAGTTGTAATGTTCAGAAAGTCAAGGTTTACCTGATTGATGCCTTTATCTCTTTCCGTCAAAGTAGAGTTTTTAGGATGAAGCCAGAAAAGAGGCTAAGCGAGTGGACAAGATAGACACACCATGGAAAATTAAAACCATGAGACATGCTCCAGCCTTGAAAGATACTCCGGCTCATAAATCACCCGTCAAAGTGAGAATTTTACTAGTTCCAGAAACAGAAGTTTAGGCTGTAACCGATCTTCTAGGGGGAGTTGTTCGTCTAGTGAAAAACCAGACTAATGGAGAGCAGAAAACTCTTAGAGATTCTTACAAAAAACTAACTGAGGTATATTCTATTTGCTCCAAAAAAAAGTAATTTGAACAGCTGCAAGATATGGTCACAAATAGGAACCGAGAAGGACAGTTCAAACACAGAATGTTGGACATGGTCCTGGGGAAAAACCATCCGCTGAGGAGAAAGAAGACTTTTACCGAAAAGTTATTCATTGAACATAGTTTAAAAGCTTTCCAGTTCAGATTCCGAGACATAGTACCTGAAGGAATGGTGGACAAGAACCTTTATGGTCTTGTAGAAACTGTAGCCAAACATCAGAAAGACGTCAATTACAATCTATTGTCTCCACGTTTCTTCCCTCTCCTACCCGACAAGTACAGTAACAAAAAGTTAGTTGCTTATTCATCTCTATGTAAACTTTACAGGCCAATTCTTTCGCCAAATTTATTTCCTCTGTACCACGACGACACCGGCAACAGTATTCTTCCTGTTCCGGAAATGCTGGAAAAGGCGGGATTGAGAAAACAGGATCGTACAAATGTGCTAGAGTTGATCATGGACGCCTCAGGTGGAATATTTGTTCTTTGAAGCCCATTGGCTGCTCGTAAAAACTATTAAAAGAAAATTTTAGGTGTTAATGAGGTTGTCGATGACGCGATGGAACTAGTGAAAAATATTGGAGCTAGTGGATTTGGGAAGGACATTCTTGACATAACCAAAGCTGTGGATGGAGCTTTTCTGGACCTCAAGCAGTCATTCAGTAAACGACAAAAGAGGGACATTTCGAGCAAACAGTATGCCTTTCTGAACAAAGATCAATTGATACAACTGTACGGATCGCAAGGTAAATTTATTTCATATTCTGTGATCAGAGTTAAGGGATCTACAACAACTCGAACGTCGATTTCCCATTTGATATTGAGCAGTATGGCAACTGGACCTACAGACAGAAGCAGGATTCATTGAAACGAACAGTGAGACTGCTGGCTAAAGAAGGAGCTCCGAGAGTCAAGAGAACGATCGAGGTTCGAATCTTGAGACACACAACACTGGCTCCGTTCGCCTTCTCTCCGACCGTTGGAGTTGTGAGGACTATTCCCACTTCATCCCAAATATCACATTCAGTTCAATATTCTCGGTCCTCTAACTCTTTCCCCAAACATCTTCTCGCCTTCAGTCATCGGTCCACTTCTACTCAGTCCTCCGATCATTTCACCACAGGCACTCTCTCATATTTCAACGCAAAGAAAACTAATTTCAGGTCGGCGATCCACTGATCCTTTCACCCTACTTCTTGGGTCCCAACACGATTTCAGCAGCCGTCTTCAATGCGTATGTGCTGTCTCCTTACGTCCTTTCACCCAACGTCATCAATCCTTACGTACTCTCTCCTCTAATTCTTTCACCGTACGTACTGTGTCCGGATGTTCTCTCTCCGACCATTCTATCTGGAGCCATCCTGAGCCCGTCAGTTGCATCCCCGGCCGTCTTTACAGAATCAGCACTAGCTGCGGCTGTTCTCTCGCCATCAATATTCTCCTAACTGAGAATGATGATAATAATTGTTATTGTTGTCAGTATAAGAGACTACATGATCAATCTCAGAGTGCCAGACATTTATTTACACTAGTTCCCATTCATGTTTAGATTCCTTCCGAGTACGCAGACGATGGCGTGACACTAATAGGTTGTTTGTGAACCATCTTGACCGCCCTCCACAGCCGGATCAAGTAGTTTTTGTTCAGGAAGTAGATGACCACCATCGGTTCCAAACAGGGGTAGATTAATATGGCCAGCATCATTATGTCTGCTCCACTGAAAAAGGTGTTTAGAAGGACATGCGAAATCCTACTTTCTGAAGCTGAAAAAGAAGGGAGCAATCAGAAGAACTGCACAAGGAGTGTGTAGAAGAAACAATGGCAGAACAGTTTGTACAATAAGCATAGTGAAGAGAGTCTGCTGCATTTCCTTCGTCTTCTTGCTAACATTCGATTTGAAACTCTGAAATCTTTCTCTTTCGTGGCAACAATTCCGATTCACATTGATCTTTTTATGGATTTTGAGGCCACAAATTAACATTGTGCTCATGAATGTAGCATTACAGCCGAGCAGAATCGTAACACCGATTATTCCACGCCAACGAGTCACTTCTTCTTTTTCGAACGAAGTTTTCTATAATGTTTTTATAAGGGAAGAGGCTAACGTACAGCGTAGAGCATAGCGATTCCATGAAGTTGGCTCGGAGCAAGACCCAAGTTGTAGTTAGAGTCGTTGCTCAACGCATTGAAAACTTCGGTGTCAAAGGGCATATTGAAGACGAAGTTAGCGGTGTGAATGCAGACATAGGTTGGGATAGATACAAACAGAAGGATGGCAATGTTCTTGGACGTAAGGAGAAACTGCATGTTTTCTCGACAGAGAAGAATGTATCGGTAGAGGAAGTGAAGGGCCTCGATGAGAACTTGTAACATAAAGATGTTACAGAGCCAGACACCGAAGAAGGTCGACCAAAACTCTCCCCAGTCTTTGGCCGTCCCACTGACATAAACAATAGCTATCTTGTAGCTGGTATAGAAACGCTGAAATGTTACTTTCTAAACGCTTTTTGTTCTAAACTTACAGGCAGGCTGAAGGTATCCACAAAGTAGTGAAGCATGTTCGTGGTCGAGAAGACCAACATGATTATTTTGAAGGAGCCAAGTGAATATTTCGATTTGACCACGGTCATTGGCAAAATGATCAAGTTCAAAATGGCCGCTACGCAGCAGCCGACAGAGGTGACATCCTGGTAGACGCCTTCAGGGATCAGCATGATTGCTTCTGAAGGCAGAATTTTTTTGTGAATTCAAGAAAGACAGGAGATAGAGTAAGAAAATGCAGAAAAAAAAAACAAGGAACCCATGCCAGAACATTCGTAATAGTTTTCCGGCTCCGACAAATGTGGTCACAATTCAATTGTGATTGTAACATTATAAGCGAAACAATGACTAGACACTGTCTTTATGTATTGACTTTGTCAGAGCTATAGTATCCACGTGGAAATAACTAAAAAAGAGATGTTTTCAATTGTTCTAACTGGTAGTTATAGTAGCAGTCGGGCAGTAATTTTATCACAAAGAGAGACGTACGTCTTTCTTTTCTGACAAAGAACTTGTATTAAAAGGGGGGATCGAGTTTTGAATGTGAGTGTTTGCTCATCAAGCTCCAGAACTAAATGCGAACATTTAGCCCCGTTTCGAGAATCTGCGTATTTGGTTTACACGAAAAGGGCGCTTACATTAGTTTTTTGAATTCGTATTGTGCTCTGGCTTGTGGAACATCAAATTTACCTAATCGCTACTGGGCACAACAGACTGTTACAAAAAACAGATCAGAAAACAAGGACAGAGCCGAGAAAGAGAGTCGTAAACTCGAAGATCTTCCGGATGACACATCTGAAACCTTTATAAGGACCACTTTTTCGTCCGGAACACGTGAATTGCGCGTAAGCGCTAGGTGTTTGACTAATAAAGGTCCAATATGTAAAATGATCTGGAAAGACAACTAGAAAAAGATGAACAGTCATCGGAAAGTGAAGAAAAGTTGAGATGTTTGGTAGCATTAAAGGGTGAGGGTATGAATACAGTCTTTTTTGCATTGGGACATCATAAGAACTTCATCTGATGACATTTATACTTGTACGGTAGAAGTGGAAAGTGCATCAACATTCTTGGAGAACGCTTTATTAAAACGAAGTGCAAAGACCGATTAGGATAATCTGCAAATCGAGATGGCAACATCTTGAACTTCTAAAAATAAACTTTTGGTAAAACATTACGTTTGATTTATAAGAATTTTTGAATCTCCATTTTGTCCCTCTATAAAGTAATGCCATAGAGCCAAAACGGATACAATCATCAGTCAACCTTCGAAAATCACCTGTTTTCTCGCAGCACCCTTTGTCGATTTCCTGCCATCGACCTTCTCCGCATTACGAAGCATGTCGACTGTTACCAATCCCCATTTTGATCGAAATATGATCCGGTTTAAGATAGCTCTTTTGGTGGAATTAGTGGTGACTATAGGATCTACCATCTTCTCTATTTATTGCTTGTTGTTCAAAGCTCCGCAGCAACTATCGAGAAGTTTCAGAGTGGTTATGGCATTTCATATGATTGTGTAAGTAATAATTAGTTTCCAAACAACTGTTTTCAGAATTCTCTTCCTTGTTGCTCAAAACTCCCTACTCGCCGTTCCTGTTTTGTATCTTCCTTATCCAGTGGTCACCTTCGATGGGCTTCTTGGTCATGTTGGTGTTCATCCGGCAGTACTGATTGGTCTGGACCTCAACTTAGCCTTATGTGAGTCAAACGAAAGCAAAAAAACAAGTGTTGCAGTAACCTCAGCCGTAGTTTTTCCTCTTTTCTACTATAAAATGTGCATGCTACTTCCGAAAGATCACATTGCAAACAGCAGACTAACGGGTCTTCTGATCTACCTCGTATCATACATACTTTGTGGTGTCTTACCGCTTCCTATATTCGTTCTAGCCAACTCAATTAGAGACAGTAAAATGCTTAAAGAGCGACTGGTTGCCGAATTACATGTTCACTACGAAAACTTCAATTCGGACGATCTTTACCTGATTGATCTTAGTCCAGACAATATTTGGACTACTGGAGGTCTAGCTCTCATGCTGCTCGTCTGGTTCTTATCTGGTTCAATGATCGTCGTCAGTACCATCTTTGTGTATAATGTTCTTCACAAGAATGGGCACTTGTCCAATCGGAGCAAACGACAACACAAATTGATCTTTGCCCCACTTGTTTTGATGGTATACCGGTTTGAGAATTCTTTGACCTATTTTTAGGGTTCGATATTGTTGTTTGAATGCGTTGTCATTATACCAGCTGGACTCTCACTGATTCTTATCCAATCACCTAGAAATGGTTTGTTTTCTAGCTTCTTTTAAGAGCTTCGAACAGATATTTTCAATATGATTCTCGTGGGAGGAATGGGTCTACTGCCCACTTCGCAAATCATTCTTATTTGCAGCTATAATCCCTGCCGTAAGTACATTCTGAAGATTCTTGTGAGTTTAGCAAAGTTCTTTTATTGCCCGAACTTTAGAAAAAACGGGCCACGACAGTAATGACAGTAGAAGATCCGAAAGTCGTCTTATGACAAAGCAACAGAGTCCACGTAAGCCGTTGTGGAGACTTTCTTCCTCTGGAGAAAGTTCTGGATTCGTCTTTTGTTGAGGAAATAAATGACGACCAGGGGCTCGAAGATGGGATAGAGACGAACCCCGATCATCTGCGCTTCACCCGGCCAGCCGACATTGAAAAAGACCGGTCCAAGGAAGACGATTCCGCAGGGAAGATGTAGCAGGAACAGTGGAATCATCGTCTAACAGAGAGTGTTTGAGTGTTTGACTGAAGGTTACCTGGACCAAAAGCATCTTGAAGAGAGTAGAGTGCATTTCCAACGTGCTGGGACTCAGCTCAGCCAATTCCGCTTTCTAAACACGAAGCTCAGCCTCCGTATATGTTCCAATAAACCTTTTTGATAGACCGATGGATTTTGTAGGCACAAAAGAACATTGTCGATATGTACACACTATTACATCCCATCACTGCGACCATACCAAAAACACTCTTCCAGCGGATAACTTGCTCACCGAGACTGTTTCTAGTCTGCAACCTCCCTAATGTAAAACATGGACTCTCTTACAAAATAGTAGAATGGGAGACCGTAGACCTCTCTCGCAGGAATGCCAATAGTAGCGAGGCTATTGTTCCCTATGGCTTCGTAAATGTCCTCATCCATGGTAGCATGAAGAAAAAGATTTCCGATGTGGAAGATTAATGAACCGATATATGAGACAAAAACGATGATGGCTACATTTCTAATCGTCAGTATCCGCACGTACATTTCTTGTCTAAAATCTTTTAAGAAAAATATAAAAGAAAACAAACTTGCAAAGTACTACGTAGCGGTAGAGAAAATGAAGAGCTTCGAGGTAGACCTGGAGCATGAAGAGCATAGCTATACAGCCGGCTCCCATAGTAGCGATGCTTTTACCCCACTGACGAACAATTCCGCTCGAGTAGAAGATGACCATGTTCGGTTGAAAGTAATGTCTCTGTAATGTTTTTCACTCTACAATAGTGAAGAAACTGACTGGGAAGGCAAAGATGTCAATGATGCAGACACACATGTTGGTCCCGCAAAAGACTAGCATGATGATTTTGTAGGAACCGAGAGTGTACTTGCTCCAATAGATAGACAGCGGAACGACGGCAAAGTTCAGTAGACCAGCTAGTATACATTCTGCGATAGTCAAATGCTGGTAGAGTTCCAACGATATGAGCATTACTCCAAGTAGAGAGTGGGAAGTGTCCGATCAATTGGAATAAGTAACACAAAAACAAAAAGATGCGAAGAAGTAGGAAGTCTACACGGCATGTGACTATTTCTATAATGAAGCTAATCGAACAGGTGCAAAATGAGCGAAAACATTGATATAAAATCGTATTGAAGGTTTTACTATAAGACAAAGTCATAGGGTTCTTCTCGAGGCCGTCATGTTCTGACCGGATGGATGAGCAGTCGAAGTTGTCGAAGATCTCCCGAAACGCAAATACCTTTTGATACGATTCTTGTTCAGGAAGTAGACAACTACCAAGGGTTCAAAAATAGGATAAAGCAAAATGATGACCATCAATAAGTCCCGGTAGCTCGAAACGATAACTGTTATAAATAAAAGTTTTCTCACCTCCCGATGACAATGAATACTGGTGCAACAAGGACGAATGTACAAGGCAGATGGAGCAGGAAGAATGGAATCACAGTCTGACTCTTATTTGATGCTTTCAATATACACTTTCCGTTCTTTTGTACTACACGGGATGCACTTTCCTCTAGACACTAATTGCAATTACAAATATCCTATACAATGTGCAAGAGGCGTCTGCGACACAAGTCAACTCTAATCTGGAATAACGACAATGTTTGTGGTCTTTTCTGTCAAGTATTATCCTAGATTAAAATTGACAAGACAAGTCAGGACAGTTCAAATGACAAAATAGCGGATGGTCTATTTTAAATTGTTTTCGCGTCTCTGTCTGTGTGTGTCTGTCTGAAGCCATTATTGCAATTAGCGTCTTTGTGCGCACACTAATTGTTTGCAAGTCGAGTCAGTTTGGGAGTAACTTCTTTGGAAGAACGTTGTTCCTGTAACGGTAGCTTGACTGAAGGGAAACTTGCGATCGGATTGATGTTAGACGGAGACTGAATGGACCAGGGCAGGTGGACAAAGGGGTATAGAAACCGGACAAAGTTCTAGGGAATCAAATTGTAACCGGCATTAGTTCTATACTTGGGCAACTCGGCTCGGCTCGACATCGGGAAAATACCCGGCTCGACTCGGCTCGATCTCGAGCAAAACCCGGCTCGAATCAAATTTGAAAATGAATGCGCGGCAAAAACTGATTTCAACGCAGAAATTTGGCTCCGCTCGACCCGAAAAAACCCGGCTCGGCTCGAGCCGAATTTTTTGGCTCGATGCCCAAGTATAATTAGTTCCCCTCAAGGGGCTTGAAGGAAGTTGGGTCGAGAGATGGGATGTGGGTTCAAAGAGTGGAAAGTGGATTTAACTGATTAGCAGTGGTATTTAGTAATCGTTTTCTTGGGGAGCACAAAGTAGGTACGCCCCGAAGGCCTAACTTGTCTAAAAGAAACTTTTACTAGTATAACTCACGACGAGTATATAGCAATTAGGAAGACCTAGATAGTTTGAAACGGGAAGAAATTACAAGTACTAGCATTAAACTGTAGCTTATGAATAGTGCGTTCCGTGTTGTACATAAGAACTACACTTTCTAACCTGAATGACTAGCATTTTGAACAATGTCCTTTGCATATCGATGGTACTGGAACTCGTTGTAACCGTGGTATATTTCTGGAAGTTGTTTGTTCAGGCACGAAAAAATTCTTACAGTTTTCATACAACGGTGTATTTTGTAGCCACAGATGCCCATCGTGGTCAAAAGAAGCGTATTACTTCCTAATAACAGAAACATTCCAATGGAGCTGCTCCATCGTATGGATAGCTCTTGCTTGTATTCGTTCTTCTGCTAAAGAAAACATGAAAGAATATACATCGAAACTTAAAATAAAAAGAAAGGCAACACCATGAACATCTCTGGCCGACATGCTTAATGTCTCCAGACTGTCATTTCCAATGTATGCGTAGACTTCTTCGTCAAATGCGGAATTAGTCAAGAAGTTCAGAGAATGTACTACTCCAAACAATAGGTACGAGATGAATAGCATTCCGACAGTGTTCTTCACGGACAAAAAATGGTTGAGTTCATCTCTGAAATGAAAACGTCATAAATGTCGTTTTGTTCCTGTTTCTACTTGCACCTGCTTCGCCTCGTGACTGCGGTGTGCCTTTTTGTTACCTGCACAATAAGACGTATCGATAAACAAAATGAAGGGCCTCGATGAGTACTTGTAAAGTGAAAAATACGCAGAGAGTGTTTCCCAAAATGGTAGATGCAGCTGCTCCGAATTGCAGGATCGGCCCGCTACAATACACAACGGTCAGATAGCGCATGAAGTAAAACCTCTAAACTTCATTGTTCAACTTCCATTTAGATGAGACCAACTGGGTGGGCCAGAACGTCAACGACGTAGTGAAGAACGTTGGTTACGGAGAATACCATCATTATAATTTTGAAAGAACCGAGACTGTATTTACTCGCATGGATTGAAATAGGAACTACCACCAGATTCAGAACAACAGCAGTACAGAAACCCATATTGGCCAAAGGAGTGTAGATTTCTTGAGAGATGACAGAGTTCATCAGTAGGTTGATTAATGGGCTTCTGTAATAGTTCACTTTTGAGGACTCGAGAGGAGGAGGAGGGGGAGGGGGAGAGAGGGAGTGAGTGAGGAGAGAAAAGCTAAAGATGAGAACCGACATTAAGTTCGTAATTATGGAAATATGTGTTCTGAGGTGGTATTTGCCATCCGATCCGCATAGATCCTAGCCTGCAGCAAGAAAACGGAAAGAAGAGGTTTTTTTTCGATCTATGGTGTTGTTAATTAGTCAATCAGACTATCAAAACCAATTTCAAAAAGTAGCTTATGACTCCGATACGACTAGACTTCCGACACTTTTAAGTCATCACTTTGGTATACTTGATAAAATATTCATCAGCTCGATGAACACCTGGAGATTTGTCTTAGGAGCTTTTGTCACAAAATATTTATCGTATACTCGTAGTTTCAATAAGTGCTTATAAATTTTCTTTCAAGAATTGTTCTTCCCCTTAAGTTCATCCTGGAAGACCGGATGTACGTCCTCGTCATCTTCATCCTCAGAATGTGTCTTTCGACTCGACTTCCTTGATGTATCATCTTCTTCGTCGACTTTTGACAAGTGGTGTCCCAAAACAGGTGAGAGTGGTCTTGGAGACTGAGTTTCCACTGGCAGACTCAATTTGGGTCCTCCGTTATTAAAAGTAGCGGGAAGACTAGCTCCGAACTCCATTGGGGTTACCAAAGAGCTGCTTCTTCCTCTGTATTTAGCCAATGAGAAAACGAATGAAATCTCACCTGGTAGGTAGTCCAAATGTGGTGAAACGACGTCTGATTCTCTCACTGAACTTCCGCTGAGAATCTATATCTGAAAATCGAAGAGTTGTAAAGTTACAAGATATGTTCGTATTAAACGAACCTGTAAGATCTTGCATGGACATCTTTGGAGTCACTTCAACCATCTTGACATCTTCCGTTGGCTCGGCCAGTCTGAATTATTGATATCTAAGGGCTAAAAACGAGAATACTTGACTCCTTCGACAGATCCAACCAATCCTTGACTGACACCCTGCTTGACACTAGCATCCGAATAGATTGGAGTGAACCCTGTATCCATAAACTTGTCGGGCAACAACTCTGGACAGAAATCGAATGTCTGGTCTACTATGGCTAATCCGGTCTGAACTCCTTTTCATTGGAATGTCTAAACGTTTACCGCAATGTTCTTGTCGATGAGGAAGTTACATTCGAAATCGCTGCAATTAGTAGGCTACCCAGTTATTCCAGAAAACCTACTCGTCATCCTCTCCAAGCGGATTCAATAGTGCCTCTGCAACTTTCATCCAGCCAACAAAGAAAACGAACTGGAGGATTGTCATGAATGGTATGAACAGATCGATCTGCAAAAAGGAAGCAATCAAAAAGGAACCGACACTCACTGCCACAACAGGATTTGGTACCGGATCTATGAGAAACTGTCGACTGAAAAGACAGATGACAAAGTAGGCTCTGACAGCTAGAAATACGACCTAAAATACAATGTGATGTGTGATAAATGTTTGCGAGTGGCCGATGTGCATAGAACAGAGGACAAACACAGAAAAGCTACAAAGAAGACGAGGAAACTTCTACAAAAGATCCGCGATTGCATTTTTACTGTCTTACTGAGACTTTTGTGGGTCTTCAACGAGACTCCTTTCTTATTGCTCACGGCGCTCTTTTCCTCGTCCAGACTGACCACAGCTTCGAGGGTATCGTCCATATCGCTCTTCGACTGGAAGTATCCCTCAGCAATCACATGACCTTCTTGTTCTTTTCAATATTTTCTTCTCTTCCTTCTCGTACTCTTGGTCGGCCCCTTGATCGACGGGTACTGCCAGAGTTGACTTGACCGGGACCATCTTCTTGTCCTCCACCACTTCTTCCTTCTCTACCACCTTCACTTCCTGTTTCGTCGGTAGAGGCACTTGGACAGCCGGTGGCTTCGGTGGCGCCACTGGAGCAGGCGGAATGATGGTCCTGGTGGGCACGTCTTGTTGACTGGCTTGATGCTCTTGGTAGAGTGCTGACTGTCCTTCTCCTTGTTCTTGCAGCACTGGGTCAGAACCAGTGGCAGCCAGACGGGTAGAAGAGATGAGAGTAGAGTCAACATCCCTCGAAGTGTCACCTCATCGAATGATATTGTCTTGGAATACATATCCGTAACTTGCCAGAACTTCTTGAATCAGGGTAATTGTTCCATGGATTAGGTATCCTTTTGTATTTTTTATTTTGCGCTAATTACTAGAGTTAATTGAACGGGGGCAATGACAAGCATTAGTAAACAGGTAACATAGGTAGGAATCACCTGTGGATAAGCCAAAGGCACCGGCACCCAGTCGTAGTTCTGAAATACAGTTGCGATCTTCGAATCAAACTAACTCACACATAAGAGTGCCAGGTTGGTACGGAAGGTCCGAATCTCCTAAACGCGTTTTTGTTTCTACCCACAAGCAAGTTTGAAATGTTTGGACAAACCCGACGGGACAACAGTAACTTACATCGCTGAGACTGCCTGGAAGCACAACTCCGCGTAGCTAAAAAGAAACGGGGACAAATTAGAAAGGGAGAGGCTCATATCACTTTGTTGATCGACAAAGTAAGTAACTTACTCCGATGACGTTGTTTAGAGAAGGTGCCGCATCTATGTTGCCATTTTTGTAGCAGTCCATCACGATCGTAAGAGCCCAATTGATCGGAGCCCAATAGCGATTATAAGCAATGTCTACCTTCTCCAGAGCTTCGAGCTCGTGCTCGTGAAGAAACCCTAGAACTGTGAATGAAAGATAAGTGAGCCGACAGTACCTGCCACAACCAGCGACTCCATATTCGGAAAACGTCTCCTAACTCTCATGGAAATGTCTCGAAACACGAGTATCTGGAGGTTTACCGTGAAAGTTGCATAGGATCTCAAAACCTGTGTGAGGACAAGGTACCGAATGATAGTTCTTCTCTGGAGGATCGTTTTCTTGTCATCTCCTCGCATTACAGCCGCAATTGTCAGAGCAACACTGAATATCTCTTTATCGTCGAATCAAAGACCCACTTTTCTATCCATCCCATATTGTTGAAGACTTGTCGCCATCGATCCACTACGATCGTGACAAAGAAACCGAGCATAAATGTCAAGGGAATGTACTCAAGCTTCTTGTCTATTGATACGGCAAATACGCCAAATAATCTGTATTTTGAAAATACTCAATAGTCAAATAAAGAGTCTCACTTCCTCACGTCCTCGTGGAGCATGTATCGGTAAGTTACAAGAACACAATAGTAGGCTGCAATCCATATGGCCAGCTCCGTCTTCACACTTTTCCAAATAGAACCCCGCCATCGAAATAGTAATTTGAAGAAAGAAAATGCTGATACTGATGATACGTCGAGATTATAGGAAACTGTCATGCTGAAAAGGCGATGTTTGGTAGAGGTATTGGCAAGAAAGAGACACCAAAGAGTAAGGAGCGAATTTATGTTTCTGACCCAAGGTGAATCACATTAAGCGGGTGCCTCTTTCCACTCTACTGACAACGGGCAGTTTTCTTTACTACAGGGTGACGCATAATTACGGATACAGGAAAAAGAGGTCGTGGCAAGCGACTCGGATCATTATTTGACTCTGGACAACAACAAGTATATTCATTGAACAGCTAGAAATAATATTCAGCATCAAATTTCAATATATCCTCCATCCGCATCCATGCAAGCCTTGAGGCGCTTCGGGAAGGCATCCACTGTGGCGCGCAGGTACTGTCCGTCGAGCTCATCCCAAGCTTTTTGGAGGGCGTCTTTCAGCGATTGAAGTGTTGAATGGGGCTTTGAGCAGGCTTTGGCTTCCAAGACCGACCAGACGCTGTAGTCAAGTGGATTGAGATCAGGAGAATTGGAGGACCACTCTTGAGCTGAGATGAATCCTGGGAAGTTCTGGCGACAGAAGTCTTGAACAATACGAGCTGTGTGAGCGGGGGTCGAGTCCTGTTGATATGTCCACGGCTTGTTTTGAAAGTGTGTTTGAGCCCACGGCAAAACTTCGGTACGAAGAAGGTCGTAGATTCGATCGTTTTGCTTGTTGAGAACTTGCTCTACCGTGAAAACCTTCTCGTCCGTGAAAAGAATCGAAAGATGAGCATCTTGACGGCATCTGCGCAACAATTCCTTGCATCTGTCTTTCCGCTGCTATTTCATGGCATCCGTAAGGATATGAGCTTTGTTTTTCTTGTAAGCTTTGAGTTTAAACTTGTCCTTGACAATTCTTTGCATTGACCTCAGCGAAATTCCCAAGTTTCGAGAAAGACCTCGGTTGGAGCGCGCCGGGTTGTGACGAAGGCGGCCACGAAGTAACTTGACATTTTCTGGGGTGACGATAGAATGACACCTTCCTCGTCCAGAACGATCAGAAGTGGTACCCAGCTCCTTGAACCTTCGGATGGTGGTATATACAAGGTTTCTTGGGCAATTCAGACGTTTCTGGATCTCCCGCGCCGAACGACCTTCCTTGTGGAACTTGACAATTGATTCGCGATGGACAGAGGGGTTTGTCATTCTCAAAATTGCACATGTGATGACATGAGGCGGAAGAATATCATTCAAATAAATAAAGAAACTTCTAAAAACCACAAATGGAGAAGACTCTATCTCAAAAAAAGTAAAAACGCGCCCGCGCATCGTGTATTCGTAATTATGCGTCACCCTGTAGAAGTGAGTATGGCATTGATTTGTGAAAATCAAAACAAAATCGCTGTTTCAGAAGATACAATCATAAAAAAGTCTCTCTCTCATTCCTTCGAGTCACATTTACTATTTTTGGTCATCTACAGAACAACATGTTTTTCTGTAAGAAAACAAGGTTCAGAGACAAATTATCTATGAGGCGAACAGCCTCTAGAAAGACAAAGATATAATCCTTCTGTCACTTTTTAGATTAAAAGTGGATGGACCGGAATAGGGACATTGGAAGTACTACAAGATCAACGGTCCCTGCCAGTCAAGGTCAGAGGTAGATCGTGTCGCGGCGATAACGGGGGTCGACAGGACACACGCGCCGACGAACACGGTGACAACGATATCTGCCATTTCGATACTTCAGGCCCGCTTTGTGCACATTGACTTCGAGTCAATTGGAATCGATGTTATTCCTGATTCATGACCTCCCCGACAGGAATGCTTTCATACATTCCGGGGGATACTGAGAATACTAAAAAACAATCCTACCTAGACGAATGATCTTTTGACATGTTCACAAAAAGCAGACAGATAAATGACAAGAGTGCATTGTTTTCCACAAAGGACTCATAATAGGTAGAAAGAAGGCGGGAAATGACCTTTCAGCTATGACGCAAATGGACTTTTGGAAGTGTCTGGAAAGACTTCCTTGGTTAATCACTAGCACATTCTAAGAATGATAAGACGGTCAGTTTATTAAACAAAACTGAAAATAGAAGCGGGTTCAACAGTTGTTTCTCCTGTACTGGGGCAACTAAGGTTAGTTAACGGTAGACGATACTTGTGTGATACCAGTACTTCCAATGTGGAATACTGCAGGCTCGAGACCTGAGAGTATGTCAATGAATGAGAATAGAATGACTGACCGAAAATTCTTTTTACAGCCTTTGTGTAGTCTCTGATGAAACAGATGACGATAATGGGATCGAGAACCTTCGGAACGGCTGTCAGCAGGGAGAATATTGAAGAGATGCTTCCGAAAGAAGTGTCCTCGTTCCAAATAGGGAAAGTTAGATAGATAAGAGATGGAATGTGGCAAAGAAATATGGGGATTACAGACTGAACTTAAATCATAGAATAGTCAAAACAACCAACTTGGATCAGCAGAACAGTGAATATTTGACGTTGCAGACGTAGATTACGCAGATTAATACAGTTCTTTTGCATGTTCTTTATTTCGTAGTGAATATTATAACCACAGAAGATGATAATAGCCACGGACAGCGAGACTAGTCCGAGATGGTTGATGATCGAAATGATTCCGCCAAAAGAGTAGTGACCGTCCAGAGTCTGAACTCATTTCCAAAGATTCAATTGCTTAACTGACCTTGATTCTTAGCAGGATGTACCCAATTGGCTCGTACAATCTGATGTGGAACTCTTCTTGAATCTTCTCTCGCATCCTCTGTCAACAATTTGTCTATCACTTCGATATATTGCTTACCAATGAGATTTCACTTCTGGTACAAAAGTACACTCCGCAGATGAAGCAGTAAGTAAAATGGATGGAATAGAGAATGAACAAGTAGCATTTGATGTCGAGACGGGCACTGATCGTGTGTTGCAAGTCTCGTCTAAGCTACAAAGTTTTGATAAAAGACGATGCTTACCGACAAACGGCGATGTATCTGTACATGAAGTGCACAACTACGATGCCAATATATACTTCGTAGAAGCTACAATACATCTGTGGTCCCAGGGTGGCCAGCGTGGATCCGCCGATGAACCCGGCATGATTGAAAACAATCCAGCTGTTGTCCGCAATGAAGTTCACCTGAGATGAAGTCAGTCGTCAATTTTAGATAATTGACCAACGGGCATCCCGATGAAGACAACAATTGCGTAGATCATCTCGAAGGCAGCAAACAGAACCATCAACCATTTATACCGACCGATGTTCATTTTTGTATGACAGATGATGACGTAGATAAGGAAGCTGTTCAAAAAAATAGCAGCGAAGGTACAGGATGCTTGAAGAATGAGGAAGAACTGAGAGATGAGCATTTTGCAATGGCGGTGAGAGAGCACGATGCGGATCACTGAAAATCTAGCAAATGTCGCAAAATAGAGGTGTTCAAAATGGGATCTATGTGAACAGAGCGACGACATTCGGGTCTGTACGGGTATACTGTTCCCTGTATACTTTTCTTGGAAACTCACTGTAATAATGACAAACAGACATTTTTGGCGAGCTTTGCTACAGGTTATGCGATTGTTTTCGTAGTAAGCAGGAAATTAGACACAATGGAGAGGGGGATAACAAAGGCAATGTTCAGTGGTTTTTGCATAGTCGTTCAATCTACTTGGAAAAAGATTTTCTGCATAAGTTTGTCAGAGTTCGGAGACAAGAAATGTTTTTCTTCGACTGTCTCGAAAAAGAGGTGTTTCCAGATTATGTCGGCATTTGGAAGCTGTATTTGTACGCCTGGAGACTCCCACCCAAAACAATACACGTTTCCTTTATCTTATGCGGATTTACAAATAGGGTAATACGGATGACTAATAGTTCTAAAAGTGTGTTGCAGAAATCACCGGGATCTGAAAGGGAGTGATGTCTCACAATGCTTCAACGTCTATTTTGAATATCCTCCTATCTTTATTACAGGGAAAAGACGGCTTTAGCCATATACAGAGATCACTTGGATATAAAGCTGTGACAGGGAATAGGACCCGGAACTACTCTTCCGATTTGTTTGAAACTGAAGGTGGTTCCGGAGAGCTGACATTTTCTCTGAATTGACTGAAAATTAGGGTTCAGATGAAATTTCAAAGAGAACTCACTTGTTTCTCACATTTGGACAGTATTGAGCTTTCCACTTCTTGTTGTACTGATAGTCGAAGAGAAGCTCCTCGTTCTGATACAGCCTCCTCTTGGCAAATATTCCAATCCTGTGCTCTCCGTTGACCATGATGATCTTAACCCACTCTTCAACCTTATTGACATCAAACTGACCTGGGAGTAACAGTTGGCTTCCTTGTCAGAGTGGTTGGCGAATCGGATGTGGTTGCCCATTCGAGTGGCATCGACTGATTGCTCTTTGTTCAAAGCTGAAAGACTGAACTACAAAGATGAAACGAGTGTTACCAAAAATGTAGCTGGTCTTGTACTCGTCGTAGATCCGTCCACGACGTTCAGCCTCCCATTTCGATATAACTTCGCCAGTGTACTCGGCAATGAACTCGCCCTTTTCACAGCCATCCTCTATGAAACAGCCGTAACCAGCAATGTCTGACTTTCCGATCTGTAAACTCAATCGCTTGTTCCTTACACAAATATATACCTTAAGTTTCTTGTATTGTCCCCGCTGGAGATTGATGTTACAACATGAACCCATGTTGACATCGTCCTCTGGAGATGGTTTTTGAGGTGGATACTCGATTTCTAGCCACTCTATCTCTTGTTCTATCTCATCTTTTTCCACACCATCCATGCTGAGCTCGACATCTTCTGGCCCCGTCACATCACCCCCATATGCTCCGCAATTACAGGATTTGCACACATCTGGATCACACTCCCACTTGGCATAGAAGCATTGACATTGCTTCGTTCTGCATTGACCTGGACAATAAGTGTTAGAGAAGCAGATAAGAGACTACCTGGTTGACATCTGCAGCCGGGGAACCGCATTTTGCAGTCAACTCCACAGCAACAGTACTTGGAACAGAGGGTCTCGAAGCGAGCACAAACACAGTTGTTGTGTTTTCGACTACAGGCTCCGGAATGTTTACAGGCGTGAGGTTGCTCGCTATTGTCTACTCGACCACCTCCAAGATTCCAGGTCAAATGACGGAAAGAGGCTTGCACTTCTTTCATGCTTCTGAATTAAATTGGTTACATGCTAAAATACCAATACTCACAGTTTTCTCTTCATGATATCATCCGGACTCATCTCCCTCTCAGGTTTTCCTACCTTCTGCATTAGGTAGTACACTTCCGAGCAAGTTCTTTCTTCAAAGCAAGAAATCATTTTGGAAATGTGACAGGCCGTGTATCTAAAAAAGAACTCCTAGAATTCTTCTTACAGGCTTACCTCTTGATTTGAACCATTCTGTTGAACATTCCTTGGGAGGTAGTCAAGGGTTTCGGTTTGATCTTTTTACCAAACTTCTTTTCAATCTTCGGAATATCGTCGTCTTCCTCACTGCTTTCTTCAATTTCAACTTCTGGCAGATAGAGATAGCAATTGTCCCCACACGGCTGATGCACAAGGACCCGAGTCTTTGCTTTCCTGTGCATTCGGAACGGTTCGCCGGATACTCCTGAAGCCATACGTAAAATACAATAACTTACAACAAACCATGCAGAAGACAGTGATATTGAAGACATTTGACACACATGATGGTCTTGATTGAATGACTAATGTCCTCCTTTTTAGGGTGAGCAGTTGCTTTTCTCACAGGCCTTAACTGGAACCTTTCTTCTAGCGAAGGGAAGGCATGTTCGAGCTGTCGAGCAGACATTTTGTTCGGAAATAGCTTGTAAATGGCTTGGAAAAGGTAGTTGGATTCTACAAAGCCTTTTTCAATGGTTATTTGTGTCAATCTAACCGTTCTTCGTTGTCTTCCATTTAGGTATGGCTTCTCTCAAGAGTTCGTACAGTAAATAATCGGAAATGTGCTTCCCCCATCCTTGGAGTGTTCCATGAATTCCCTACAAAGACTTTTTTTCTGAAAGGGTAAAGAGACAAACCTCGGGATAGGCCTTCTTCAGATCGCGAACAAAAGCGACAGAGTCGTGTTCGTCGTCAATGTAGGGAATGTGGCTAAGTCGCAGAGAGTCTTCCGTCTGAAACCTGTTTGTACAAGTAAAGAGATGCCAACCTTGATGTTGTGTTCGATGTATATCCAGTTTTTCATTCTCGGCCACGTCGGAGTCGTTGAAATGTAGTGTACTCGAACAGCAGGACCTGTTGGCTGTCCAGACTTGGTATATATTCTGGTCACAAGTTCGTCGTCTTCAATCACTTCTTCGGGCATTTCCCACTCTCGAGGCTCGGTGTAATTGATCATCGTGTACTCTTTCGGTTGGACGTAGACCAAATCTTCCAAGAATTTCTGAGCACTGCCATATTGAAAGGTTGACAAGGGGCTTACTTTGTAGGCAACGTCCATTTCCAAAACGTTCTTCTTCAAGATCGGCTCGTAGGTCTCTTTAATCATCGATTGGGCTTCTTGAAGAATAGCCTTGTTGAACCGTTCGTCTTCAGATGAAGATGAGGAAAAGTAGTTATTCCGTCCGATTGAAGTTTGCGGACGACGTGGCCTACTTTTCACAACGAACTTCTTTCTGCCAACCTGGAAGATACATTAGTTAAACTAACATTAAAAGACATACGTGTCTTGGTCCCTCGCTATGGTCCCATTCGGAAACTTCCTTCTCGGATGAAACGCTTGAGACTCGTTGGGGGAAGGTCGAATCAAATCGTTTCTGAAATGATGGTGTGAACTGAAGACAGTAGAACTTACAGTTTTTGTATTCCGACTAACTAGCGTCTGTTCTTCTTTCGAGCTTTCTTCAGAACGCTCCTCCGAAGACCTATCGCTCTGCGATTCGGGTGTCGTCGAAAGATTTCTCTGTCTAACAGAGTCTTTCTTCGTCGGGCAAGTCTGAAATGCGGAATGAGATTCAATACGAAGCTGCTTACCTTGTAAAAATTCCCTCTTGAATTACTTCCAGATGGTCTCGTCTCTCCTTTAGAACTCTCGTCAGATTTGCTTTTTTTTGTCAATCTCTTCCGTGGAGTTGTTTGTGAATAGTTCTGAAATCTAATGTCTTCACATTTCTTATGGCTTACAACTGAAGGCAGAGATCTTCTTGTCGTGACCCTCTCTTCTTCAGAAGATTCTTCTTCCGACTCACTCTTAGGCTCTTTTCGTAGTCGTTTACGCGGTGTATAGTTCATCTGTAACCATCAACAATAGATTTGAACGTATGAAACAAACCTGAGAACTCCTTCTTCTTTTAGTTCCAGCTCGACTCTCTGACTCTACTTGCTCTTCTTCCTCACCCGATGCAGACTTTTTGCTTTCTTCTTCAACATCTGATTCTACTCTTCGCTTTCTTCTCTTTACCGGGGAGTAGTCAACAGTTGCCAGCTGTCGTCTAGGTCTAACACGTTCTTCTTCCGATTCTTCCTCGGCCTCATCCGAACTCTCAGATTCCGACTTGCTTTTCTTCTTTTCTTTTTGTGCATTTGAGAGACTTCTTCTCGTTCGTATAGGAACTTCTTCATTACTTGAATTTTCCTCGGATTTTTCTTTCTGATGTGATTGTCTATTAGAACTTCGTTTAGAGGATATGGGGACAGCCCGGGATTTCTAAAAACAATTTTAATGAAAGACTCAGAAAAAAAACCGTAGTTCTGGGAATGATCTCTTCTTCCGACGAACTCTCATCCGTAGCTTTTTCCTTAGGCGTCGAAGATGTACTTAGCCAAGTCTTCCCATATTTTCTCTTTGAGGGTGTTGTTTTCTAAGATCTTTATGCGAGCTTGACTTGGAATAGTTTACTTGTGGATTAATAGTGGCATCACTTTTCCTCGGCGCGTACTTCTTCGTTGGACAGTAGTTCTAAACCATCTTTTGGATTTATACATGGCAAACTTACAATTGTAGGGTGTGCTCTCCTGCTCTCGATGTGTTCTCCCTCTTCACTTTCTGAACTATCGGAAGACCTAGTCTTGGACGACGTAGTATTCTTCTGACTACGTTGCCTCGTCATCGCTTTGGTCTGACATATTTTCATTTTTCCATAACAAGATTATCCTACCACTGCTGGCATTTCCTTTTTGGATATAATCTTCATTACGGTATCAACAGATTCATCCGACAAACCAGCTTTACCTTTGGTATTGTTGGCGAATCGTTTTGGCTAAAAAGCTTGAAATAGCGAAGGAACATTTACCTTGCTTTGAGCAGGTTCTTTGCTGGTGCTGGGCGACAGTTTTTTTAACGGCGATGGGAGAGTCTTCTTTGGCACAAAAGTCGGACCAGCTTTTATTCCCTTTACCGGAGAAGAAGAGGCCTGAGAACTCAGGATTCAGTAAAACAATATTTTAAGGCCAACCTGTGAGGATAGAAGTTTGCTTAAGGCGGGTGTGGAATCCTTAGGAGATGGATCTTTCGCAAGCTTTGATCGGGTTTGTGGGGATATCAGGGTCTGCGAATTTGCCGTAAGTTGCCTCTTGAGATTCACCTTCGCCAAATTTGGACTAACAACTGGAGATACTGCGCTGAGAACGGGCATCGAGTTGTCACTGCCGAAACTTTTTCTCTTCTGTTCTGTGTCTGATATCCTTTGTGTTTTCAGATTGGGAAGGCTTCCTCGGTCAGAGTCGAATCCACTGGAGGCATCCCAATCCGTCTCCGCTTTTCGTCTTGCTCTCCGCTTGACCAGGTCATAGTTCTGAAAGACTGACTCATTGAAAACTTATTTCCTACCTTTTGAGGTAAGTTCCGTTTAGGGTACACTCGTTCTCCATCAGAAGAATTCGATCGTCGCCTGTATGCTTCGAGAGTGACAGACTTTGATGTTTTGTTTTGAATTCTCGCTGTTTGAACACGATTCTTAACGTCATGTGTAGAACACTAATGTCTCTCGACATACCGTTTTGATTATTCCTTTGGTACCGGGTTTAGCCTCATCTTCAGATATCTCATGTTGGGACTTTCGCATAAGATCAGGAGCCCAAGATCTCGTTCTGGGAAGCTTCTTTTTAGCCGGCAGAGTGGGTTTATTGTTGGATTGCAACTTGGCTGCCGTGCCATCGTCAAATTGCGCTCGAAATAGTTCTAAAAACGATGTTCTGGATGGGTCCTGAAAGAAAAAATTATAATGTTGGGGTGAAACTAGCCTGATCTTTCAACGGTGTAGGTTTCTTTGGTGAAATGTAAGTAGAGTTAGCATTTGCCGCCTTGTAAGACCTTCGTTGATATCTGGCCTTCTAAAACCTTTTTTGAGTGAGATGGATCCAAAACATACAGTAGGTCGTTCTCCACTTCCATCACTCTCAGTGTCCGCATCTGTTGCTTCTATTTCGCAAAGGAGTGCCTTGGATGACTGGAAACATATATTTCACTGATATTATAAAAAGTCACCGATGCTTGCTGTTCTTGTGTCGATGAACTAGGAGAAGAGTCTTTGGGTAAAGGCTTCTTTCGCGGTCGTCCCCGTTTTCTTTTGACAACTCCCTGTAAACGCCATTTGGAATTAGATAAACGTAGTTTCTTACTTCAGCTAGTGGTGTTTCCTTTGGTCTTGCCGAGGATCCAGGTCCCAGAAGCCGTAAAGGGATATCGTCGTCACTTTTCAGCCCAAAGTCCTTCCTTGCTGTTTTCATCGATTCTCGGATCACCTTTTCCAGCTATACCTTTTTATTTGAACCAGACTATCAAAACTGACCGGGGTTGTGGTGACTTCATTGATGATTTCGTCCTCTTCCGATCCGTCTCTCATGGCAGCTCTGACCGGACGCGAACTTCTGCTTGGCAGAGATCGTCTTGGCTGAAAACTACGCTAAAACCATGAAAAATTTATCCCTACCGTCGGTTTATTGCTCTCCGAAGAACTGCGATGTCTTTTCGGTGGCATTATGGTGGTCAAACGGAAAAGGAAGTATTTGTAGGGCTGGGTTATTGCGTACGAGGCGCGATTGGCACGGCCCAGGACAGCAGCTGCCCTTTACTAAACGCGTCGCGCGCGGTCATTCTACGGTCACAGCGGGTAAAGCGACCAAGCACGCACGTGAAGCACGTGTGGACGGCGTAGTAGAAATACATTGGAGCATGGTGAAGAGACGAACACTGGCGACGAAGTTGGGAGCAGCATTTTAATACGGGAACAATTGCCAAATTGAAACAATTTCAAACTGAAACAATTAAAAACATCGAAACAAAAACAAAAAAGTTTATGCAATTGAACTTCTGGGGCCATTTGGTACTGACTACCTGCTGCTGGACGGATGTCTTCTTTTCTTCTGATATGGTAGGGTTTCCTTGGCCTATAGCTCAACTTTCTCCATTCAGGATCTGCTTCAGCGTCATGTTGGCCTTCTTGGTATGCTATCGTTGGACGGTCGTCTTCTACATCTTGGCCCTCATTCCTCTCATCGTGCTGGGACTCTTCTTCCTCCTTCGACACTTTCCCAACAGTGATCACCGAGTAGGTCCACTTTTCGCCATTTCCAGTTTGTTCACCTCCAGAAAGAGATCTTCTTTGACAACTTCACAGTCGGAGGACATCGTGGCTCACCGGCACATGCTCCAGAAAACAGTCTCTCCTCCATTCGAAAGGCCATCGAAGAAGGCTGCCAGCTGGTCGAATTCGATATTCAACTCTCATCGGACGGGGTAGCTGTTCTCATCCACGACGAGTACACGGGTCGCGTCTCCGATCACAATCTCGAGGTTGTCAAAAGCCACTCCAGCGAACTGTTGGGCTGTCAACTGCGTGCCGTAGAAGGAGTCAACGACACGATTCCGTCTCTGGAGAAGGCTGTCGAATGGTGTCGTGAAAAGAGCATCAAGATGATCTTTGACGTCAAAGATGGAGACCCGAAACTGATCTCGAATATTGCACGACTCGTTGGGGACAGGGAACTCTACTCTCTGGTCATCGTCTCCAGCTTCAATCCCGCCGTTCCCTATCTCATTAAGTGGCACGACAAACGCATCCTCACAGGTACGTCCATTTTTTCTTTTCCTGGACTGCAAAAACCTGAGTGAAAAGTCACTTAGATTGGTTTTAGGATTTACCAGTCGTCGCAACTATTACTCCCTTGAGAACGAGAGTCCCGATGCTAAACCACGAGGAACTATTGTTTACCAATGGGCTCTGGAAATCCTCGACACAATTGTACACATCGGCATCCAGACCTTCATCTATCCGCGTTTCCTCGGAGTCGACATGCTTCTTCTAAACCACCGTGACATCAGTGTTGAGCTCGTAAGTCAGGCACGATATTTCGATATAAGAGTAAGTTGTCTATATTTGCTATTTGAATAACTGACATTTAAGGTTGTGGCATGGACCGTCAACGAAGAGACTGAAATGGACTGGTTCCGAGAGATTGCCAAAATTGGTTTTCTCACTGACGCCCCATACAAAGTAAAATGAACCAATTGATTTGTGACTTTATTGACGTCTCTCTACAATTTGCTCTTCTCGTCATCGCTGGTAAGCGACTTGAGATACTTCTCGAAAACAGGGCTGACTCCATCCGTGTGTTGGTTCAGTGGGGATTGTTGTGCCCATTTGAAGAGATTCTCGTAGACATGACCATCTCGTCTGCCGAGAACCGAGCGCAGCTCTTCGTCTTGAACATCATACGAGTCGACCAGAGAGACAGCATTCGGCCGAATGCGCCTGTAGAGACGGAAGACATCTTCTTTGATATGCTTGATCTGATCCCCGTTCATGTAACCGTTTTCCAAAAGATACTTGGCCTGAGCAACAACGTCTTGATTCAGATGTAGATGAAGAAGATCCCCAATAACTTCTCGGCAGCGACTATCATCAATTTTCTGCACAGTGGCAAAGAAATAACGGGCTACCAGCAGACGAGCGAACGTTCTCGATGCCTGAAATTTTGGTCACTTTGAAACAGTTAGAACTCACCCTAGTCATCTCCACCCCGTTCTCTGTCCAAGCAGCCTCGTTGCTCATTCCGTTTCTCTTCAGCTGTTCCAGTCTATCGTAAGCGGCAAAAATCTGCTTCCTCGCGACATGCTCGAAGTCATTCAAGTAGTGAGAGTAGTCTGAAAAAAAAAAATTTCAGACTACTCTCATTACTTGAATCACGCTATTTTGGAACGTTTCACTACCTGCTTGTGGCACTTTATCAATGAGAGAGTGAGTTTGACCAACTTGACGTAGAAACTCGACAGAAGGGCCAAGACGACCACCATTTCTAGCAGCTGCTGCAGCTCTCATGAGATACCTGGAACTCGATTAGATAATGTGAGAGCATAGCCAACCTTGCTGTTTGGAGCAACAGAACCAAGTTCTCTCCTTCGTAAGTCGCCGTGGCCACTCCCACAGTATAGACAGTGGGTAGATATGAAGCCTCACTGTACCCATGTCCTCCGCAAGCCATTCGACATTGCTCGAGAGACTTCGATCCCTCAAATGTTACAAATGCTTTGAGACAACAGGACGCAGCATGCAAATCAGCCAGAACTGCTTCGTCTATTTGATTCTGCTTCATGTTGTTGATCGAGTCTGTGGTTCTGTTACGGATCTCCTCGGCTGCGAACCAGTAAGCGTATGCTTTGGAAATAGCGGGGAAGAGACGATTCTGTTGAGTCTGATAGTCGATTACTTTCACTTCTCCTTCCCTAAGTGTAGTAGTCCAATGATGGTGTTTTTCAATTAACAGACCCCTGGACAATTTCTCCCTGTCGTCTTACACAGGAGTAGCGAGTAGCAATTGTTGTCGCATACATCAAATATAGCGATTGCCACAAAACAATCTCAGCTCGAACGAATGTCATTGTCGAGTATGTAACTTTGGAATGGATCGGAGGATGATATGTTCCGTTTTTATCCACCTCAACGATGTTTTGCAAATCAGTTGATTTGGTACCTTGGCATATTTCATAAGCATGTTTCGTCTCGGTATTCGGAACTGATCGAAGCCTAGGAATCCGTTGTCGACTGATTGAAGTCCCATCTTGGAGCCGATGTCTCCCACTTTCACATCTGAAGATTTGGTTAGGCTGGAGGGCTGTACAAACTACCAGAGAGTGCCTTGTGGGTCTCAAGATCACGAATTTGGACAAAAAAGATGTGCGGGCCGTAACTCTTGCCATCGATGATCAAGTTGGCCACTAGAGCCACGTGATTGACAGTGTTTCCCAGACCTCCAGGCCACCTAAGACAAACAGAATTGTCTCTGTGCATGCCTCATTCACCATTTCAAAGATGTTGTTGTTGGACTGTGAAGGACAAACTCCTCCGCATCTCGATCATATGTCGCCAACGTTTCTATCTTGCTCAGATTCGTACCTGGTATCTGTTTTCTATTGACTAGATAAGACTCACCGTGACCCATTTCTGTCTGAGCGTAGGTGCCCAATATCTTCATAGACATGACCTTTGTGAGCCACCAATCCTGCTGTTCGTCGTCTGCTTGGTTTTGGATTGTTGGCAGGAACATGAGAAAGTGGAGTGCCAGAGGGAATCCTTCTATTCCAAGAACTTGTCTGAACTGCTGGGTTGCCCATAAGTAGGGCCTAAAACCTGAAGACGGTGTCGGCTTCCAGTCGGTCCATAGGATTAGCAAAGTTGGCTATGTCTTTGATTAACTCGATTGTCTGAAAACTATAACCTATCCAAAACGAATGTCCAGACTCACTTTTCTTGTCGCATTTTCGAACTTTTCCTCTCTCGTCATGTGCCCAACAGGCTTAGAATCGGACAATGCAGGCCTCTTGTTGACCTCATCTTTCAAAGCACGACTGCGAGCCAAGTTCTAAATGGAAAAATTCAGAGCAAATGATTGCTATACCTTCTTGTTGCCCTTCAAAATAGATGCCAAGACATCGGTGTCGAAGGTTGCTTTGAGACGTTCCTCTGTCAGATCGGGATTGTCATCCGGATGAATGAGTCTGTTCAGATTCATGATCGAGAAAAGTGCGGAACGGGAGTTAGAGAGTCGGCGACTGATAACCTTATATTGACCGCGGATTCTACTTTTGTGATCGGCTGAACTGATAACGCCGGCAACAGACGCGGAACTATCAGCAAAAATATTTTTAACTGATAGGGTAAATTCATAATTTATTTTCTAAGGTGAACCCGTAATAGAGTAGATATGCTCGTCCTTTGATTATTACGACCAGGCCTCCTCGTTTCTCTTTGGAAGTTCTTCACCTTCAGGCACTGGCGCCTTTTGTGCATTCCGTTGTCTCACGAAGCAGAATATGAGTAGGAGAGCTCCTATACAAGAAAGTGCTGTGATACCTGAAGACATTATTCAGAGTAATCTCAAGGGATGGAAGCTACCTATTCCGACACCAAGAATGATCGATGGAAGTGTTCTTGTAGTTAACTTTACATAGTTGTGAGCATAATCGGCCATTTCGACGTGGACATTGAGCCAGAAAGAGGGGAGAAAGTTGTTCCTGGTTTGAGCTAACAGAGTATAGCTCGGATCTCGGTAAAAAGGAACCGATAGCTGCATCCGGAAAGCGCCTCCTACAGTTGAACCAGCAGTCTGAATAGCATTGAACTGTTGAACATGAGACTCTTACCGGCTGAATGTCGAAAGCTCCTGGATGATGTTTGCCATTTGGATCGGGATTCAGTCCGTACATCGTGCTAGTAACATCAGAGGGAGACCAGGCGAAATGAGGAGGTGAAAGGAATCCAGCGAATGGAAGTGGTATAAATTGTCCGGGAAGACAACGAAGAGGGATAATTCCAGGAGGGAGAAACACAGTTTCTTGTCCAGGTTTGTGGTAATGACTGCCTAAAGTCTCGTGTAACGTTGTATCTGTTCTCAACCTACCGTCACAGCAGTTTGAACAAAAGTTTTTCGAATTTGAACAGTCAACCTGTGCACATCCGGGTCCTTGGAGATTATAGGTGTGGTTCGGTCCACAATTCGGCCAAGTAGGGAAGTAATCTACCATCTCAACATTCTCATATCGATAGCCTCGATTCTTATCGATAGTCGTATCGTAATCATCGTTATCCATTTTGAAGAGATACGCTTTTATGCCGTTCACGTTGGTGTCCGAGTCGTAGTGAAGATGAAAAGACCTGAACAGTTTTTCGAAACCTAAAGCTGTTGTACCTGCAAGTGAAGGACTGGAACTGTTTCAGTTTCGTCGACTTCTTGAGGAAAGGCTGCTGGAATGAGCCGTCACCACTTCCAGAAATGTCTGCACTATAGTTGTCCTTCCACCATGGCATATACTGGTTGTCACACCAGGTTTGAATCAATCCCAAACTGAAATCCTATCTTTCTTTTTAATACATCTGTCTCCCACTTGTTACTGTTGTCCTTGCCCGTTAGTGAAGTATAATTGCCATCGTGAGTGTGGTTATACTGAAAATATAAAAGTAGAGGTTTTACAACCGAGATAAGCGTCAAAAGCAACAGTAATGGGGGCAAAGAACTCACTCCTGGGAAGTAACCGAGTTGACTGGGCATTATGGGAAGAGTCACAGTAATGTTTATAAGATCCAGGACATCGATCAGTGTGTTGACCATGGGGCTTTGAAGAAGATCAATCAATGGGTCGTCCAGTCCGAGAAAGACCATTTTCTTCATGGGAACAGATCTGGAAAAGGGGTGTTTTTTCGAATCTTTGCATTCTTACATGATCGGCTGTTCACCTAACAACATCAGAAGGACGTCAAGTGCTGAAGCAGCTGCAGCTGGCATTCCTGACGTCTTTTGAAAGTAGACTCCGCTCTGAATTTTCGAACATTTCTGTCAGTTTCCGACTCCGGACAGCAGCAATTCCGTCTTATCGCCGCGCCTGTAAATGAGTCTGCCACGCCGCTGGTGGTGTACATGATAATCTTTGCAGTGGGATGCGCAAATGTGTTAGTTTGTTTTGGTATTGGAAAGCAACTAGAACAGTGGCTTGGCGCTTTAAAATTCCTCTCACCATATATGCCGGATTCGAAACCATGATGTAGTCCTCATAGCTGCAAGTATCGCACGATTTGACCTGATTGTAAACCTGAATCATTGATCATTTCTTGAAGAATGCTTTTTCAAACCCAGGATTTATTGTTCGTGTAGAAAACACCGTCGTCTCCATTCAGCCAGTTAATGTCTTCCTTGAACTCTGATTCCCTGAAAGTAATTCGTGTTTGCAAGGAGGATTATTTGCGGATCGAGGCCTGCACTTTCCGATAAAAAAGCAGGAACTCTACGAATAGACAAAACTTACGCATATGAATATGGCCCGATCTCGACCAGCATCGGCATAGCTCCGTTGTTCAGTACCTCGTCCGGGTTAGAAATGTTGAAGAAATAGAAGTCGTACCACTGAGTGGCTGGCAGTTGCGTCCAATAACTGGTTGCCTTTGGGTAGCTTCCATCCTTCTTGTGCCTAAAGTATCTTTGTTATGAGGCAACACGCAAAGGTTACTGGATGTAGACTTGTGACTTTACGATAGCCGGAAATACTGCTAGAGGGAAAGGAATAAGGAGGAATAGACCGAAGAGGAGAAGCGCTAGAAGGACTATAGAGAGGAACACGAGGACACAGAGCCGCATGGTGGCACTGCTTATCTCTCTGCATGAACAACACTCAAATGCAGCGGAAAATGTCGCGAATTTGGGTCTTTTTCCAAAATGTTTTAAAAACAACTTCATTGATTATTCTTGTTCATCTCGCTCTGAGAAAACAGTAGACACTGGGGTCATCCCTGAAAGATTGTTATCATATGAATAACATGGTGCAGCTCAACTAGAATCAACCAGAAATAGACTCTATTTGGAATATTCAAATGCTAGTCTCTCAGTTTCTGGCTCTTATTCATTGCTTCTCCAATCTGTTTACTGCCTCCGCCCGTATCTGGACCTCCGCCTTCAAAACTGAAAAACTTTTTGATCCCTTCTATCAGTACTCGTGTTGCAGATTAGGGAAGGAATAGATGATTCTGACTGGAAATATTCTCGACTAATCCTTATTTGGGATGATCGGACCACCACCTGGCGTTCTTTTTTTCTGATAAAAACATACAACTGTAGGCTGTCATGATGATTTACGATTCGCTGATGCCACGTCAGATTTCCGGGTGATAAGGAAGTTTCTATTTTTCGGAAGGCAGTCACTACCGGTCCAATAAGTTGTACCTAACAACAAAGTAAGTAGAGTCCTCTTCGACCGCTTTATTGTCATTTTCACAGTCTCCTCTCCAGTGCCAGTTTTGTCGGCATTTACGAGTAGACTTATCTTGGCTGCTGGGAACTTTTACGTCGTCGCTGATAAGATTCGCGTAGCTGCTCCCAGTGTTCAAGGAAATCGATGTTCTGGCACCAGCGCGTAGCTGAGTAAACTAGAAGAAAGTTTTATGTGGTTGTTTGTGGTTTTTGTCTCTGTGAAAAAGTCATCTTTATTCAGACTCCGGCTATTCTCCTGCTTCTCTTGCCCTTCTTCCTCTTCTGAGAAGGCTTCACAGTTGGCATCTCCCACTGTTGTTGTAACCGGGCAAAATACGTTTGCGTCTCATCAATTGGTTGCTCGGCGACCGCTTTCTTCCGAAACAGGAACTTCTTGATAACGCCTATGAAGTACTCGTTCTTTAAGACGGCGCAGACAAAAAGACATGGTCCGTTTCTGGAAAGGGAGTTCAACAACAAGTAAATTGATTAGTTTACAAAGTCATTAGCAAGTTGTAGACGCAGTCGATAATCTGGGTTGTCTCTCTTCCAAAATATTCCTTTGACGGTTCTAGAGTAGCCAATAGAAAGGCAAGAAACGTGTAAACGTTAAAGAATCCAAGTGCCAAGTAAGCGTTCCTCATTTGCTAAACAGCAGTTTAATTTTTGACGCAACCGTACCTTCGCACACCATAGGTTCTCCTCCAACTGAAATCTCAAACTCAGAGTGTAAGCTAGGTCCTTCGTCGTGCCGTTCGCATTAAAGTCGTTCATTATTCGTTTTGACTTTTTGTAACTATAGACGAATATGACATTGAACAGGTGTTTTCGGCGATAACTTACAAAAAAGCCGACGACGGCCGAGCCTACGCCCGCGGCAGCCATAGGATACCAATTGAACAGATCTAGAGATTTCTTCCATCAAAGACAACTGATTGAAGCCTACCCAAAGTGTAGATGGCAGCGCATACCATACTTATGCCAGTGGATTGAAAAGTATTTACAATTGCTATCCATAATCTCGGCTTCTTCTCATAGTCACTGACGAAGCGAATGGCCCATGATCTCTCCAGTCCGTACCAGAACATTCTAAGAAGAAGTCTTATTGCAACTAGTAACTAACGAGGTCAATATTAATGCCAGATAATAGCATCTGAACCAGGAAGCGACTACCAGAATAAGGTTGTTTTCGTAGCTGGTACAATTGATTATAACTGTTGATAAAATGCTGGTTGAATTGCAATTTCTAGTGGGAATGAACGTGTCAACAAGCTCTATTTCGTAACTAATAATCACTAAACGACTGAAAAGAAAAGTGAAGAACTGTACGAGAAGAACCAGGGTGTAGATCTGAACAATGATCTTCTTTACTATATAATACTTACCTTCAGGTTGGGATGAATTCGAACCGAAACAGTAAAAACTATTGAGCCAATAAATATGGGGATGTTAATGAAGAGGAGAATAGACTCGAGCATGAAGTAGGCAAAGAGACTTTCGGGTTTGGCCGGAACGAAGTAGAATATGTTCATACGGCTGTTGAAAGGTAGTAAATTAGGAAAAGATTCGAATTCAGAAGACAGGTGCTTTCGAGTTACTTGCCCAAAGAATTACATTCTGTATTCTGACCGATGTCTTATTTGAGATAAATCGCAAGTTAGCAATTCGAGAATTCGCAACAATCGAGGAGCACTTAAACTTGAAGTGCAGTACTGAACCATAAGTTGAAAAACTTTATTTACTGTTCTGCTTCATTTTGAACTCTTCTTTCTCGCTCCCTCCTCTTGAACACACTCAAGAGGGTCAATGGCTCCCTCCACTTCTTCACACTATCCAGATGTCTCTTCATCTCGTCTTCCGGAGATATCTCCCATTGCTTTCTCAAATGATCAAAGTACAGTTCTGTGTCATTCAATTTTCTTTCTTCTTGACTATCGCAGCAGAACATTCGTTTGAACACAGCTATCGTATAGGGGTTGAAGGCGACTGAACCAATAGCCATTATGGGACCATTCCTAAAGATATCCAGTCTCAGTGATTGCAGAATAACCTACAGACAAATCAAAGTGTTGTAGAGACAGTCCAAATGCTGCGTGATTTCTTCTCCAAGGTATAGTTTTGACTGTTCAAGTGTGGCCAAACTGTAAGCAATAAGAGTATAGACATCGAAGATGCAGACGGTGATGTAGGTGTTTCGCAAAAGCTGAAACTTCTTTCAATTAATGAATAATTCAATTCACCTTGTAGCACCATAAGTTCTCATCAATTTGATAGCGTAGACTGAGGTTGTACTTGAGTGTCCAGTGTCTGTCCTTTGTCAGCTTGTGCAAAATGTGCTTCGTGCGCCAGTATCCGACGAGATAAAGCTGTGAAAGAGTGGTTCTTTGGGGAAATGGACTTACATAGAAACCGAGAAGAATGAAGAGAAGACTTAGAGCGGCTAGAACATTGAGGGAGAGCAGTTCTGATAAAGTTTCAGTTGTTATCTCTAACTTACTGAAATTGTAGATGCTTGTAAAGACAGCTGAACAAAGAAATGACAAAAGAATGATTACTAAAGCTATCCAGACTCTCTGATACTGCTCGTAGTCGTGAAGATAATAGAGCGCGTACATTCTCTCCACCGAAAACCACATCATCCTGATACATCACCTGTGCTTCCAAAAAAAAAGGCTTACGCAGTCACGGACAAGGCCAGAAACCATCCTCGTATCCATGAAGAAATGACTATTAACCTGTTTTCTTCTGGCAGCAAACAGTTTGGCACATTTGTGCAATTGTTTCTTGTAATCCAGGGAAAAACATCTGCTTGGGACCCAATAATAACGAAACGGCTAATTATACCCAAGAAACAGACTGTTATGGCTGTTATTCCCATGATCTGTAAACAGTTTGTAGCAGGCGTCGAAATGAATGACCTACTTTGAGGTTGATGTGAATTCGAAGCATTTTTATGAACTTGACTGTGAAGATGATCGAAATCCCGTTCATTATTATCAAGAGAGCTTCCGTGATGAGCCACGGTCTGAGACTGTTCCTGTTGATTGGTACAATGTAGAATAGGTTCATTCTGTGATTACTTGCAGTGAAAAATATCAAAATTAGATCAAGAAGACAGCTGAAAGAGCGCCGAAGCAATTTTCCTATAATGGAATGACATATTGAGAGGATGTGTGCTCTGAAAGAAAAAAGACACCACCCACATAGTCCCTTTCCAAGAGAGACAAAAGGTTACTGTTTATTTTTGATCCTCGGAAAAGTTTTATGATTCACAATAATGTAGTTCTTTTGGCACCAGTCATACTTCTTATCGTTATTTTCTTCTTCTTCTTCTCGGTAGTTGGCATTTCCCATTGCTTCATCAAATTACCGAAGTACAACTCTCCTTCGTTCGTTGCTGAACCGGGAGACACTTTCGTTTCTCCCTGGAAGAACTTTCTCAGCATTCCTCTCAGATATTCGTTAAAGACAATCGAGCCGATAGTCATGAGTGGCATCTCCCTGAAACCTACTGTAGTTCATCAAGAACCCGTGCTTACAGTGCTAGACACAAATTGAATAAAGTGTCGTATAACTGAACCGTCGGCAACTCGGACTGGTCAGCTAAGAAGGTGTGTGACAGGCAGTAGAAGGCCAACATTGGCACGAATGTGATGGCTGCGGTGAGGTAGATGTTTTGCATCAACTGAATATGTTCAGATTATTTATCTTTCCGAAAGGAGCACCTTCTCTGACCAGAGTATCTCATCGATCTGGAAGCGAAGACTGAGAGTATAGGTGTGACTCTGTCCTTTTACGCTCTGGTAGGCGATGCGACGAATTTCTCTCGACCGATAGTAGATGTACAAATAGAGCTTGATCCGAAAGTTTGAGTTAGAGGAAGAAACTTACGAAGAATCCAAATGTGCCTGTAAATAGACCCAAACAGATAAGGATGTACTTTGACACCATATCTAAATCCCGTGTTTTTCGCGGTCAAATCACTTACCGTAGGTATGAACAACACTCGCACTATCACAGACAATAGATCCCATCACCCAGATCACAGCCACGATCCATTTCCTTGGTTTGTTTTCGTAGTCTCTCACAAAGAAGAGAGCGAAGACTCGTTCTAAGGAAAACCAAAACATCCTGAGGTTTGATCTGACTAGAAGAAAACTCGACTTACGCAGATAAAGCGGTCGCGTATTGAAGACATCTGACGATTGAACAGACGATTATGACCGTGTTGTACTGAGGATCCGAACAGTTATCACAGTCGTTCAAGATCGCAGGATACGCGTTGGGAAATAGGTAAAAGATCCAACCAGTTTGATAGCTCAAAATAATCGAGCGGGCAACCCATCCAAATACGTGAGTGGTTAGACCAATCACGAGAAGTATCTGAATTCCTATTCAAAACATAAGGAAACGATGCATCCACCTTGAGATTTATGTGAGCCCGCACAGGCTTCAGAAAAGCAAAGACAAAAGCACCGTTTATGTAAGTTATCAATTGAAAGACGGCCTCAATCTTGAATAAGAGTTCGAGATTTTCTGGCTGTACTGGATTGATGTAGAAGACTTGCATTTGTTCGAGTATCTCTACGAGAGGCAGCTGATATGGGTATAATTAATTTTGTATTCATGGCTCAATAGTTTTCTTCGGGCGCATTCGATAAAGGATAGCAGAAAGTCGCAGACTACAAATAAGTGAAACAGGTTAGCACAGTCTTTGACAAGAAGAATGAGTCGAAGTATATCCTGAATATCTACTACAGACCACTTGCAGCAAATCAATCTTTGCTTTTTGGCTGCACCTATGCTCTGAACACTTCCGGAAAGCATATTATGAGAATGACAATGAGCAGTAATGCCAACAACAATGCCCCTATAAAGTCTGTCCCGGATAATTTGTACATTAACCCTAATGCAGTATTTACTCCTGTTCCTAATTTTTGAAACAGTTCTTTCGATGGTGGTTCGACACGAGGTAAGATGGATTGGATCGAAGTGGGTTCTCTTCCCATCATTACCTTTGTCTTCCAGAAGGTATCGAATGTGTAAACAAGGAAAATTGAGACAGTATGTTCGCAACTACCAGAACAAGGTTCGAAGCTTCCAACGCCAAGGAATACCGATGACTACGAGGCAAAAAATAAGCGTCTTGAGTTACAGCAAATCGATTATGTTAGATTCTCGACTACGGCGACTTCGAATATGTGGGAAGAATTTCTCTTGGGACACCTCCTCAAGAGTTCGTGGTAGTCCCGGATACAGGATCCTATGATCTTTGGATTCCTAGCAACAAATGCAAGTAAGAGCTTTTGAAATCATGGCAAAACTCTTCAGAAATCCGAATTGCGTAAAGAAATCGAAGTATGACCCGACCAAGTCCAACACCTACAAGGCGTACCCCGGAAATTTTGACTTTCAATTCGGAATAGGTTCATCGTCAGGAACTTATGCTCAAGACACTTTCAGAGTAAGGAAGTTTTTGAAGGAACAAAAGATTTAGATCGGCGCAGTCGGAGAATCGGAGTTCGACATCAAAAATACTACGTTTGGTACGGCGCTCCAGATGTCCAACGATTGGTTGAATGTAAGAACACTTATTTGTTTTATTCCTGGCCTTTAGGATCCTGCCGATGGAATCTTCGGCTTGTCTTTTCCATTTGACGAAGGATCCTTTTTGCCAGCTCTTCACTACGCCATACAACAAAGTATTATTCTTTTTGTGAAAATCAAATAATTTCAGATCTGATGAACCCTGTGTTCACTGTATGGTTCAAAAGAAACGGAAACCAGGATGGAGTACCTGGCGGGGAAATCACTTACGGGGACACCGACAGAGCTCATTGCAGCAGCGACATACACTACTTCCCAATTACTTCAACTCCATACTGGGAATTTCAAGTGGACCTGCAACTATTCCTTACGAACAACACCACTTTTCTAGATTGATGGAATCGACTTGGCCGGCCAATCAGCCCAGCAAACGTTTTCAGCTGTCTCGGACACTGGTACTAACTTTATTGGACTACCTGCTGACGTGATGGACAAATTTTCTAATGCTACCGGAGCAGATGTTTGTAATCTTTTGTGCGGGATATTCCGTCACATTTAGCACAATGTAGTCGAGGCTGCCTATTACATTGACTGTGACGCCGACCTTGGTCCACTGACAATTACTCTCGGAACAACGGAGCTTCAAGTGATGGCTAACAATTACATTGTTGCAGCTGGAGATGGACGGTGTCAACTGGCTATGTTCGCCACAGACGGAGAACCGCAGATGATCCTGGGAGATCCTTTCATTAGTTAGTACTGAAAAGGTAATCAAAAAGAAAATGTCTAGGACAGTACTGCAACATTCACGACATCAAAAACAAGAGAATCGGCTTCGCTACAAATATTGCTGGTTGAAAATTAAAAGATTATCTTCAATTCGATCAGTTGTTCTCTTCCTTTTCACGAAATTAGAAGCTCTCACTAGTTCCTCAGTTGTACAAAATAGTGTTCTCTGTCATTTGTCGTGGGTACAACTTTCCTTTCTAATAAACAATCGCCAACTGATTGTTTGAAGCACACAATGATAGCTTACGTCCCTTGGAGCCCAAGTCACAGTTGTGATCGTTTGTTGTTTGGTTTATCTCTCTACTACTAAAGTGCAGTGTTGTGTCTGAACGTCACCACGAGCAAAAAGCTGGGAATCATGGCATGTCAAGAATTAAGTTGACAAGACAGCTTTTGGGGAAACTTGGGAGATTAGGCTATTGGAGAAGCGGCGCAGCCGCCTGTTGTCAATGTTAAGCTAAGACTAAGGGACGGCGAAGCCGTAGTAGACGACCCAAGCTGAATCTACTTGATCTACTTGCCGCACTAATTGGCTAACATACACAAACGGGAGCACAAATGAAAGCTGTAAATTAAGCGAACTAGGAAGTTCCAAACAATCGTCTTCAGTAGCAGCTTCTGGCAGAAGATGGCCGACAATCTGCTCTTCTCCTACACGACGCCCTTCTTGAACAATCGAACGAACAAGATCTCCAATGGAGAGTACATGGTTAGTGGCGACGCATTGTGGAGGGCTGCTCCAAGACTCAGAGCCAGGCTAAACCCCGCCGCACTACGACAGCGAGCAGATTCGCGAGCTTTTCGCCCTGACCGAGCAGGTAGACATCCAGGAGAAGAATCAGCTGCAGAGCACGGTAATTGTAGCCAAGAGAGCCGTGCCCAAATAGCAGAAGGGAAACGAAGAAAAATGAAGAAACAAAGAGTTCGTCTGTGACTCGTTTATGTTATTTTTTGGTTTCTAATAGTTGAACATTCTCACTGGTCGCGTTGATAATAGAGGAATTCAATTATAAAACAATTTCTATTGCAATTGATGTTGAGACTTAAAATAAAAAGTTCATCTTCGTTTTGAACGAGCCGTTCTTTCTCTTTCCACAAATGGCTGCTCCCACTGGTTCCTCAGTTGTACAAAATACTGCTCTCCGTCGTCCTTTGTGGGTACAACTTTCTCTTTTCTTTTAAACATCTCCCTCAACGTCTTCCTCACGAACTCGTTGTACAGCATCGCCCCAATAGCAATAATGGGACCATTTCTGAGCTGCAATCAACCTAAAAAAAAAGGAGCAAACTTACGCCAGAACAAGAATATTGAACGCCGCATCCAAATATTGAATAGTCTCAGGGTTGAAATACGCGACTGTAATGTCGGAGTAAGCGAGGAAGAAGACCACTCCGACGTAACTGAAGGCAATGAGAGCTGTGGTGTAAAATGTCACCATGATCTGAATTGTTATAATCTTTAGACAGTTCCGAACAGAGAATACCTTGGCGCACCACAAATTCTCTTCAATCTGGAACCGTAAGCTCAAAGTGTAATCGTGCTTCGACCCCGGCACGTGGTTGTCGCTGACAATGTCTCGGATTCTTTTGGATCTCTTGTAGTTAAAGACGAACAACTGAACAAATGTTTTGGGAAGGGTAGATCTCACCAGTGGTCCAAACAAAGTGACGAGAGCAGCTACGATAGCAAGGGTAAGAGATGGAATAATATCTAGAAGCTTCGACAAATAATGTGCAAAGTTAACCTACTAATCATGTAGACAAGAGACGATAAATATGTTGTGCAAGTGGCGACATAGAGTAAGAAGGCAGAAATCCAAAACCGTGGTTTATTTTCATAATCGCGAATGTAATACAGTGCGTAGGTCCTCTCAAGAGAAAACCAGAGAAGCCTAGGACTCATTTGTATTCAATCAGCCATTCATTCACCCCGTGATCCCAAATGCAAAAAGTGTGCCCCTCAGCCACGAGCAAAGTAGAATTACAGGACTATAGTTGGTTCCCAGGCAGAAATCACAATTCTCGATTATTCCTGGTTTTAGGACATTCATTTGATAGAGCAGAATGACGATTCTGGCCATCACTCCTGGTCCCATTATGAACAAGGCGCCAACAAACATGATCTGGATTCAAAATCAAGGGGGAACGCCTAGCTCTACCTTCAAATTGGGGTGAATCCTGATGTGGTGCACAAAAGGGAAGACGATCAAAACAAAGCATCCATTCATAAGCATTAGAATTCCTTCCAAAATGTACAAATATAACATTTTCTCTGGCTGAATTGGAGGATAGTAGAAGACTTTAAATTCCATCGAAAAATCAGCTACCTAACTGAAAGAAGGGAATTGATGAGAGCAGCTGAAAATAGCAGCTGAACGTGAAATGCTGAAATGAAATGTTCAATTGACCAGCCTGGAAAGCGAGATGGTCGAGAGGAAAACAATCTGGCTGATGAGGGTACGTGTCAGACAACTTTTTACCAAGGCATACGGGAACAGACTACGTCTCGCACAGAATTAAAATAATCAAACAAATATATTCATTTCCTCAAGAATACTTTCTTCTTCCCAATCTTCCGTTGCACATTTTCCCGTTCGTTGAGAGGTTGATCCCATTGGTTCATAAGCTGCTGGAAGTAAATCGATCTCCGTCATCTGGCGGTTTGTTTGACTCTGCTTTCTTCTTCTTTCCACAAATAGTTTTCCGCATAATATCTTTTAAGTGATCATTCGCCAGAGCTCCAATAGCAAACATCGGCCCGTTTCTGAACAGCTTTTTTTCATTAGCTAGAAACAGAAGTACACACATTACGATAGACAAGTTGAAAAACCTGTCAAAGTACTGTTTCATCTCCTGATCCAAGTACTGTGTGTTGGACAGGATGAAGAAGGTGAATATGTAGCTGAAGATAACTAATGCTATCATATAAAAGTTCCTAATTATCTGAATTGCGATATCCTTCAAGAGTCCATCAACTAACTTTTAGACTCCACAGGTTCTCTTCAATCTGAAAGCGTAGGCTGAGAGTATAGTCGTGTTTCGACGGTAGAAGGATACCGTTCACAGCCTTTAAAATTTTCTTTGTCTTGTGGTAGATAACCAAAAACAACTGAAAGATATTTGCTTTTTACGGTAACCCTACGAAAACTCCGAGGAATCCAACGACAGCTGTGAATGATCCCATATACAGCCAATCTATCCAGCCTTAATGTGTTTATAATTTCTTTGCCCTCCTCTTCCTACCAATAGTGTAAATGAACGACGCGAAGCTGGTAGTACACGTGGCGACGTTCAGAATCAGAAAGGCTACCCAGTGTCGCGGTTTGTTCTCGTAATCCCTTATGTAGTATAGGGCAAAACATCGTTCCAACGCAAACCAGAGTGTTCTGTGAATTGTGGAAATCAAGAGAGCAGCTGACTTACGAAGATCCACCAAGAGCGAATAGACTACATCTTTGCCAGGAGGCAAAGAGTAGGAGAGGATGGTATTCGGTACCAAAACAATAAGTGCAATTTGGAATTATTGGGGAATCCAAATAGCCAGTTTCGTAGCCAATAATAACAGCTCGACACCATACTCCTGGCCCCATTGAGCCTACCAAGCACAGTCCCAGTATCTGAAAAATGGAGGCCCATAAGCTTGGAATTCACCTTAACGTTCTTATGAATCTTCAATCGACGCACCAAAATCAGCATCAATCCTCCCAAGACGACGTCACAGCACATGCAGAAGAGTTCGATAGTGTACCAGACCGTGAACTTTTCCGGGTTCTGGGGAGGATTGTAGAAAAGTTGCATCATATTTAGCAGGAAGAATAGTGGGGAGGGGAGTTGAACCCAATCTGTTGTACAAATATGTTATTAAGACATCGAATATGTAAGCTTTTCTTGAACTATCAATTATTTTATGGAAAGTTATTGAGCAGCTGAATGTTGCTTTCAGATTTTCCAATGGTAAAGCAGTATAGAAAAAGTAAATTGAGAGACAACCATCCAACTGTTCCATACGATCAGTAGTTTCGTTTGGTAGCCTATATTTGTGGTCGTATCCAGATCAATTTCTTCCAGTTGTCTGATATATGCTTGTTGTGTGTTACCCAGCCACCGATCATTTCTGAATGTTGAAAGTCATCTGGCTCAACTCAAACTTACAGCATGAGATCAGACAAGGGATTAAAACTTACAATTAGCCCCATCAATGTAGTCAAACCTCCAAAAAGAACTAGAAAAGGGTGGATAACGTCTAAAGTAATTTAGTTTGTCTGTTTCAGTTCATTGCCGATGTTGCTCGGTATGATCAAAAGGAGGATATGCATTCACGTACCAAAAGTATGTGCCGTAGTGAAAATAGCGGCTGATGGAGCCCCTATAGATAGTAGAACTACAATCCAGATTCTTCTCCGTTGCTCGTAATCTCTGATGAAGTACAGGGCAAAGAGACGTTCTATTGAGAGCCACAATGGGCTGAATATTTGCGCTGTATAAACAATTAATCTACTCAAGCTGATACCGAAGAACTGGAGACATATCCAGGAAGACAAGATAATCGTGGAATTGTATGTCCAAAAACCATTTGTCTGGCTTCTGGATTCTAGAAAGAACGAAAAACTAGATGTATGTTGCGAGGAAATGGAATTGCCAGTTCTCTGGAAATGTGAAGGAGAGAATAAACTTGAAGAAAACCGAAAAGTAAGGGTTGCCTCCAACCTGATTTCAAGTTACAGTATCTTTATTTCAATCTGCTCTTCTTGCTCCTTTTTATACTTTCTTCGTCTAGTTCCCATTGCTTCTTGAGTTGATCGAAGTAGGTGTCCACTTCGTCAAGTGTGTGAACTTTGTTTCCTCCAAAGTAGACTTTCTTCCAGTTGTCCGACAAGTACCTGTTGTAAGTCACCCAACCTATTATTATGATCGGCCCGTTTCTTTAACAGTAGAGTTGGTCTTTAGAAGAGAAAAACTTACAAAGCAACGAGCATGTTATAGCCACAGTCGAGTAGTTCTGTCGTTTCTTCTCCAAAGAAGTTCTTGGCTTCTTTTAGGCTGGATAGAAAGAACACTCCGACAGTGACTACATTAATGCCTGTGATGATGACAAACAAGTTTCGGAGAATCTGAACAAAGAGGTACGTGGGTAAAATGTACAACTTACTTCAGCACACCAGAGGTTTTCCTCGACTTGAAACCGTATGCTGAGGCTATACTCGTGCGTGTTGCATCCAGTCCTTCCCAAGCTTTCAAAAGTTTCTTTTGACTTTTTGTACGTGTTTACGTAAATCTGTGTTCATAAAGTGTGCTTCAATGTCGCTGGACTCACTAGGATTCCAACCAGAGTCAGTAGCAGCCCAAAGATTACCAACGGTACGAAAGGAGTGAGCTCTTAAAACGCTATGGTCTAATGACGTTTGCAACTTGCCGAAGGTGAAAACTGCGGTAAATACGAAACAAACAACTGCTGCTACAAAACAAATAATCACAGACACATGAATTCTACGATTCTTTTCGTAGTCTCGAATGAAATACAAAGCGGCGACACGTTCGAGAGCCATCCACAGAAGACTGTAAGCGGGACCTGTCTTTACTTTCACATTTGTAACTAATCACCTCGATAACAGAATAGCAAAGAATAAAGTTCGAAAACAGGAAGCCATAATGATGACCGGGTTGTGAGAGAGGACGCAGCTTGTTCCGTTACACGGTCGAATCAGACTCGGATACAATATTCCAATCTCGTAGCACATGATGGTCATTCTGCCAAACATACAAGGAAAGTAGAACAGCGCTCCCATCGTTACAATAACCTCATTCAGCTTTTAAGATGTATTTTCTCTACCTACCTTGACGTTGATGTGTACACGAACTTTCGGAACAAAAAGAACAAAAGCTGCGAGTAGGAACACGTTGAAAACAAGGATGATGAGCTCGACAGTGAACCAATACAGTAGTTTCCCCGTATTTGAAAAGTGAACGTACAGAAGCATCACGTGTGCTTCAAGATCTTGCCGGACAATTCATTATGATTTTAAGAGCAGGTGGAAAGCTCACAGACATTCGGCGTTTAATCTCTAGATCAATCTGAAGAATCTGAGCATGTAGAAGAATCAGTCCCTATCACTTCTGACGGAGCAGACCTTTTGCATCTTGAACTGTCCGACTCTCATCAACTTGAAGCTCAAACTGTCAAGGAAAAAGTCCACACGTCTTTTGACAATTGTAACGGTAGGATCATGAAGACAGTCAAACATAGGGATTTATCCGGCATCATTGTGATACGCAACTGTCCGTAATGTTGTGGTACATAAGCAATATTCAATGTTTCTTCTGTGCGGCACTGAGCTCGAGGATCTGGCTCTCCCATTGAGTCCTAAGCTGGTCGAAGTACAGTTGTCCCTCCTCGACCGCGAGGATTTTGTTCTTCTTCGTGATCCAAGCATGTACGAAGGACGAAGATTTTTTGTAAACCATCCAGAATAGTGTGATCAGGGGAGGATTTCTGCAACAAATCATGTTTCTTTTTTTAAAACGTACAGTGCTACGACAACATTGTAGGAACAGTCGAGAATTTGAGTGGTCGGCTCCCCGAAGTACTCCTTAGATATCTCAAGAGTTGCTGACAGGAAGGCGCCAACTGTGTAGATATTCAGAACAGTGACTAGGTAGTAAAACGAACGGAGAGTCTGAAGAATATTCTTTCGAGATATCTGTGTTCTCACCTTCGCGCACCAAATGTTCTCTTCTACCTGAAACCGTATACTCAAGGTGTATTTGTATTCGGGGAGTTTTCCGTCGTGGGTCAAACTGTCCAAAATGACGTGTGATCTGTTGTAGTTTCTGTGAAACAGCTGAAAACTGTCAGCGTTTTGAAAAGACATTTGCTCACCCATGTTCCGAAGAAAGCGACGAAGAGACCCAGCAGGACCATAGCGAGGGACGGAACGATTTCTGGAACATCTTTGTTTCTTTCTTCTTCTTTCCCGTGCTTTGTTCTTGGTTATTCAATATTCAATTTTTCAGCATGGTCGATGAGATTCATTAGTGGTTGATTGAGCAAAAACATACGCCTGAACGTACCAAAAATGAAAAGAGTTGTGCAGATGGAACACATGACCAGGGCCAGGACTGTGAGAAAGGCAGCAATCCAAAGACGTTGTTTCTTCTCGTAGTCGGGCAGATAGTGCATGGCGAAGGCACGCTCAAGAGAAAAGGAGAACAATCTTGAAGTTGTTTGAGAAACACACAGTACTGACTTACGAGGACAAGATGACGGCGAAGGAAAAGCATCTGTACCAAGAAGAGAACACTATCAGGTTATTGTACTCTGGTACACAGTTTGGAACAAAACGAGAACAGTTATTGGTAGTCGCAGGCTGAATGTATCCCGATTGAAATCCGAGTATGACAGAGCGAGTCGCGAGGGATGGGACATAAATGAGGATGCCGACTATGAGCAAGATCTGAATTTTTTCTGTGGTCGTTCAAAAGGGACCAACCTTGACATTAATGTGTACCCTAATGGTCGGAACATACAAGATGAGGCCAATTACCAAGAATACATTCGAACCGAGCAAGACAATCTCGAAGATGAACCATGATTTTAATGACGATAAATCAATTGGGTCGATGTAGAACAGCTTCATTTTGTCTTCAATTTGAATAGAACTGCAAGAGGGCAAAAATTTTAAATATTCAACGCGAATAGAGTTCAGATTGTTCGAGGTAATTGAACGGTTGGAAGGCTCAACGTCATAGCTAAAAAATCAAATCTCACTCAACTTCCTGGTAATAAAGGTCATGTTGTTGAAAAGAAAAAGTTTAAAGCATACGAGAGATGGAAAAGGTTCGAAAATGTTTGTGCTAGGCTTAAAAGGGGCACCCTTGCAACGTACATACCTGAAATTGCGGGTTAGGACCTGGACATTGGCATAGATCTTCGTAACCTTTTTAGCCTACAATTCCAAATTGTAGATTTACAATGATCGAGACATTGTTTTAAGAGTTACGTACTCGTCCTAAATTATTGCACAGAAGAAAACGAATCGTTTATCGTCAAACATTACCGACATCCAATACAAAAAGTCAATTGCTAGCTGAAAGATTGTCTGATACCCTTCTCTTTGTTGTTTTGTCCTGCTCGTCCGAGCTACTCTCACCTTCTCTCGTCTTCTCTTCGGAACACGACACATTGTGGTAAGGTAGTCGGGGACTTACTGGTCTCTAATTCAGACAAGCTGAAAATCCAATCTGACGTTTCCACTACCGGGTAATTAGAGCTTCTTAATCTTCACCTGTTTCCAGTTTCAGAAGCCGATTGAAAAAGCTCCGTACTTGCTAAGAGATGTTATTCTTCAACAATCCTGTAAAGCCTGAAGCTTTGACCTTCTGGTTCATTCTGGAACTTCTACTGATCTGCGTCAACTTTGTGCTTATCACAGTAGTCATTCGATTCATCCCCACCATCAAAGTACACCTCAATGTCAAGGTATGCTGCTCATAACGTCCAAGCACTTCCAGGTCTTACTAATAACTGGGGTCTCCATGTACTACCCGTCCCTGATCAGTCGAACAGTCTTGATCGGATTCGAAAGTGGAATCTTGTATCCGGCAATAATAAATCCGTGCTACGTGAACAACACTTGTGAAGTACCGGAATTCCACACGAATGTGGTAGTCTGCTCGTGGATCAGAGGCTACTTCTACTCGCTAGTTTTATCAGCGTGCGTCTTTCTCTGAATTTAAAAAAAAAACTTGATTCAGATTGTTTTGGATCGCAATAGAACGAGCATTTGCCCTGCATTATATTCGGGACTACGAGAGACAACCTCGGCTTTGGATCTCACTTTTGTTGACTTCTGTAGCTATACCGTATTCGGCCATATGCAGCTCCATCTACACATTCGGTAGTTTTTTTTTGTAGATTTTCGCCGAACCTTACTCTAGAATGGTTTTCGTGGTTCTTCCTCTCCATCTTCGGACTATTTGTCACAGCTGTTGGGTTTTGTGTGAGTGGATTTACAAACATATCATTTGTCCAGCTCAGCTCTTTTTCTACACCTACCAGAAATCCCGACACATCATGGAAAGTCTAAATCAGAATGGCATATTCATAAGACATAGCTATACTCTCAGCCTTAGGTTTCAAGTTCAGGAAAATCTATGGACAGCCGCTGTAAAATCCATTTTTTTCTATGGAACAAAGTTCAGATAATGAGAAATGCCTACATCACTTTGATCTTGGTCAACAGTGGCACCATCCTAGCCTTCTTCGCTGCCACTTTGGAAACGACTAAAACATATTTTGGAGAAGAAGTAATCCAATTGTTGGACTCTTTCTACAACGTCCTCGTGGCACTGTAAGAATACAAGTTTGTCCTAACACGATTCTAGTAATGGTCCAATCTTGGTATCTGGTAGTCTGGCCACCAATGCGTATATGCGGGAACTGTTCAAGACATTCTTGTTCGGAAAGAAGAAAAGACATCAAGAGCCAGAAAAGGGAGAGGTCTACTTTGTTCAACTGAAAAAGCAATGGGGAGAAGTGGAAGAACAGAATAACAGAAGAAGGATGAAAACTTTGGCTTAATAAGCAAACTTCAATAACTCCTGACGTGAACATCGAAGGCGAGTTGGTTCTTCATGTGCCCGTATCCTTTGAGAACCATTTCCAATTGTTTTTGTACACCAATAGACGAATTTTCCTAGGAACTCATTAGTTGACCAAATAAATGAGCACCTTTATCAATGGAACAACTCCGAGAATGTCTCGAACTCTGGACAAGACTTGACTTCTAGCAGCCGTAGTGTCTCGTTCTTTGATCAACTCTCCCAGCCAAATTGAATATCTTTCTCTTGCTTGAATGAGTAACAGTTGCCCTTTTTCTGATAAGCCTGGGGCTAAAAAAAGGTGTTCAACTGAGAAAGAAGATGCAATACGAGCTGATAGCAATCCGATTATTTTCAAGAACATTGTCTCTTCTTGAGTGATGCCAAGCTCTTCGAAGAGAGTCACTATCGCTCTGTGGCCACGACCGTACGACTCGGGATACGAGCTCCAGCTAGAAGTTTGTATGTACTCACTAATAACAAAACACTCACAAGTTTTTCGGCGCTCCGTCTAGAACAAAATTAGGTGGCCCACGAAAAGGACAGCCCTTCCGTCTACTGACGTATTGCAAGTAGCAGAGATTGTATTTGATGAAATCCATCAAGTTGTACTGACAGACTTTGATCTGACAGTTCATTTAACACCGAACCACGAGTCTAACCTTGTCCAAAGGATCCAATTTATAAATTTCGTCAATTCCGCTAACGAAGTCCAGGAAAGCTGTGAGGGTCCTACAAAAGATCTTCCAAAATGGCGTAGAAGACAAGTTAGGCAGACTTCCTAGTTCGGCAAAAGCTGCCCAAAAAGATTTTTTTGTCTAAATTTAGAGCGAGCAAACTGTATCTCTTTGGCAACAGAGAGATGGATTGTTCATGGCTTCTCCCAAGCTGATATCCATACGAGCTGTTGCTGAATTTGGCGGGGATCCAGTGTAGTTGTTTGTTATCCTGAGATGATATGAACAACCAGAAATTGATCTGACTTTTCGAATCCGATCATGAGACTAACAAACTCGACAGCCGAAGTCACATTCTCAGCATATGGCAAGACCTTACAGCCGTAGGCAACTAAAGGTTCGTGGAGATGAGAGATGGCCACTTTTACAAGTTTCTTCGAGAACACCGGCACGATTGGTCGTTTATCGAAACGCTTCCCTACTTCTGAACAAATATTATTTATGATGAGTATTTCCTCACCTTCAGGGTCCATCTTGGCTTCCAGACATCGTCTGTATCTACAGGCTGAACAGTTCACTCGAACTTCTGAAGTTTCTTATTTGTCGTAAGAGTAATAAACTCACGCGGCGATATCTCACAGTTGTCTCCACTCAGGCAACGGTAATTTCTGTGTAAGGTTATTTTCCGGAAGAAGAACACTCGGCAGTTGCTGAAAATACCGTAAAACCTCTATTAGAAGCGCATGCGCTTCTATTTTTCAATCACCTCGTTTGAGTGCGCTTATAATAGAGGGTGTGCTTCTAATAGAGGGTGCGCTTCAATTTTTCGATGAGTCATTTTATAACCAAGTCAAGGCAACAAACCATCGACAACAGCAAAAATATTCTGCTTTGCTTTTGCGAGAAGACATTTTGCGTCTGAAGTTAAAACAATAGCAATACAAATGAAATACAATCGAGTAAAAAGGGAGATAGAAAACAACAAACGTGAGAAGAAACAAAGGAAATGATAACAATTTGAGGCAAAAACCGCTGAAATTTCATTATTGTTCCAAGTGCGCTTCAAATAGAGGGTGCGCTTCTATTAGAGGGTGGGCTTCTAATTTTCAATCGCCCTGTTTGGGTGCGCTTATATTGGAGGGGTGCTTATAATAGAGGGGTGCTTCTAATAGAGGTTTTACGGTAACTACTTTTATCCAGAAAAATAAGAGTCACAAACTCGCAGACGACAGCCTTGTAGTTGAAACGAGCCCACGGTCTGCCACACACTTGACAGTTGTAATTCTGGTCACTTCGGATCATAGAATTTACCGACCGACGGCTATAAATCTGCTTTTATATTAGACGAAGTACATTGCTTTCGTCAAGAATTGATAATGAAAAATAGAGTTCCCATGGGAAGGTGCGAGCGGAATATACAAGCCGTACCTAATTAGGCGCGCCGATCATTTTACCCTATAAATAATCACAAAGGAGACGGATTTGGCGTTTTACGTTTTGCAAAATCTGTTCTAGGAGGCAGACTTACACCAGACATCAGAGGGCAAGAAGACGTGGTGAAACGAGGAGAACAAATTATTTGAACAGATAATTTTGCAAACTCAATTGGTTAGTCCTGTGCTCAAATCATAGCCGTTTAAATATGGAACGGCTCGGAAACTATTACGTACGCTGTGAACATAATGAAGCAGCTGTCGCCAGCTTCGAAACAGTCGACGAACTTTGTTCTTCTGATAAACGTGTGAAATAAGAAGAGAGTACAAGTGCGATGGATGATTGGTTGTTCCCATCCATTATTTGTAGACCGAATGTTGGTGTTTTCGTGGGCGACAGAATCTACGACGTACAGATAAGCTAATTTTTGATGCGCTGAGGGAAATTTATTATAACAACAAACAATCAACTGTGATTTGCATTAAAAAAGGGGGCTATGCAAAGAGATAAAAGACTCTTTTGGAAGTTTCCAAAGAACGAACCACTTATCACTTTTCAGTCGGTGATCTCGCCCTTAATCGGATAATAGTGGGATAAACTTCTTCAGGCTGAGTACAAGATCAGAAAGTCCGAAAAGAATTCACATTTTTTATGCGTCAAAAAGGAAAGTTTCTCGAGATATGTTATTATTTTTCTAATTGCGATGATTGTTGCAGTGGAAAAAGTGAAGCCATACTGGTGACCACTATCAGTAAAGTTTATCAAAACGGAAATGTAAGGGAAGAGGTTCTGTGGCGGCCAGTAGGAGACAGACACAGTGTTTGGCAAGTGCAGGTCGGGTGCAGTAGGTTTTTCTCTGATGGTTTGTTTTCTGTTTATGGAAAACTCTTGCAACATCAAGCTTGAAGTTAGTGCTAACTTTGTCAAGTTTCCAACAAACGCAGGAAGAATTGTGCGCCATTATGCTCTGACGTGTTTCCTTTTCTGTAACAGGGATAGGCGGATAGCAAAACACGATACGGATGCGGATGCATTACTATCCGCAAAAAAAAGCAAGGACGGATATCCGCGAATGCGGATAATGCAAGCCATTTTTGAAAGAAAAAAAATCTATCCTGTGCCAGTATTCGCGAAAATTTGCAGATATCCGTCCAATGCCTGATCGAGACCGCAGGAAACGTTTTAGAGTAACTTATTGCCCGTTTCGGAAGGGCGCTCCTGATCATTTTCCGTACTCAATCGGTACTACTTCCAGTTTTGGCAAAATTGATAGCCATAAATTTCGAAGAGAACTTCGAACAGCTGTTTTTTCCTTCCGCCAAGAAAGAAAAAGTTTCAGACGCAATGTTAAGAAAAAGACTCGAAGCTGCGATACCATCTAAACTGACCATCACACCCTCTCCCTCGTTTGACACTCGACACATTTTCTTCTCGAAAACAATTGCCATGTAGCTGATGAAGCGCAACGAGTGCTGTTTTTGATACTAAGGTGTAACTCGCGTTTTGGCTGCCAAGCGCGTACAGAGTGAAACTCCTTTTTCCGAACGCGGGTTCTGCTAACAGTCGTTTCCGTCGACTGGTATAAAAGGAAACCAAGGTGAAAGGGCAGCATCGCTCTGGCTCTCTCAGGGGAACAAGGTAACCACTCCCTTTTTAAATCTTACTTACCCTCCGAGTTCAGATGTCGTCCGAAGACCCCAAGACCATCGCAGCGGAGACTGAGAGTCTGAGAAAGTTGGCATTCTTCGGAATTGCCATCTCCACTGTTGCCACCCTGACTGCCATTGTCGCTGTCCCCATGCTTTACAATTATATGCAACATGTTCAGTCTTCTCTCCAGACCGAGGTCGATTTCTGTCACCACAGAACTGACGGTCTCTGGGATGAGTACAAGAGGGTGAGACTGTTTTCAGTTCATACCACTTACAACTATATTGCAGTTCGAGAGTGCTGCCGGAGCTGGAGGACGTCTGAAGCGTGAGGCTGTTGTCCGTCGTCGTGCTGCTGGAGGTCAACATGGACGAGTTGCTGCCCGCAGAAAGGCCGTTGTTCGCCAGGCTGATGGTTACGGAGGCGGAAACGCTTACACTGCTCCTGTTGAGAACCATCCTCAGACCGCTGGAGGAAGCTGTTGTTCTTGCGGTACTGGACCGGCAGGTCCAGCTGGAGCCCCTGGACAGGACGGAGCTCCCGGAAACGACGGACAGCCCGGAAACGATGGGCAGCCCGGCTCCGATGCTGCTCCTGACGCTCGCCCTTCGGCCAACGATTTCTGCTTTGATTGCCCTGCTGGGCCTCCAGGTGAGCCCTTTAGGCTATGAACAGCGTATGATATATAGGACCTGCTGGATCTGCCGGACCCAAGGGACCCAATGGAAACCCTGGTCAGCCAGGACAGAGCGGCGGGTCAGCACAACCCGGGCCCGCAGGGCCTCCAGGCCCCGCTGGTCCTCCTGGAAACGACGGACAACCTGGCGCCCCTGGTCAGTCTGGCGCTCCTGGACAGGTTATCGGTGAGGAGTAATCAGTAGAATCTTAACTGTTTCTTTAAGACGTTCCGGGAACTCCCGGACCCGCTGGACCTCCTGGACCAAAGGGTATGACTATCTGCATTGTGTGTTTGCAAGGCTCCTTCTTTCAGGACCTCCTGGACCCCCTGGACAGCCTGGTTCCTCCGGACAAGGCTCCCAGCCTGGACCTCCCGGTCCTCCCGGAGATGCTGGAAGCGACGGCCAGCCTGGCGCTCCTGGACAGCCCGGAAATCGTGGAGATGACGGTCAGGCTGGAGACAAGGGCGCTTGCGACCACTGCCCTCCTCCTCGTACCGCTCCTGGATATTAAAGCTACCCACAATTTGTATCACAAATAAATCTTTCTCAGGTATCATTCAGTAATCAAAAGATACTGCAACTTTTTGTTTTGTGAACAAAAAGCAAAAGGCAGGGAAGATCACTCTGTCCAAGGGAAATATCATCATAACAATCAGTGTTGCAAAGCCGCCTTGCATATCAATTTTGTCACGTAGTCTTATAAATGTACCAACTAACGAAAAATGTTTGTAATGTCAATTCTGCTCTCTTTATCGTTCATTCTTTCCCTTTCACCATTAGTCGCGACCGACGATGCGCCACCGATGGAATTTCGGGCTCCAACCCCAATATTCATATTCTATCCAGACGAGGAAACTTGTGAAGCTCATTGTCCAACGGACTGCAACATGAAAACACTGGACAACTGCTACACTCGGGTAAAAGGAGGCTCGCCTATTCTGATTCAGCCATTTTTGTCTGCTCATGATTGCAAACAAGAGTGCAAGAAACTTGACGGTTATTGCGGAGCAGCAACATGGTGGTATTGTCCTCAGATGTCTACCGAGAATACAACAGCCGGTACAACGGCTACTCCAATGTGATACTTTTTGATTGAAAACATATGTATATTATGTATATTTGTATGTATATTCTCAATAGCCTGGAGGTAGACTCTTACTTCCCTTGTCTGCTCCCCACTGTGCTTCCAGCGTCTCGAAGTAGGCTTTCATCACATCGCACTGTTTTGTGGTTGTCATCTCCACAACTGCTGTTTTCCGTTCCAACCGTGATTGTCTCAAGCGCCACCACATGATCGCTGGTGACAGACAAGAATAGTACGGAATGGTCTGAATGTTTGCCTAATTAGTGGCAAGCCAACAACAGCCTACGTTGATGGCAGCCAAGAATATCCTAAAGTCGTTGCGTGTGCTTACGATATCGTGGACCTGGTACGACATAACGTTACAGGCGCCGTAGAAAACGTAAAATATAAAGTAGAACCCGATCTCTGGGTAGAGAATTTTGAACACATTCTCATTTTCCTGGAGCTGATAACGGTGGGAAACACTCAGATCTTTTCTGAAACACTTCCTGCCAATGGAAGAGAACGCTCTGACCTTTTAAGTTGATGTTTGTTGTAGAACCTCGTGGAGACGAAAACGAGCAGACTGAAGAGACTAACTCCCGTATTGTAGAAACAAATAAGAGAGTACATATCTTGGTAGGTATCAGTGTTGACGTTAGAGCAGAAGGGAGTGGAATCGGACAGATCCCATCTGGACAAGGCAAAAACTGAAATGGGCAGAGATATGGCTATCTGAAACATCTTCTTCGGATCGCAATAGGGTTTGTTGACTCACCACTGCTAGTACGAGTAGACATCCGAGATGGGCGCCCATCTGCTCATATCTTCTAGAACAAAAAACAGCTATACATCTTTCCAGAGTCACCGCTGCCTGTACGACGACGTACATAATCGTGCTGAGATGAGCGGGAAAACGCAGTATATAACATATTCGATTACTAGTAAGGAGGTCGCAAGGATCAGAGACAATAAAAAGACGGAAAAGATGTTGTCCCTGAAACTTAAATAATACGATTTTAGTAACCCAATTTGTTGAAAGGCATCTTCGCAACCAACTACTTTTGTTCTACAGTGCAACTCTTTCCAAAACCAACTCCTTCTATCTCGAACTCCGAAGTTGACTTGCAAACTCTTGGCACTACCTAATGCCAATAAATTCTCGCTTCTGATTCGGGGTCACGGACAAACAAACAAACATAGTCCGCCACAAAAACCATCGCACTTTAGATAGTAGTGGTTCACCTGAGTTATCGCGAACGATGAGCTATGAAAGAGATTGGTCATTAGTATGAAGAGCATGAGGATTTTACAATTCTTGTGAAAGTAGAAGAATTTGTTGCAGTTGTAGTAGAACAAACACCAGACTATTATTGACGATACGCACATTATTATATGCACAAACTCGATCAGCTTAATAGCATACGAGTTATAATAGTTCAAAGCGTCGTCGCAACTTCCTGACTCAAGATCGGAGAAGCCCATATGAAACAAACTAACTGACAAGTAATAAACAGAAGAGGGATAAAAGAATTGGTGATCTATAAAGCCTAAGAAAAAAGCGTGAGAGCAGTTCATGAATCTCACGAGTGCTGTCTGATTCAAAACGACCATGTGATTAAGATCTCGGTAGTTTGATTCTACTCTTCCGAAAAAAAGACGATTCCTTGAGCAAAGACTTATTTTTAATTAGACGTATTCACTTTTTTTGAACAGGAACGTCAGGAGCTTTGAATTAGTTCTGTTCATAGAACCCGGAAAAAGCCTGTTTTGTCAGGGCATTCTTGAACAAGTCAGTAAACGTAACTAGAGAGAATTGAGCGGAACGAGATCGTCTAAACTGCCAATTTATCTAATTGAGAAGAAGACGTCCAGACGTTCCTGAACAACATGGTCACAAGAGGTCAAATGAATCAGTTGCTCAAAGATCCATATACACAAATGCATCGTTTAGTTTCACAAGCTGATAGTAGGACTGGACTCAAGTAGGCTGCCCATGGGCCCTTAGGTACTTTCGAAACTAGAGCTTTCCTTATGCAAAAGTTTATTTCAAGAAAGTTTGTTCACAAAAAGATCAAGGAGTGCAGACTTCTTTCAATGCGGGTGATAGCCGGAAGTGACATCGTGAGAGACAGGTGTAACTCCAGTTCCCGTACCCCCGTTGGTGATTCCGTGATCGTTAGGTCGGTCCGAGGTGCTGTTGCCTGAGACATCTGAAGCTGTGACTATTCGGTACTTTAGGTGACTTACAGAGTTTCCTGAAGGGAGTGGTGACCAGCTTGCGAAACTCGCGGTTGAAGGAAATGATGATGATTCTGAATTACATGAATTCGGGAGATAAAAGCTTTGATTACCCATCGAGAGTATGTACAGTAATCCAGGCGAAGGTAGTCAGAGAGAAGACAACCCAGCGGGTTTGAAACTTCCAGGCGTAGATGAAGTAGGTAAGAAGCTCGACGACGAACACGACACCTTGCAGACAGGCCTGCTTCAAAAAGTTGACTTCTTTCTTTCGGCGCTGACGTTGCATATGAGAGCTGATTGATATCTATAAAGAAACTTCTCATTGGTCTCATTTCTGTGGCACCTGCTTAGCAGTACTGTGAACATTGTAAATCGTAAAGAGATCCACAACGCCAATCACGAGGACAATCGAAATGTCCTTGTAGAAGTCAATGTTCCAGGAGATGAAGCTGCATACCTGAATGAAACAATATACTGTTAAATATGGAAACCCACATCACTAGTGGTAAAGATGAAGGCCCAGAACTGATGCGAGTAGTAGAAGTCACAAATGTCTAAAGAAAGCTAGTAATAGGTTCCTAATCAGTTCTTACTAAGTTTGTAGAGACAGATAGCAGTGATGATCGCGACAGTCCAAGAGAAGCCGATGCAGAGCTGGGTGTTTCGTTTGCTAAAATCGGCTTTATTAGCATTTGTCTGCTGATTACTGTATCCCGAGTTACTCCTTACACATCAACAATCTATTTGCAGTTATGGCAGCATTAAATTTCTGACCGGAAGTGACTCATGCTCTTGCGTAAATAGCACTCAAACCTAGAAAAACCATCTTTTAGTAATAACTTTCTATTTTGAATTTCCTGCGAAAACAACATAGTCTATGCACTGAGGGGGATGTCTTTATCCGTAACTGGTAACGGGTAATCTACAGTAGTCATAGGCTATGACTCACCTGAAGATCTTTTCGTAATGAAGGGGGAATACAATAGCAACGAGTCGGTTCAAAGAGATGAAGAGGTGGCTCCAAATGCAAATGTCATAACAAATGAGATTAATGAATCCAGCCTGGGCCGAATTAGCAATCATCCACTGACTGTCCCTTAATTTTCCATCTTGTGGTTTTGATCTTGGGGACTTACAACATCATCATGGGGGCGAAGTAGACGGTAAAGGTGGTGCAGAGGACAGTCTCAGCGACTGACTGCGAAGCTGTCAATTTTCCGAAAGGATTGTTCATTGTCGGCAACTTGCTTGTGAAGAATGCTACCGTAAAGTTAGCACAGGCTCCGAACAAACTCAGCTGAGCTAGGTTTTGGACAGAGTGATCAGAGAATCAGCTTACCAAAAATATTATTATGGCCGCTACTTGGGTTTCGTAAAGAACAACCATCGGCTGACTTTCAATGTAAGTCATATTTCTGAAATTTGACCATTTATCTGCTTTTATACTTCCAAACTGATTCATTAGAAAACATACGTAGCTTAACTAGCAAATAAACTTTTTATTCAAAGTGTCACCTAACGCCAAAGACTTATGCCAAAAAGTATGGACGTAAAACCTTGATTCGTGCCCAACTTCCTCGATGTTTTAGAGGCACTGAATGGAGGTCATTCTTTGCTTTTGACTCACTCGAGGGATCAGGAAGCAAAGGCTTGTATTTGAGAATGACAAAGTAATTTTAACAGAACTTAACAAGGAGCATCTTGTGATTAGAAGTAACAGTTATTTGACAGACAGGCTGTAACTGATCTAGAAGAAAAGGACCCTTTGATGGTCCTCGGTAGAGTCTCTTTCCCATGCCGCTCTATGCCTTATGTACCCGTATCTTATACGAATGGCACGCAAAACAAGAGGTTCGGATTATCTCCATAACACTGTCATTTAACGCAAATGTCGAGCTTTTTTTCTCAAAACAACAGTGTCTGATGTCGCAATGCAATTTTTTTCAGAGGACGTAGGAGACTGGATTGATCTCTATAATAGTTCAATCGGAAAGTTCAGATACATGTACAGAAACATCAGCAACGAGACAGATCAGTAATTTCGACACAAGGAGCTCACTATTTCCTTTCCTCCGTATTACAGTACCAATCTGAGCTTTGAACAAGGAAATTTACTCAAAATACGTAGAAAGAATGACTAGTCATTGAACAACAAATCGTTTCCTTTATTTACTGTTTACCACGGAAATGCGATAGTTTAAGTTTTTGCAATAGCTTCCAAGATAATCTTTCTAGATAACAGAGGAAGCGTACATTTTGACCGCAATAGTGTACACCACCATATTTTTCAATCGTTGAACTCGATTTAGTAGTTTCCGTCAAATTTTGTTTTTACAAAATTTGTGTCAACCAAACATTCATTTGTACACCTTTCGTATTACAGCAATTATACCGGTTTCGTTGGGGAGATCATTGCCACGTGATTACTCCGGCCTCGCATAAAATAACAATGATGAAGAAGACTAGATACACTATCACAAGAGCGAGAGAGTGCCATCTCGTCACGTTGAATTTTTGGACAAACAGTGCTGAAAGTTGAGTTCTCGTAGAAATTACTCTCACAAACCTATGAGTGAGACAATAATTGAAATGTAGATGAAGATGATCAGGAATCGAAGTTGGGTCGAGAATTCGATCTACAAATGAATAATCTCTCTGGATAGTCTTCTCTTACCGAAACAGTGCTTCCTTTAGCTGTCGCAATGACGAAAGGAATACCGAATCCGACGAGGAGATCTAAACAAAGAGTCAGTAAGTGAACAGCAAGAGTACATACTGAATAGCGGGCCTCCAGTAGCTGCTGCCCAAGCCATTCGAGGGAAGCCTTGTTTCACCACAGACAAGTCAGAAATAAAGTCTCCAATGCAATTGCTCCAGGCAAGTATTGTAAGTCCGAGGAATTCGAAACTGAGTCCGGTTACCACCCCAATCATTGTGATAACAGCGACAATTTCGGACGATGCCAAGTATATCCAAGCAATGGACATGACAAATCCAAAATAGGAGTAGCATTGTTGGTAGAATCGTGGAGGTGTATCCATGCTAGTGAAGATCAGAACCAACGTCATGAAAATCACTGATAGGCCAATGGCATAGACAAACAGCGGTGGAGAACCAGCAAATGGAATCGTTGTCCAAACTGAAATCATCTGGTACGAACTGAAATGAGAAATGTTTACAGCCTAACGCTCCCAGAATGAGTTGAGGAGCAATGAAGATATAGACGAAGCACATCGGTTTGATCCACGGGTCTTCCTGTCGAGGAACACTGGCCTTTAGAATAAACTGGCAGGGCATTTTCAGTATGATGAAGCATCGCTCGAACCAGTTGGCTTCAGCCCATTCTTCCTTCTCCGGCCATGGATTCATATGTTTCAGTGGCTCGATCACAATGTCCTTCCACAACCACCTTCGCTTGGTTTTTTGAGACTTTGTCGAGCCTTCAATGTACTTCATTATACGCACGAAGTAGGCAAACTTACGTCTAGCCTCCAAAGTCTTTTTGCGAGAAAGGACTCGATGGTGAAGAACGATGACATCATCTCGGTCAATCTCACTCGTCTCCGATGATTCCTCCGAATTTTCCTCAACATCATGCGGTGGTCTATCCGATACTTGAAGAGTGCTTGCATCGTTTTTTGGCAACGTGTCCGTTGAACCTTCTTTGGCATTTTCTTGTTTATGTTTCTAACATACCTTCAGTGACTTCTTTGAGTTGTGCCTTCCTAACGCGTCTTTGTTTCAGTTTGCTCATGACGATTCGAAGCACGATAACTGTTGCAACGTACAGAAAGTAGATTCCGAGGTCAACTGAAAACTTATAATTCTAAAATCTCCAACTAAGAATCACCTAAAGGTTCGTAGAGAACTACTGTATTCCCTCGTAGAAAAATAAATAGAATCCAGCCGACTCCGATCGCGTAGAAGAGATATTCTCTGAGGGAAGAGCTTATGTTCACACGGAAGGATCGGGCTTTGAAGATGATTGTTGCAAGAACAATTGTTGACACATAAAGACCACCTCCTAAAGTTCTCTTGTCATACTAACAGGGTATGAAACTGAACCAAGTAATGATCCTAGAGCTAGGGAAGCTTTCGGATTCTTTGAGGAGAGGATAGAAGCAATCGAGCTGAAAGTATGGTATGGTGCGGTTAGATAAACAACTCTTACCCGAAAATATCCGGTGCCCCATTACCCAGGGCGAGGAATGAAACCCCCTTAAACGTGTACTTGTTTTTGGAAAAGTGTTAGCCTACCGCAATAGTTTCAGATATTTTCAAATGTGCAACAATCGTGGCAATGTTCGGTGAAAAGAAGTCGTCAGCTGTCACTGAGACATGTAGAAACAGGGCAGCTATATAGACTACAGCTCCAATATACACAAATACCTAGAAAAGATTTTGTAAGTTCATCATACTTGATCTTACTCTGCCAACAACACTGTCGGTGCATTGGGTGTATCTCGTCCAATAGGTGTAACCTCCTCCTTCACAAGCATCGTCGTTCACCATCACATAGACGCATCGTTCTGGAAGAATGATGAACGTTATGGGACGACAACTCAAAACTCACGAGCCATGTTCCATTCGCTCCTGATCTTGCACATGTCTTCGAGTTCTTCGTAAGTGGCCATGTCGACAATTTCGTCTGGAGAGTCGCCATTTCGTTCAATTCGAGGAGAGGTAGAAATAGGAATTTCAGAGACTACGGTAGCTATTTGACAGCCGAGGAGCACAAACAAGATTCGCATGTGCGACCGACCTCGACACCGCCGAGTAGCCCGAATGATGCTTAAACACCTCGGCGGCAAGGATTACCACGAGATCACACGGGTCGGGGAATGACGAGGTACTGTGGCTGCTGTTCGGGATCGCCCACTAAGATTCGGTCCAAGAGCAAATAGGCCCACGAATAAAGTATCGTTTTAAGATGCTCAAGCAGTTGTGGATGATGATTACACGCGAGTAAATGACAACTTGATGCTGATCTTTATCGACATTTGTACAAAAATAAACAGGAGGCTTATGCTAATTTTGCGACCAGTCGGGGATTGAAAATAAGCGAGGGTGGACTGAATCAAGTATCAACAGACTGTTGAAATGAAAAGTTAGAACATGGTGACTTACCGACTAGTCAGTTGTGGTCACTTTCTCAACGAGTCAACACCACAGGGCACATTTATGAGTGTTAGGCGTGTTTGGCTTGTTCAAACAGTAGCTCCGTAATACCTTAACTTTTACTTCCGTCTTGTGTAAAAGTTTAAACGATTGGAAACCTGCAAGCAAACGATTTTCGAAGAAACTGGAACATGTTTTCAAGGGGAAATAGGGCATGTGGTTGAGAGCTCAGACCACACAGTGGAAATGATCTTCGTCCATGTCACTGCCTTATTGTCATGCACCCACGAAAACATTATTTTACGTCTTCGAATCGTCTCCCCACTGCAATGATCCAATACATTCTTTGATAAAACGTTAGTCAGCCCCATAAAGTTTGGGTCGGGCGTGGTAGCACCTAGACGTCACAGGTTTGATTCCGTTTCCTGATGCTGTTCCAAACAGCTCTCCTTTTCTTACGGAGGATGAGTGTTTTAGGTAAGTTGCAAATCTGTTTAACTTCACTGACCATCTGCCAATGACTCACTGCAATCTGAGATCCGAAAACAGCCGAGATCAGATAAGGACCAGCGGACTAGACGGTGTCAACAAACGAAAAGGGAACTCTCTGAGCAGAGGAGCAGGGAACATCTTAAAGTGAACTGTCTGTTAGCGTGAAGCGGTGGTATTCTCTCCAAAAGTAAGTTGCTGGAGCCTGCTTTAACAGAGCCCCATATTTCTTTCTCTTATGTAGTACAAAATACTGTAGATGCCTGGTAATAGCATGATCTCTAAGTCTGCTAACAGTTTGAATATGACTTGTTGCTACTCTAGCATGTTTTTCTTTCAAACACACTAGGTCGATCGAGCAAACATGATGTTTGCTGACATGCAAAGCATTTCTTTTTGCTCGCGCGACAAAACAGTTTGAAAGAGTTCCTCGATAATGTAATTCGAACAACAAACAGTCTGGCGGCAAGCTGCCGAGTTCAAGAAATCGTCTGTCCTAAAAAAAAACTGGAATTCGCAAAAGGAGTGCCTTCAGAAGAAAGGCATCCATCAAGATTACAGATCCTAAAAAGCTTTTTTGTTCAAACTTATGCGCTTCAGGTTACGCAAACAGTAAAACTGTCTTTCCCGGTTGAATTGTTAGTAACACTTGTTTCATTGGAAGGTAACCCCCTCGCTATCCGAAGGAGGGCTGAGGCTTATCGTGGCCGAGTCCTTTTGGACCGCTCTCAACATCTCTTCTGCTGCTTCTTCTTCGGCCTCCCTCATCAGCTCGTCGAAGCTCTCTCTTTTGCCAGCTTGCGATGGGCTCCTCGTCGCGTGCTCGTCCTGGTCGCTGAAGATCTTGGTCAGCTCCTTCTCGTCCTCTGCCTTCTCCCTGTCCCCCAGCCACAAAACGTAGCAGATGAAGACGATGACTGAGGCTAGTAGGACACTGAACCGAATCGTTACCAAAGGAAAGATGGATCTTACTGTTCCAGAGAGAAGAGCATGGCGAGTAGCTTCTCACTTCAGAAGCCCTGAGATTATTGATTGCCTCTCGATTTCTTGTTTTATAACTTGTTTTATTTCTTGTTTTATAACTTGCTGTTGGTACTTAGCATTCTTTTTTTTATTTTGCTAAATAAATTTGCAAAACAACAAGTTTCAAAATAGTTTCGGAACTAACTTTTATTGCCCCTTCGATGTTGAACTTGTAGTTTTTATCAGGCGCTTCTGGTCCTTTCACCTATTCCTGACCCTTGTCAGTCTGTTCACATGTTCATTTTCAGACTTCTAGAGTTGACTCCTAAACCAATTTCATCGTGTTTTGTCAGTCAAAACGTTACGTATCTGCTAAAATGAGTGACTAGCCTACGAAAAGCTCCAATTTCAGTAGTTCGCTGACTGGAATGGGCATTTAGTCAGTAGGCGAATTGTCTCAAACATCGAGATCGGAATGAGTAATGCTATTCAAGGACTCGTGTTTTTACTCAACTTTTCACACTTCATTTAACAGCTGCCAAAAACTGAATACGCACTTCTATTTCCCGTCCAAAGCTCAGTCAGTTATGAACTGTTCAGCCGATAGCACCTTCGCTGAAAATGTTGAAACCTTGACAAGTTTGTGCTATGGAACTGCTAGCATTGCTCTCTACGGGTATCTAATTCGAGCAATTCTCAAGAATGCTAAGTACCAACATCCGTTCTACATGCAGTTTATATTGCTCTCTTTTGCAGTGGGTCCCAAGACTCATCTCAAATTTTCTGAATTTCAGAACAGTGATGTGACTCTGTAACTTTGTGTTCGATAGACTCTTGACCCATCCGGTAAGCGGTCCTTGTGCCATTCAAAATTCAGTTATTTCAGCTTCTCTGTCCATTGTTCTGGCCAAGATACGAAGTTCCTTCCATCTTCATGAAGCTTGTCTTCCTTGGCAACTTTATGACAGTTCCTTTGCAAGTTTTCACCGTCATCACCATTTCAGTCAGTCGAATGACAGTTGTTCTCTCACCTCTCACAACTCCTAAAGTAGATCCAGTACTTTCCAGTAACCTATTGTACGTTTTAGCTTTGGGCTCGGTTCAATGACTACACTCTCGAAGTGATCGTGGTCCTATCCCTCCTGTACTCGTTCTATCTGTTCGACTTTGATGTCGCTCTCAACTTCGACAGAAACAACCGTCTGCTGACTCAGTTCATAGATGGATGGCCTCATGTGAGTATATTGAATTTTGTTAAGACTAACATCGTTTGCAGTTTTCTGTGGCCTTGATGAATTCCATCCTCGGAATTCTCTGCCTGACCGTGATCGTTATAACAACTGTGGTTAGCCTGTGGAAGTTGAGCAAGTCAACCTACTCGACAGCCTCTGTGGAAATGAATCTGTTCCGGACAAATTTGGGATTCTCTCTTACCACCAGCGTCCTCAACTTTTATTATGTAGCTCTATTTGCTTCCAAGTAACACCTTGTATTGCAGATGACGATGCTTTTTGGCTACTACATTTTGCGAAGCATGGAAGCCGCTACTGTTATTCTCTACGTTCGAGGTTACGTCTACGATATTAACTGTCTTCTACCGGCCTGGCTACTCCTCATAACCAACAAATCCATCAGATCTCGGTTGTGGCTCTTCCAGAAGTCGCGATCACAAGTAACAGAGACTGACGCAGAGATGCGGATCTTTTAGGTCGAATTGTCTTTAAAATACGTATCGTTGAAGCTGAATAAAATCTTTTCTCGTGTGGCGTCTTATGCTTGCTCATATTTTTCTTTCCACGATCCTTGAAATTGGAAGGTTTCCTTTAGAAAGTAACGAATAGCTCATTCTTCACAAAGGAGATTACTAAGTTTGTTTACGCGAAGAGGCTCTTCCCTCCAGAACAGAATGAGCAGTGTATTAATTACATGAAATTTTACAGAGGTGCATGAAATCTGTTCAAATAATCCAGCCATCTTCTCAAGATGAATACAATGTGTGAATGTTACAGGATAGGTCACAAATTTGGAAGCTATTGCCACAAGAACAGAAGTGCGAACCAAGAAATGTTGTCGCCATTTCTTTAATAATTGGTCTGGCTATTCTCCTGTAGCGAGTGAACTGGAACTGAGTTGAGTCCCGGACTCGTTCCACTAGCGAAGATGAGGGTCGAATCCTTGCCCACGACCGAGCCTAGTTCTCAATAAGAAATCGGTACTATTGACTTACAAAGTTTTCGAAGAGGAGTGGTGACTAATCGTCGGAATTCCCGATTGAAGGATAAGATAATGAGACTAGACAAGTTAGATTAGACCAACTTTAGAATGACTCACCTGTCGGTTGTGTGGACACAAACCCAGGCGACGGAAGTCATCAGCCAGAAGATCCAACGTTGGTCGATGAAGCTCTTGCACAGGATGAAATAGGTGCACAGCTCGGCCACAAAGACCAACATTTGGAGAATCGCCTGTCAAACAACTTTGTAAGTTGTTAGGGAATGACTCTTACCTGTTTCAAAAAGTTGACCTCTCTCTTTCGTCGAGCTATCTGAGCTTGGGAGATGCCAACAGACTAAAGTTTGTTATATGGTTGACTCATCGAGGACTAACAGATTTGTTCAGACGGTGTACTTGAAAGATCGTGACGACATCAATTATGCCGATAAGGAAGACAAAGCTGATGTCACGAGTAAAGTCACTATACCAGGTGATTTGGGCACAGACCTATACAATTCAATTACGCAGTCTGCTCTTTATTTAGGCTAAGCTTCGTCGCATTCACATTTTGACTGGATTAGTACTTCTCCAGAGTCAAAGGAGACATGTTCAAACAGCTTACCGGTTTAAATGTTTCGAACAGGAAGGCCCAATGAGGCGCGTCGAAGATGAAGAGACAATCCGCTGTAATAATACAGTTTCACTTGATCCTCTAAACTTACCTATGTAGTGGACGTTGGTCTCCCAAACGACTGCTGCTATCCACATGAAACCGATCATTATCCCAGTATTCTTGTTACTGAATCTCAAAGTTGCTGAAAGTATTCTTCAGAGCTAACCTGAAGACGGTATCGTACCGCATTGGCATACAGATGGCCACGAAGCGATTGATAGAGATAAAAAGATGAGACCAGGTGCAGATATCATAACAGATCAGGTTGATCCATCCGGCATTGTAAGAGTACTTGATCATGAAGGCGCTGTCGAAGAACATCATTGGAGCTACATAGAACGTGAAACAGGTACAGAGAATTGCTTCGCCGCTGGCTTGACTGGCCAAAAGTCTTCCGAAAGGATTGTTCATAGTCGGCAGTTTTCGCGTGAACCAGGCTATGGTGATGTTACCACAGACACCAATGAACCCAATCTAAAGAAACCATGCTCGAGAGTAAAGACAGTCCTACCGTGAAGATGACCACAGCAGCAACATCTTTACCGTATACGGTGAAAAGAGCATAGTCGGCCTCCGCTACTGACATAACAAGGAGCTAATGCTACTCTTTCAAGTTTCTTATATACGGATCACCGAGGTGTCAGTGTTTGGAAGGGCGTGTCCGGATAAAAGCTTCTGCAAGAAAAAGAGACGGCCGTTTGTGACGAACTAAACTATGCGTACGTGACACGCGAATGTTCGTTTTATGGATAAAAGAACCACCTTGAAGAAACTTTGCGTAATATGGGGGCTAAAGGATCAGACTTGGAAGAAGTCCAATGCAGATGGAAAGGGAAGATGAGGTTGCACTTCCTGCTTGAAGAGATGTACCGTACTTTCAGCAACTGGTCGACCTAATTATTGTGTCTTTAAGTTATGCTGTTAGTACTGACGACGGTTCAAGTCTCTCCTCCCACAGACCATCGTCCAATCATTCGTTCTTCTTTGATCTCAATTCAAAAGAAGTGGTAGTTCTTCGAGAACTTCAATAAAGCATACTTCTTTCAACATTGCTCACCCCGGCAAAAATATCGTTCTTCGCGTTTTTGGAAAGGAGGACTTTCAATGATCAACTTGTTATCTCTTCCGGCAAAGAAGTTCGAGAAGGTTCCGAGAATCAGAAAGGTTGTTTAGAGCGTAGTCAGCATTTCTCGTAGGTAAGAGGATAAACAGCGAAGCTGTCACCGAGAGTCACGGGAAATCCACTTCCTAATCTGTGGAAGTGACGCAGAATATTTTTTTGACAGAATACCACCGTTCTTGAAAAACAATTACTGATACTCTTCGCACCAACAAAATAGCCACCAGAAGAAGGAAACAAGTTAAGAGTTATATGCATGCAAGATACGACAACCCTGTGCATTCTCGGCTAACGATCACAAAAGAGCTCTGGTAATAATTCAATAGTTCGGTATAAAATGTACAAAGTGTCGTAAAAAGTGGAAAAAACGGACTTTTAAAATGGAGAAAATCACAGTATTCACAGGTTGACAAGTTTAGGAAATAAAATTATGAACTTAGACGATGATGGCGGCGCTTTCCGGAGCAAACTTCTCCCACAATTTCAGCATTTCCGAATGGGTCTGGACGAGGGATTCCAGGTATTCGATGAAGATTTTCCGCATGTCCACACGGCGCTGGCCCTCGAAACGGGTGATCTGAAGGCAGTTGATGAAATGGGGACTTGATAATGACCAACCTCGTCGCGAATCACCTTACTCAGTTCCATGAATTCCTGTTCCTGCTGATCCATCTTCTTTGAAGTCTCCTCGATCTCGTTTTTCAACTGGTTGGCACGATCCAGCTTGCCCGATAGCTCCATCCGAGACTTGCTCTCGCGTTTCTTGTGCAAAACCGACTGAGAGTCCTGCCACTTCTGCCACAGTCGAACACGTTCGTGGAAGACCTCTTTTAGGGAGGCCAGCAAACCGACGTATTCTTGTATGGCCTCCGTAAACCTGTAGTAATTAGAAAGCAAAGTGTAAAAGAACCCACTTAATAGAATCCTGGTCGGCCTGTTTAGCCCAGAGAATCGCGACACCTTCTTCAGTTTCGGTAAGATGAGAAAGGGCACGAGCAAGTGAAGTGGATTCTTCACAAGATGCCAGCATTGAGAGAGCGCGACTCATGCTTTCCTGAGCAGAAGACAGCTCTTTCCTCGTTCCAGCAAGCTGTTCGGCCAAGTGGAGAACCTTTTTCAGCGAGTCGTCGAGCTCCTCAACCTGACTGAGAGCTTGTTCGAACCAGCGGTCTCCTTCCTCCATGTGGAAGGCCATTTTGTTGAAGACGTCAGTGAACTTGTTGAACATTCGCTTGACACCTGCTCCGGAGAGGGCTACAGTCTGACTAGAGTGTGGAAGGTCGCCCTAAAAGAAGGAGAACGTGTCAACGAGAAATGAAATATATACCGGGAAGGTGAGGAAGTCTCTCACGTCGCAGTCACATCTCAACTTGGGGTGCTGAACAACGCGGCACAGAAAACGTTCCAGCTGACGAGCACGCTTGACGGCGAGGTCGCTGGCCTGGTGAACGTCGGCAGCGGTCTGTAAGAAAAAGTTTTTACAATGGATTCTACAGCAGAGTGAATCAACAAAGATTGCGATGTAGAAAACAGGACTTACTTTAGCCTTGGTCATGACGGCGATGCTCTTCTCCGGGGCTGGCGGAATGACAATTCCTCGGGCTTGGTGCTTCTCCACAAGCTTGTCTCTCAGTCCAAGGAAATCTGAGAAACGGCGCCAGACCTCAGTCGTACGATCCGAATAGCCGGGAACATTCTCCGAGGTACAGCAGACCTTGTATACGATAAAGGCGTTCATCCCGTCTCCTCGTTTCTCGAACACCTTGATGGTGATGTTGAGCACGTGATTAGGATCCTGAATTGCTTGATCCACACAAAAAATTGAGTCCATACCTGTACCGGAGGACTGGCAGTGCTGCTGGGCGTCGGAACGGAGCTCGACGATGATGATGATGGAGCCGGAACGGGTTCGGATAGCATCAGTCGGGACGGGGTAGTCTCCTCTGGCTCATCCGAATCATCGTGAAGAAGGGATGGACTCTATAAATGTCAGATGTATTGGATTCATGCAGAAACTAAGGAATATGATAGCTTTATACGCGGAACGGAGTTTAAAAAGAACTGAAGATCCCAAGAATGTCAAAGTAAGAAAAAAAGAAGTTGAAATCGAAATACCGTCTCTGCGGGAGATGCAAAAGGCGAAATAACCGGCTCGGGCTTCTTCTCGTCGTCGGACAGGGACACGGTGACCGAATTATCTTCTGACAGCATCTGCAATACGCACTTGTGATGGATGCGACAGAAAAATTGAGAATTGTGGAGAGGAAAGCAGACAGAACGAGCGATCATGATCATATCAATGCAATAAACAGAAGGATCGGATTACAGAATGGTTGGAGATCATTCTGGGCCAGACAAGAGTTTAGAGATGGAATGAATCAGGTACAGATGATCACAACTCTCAAAGTCAAAAGGCAAAAGTCAAAGTAGCTTCCCGCAAAATATAACAAGGGGAGAAATGGCTAAGATACTTTTCACGTGGAAGTTTTTGACGATCTACATATTTCACAAAAGATTTCCTTTAGAAAATGCCACTGAATAGGAAACGTGAAAAGGCCAATGTTGGTGGAGTGAAAATGGCCAGAACTTTGTACTAACAGAATTTTCCCGCAAAATATATGGATCTACTTTGGCGGGAATTTAAAAAAATAAAAAACTTTGCCGAATTTGTATGATTCTCGCGGATCTTTCGACGTTCTTCAAACGACCACACATTCCAAAGTGGAAATATTGCAAAATGTTGGAAAGAACAACAGTTGAACGAGGAAAACTGACCAGTGTAGTGTCAAAAAACCACGCAGCGGTTGAGAACACCGGGTCTTATCACGAAGCCAGTTTTGGAACGGATTGAGCAGGGGCGTATGAGAAGATTCCTTTCTTTGAAATCAGCTGATCACAGAGTATTCACTGCGGTATTCAAACACAGTAGCACATTTGCAGGGCTGCAATCAAACACCCTTGTAGCGTGTTCGAGCTGAAACCATGTCTCCACACGTGAAGAATTTGACTATTTCTTTAGTCTTATCAGGGATACTCAGAATAACTCGATTACCGTATCGCTTCTACAATATCGTTACAGTTCTTTTATTGAAAAGATAGTTGTCACTTGACAAAGCACCAGTCAGCTATGCCGCCTGGTCGGCGGTTTTATTGAGCTCCGAGTCGTCCATAACCAAGAAACTCCAAGGAGCAAATTTTTACAGTTAAAGCAATCAAAACAGCTTGCTAACTCAAAAAAGTTTCTTCTTGCATTAGCTTGACTTGTCTCGGTAGAAAAAATCAAACATTGTCAAGTGTTATCCCAGATTAGAGCTGACTTGTGTCGCAGACGGACGCGTTTGCCCTTGATTGCAGCTCCTTCCTGGAAAAGTACGCTTGTTTTTGTAGAGAAACAAAAAACAGACCTTCTTGCTGTCCCCCTGGATGTAAAAATCGCCGAAAAGACTCTGCTGGAGCGTCTTCTTCTTCGGCTTCAACTTTTCAGCGTACACTTCGGCAAAATACGGACCAGATGCTGGTAGGCCTCCGAGGGAGACATCTTCAGCTCGACGCATAATCTGTAGTCAAATTTTGGGAGAACCGATAAGTCAACTGTTTATGAGGATAACTTTATTTTCACGACTGGAATTAACCTATGCCAATGTTTTTGAACAAGATACAGCAGGTCAGAACTCAGGAAAAGGATTAAAATACACATACCTGTACAGCTTGTTGACTACAAGATGAGTGACAGTCCATTGGCAATAGCCTGTCTGAGCAGTGCCTGAGTCTATGAGCAGACTCCCTCAACCGCGTCCATGAGCAAAAAGGCTATATTGGAGACGAGAAGAGCCGAAGTGACTTCCGACGAAAAGTCAACATGTCCCGGACTGTCCATAAAATTGACGAGGAGCGGGCCGCAGAGCAGCGAAATTGCACTCGATTTCATTGTGATTCTGCGCGTCTGCTCGTCCATGAACCGGAGGCGACCGCCCATTCCATCTAGACATTTTTCAATGTTTGGTAGAAAAAAAAGGAAAGGTTACTTTAGATGACAGCATTGACGGAGACGAGCGAGTCGGCTAGACTGGTCTTTCCATGATCCACATGGGCTATGAGACAGATGTTACGGATTTCTTCTGGTCGTTTCTGGAAGTTGGAATGTGAGAAAGAATGGAAGTCGGCATCATTTAGATCCCAAAAATTAGGTCAAAACGGAAATTGTGATGAAAATTCAGGTAAGGTAACAGGCCGTTTCCCGAGATCCAGCAAATTTTTCCGCCTGAAGATGCCTCAGATTCGACAGCAGCATTGTCGTTCTGCCATCTTTGGTCCTATTTCAGGCAGACTCACTTAGAAGGGCTCAACACCATCTTCTACAAAGCTCGAAGAAACTACAAACTCGATGAAAATAACACTCACATTAGCTAGCGCGTCTCCAAGTTCCTTTATTATCATTAAGATATAGTCTGTTCACAAAAAACAACCAAACGACCAGGCATCACGGGCTTTTTTTTGGCGCGGATTCAAAGGGCTAAAAATTAGCTTCAAGTATTTCGTTCATCAAACAATTTCATCTTTTCCCGTATTTCTAGCTATTTTTCCGTTTTGTTTTTCGTTAAAACAGAATATTCCGGTTAAAACAAGCGGAAATGGAGAAAAACGATGTAAAAGACGAAGAAAAATGATTGAAAAGATGAACTTATTGAAATTCTAACCAATTTTGAGCTGTTTGAATCCGCGCCAAAAAAAGCCCGCGATGCCTGGTCGTTTGGTTGTTTTTTGTGAACAGACTATACAAGAAGAGACGGAATATAGAAAATTTATTTCGTGTGCGACTGTACATGAGGGAATGTAAGGAACAGTAGAGAGTGGCTTGCTAGTGAGTTTTCAGAGCCGTTTTACAAAAATGAGGGAATATAAGAACCACGAAGCGTGCAATTTTTCACTTTCGTAGAACAAAAAGTTCAGACTCGAGCTTTCTGCGCGCCAATTTGAAAAGGGAAAATCTCAATGGAAAGAAACCAAAACGGACCTGCTTTCTATTCCTATACATTTTTTCAGATCCGAAAGGAGAACTTTGAGACTAGGAAAACAAAGAAGGAAGCCGGAAACTGCAACTATGTAGTGAGGTAACACTGTTGCGAGATATCATAACCTGGCGTAGTGGTGAGACAGTTAGAGGCGAGATGAATGATCGTCTACTGTCTTCAAAACAAATTAATAGAAATTTTTCAGGCTTTTTGTTCAAAGAAGTCTGTTTATTATTATAACCTATCACAAATTTGTTTTATCAACGGTCGAACTCTTTCCCAGCCAGCTGGGGTCAAATGACTGCCTTCAGTAAAGAAGCTGACAAAGTATTTAGGGTCGTAAATCTGGAAAACCGTGATTCCAATCCAAAAATAGTTACCTTGAACTGTCCATCAAAGAAAAACTGGGAGGCATAGTCAAACAAATGGCATTTTGGACAGTTGTCCACAATTCGCTGGAGTCGCATCTTCATAATCAGGTAGTGTGTATCGATTACTGCTCTTTCAGCCTGAACTCAGGTTTTCCACGGGTCGCAACAGCCATACATCATTAATTGTGACTCCCGACTTTAGTTTGGTATTCACAGCCCCTACGGTGCCCCAAACGACAGCCGGAAACGCGTCCAGTATGTAAATTTTCTTCTTGACCAGTTTCTCCGTCTCTTCCATCCTCTTCATTGTGAACTGAAGGCATTAATTTGTCAGAAAAAAAAGTGTGTTTTACATTGAAAAGCTCGTCGTCAAAAGGATTCTGCCCGTTTTTGATTTCTCCTAGCTGGAAATGTCTAAAGCGCTGGTTTTGTAATTATAACTTCTGTCTACCTCTCAACAATGAACAAATAATCCGGCTGAATCTCCCTTATAGCGTCCAAGAACATGTAGTCCTTGCTACAGTTGTAGTACTGATTGCTATTGGACCGTGTTAGTGACTCACAGCCTGAAGCATAGAAATTTGGTGTGGTGAGATTAAAAAGTACCGCCAGTGAAGGAGATCTCCATGTGCGAGAACTGATTCTTGCACTCCTCGTGGACAATCTTGAAAAGGTTTCCGGCATAGCTGTTCCCAACTACTAGAAGAGTCGAGTTAGCGGTTTTGTTTGTACCCTGAAACCCAATCAGGATGGAATTCTGTCTTCTACCTCGTTCAGCTCACAACGACTCTCCGAAGGATTGGAGGTCGTCTTGAACTTGGGACAGAAGTCGGTTAATGAGCGCCTGAGATCCGTTGATTGGTAGTAGTTGTTCAGCTCGATTCTCTCGACTGAAATTGGTAGTTTGGGATCAGACAGTCGTTGTTGTAAAATGGTACAGTGTACAATCTCGGTGACACCACTTCCCTTTAGAACTGAGGGTATGGGAGCAAACATGTGCCGAACCAAAACAGTTTGTACACAGAATGATACCAAATCTGAACTTCAGAAAGGTTACTCACAGTCTGTCTTATTCTCATATCCATAGGTCATGTTCACGATAAAGTCGGTCGGATAGTTGAACTTGGACATTATTCCATTGAATGAGTACCCGGACTTTTCGGTCGACTCAAGATCATCCAATTGGGCAGGTGGAAGACTTTCTGTAACTCTCAATCCACTATATCTAGAAGATTATCCAACGTTTGATCGATAAGAGAACTGCGAGATTTCCCACTAGAAGGATGGTGGTCAAGGCAATTACGGTAACCTTCTCCCACTTCAAGTAGAACTTTTCAAAAAGTTCGTGCAGCAGGACACCCAGAATGAAGGAGACGATGAGTCCCAGGAAGAGTTCTGAAATGGTCCAGTTATTCCAGGCTGCGCACCAACTCTAGCCTTCAGGTTGTGTGAAGCGCGGAAAACTACGCACCAACTCGAAAGGGCATCGATACGCAGCATTTCGCTGTGTATCGACAGCTTCCCCCTAGCATTTGATGGGGTTGATACGCAGCTTAGGTGTTCCTACCTTGAGTACATCTCTCGTTCAGCTTCAAGGTGGCGGCAATCGGCCAATGCAGCAGATACCAAGCGTAAGAGACTTCTCCAATATAGACGAGGTACTTGTTCTCCAAAAAGGTGGATCCTTTGCCGTAGAGAAGAATCACAAAGGTCATCAGGACTGTGTTGACCCTAAAACAGTGAGAGGGAGATCTAAGGAAATGATACCTAACAAAGTCGGAGGTTACTTCTTGGGGAGAGACTATCAGCACGCAGAGGGACAGTAAACATACAGAAACTAATGGAAAGGAGTTGATAACGAGGTTATCTTCTTTTGGTAAGAATTTTTCTTCCTCTTCCAGACACAGAATCGTTTCTTTCGACGGGGTTAAGAAAGAGTCTCTCGAGTAGGCGTAGTAGACCAAGAGACCAGCCAGGAACTGCCAAATCCTGGCAAAGACCGAGTTGAAGGACAGGAACCGATCGGTTTTTAGGTAGAAGGCTCCCGACATAATGCCTGAAGAAGGTTTTAACTTTTTTGCAGAAAACCTACATAGCAAAACGATGAAATGTTGTCCGAACTGCTGAGACATCTTCTTGAAGATGTAAAAGATCAGAGGGAAGAGGAAGTAGAACTGCATTTCGAGAGCCAGAGACCAAGTGTGGGTGAAGAGGTCGACGGCCACGCCAAGCTCAAAAGGATAGTTTTACAGATATGATGGAATTGTACCTTGGCGAAATAACCGTCATGGCCACTCGGATGAATGAGATTCGTAGCGAAGAGGGTAGCAATGAAGCCAGACTCGACGTTGGTCTTTTGGATAGAGACCGAAGTGAATCGGACAAGCGCTGAAAAGCAAAAATATCAATGGCTCGAGATTCCTGTCAGTTCCTGACATGTCTTTTGCATCCTAGCATCTGGTTGATCTATGAATCAGCCAGTGCACTCCCGAACAATCTTGTTTTGCAATCTAAACGCAACATTCCTTGAACCCTGGGACGGGCTTTTAGACTAAACAATGGAGAGTGCTTGGTGTGGACACAAAGATCCGAGAACTATCTCTCTTTTCAATCTGACCTTTGAGAACATCCAGCAAACACTTGAACCCTGCGAGGTGTCTTTTGAACTGAACCTTGGAACTTCGGCAACAAGCTCGCAGATGTCTTTCTAGTCTACTGTATGATCTAGAGGGTTAGAATGAGAGTGAGACCACAATATGAGGACAACACACACAACACAATACCTAGCACTGAGGAGTCGCTGGTATCTGCTATGATCCTTCACCGTGACTTTAGGATCTCCCAGTTCTTTGAATTTTACGGGGGGATTCGTCACCAAACCCTCACTGTGTGCATTCAATACTCAGGGAACTTCCCTACCTTTCGACCACAAGTTCGGTTTTGTACTTTTTAGCTGAGTTTACAGTCGGCTCTCAGTCTTAATGGATCCCGCAGCGTCCTGTTTGTAAACTGCTGAATGCGCCGTAAGAACCCCTTTCCTTCCAAGCAAATGCTCCATTTTACTTATTTCCGGTGCACAGTGCAATCATGTTTGTTCAGTCCATCTAATAGCTTCTTAGGTAGAAGGCTCCCGGCATGTACGTCCACAATGTATCAACCCAGGCAGCCAAAAAAGACCAGTGAACTCACCAAGAACGATCAAGATGACCAGGTAGTAGAGCGGCACAATCCTTTTCCATCTCCTGTACAGAAACTCCCCAGCTCCGAGCAGCGTCAGCTCCTTGTTCCGCTCCAGCATCATAGTCATGAGATAGCCGGACAGAATGAAGAACCTACATGCTTGTGTAACAACAAGTTCAAGTATGACTCACATATCCACTCCGACATATCCATTCGCGAATTTAGCAGGGAAGAAGTGAAAGAAGACTACGAAGAGTATGGCCAATCCTCGTACTCCCTGCAGATGAAGAAGCTTGTCCGACATTGGTGGACCAAAGAGAGATCTCTAGTAAGGAATAAATGTAATTTGAATGTAATAGAAAAGAACAAGAATAAGAAAAGAAACGTACAATCGACGTACTAAAGAAGTATGAGAAATGTCCCGCTGTCGAATATCCCTTGTCCCGGGGAAGCGGACAAGAAAAAGGAAAAGACTAGGATCGGGAACAACAACGAATTGCAGTCAAAAAGTGTTTGTCTAGCTGTATTTGACAGACAAAAGAGAGAATCGCTCAGTTCAAAATGTATCTGTTGGAGGCAGCTCACTCACTGGCTAACACTTTCCCGGATCCCCTCCGGATCCTATCTCCCGGCATTAGGGTGCCTCCCGCAGATCAACACCTGAACTATCTCTGGGAAGGCATGGTCTGGATGCTAGACAATTTCCTGGCTTCGCTGGAAACAGCTGCTGGAAACAACCAAGCTATCTAACGCGTAAATATACCTGAATGTTCCTGTGTTCAGCAAAAAAAAACAAAAAACAAAAAAAAAAACAAAAAAAAGACATGATTCTGCCTAGACATGCAAGGCTGTACTTCAAGTCGAGAATGACGTTTCGTGTTTGAACGGGTGGACATGTTCAGTTCTTGGACAAGAATATAGATCGCTAGAGTCGAGTTACATACTGGTGAAATCAACAGTGAAATGGACTTCTGGTCTTACTTCAGTGGTCAACCTTGGTCTGAACTACACGGATGGTCAAGTTTGATGTCAGGCTAGATATCTCCTATCTAAACAGACCGTGCTTAGTGTATACAGTGCTACTTGCTGAGAGTAAAAGGCACTGCATCGTACATGTTGTTCTAACTGAAGCTGGTTAGAACAGTGACTTGAAAGCCTGTTCCCGGAGGTTAGGATCAAAGTAATTCAAACATAGCTGACGAGAAGCTGTCACAAGTACTTCAGAACTAAACGTTTCTGTTCTCTTCGGTAGCTCACAGCCTCCCGGATCTGATCCTATCTCACGAGCGTGGGACCGCCCTCATAGGGTATCCAGAACCCTTTATGGCTTAACACAAAATACAAGAGTTTTTTTTTCGGTTCTTCGATTTGTGAAGAAAGATGACTTTTGTAGTATGAAAAAGTCATCTCGATCTTAAAATCGCGCTACGAAAAGCAAAAAGAGCCGTAGGGAACAATTGCAGACCCCAAACAGCAAGTTCACGCCACTGGCAAACAAAATGAAATATTTTAATGGGTTGAACATTTAACAAGTATGCGCCTATATTGCCAATGGTCAAGTTTGTTCCGTTGGATGCGTATGAAAGTCATAACAGCTATTTCTTACAGTGAAGTAAAATCGGGATATTTTCCGGCCTGTCATGTTCTCCACTGTCATACAGTTTGATGTTTCGTCAAGAATTGGGAGGGATCCGTTACCTATTTCTGTTTGTGGCGGAACCCATTTGCCTCTATTTAGCACACAAACAAGGAATACTCAGTCAAGTTTTGGTCAAAGGACTGTTTCACTTTGGCTCCCGCCACGAAACAAATGGGTTGTGAGTAGCGACTTGTAACTTTTTGAACAAACCATAGTAGCTTGGTTGCTCCGTTGAAGTTTTGAATAAACTCGGGTACTTAGGCTATTGGTGGCGCAGTCGCCTGTTGTCAATGCTAAGCCAAGACTAAGGGACGGTGAAGCCGTCGAAGACGGATGGTCTCTGTTCAAAATGTTCCTTGAGTGTAGCATTTTCATGATTGTACACGAAGCCGTGGTAAACGGCTGGTTCTCTACTAATCTCCCCGTGAAACATGCCTGGGTAATTAGAGTCATAAACATTTGTAGCTGAACGCTGTGGACGATGCTGTAAAAGCTATACGGTAATCGAGTTGTTCTGAGACTATCCCTGATGTCGCTTGCTCCGGAGATAAGGCGTTTTTGGAGTCATATTTGGTACCTGTCCAGCTTAGAACGTAAGCCTACTTGACCTGGCCCCTCAGCTTGTACCCCCATGCAATTGAGCTCTAGCATTGATCACAGGTCAAACTTTATCTTTTTTATCTTTGTCCCTGATGTGCCCAGAGAAATAGTCAAATTTCTCACTTGTGGAGACAAGGGTCCAGCTTTCTCTTTACCGTCCCTAATTATTGCTGTTTTTAATGAAATGTAAAAAAGAAACAAGTTACACCTCAAAATTTAGATGTCGATGGATTTTGAAAATTATGAACAGTTAGGTTTAGTATCCATGAGACGAAGGAGCGTTCAACGTTCCAGGAGATGAATGTTTATCATTAGTCGAGCCATCAGCTGCAAAGTGGTAGAGTTTTTTGAAGGGAGATGTGATGAGCTTCCGGAACTCACGATTAAACAAAAGGATGATAACACTGTAAAGTGATTAGTTAAGATACAATTGAGTAACGATACCCGTCAGTTGTGTGAACAGTGCACCAAGCAAACGAAGTCATGAACCAGAAGACCCAGCGATTGTCCAGGAACTTCTCACACCAGATGAAATAGGTGTTCAGCTCGATGATGAACACTATCATTTGGAGAATAGCCTGCAAACTCTTGTGTTTTGATTGTATTTCGCAGAATCTGGAGCAAAAGCAGTAGTTTTTGGTATCTTGAGTGCTATTTGATCGGGATGACTCACCTGCTTCAAAAAACTGATCTCTCGGGCACGTCTAGCTTTTTGAGCGCTAGAAACAGAAACCATCTGAAAGATCAATTACTGAAATAAAAATAGAATACATACGACTTTGTTGGTTCGGTGAACATGATAGATAGTGATCAAGTCGATGATGCCGATCGTGATGACAAAGGCGATGTCTTTATAGAAACCGACGTAGAATCCAACAATGGCACAGAGCTAAGTTGATCGTTATCTTCTAGACGAAGTCAATTCACCTGGTTGTCCTCGAAAACGTAGGCCCAGAGGACAGGCGAGAAAACGAGAAGACATGAATCGGACCAGAACTGAACATAGTGAACGACAGTCTCAAAGACGATCGCTACAGTCCAAGTGAAAACGATTATGAGCCAAGTGTTCCTCTTGCTGAAAAAAAGAAATGAAATTTTCTTATTCCTATGCCAAACCTGAAGACGTTTTCGTAGTGCAGAGGAAGACAGATAGCGACGAAGCGATTGATGGAGATGAAGAAGTGGGACCAGACACAGATGTCGTAACAGATCAGCTGGATGTATCCGACTGTTCCTGACATATTGATCATCCATTCGCTGTCGAAGAACATCATCGGGAAATAGAACAAGAGGAAGCCGCTACAGAGGATTGCCTCGCCAGTCGCTTGACTAGCTAAGAGCCGTCCAAAAGGATTGTTCATCGTCGGGAGTTTACTCGTGAAAACAGCCACGGTTGTATTGCCACAAACGCCTATCAACGATATCTGAAACGTTTGACTTACAAAAACAGGCGGGTTGTTTTCTATAGCTTATTCAAGTCAAAAACATACAGGGTGGTAAACGAATAGTAACTCACGCAAAAGATGATCAAAGCAGCGATGTCCTTTCCAAAGAGCACGACCATCTCGTGGTCACCTTCCTTGACCGAAACCATCTATAAATTTGTGGATGTGACTACTGTAGGAAACTGGAGGAGAAACTAAGTGTGTTTGCGCATCACGCTCCAGTATATATGCAGAACTCTAATCCTGCCATTTTGAGAACAAGGAGACTCGCCTGACCCTCTTCATGGAAATACGGGGGCACGATGCTAGACGCCTTTGGTAAGAAAGTTTAGGTTTGCACAATCCGGTAATGAGCAGCAGGATAGATTAGCAGGAGATAGTGACCCAACTCAACTCTGTAGTTGATTTTATTGAACAGCGAATTTAACGTCAGCATACATCTGACTTTACTTCAGTGCTAAAGTTATTATTAACTTATTGCAACGACGGGCTAAACCCAGATTATCGTACAGAACTTGTACTTTCCAGTAAGCCGGGCCGAATGTCAGAAACCGAACAACTCAAAAATGAGATGGATAACAAATGAGGTTCTGAGCAACTAGATCTTGGGGTGAGTACTAACCATTTTTATATACCGTCAAAGAGTTCCGTGTTTAATGAAAATTGTTTTCGTACCCAGAACACCTCAACTTTTCGCAACATTATTCATGACTCCAGTGTTCGTTTTCAAGAAAGAAGTGTTCATGACGCTTTAGATAGAAACAGTAGCCTAGATACTGTAAAGGCTAGAGATCGAGTTTTTGCCGTTTTTATAGCGGATTCGAAATGTGTACCTCTTGACTAAGTCTGTCGACGCAAATCAGCATAGCATAACAGCCAGGTGTTCGCGTTACAGCCTTCATATTTTTGTTCCTTCCCAATGACGAACAAGACTTGACGCCTATTTGCATCAGACATCTTGACGGGATTAGAAGCTGCTGCTACAAGGAAAGAGCCTGTTTAGCCTTCTATGAGAGACACCGACTTGTACGGAATCATAGTCGAGGTTAGAGACTAAACACCCACAGAGTCACAGGACCATCCATTGTTGTGAGATCAGTACTGACGCACTGTTTGTTGTGTACTTCCCATTGAGAGATTAGCCGGAACGAACTTGAAATCCTAGAGTATACTTTACTGGGCAGGTATTTGGGGGAGGAGAACGTGAAACAAAAATGGAGATCTGATTGAACTTCCTTAAAATTATATAGTTCTCTTCTCTACTTCATCGCCAGAAAACCGAGTTTACTTCCTTCCCAACTCTCTTCTCGAGATTAAGACAGCAAGAACAAGGAAACACGCAAGACTCCTCTTTCTTATCTAAACTACTTTGAAAGATGTTTCGTTCACGGAAAGAAAGATTTTTTGGTATTAACGAGCACAAGATTCGTTTTGTGACTGGGAACAACGTGACTGATGAAGTACGGTCATACTTTTATAGTCGTTACTGTCCGAAATGTTAATCAGACACGTGACGTCTACTACTATTCTTTCTAGGACAATGAAGAGTGTCACATGTCAGGGTAATACCAAGGATCACGAGAAAAAAAGGATTCAAAGCAGCTCCTATAAGATTCAAGTAAAAAAAAACACCTCGCTCTGACTAGCCCAAACAATCATTTCAGGAGAAGAAGTCATTACCGCAACAACGCTGTTAGTTGAATCCTGGACGCTAAACTATAGGAGAGAGTAGTCAAACGAGTATTGCGTAGAATAGTAGAATGCTAGTCGTAACAGGCCTTTTTTGTCTGAATTTGAGTCAACATTTAGCGGTATCAACAATCTGTGACAGTTATGACCTCGATGCTAGCAAATTTATTTTCATGGACCATTTTCGGGTATAACAATGGTGCCCGGAGGCATTGGATTGGGATGTCGCCAGTAGTGGGTGAGTGTGTAGAAGTGGTTCGACTGTCGTTCTGTCTCCTGTCGGAACAATTCTTCTCTGACAGATGTTATCGGTTGCGCTAAAACCTTCCAATAAGAGAAGTTTACAAAGTTTTCTACTGTTTGTATTTGGCTGGAGCTCGTAGATAGTGCTCCGTCCTTTTTTTCTGACTGCCAACTTGTTCAACGTTTCACAGAAGTCCTCGAATCGCTGCAAAAGGAAAATATTGTCGCGATGATGAAGTGTGGCGTGGAGCATGAGTGGCGGAGTGATAGCGACGACGTTGTAGAAGACAGACGATAACAAGGTAGAAACGACAGGTGCGCATGTAAGGTAAAACAATGTGTGGAATAATTTAAAGCACTGTTAAGAGCGAATATTATTTTCATTACTAAGATCTCACCTCTACTGTAGTAGCTCCAAACTGAAGAAGAACACACAGAACTGCTGCCACAAGCAGCCTCACGAGGACTGGTTTGTAAACCAGGCTAATGTTCATGTTGATTTCCAGCTTCTCTCTGGAACTACTACTGTTTCTATTAGCTTACTTCCTACCTCATTATGGCCTGCTCTTCCGGAACCATTTCTCTCAGTCCTTCTTTCTTTTTCTCGACGTCTTTAAGAGAAAGACGATTCACAATCACAACGACGATTACGATCACCACGCCCACAACTGGAGTTGCAAACCTGTGAACCATTTCGAGTGTTGTGTTGCCCGATACTTTGAACACGTAGAGAAATATCTGATACAAGTAGCAGGCTGTCCAAAGCAACAAGGAGAGAATGGCCATTCCGAGCGTATAACTCAAAAGACTTTGTTTAGTCTGCACGTAAACCTCACCTGGTTGAATGATTGAAAGAAGACCAGCGAATTGTTAGCCTTCGATCCAAAGCCAGAAGAAGACAGTTACCGATACCAACACAAATAGTTCCGCTTAACAGGATGTCAATGCAATCAAACGTCGGCGGTTTGCGGTTCACCAATGTTATCAAAATGTCAAAAACTCGCAAAGTTGTGTAGAGGTAATAGGGAAGGAGGTAGTTGAATCCGATGAGACGTTGTACTAGAGGCCATTTTGTAGACGTTTTGATGATGTAGACTGGGAGATTAGAAGATTTTAAACTGTACAGTTTTCATTCGGAGATTTTGTGCCCTTTTCCCGACTGCCTGGCCCCTAGTTTAATTGATGCCGGCATAAACTGTTCCGGTGATGCTTTCGATTGTTTATGTACTTCTCACACATGCTTTTCACTCCTTCCAGAAAAAGTATGGGTAAGACCTGTGCGGATACTCAGCAACATCCATTTTCATAACTTTTGGGATTAATGAAGAGGGTCAAAAAACGACACGATAATTTGGAAGATCAGAACCAACCTGCAAGCCCAACCGCAAACAGTGACGGAAGGGAGATGAACAGTTCCAAGCCGAATAGGAACTGTTGCATAAGATGGGGAAGAGCGTCTAGCTGTACCATCCTCGTCTAGCTGTACCAACTCATTCCATGAAATAACAGATAGAATCCATCAAGGTCTCAATTAGACTTCTCGAGCCCTTCCCTCCCTCTTCTTTCAGATAATTGCTGAATCAGAGAGCTGGGTGCCAAGTAACGTCCTAGCACAAGAGGAAAGAAGTTCGTGTTGGAGTTCATGTTATTGTTTGTTTGGCGAGATCCCGGAACTGTGGTTCAAGGACCGGAATCAGTTTCCGCCCGCCCGGGTGTCAATCTGTCCACATTTTGTTTGTGCGCGCAATCTCCAGTGGCCCGCCTGCTCACGTAAGGCAGCCTGCCTGCCGGTCTCTCTTACGGCTAATGCTACTATGCAAAAGCTTCGGGCTGTCGTCAAGAAGCATTGTGGGAAAGGCTACGAGTCCGACTCGACTGGCTACTCTTCCGCCTCCGATCGTCCTATCTCTCGGTCACAGTTTATTCTTCGACCCTCAACCGGCTATTCGGGCTATCCAAGTGTACGTTCTTTTTCGTGTTCCAAGAGACACAGAGCCTTTCGAGAAGACCGGTAATTGATGCAGAGAGAGTCTGTAATTCTGGCCTTCGAAATAGCCGTTGACGCAGTACTGAGAAATTGCCAGACTGCACAACAGATCGGGAACTCTAAGTCTGGGAAACTCGTGAGCCTAAAACTTAACAGTGTGTCGTCAGGAGGACTTGGCTTTTTCCTAGACTCTTTTTACCTTTCTCATCACATTGTCGGCTAGATAATTAAACCTCTATAGATTTCTGCGTTTTCCTTTTTGGTTTCGCTGGATGATTTATGGTAGTTCAATAGCCCCACTTTGTGGGACATGTGGGAGCTCAGAAACTACTTGGTAGACTCACTATTGAGTGAAACTGTATCGGATCTTCTGGGAAGAGCATTCTTTGACTTTCAGTTTGGAAAATAGAGATAGCAAGTAGTCTCGAGATGTATCCTTCGTTTCATAAACCCTAAGACTTTTCAGTGGGACTGCACGGATTCTCCCTCGACCTCGTACTCTTCTGAACAGAGCAGTTCAAAGTTGAGTGATTCCAATGTGGATCTTTTCGAGGCAGAAGATGCCAGTACGGTGAGAGTTCGATCCCCGATGACCAGCATCGATCTGAAGGTTGCTTACTCTGAAAATGAATAAACAAAACAAGTTCAGACACCCTTAGTCTCGCCGTTCCCGTTCGACGAGGAAGACGACGATCTAGCCGGACTGTTTGATGAGCTAGAGTTGAAGGAAGAAGACGAGTCGCTGTCCGATCGACACGTTAACACGGATGCTGATATGTCAACATTGAATAGGAAAAAATTGTTGATCAAGGAACCGGACGACAGCAGCAAGATCTACTTTTCGACGGAGAGACAGAAAAAGTTACGTGCTTTACCGAAGAAAGGATCCATTCCCAGGTATCTAAGAAATGTGTACTTTAGAATAACCGGGGTTTAGATCAATTTTGAAGAAGGAACCTTCACTTGCACATATGCATATTTATGAGGAGATTGAGGACGATCACTTGGAGCCGATACCCGGTGATATTCGACCTGAGGTTTGATTTAAGTGTTTCGAACAAAAAACCTTTTCAGATCCCAGAGAGGCCAATCCTGCATCCAATTCGGATTTTCCCTCCCTGCAAGGCCTTTCAGCCGAAGAGACTCGATTTGTTTAGGTAAAGCCTTTTCCTTTCATTGTAAGATCGCCCAAACAGGTACCCCTCTACGAAAAGAAGAAAAAAGATGCCGAGCTTGCACAGAAGTGGAATCAAGGAGTAAATTTATTACGTGTACAATAATGAATGAACTATTTAACTCACTTTTTTCTAGACACTACAGGCACATGTGGCGGGGGAAGGTGTACAATTTGAAGAAGAGACTGAAGGAATCTACTTCCAGGCGTTTCCAAGAAGATTGCTGAGCACGACGGACAAATCCAGACCGACAACGAACCCGATCGAGCCGCTCGAAAGATATCCGATGGCGGCCGAAAGCACTGCTGATCTATCTTGCCACAGCTGCTGGTTGTCGAATCTAAAACTTATTGTACAATGAGAAAAAAAAGATAGATCACCTTAATCTGTAGCACTTGTCGTACAGCTTGACACTGTTCATATTCTTCAGAGACATGTATGTCAGAACGGGTCCGATTGCGGCGCCCACCAGAGCTCCGTTCACGCCGCCTTCTACGAATGCGTCTCTGGAAGTTGTTACATTAGAGTATCCAGAGATTAGGCGATTTCTCTTCAAGTTTTCAGCATCTTGGACTTAGACAATATCGAAAATTATCGAGCATTTTTTCCTTGAAACAAAATGAAAACCCACTTTAGACTCTTTGAAGTGGAACGTTGATCTTTGAAAAGGAGCATTGAGACGGGACCCAGAACTGATCCGAGAAGAGCACCGGTCTGTAATAAAATGATTAGTCGGGAATCTTGGATAATGTTGCCTTTTAGGCAGAATGCTGGAAGATCGCCCGTATCGCTCTGCACATGAAAAATATAATCAATCATGTGAAATGGAGGAATTTTCTAATTTTAGAAAAATGTAGTAAAGAAGAGCTCACATCCTTTTTAAAAACGTACCTGCATAGTTCTGAGAGAGACGTGAATGCAGAATTCCGCTCCGGCATTCGGTACTCGGAGCAGTTCAAAATCCGACTGCTTGATGCCGCAAAAATTCTTTAGCCAATAGACACTCATTCTGTTGGACTATTATCTCGATTCAAGCAACTCAACAAAGTATTTCACAGAGACCACAGGCAAAACAAGTAGAAAAAGGATAGTCAGTATTTTTTATCCTTGGCAGAAAGATAAAGAGAAATGAGTATCATGGGGATCGACAAAGTTATAATTTTACAAGATAATATTTGTACCTCCTATCCGAGGTAAGTAGCCTGAGAAACCTGGGAGAGATTTGTGGATGCGGTCAGATTCGAGGCTTCCAGTGTGGATTCGTTGACGCCAGTGATACGATAGGGGGTGAGATCATAGGAGAGAACACCAGAAACTGTACAGTTGGCGGGAAGGGGGAAGATTCCGATTAGGGAGTCGGCCTAAAATGTGGATTTGGAGGGAAACGGAAGCATGGACCAACCTTATTATAGAACTCCTCTTTCAGGGAGATGACAATGATTTGCATCTGATCGCGAGCGTGGTCCGAGATGAAGGAAGCTACCTGAAAAGGAGATCTTTATCAAATTCTCTCGGTTCGGAAAGATAGAAATAAAAAACAAACCTTTCCAATGTTGGTGTTATCGAGAGCAGCGTCGATTTCGTCGAGAACGAAGAAGGGCGAAGGATTGCGAGCGTGAATGGCAAAGAGAAGAGCTAAAGCAGCCACGGTCTTCTCTCCTCCTGACAAATTGTCCATAGGGCGAAATCGTTTGCCCGGAGCGACACAGTTGTATTGAATACCGTCCAAATAGGGCTCTTCCATGTTGTCAGCTCCGAGGAAGGCTTGGGCAGAGGCGTTTCGCGACAGAGCCTTGTAGATCTCGTCGATTCGTTGGCTGACAGGCTCAAAGCACTCCTGGAAGCGACGGTACCGTTCCGTCTTGACCTTTTCGAACTGCGCACGGATTTTTCGAGCCTGAGGACGCGATGTATTAAAGACAATGAGATAAAAGCAACCTTCTTCCTGGCCACCTCGAATTCTTCCGTAGTCGTAGCCTCCTTCATCTTGACATCTTCCATTCGCTCGTTCACTTTGGCATTTGGAGCATTCAGACGTCCGATTTTGGCTTGGGTCTCGTTAATTTCTGCCTGCATTCGACTGACTTGTTTGCGGACGTCGTCTTCTTCCTCTATCTGAAAGTGGGCATTTGAAATAGTAAACTTGATAAACAAACAGTTTTCAAGTCGTCTGGAAGGGATTGATAGTTGATTTTGATCCGTTGCTCGCGATCCAGCTGCTCTTGCGTCAGAGCGACACTGGATCCTTGACTACCGTCCATATCTGAAGATTTTATTGAACAAGACACAGGAAAAGACTACCATCATCTTCATCAGCATCGACTTCGGCTAAACTTCCGGCTAGTAGAGGAATCGTAATCTGATTTAATTTGGCGGCATATAGATGATTGTGTCGTTCCGTCTGTTTGCGTTGGACGATGGCTTCCAGATTGAGACAGGCCTTTTCGGCCGAGCTGACGTCGCGTTGAGCAGCCTGTGCTTCCTTCTTGATAGAAACCAGCTCGAGTTCGACTCCTTCCAACTCCTCCTTGCGACTGAGAACCTTGCTCTAAAAGATTATTTTTAAATAGTTTGATGGGCAAAGATTGAATAGAAATGTGGAAAAATACCTACCTGAAGTTCTTCGACCTCCTTCTCGAGCTTCTTCTGCTTCTGTTCCTCTTTGGCCTCGTCTTTCTTTACCTTCTCCAGAGACGTCTCCAGTTCCTTCACTTTCTTCTTTTCCTGATCGGCTCTCTTCGTCTTGTCCTCCGATTTCAGGTATTCGATCTCATTGCGCACACGATCCAGCTCATTGTCGAACTCGCGAAGACGATCTTCCAACTCGGTTCTGTACTTCATTTCCCTCTCCTCGTAATCGCGAATGTTCTTGATTCCGAGTTGTTTGCAGAAGGAGCCGAAGATCTGCTCGTTGACACCGTCGGCCTGTTTCGAGAGCTTGTCGAGCTGCTTCTGATTGTCGGTCATTTGACCCTCGATCTCTGTTATTCTTGCCTAAACCTGGTGTTCATCGATGATACTCGAATCAAAAAAACCGGGATGATTTCGTAATCGGCCTTCAGAGATTCCAGCTCTGTCTCGTTCTTCTCGATCAGTCCAGCCTCGAGCCTCGCCTTCTGGTTGGTCATATCCTTAATCCGGTTTTCCAACGAGCTCAGCTGCATTCGCTTCGTCTCCACATCGAGCTCCTTGGTACGATTGCGCCGGAGACGATTCAACTCCTCCTCAAGTTCCTTCTTCGACTGTCTGATTTTGCTGAAAATCTCTCAAAATGAACAGAAAGACACAAAAAAAAACCGCTGCTCGCTCTCTTCCCATCTGGCAGCCTTCTTCTTTAGCTCGGCCTGTCCTCCAGAAATCAGTCCGCTCTGCTGGTACATGGTACCGTCCAGAGCGACCGACTTGTGTCGATCTCCGGCGCTACCATAGGCGAGATAACGGGCGTCTTCGGCCGTCTCACAGACGAGAGCGTTTCCACAGGCAAATTGGAGAGCCTTTCTGGCAGCCGAGGAACCACACTGAACATTTTTAAGATACTATAAAATAGTTTGTTTACTTGGATGACGTCGTAGACGAGCTTGACTCCTTTCGGGTAGCTGATCTCTCTCAACTTCTCGTTGATCGGATGAACGTCGAGTCCGGTGGCTGGAAGGAAGGTCTCGGGCGGGAAACGTTGTTCCTTGAGGTAGTGAATGGCAGCACGAGCCGTTTCTTCGGAATCGCAGACGATGCTCATCATGTGCTTTTGAAGGACCTTCGTGATGGCGAGACGGTATCTCTTGTGAGACGGAGTGGACAGGTCTACCAATCGGCCGTGAATCTGAAGTTTCGATGAATGAGGCTAGGTAAAGAACACGCCTTCTCAGGGAAAACACGCTTCAGACTCTCGATGGCCTCGTGACGACGGCGATTGCGGTCCAACTCGGCATTTTCACCACTGAAGTCGGCCAACTGCTTCATGACTTCGGCAAACTCGAGAGAGACCTACAAACTTCATATTTTGAAGATGAATAAAAGGACAAATCTCACCTTTTCGAGCTTTTCCTTGCTCTCCTTGACCTGCTTCTCGGTGTGCACCAGGGCCGTCTTTTCGTCGGACAATAGCGATTTCAGCTGTTCCAGCTGCTCGCCCATGTGTTCTTCTTGCTTACGATTGCGTTCCAGTTCGGTCTCCTTCGCCCTGATTCTGTCCTTCCAGTTTTGAGCCTTCTGCTGTTCTGTCTTCAGCTCACTGCAACGATTTTGTGAGAACGAGTAAGACAAATGAGCCTACCGAACCATGGCTTCTCGTTGTCCTTTGACCTTATCCAGCTTGGACTGTTCTTCTCCGAGAAGTTTGATGGCTTCGGCCTTTAACTTGTGGTATTCTTTCAGCTGAGCCTCGCTGAGTTGCAAATCTTGCTGCTGACTTTGCGACTGTTGCTCCGCCTGGAAGTCCTTCTTGTTCTTTTGAATATCCCTTAATAAGTTTGGTATAGAGGCTAAGAAAGCAACTAACCTGGCCTGTTTCTCGAGCTCCTTCATCTGGTCACCTTGTCTGTCGGCCATTTTCTGAGCAGCGTTGAGCGTTTTCATGGCAGTCTCGAGCTTGTTTCTCAGATGGATAACTTGCGACTTGGCGGCGACGTAGCTCGGCTGATGAGCACTGGCTTCAGCCTTCTTGGCGAGAATCTCCTTGTCGATCTTGTTGTACTCGCGCTGAAGCTTCTTTACTTGTCTTGTCTTCTCCGAAACAGCTTCATCCGACTCGGACTGAAAATTTCTTATGAAAATACAACGAATACAGTTACCTTTTTGCCTTCCAGCTCGGCGACTTCGCCCTTTTTCTTCTTCAATTCGTCATTGGCCTCCTTAGTCAGTCGCTCACAGTAGAAGAGTTCCAGCAAGTACAGCATACGCTCCTTTTGAGCCAAATCGTCCTTGATCTGTTGATACTTTTCAGCCTCGTCGCGTTCCATCTTAGCCGCTCTTTTCTCCTGAGCAATACCGCGTCTCTTATCCATGTTGTTCTGCGTGTCAGCCTCAGCCTTCTGCATTGCCTCCTTTAGCTCGTTATAGTCTCTCTCGAACTCGTGAGAACGGGAGATTTCCTCGAACATAGCCGTTCTCTCCTTCGGATTCTTCATGGCAATGTTTTCGATAGCTCCCTGATAGACAAGGAAGTTCTTTGCCTTGATGAAAATCTGGATCGCCTCCATTTCCTGATTGTATTGTTGCACTGTCACGATCTGCAACGCAAAAATGTTGGTTTCCAAAAGAAAAGAAAAATCTATGATCAAATGCAAAACAAAGTGAAGTACCAACCTTGCCGTCGATTTTGAACTCTGATCCACCAGCAGTCACAGATCGGGTGAAAGCTTTGAATTTTCCTCTATCGTCCTGGTAGTTCATAGTAACGGAACACTTGTTGGCGACGGGCTTCCCGACGGGAGCTCCATGAATAAGGTCACCAAGCTTCTTCACACGCAAGCTCGTTGCCTTTTCTCCGAGGACAAAGCTGATAGCATCCATAAGATTTGACTTTCCTGCAGACATTGCCGATAGAGTTGAAGGAGAAGCAAATTACCTGATCCATTTGGTCCGATAATGGCTGTGAACTTTTTGAACGGGCCGATTATCTGCTTTCCTTTATAAGACTTGAAATTTTCTAGCTCAAGGGTATGTAACATACCCATGGCCAAAAAGTTTTCTGCAAATTCAAGATTATTTGGAAAATGGAGGAAACAAGGAGTTGTTTGCGAAGAAAATTGCAAAAACACTATAAACAACAGAGCATGTGCCAAACAAGAACGAACGAAACCGAGCTGATATGGCCGTTTACTTCCACGAGCAGCTAGTTCTAGGTTTGGTATTCGTCATTCTCCTTGCCAGTAACAAACATGCTCATTTTTCTCGATGAACAGAAAGTGAAAACAAAAGCAGCTGGAAATGTTCCATTTTTTGAAAACGGCCTCCGTCGCCGACGCCGGCGAGCGCGCACTAACTTGTAAACGCAGTGCAGTCGATCGCAGCTCAAGTTCCTCTCACCAAATTTCAAAGACCTGTCAAATTCCCTCTCCAATGATCAGTGCATACGTAGGGTACAAGAAAAAGTTCACGAACGGGTTCATTTTGGACAATTCGTCTGTCCCTTCTATCGACCCTTGGATTTGGACTTGGCGGCTTGTTTCTTCTTCGGTTTCTTGTCACCACTGTCCGAGTCGGATCCACTCTGTCGATTGTCTGAGCTCGTATCAGAACTGCTCGGGTCTAGCTGCGGCTTCTTCTTCAGCTTTCCGGCCCAGTCGAGTTTCTTCTGCGGGTTAATACCGTGGTCGTGACAGATGGCCAGCAGAGACTGCTCGATGAAGTTATAGTCCGGGAGGTCAGCGTAGGTCATGCCGTTGATGTAGTCCACAATTTTGCGCATCTCCTTCGGGGCAATCTTGTAGATCTTCGGGAATCCGTGAGCGAAGAACTTGTCCTTCATGTGAATCACCTCGTTCTTATCGGCAGCTCTCTTCCACGGAATCCCGTTACTGTCATCCAGAAGATCGAAGGCCATATACAACCACGTCTCCAGATCGTCCTTTCTTCCTTGCTCTACCTCGCGATGACAGGCACGACTGGCGAATCTCAGAGTTCCGAGGAATTTGACTTTAGCTCGGGGCAGCTTCAGGTCTCTCGTGTCGCCCTTGAAAATTTTCCGTGCGATTCCAAAGTCCAGCATATAGACCGTGTCCTCCCTTTCTCCCAGTCCCACCGCGTAGTTAGCCGGCTTGATGTCTTAATTCGGCGTCTATTGAAAAATATGCAGACCGACCTCGATGAAGATAGCCAAGGTTGTGGAGGTCGGCGACGGCTTTTAGAGTCTGGAGACAGACATTCATGGCAGTCGGACGGCTGTAGTTCTTCAGGAGATATTGACGTCGAATGTCGTCGAGAGACGGTCCGATGAGGCCCATGACAAGAAACTTAAACTTGTCCGTGATACCGCGGTCGATGTATTCCACAAAGTGCCTTTTCTTGTCGGCTTCTGTCTGATCGGAACAGAGCTTGAGAACAGTCACCTCGATCTTCAATCTCATCATTCTCTTGTCACCAGCGACAATTTCTGTCTTCATTGCATATTCTCTTCTGTCCAAATTTTCATGCTTCGTCACACGATAGACGTCGCCGAATCCTCCGGATCCCAGCAGTTTGAGCACCTTCCAGACAAAGGACTCGCTCTTGACCATCTCGCCGTCTTTCATCTTTTCTCTGACTTTGGGAACTTTCCTCTTCTTCTTCTTTTTCCTCTCCTTCGGCTTCAGCTGTCCCGTAGACAATGCTTTCGTCGTCAGTTGTGGGGCCACTTCCTCGGCTGGAGCTCTGATTAGTGGTGGCGGCGGCGGTAGATTATCGGTCATCTTCGGGAAGACCGCAGACGACCTTCGGCTGGAGTAGTAGCTGGACAGATAGCCAGTAGCCATCTGGTCACTGCAGGGGTTAGAATTGACATGCCAGGGATTAGTATCGACAACTCTGAGCAAAAAAGTTTCCATTTGGAAAAACCTTGTTTTACTACAATTAAAGCTTTTTTTTTTCTAGTCTTGTTCCTAAAGTTCAGCAAAAGCTAGTTTCAATATTCTCTCAGCTTCCAAAACCTACAGAAGACAATTGTTTGCATGCGTCTTCGAAACGCGCTCCTACACTACGTTTAGGTAGTTGAGTAGCCCCCGGAGAATGTCTTCATTGCAGACTCTGCTGCAGAAGCCTCTCGTAATGAGAGCAAAAACTTGAGTGTGAAAGGTACTTATCACAATAACTGGAAGTATTGCAGATTCATTTCTGTTAGTTACAGACAAAATATCATACAAGTTGACAAAGCGGAATACTAGGCGGAGGCTGACACATGAACAAACGAGTTATTAGAACGCAGTGATTTCGTTCTGGCTACAGGCTTCTTGATAGTTCTCTGACTCATTTCACTCTTCTCTCGTTGTCGGAAGCTCTTCTGGAGAGTGATTTGTCGGGTGTCGATGCCGAACGAGCGACACAAGTCCAGCTGTTCTCGGAGTCCGTCTTCTTCTGGCCGGCCAGATGGAGTTGCCGTATGATGTATTTCTGCCGATGGTGAGATGTTCGGAAAAGGCAAACGCGAGGAACGAAGAGGACATGTGGGGACGGTGTGCAAAACGGTTGCTGCCGAGCCTTTCGGAGTAGCTAAAAGAAGCATTGAAAGGGGAAAACTTTTCCCGGAAAAAAGTGAAGCTCACAGTTTTTGTGTATTCTTTCTGTAAAAAGGTTGTAAGTGCGTAGAGACTTCGATCGTAGACTGCGAAATGACCGTGCAATTATCCTGTCCCTCTGTGGTCCCACTGCTTCATCCACCGAAGAGTTACTGGGCGAGAGTTCTGACATTGGAATGTCTGCTTCTGGCTGCTTCTTGCTCAAAGAAATGGGGATAAGTGTTTCGTTCAGTATTTCCGCCAAACTTAGCATCTTTCGAGCTCCTAAACTCCAATTTGTATCAACAAACTAAAAATACGAGACGAACTTTTCCTAGCCTTCCATTTCTGGCAACAATTATAGCAGATGCAGATGATGAGACTGGTGAAAATGGCCGTAAAAAGCATAGTAATCACAAGAGCGACTGTCACATTAAAGTCGAAGTCTAGGGACGATTTCTAAATGGCCATTTCAGCGAAAGGAAAAGGAAACTAACTTTTACAGGGGTAATTGGTGCGGTAATATTGAAAGAATATACATCGGTAACGTTAGACGAGTTCTTCCGTTCGAGTATAGCGAAAGTGAAAGGAAGAGGTGCAGGTAGAGCAGGGACCATCAAGAAAAAAGCTGTACGTTCACTGGCTACGTCGCTGGTTTGACCCACGTAAAATCACCGGCTTGAGATACTCTTCGTTTTCAACGAAGAAAATTTAGCAATTTCACATGAGCGGGACGAACTTTATAAAAGTGAAAGGATACAAGTTCGACTAAAAATAATAAACAGAAAAAAAACTACAGATTCGTAACATGATCGAGGTACTGATCAATCGTTTCGTCGTCAATATTTCCAGCGAATTGGCTGACGACTTCTCCACCTTTGAAGAATTTGACGGTTGGGACGGATGTGACTTCGTAATCTGTGGCTATTTCAGCATTCTCGTCTACATTCACCTGGAACTGCAAAGTTTGATTGGAATAACTGTTTACCTTGGCTAGCAGGATGGTACCGCCACGTCCCTCGACCTTATTCTCTAGTCTCGGCATCAAACTTTGACACGGACCACACCAATCAGCGAAAAATTGGACGGCTACAGGCTGTGAAGCTGCGAGAACCTTTGTGCCGAATTCCTCATCAGTTTGGACGTCAAATACTGATGCAAGACGGCGTTGACAATGCTGCAGCGTTCTACGCGCGGGGCGGTACAAGAGCCGGGCAAAGCTCATTTCTGAAATCTTTGTGATGAACAGAAAAGGGATGAAATGGAAAGGAAGGGAAACAGCCACAAAACAAGGACCTGTAACAGAAAAATTTCGGGAAAACGGCGGTTTCCCAAATTTCTGGAAAAAGCTACGGGTCCCAAAATAAATGATGACCGAAATTTTTTTTTTCAAAAGCGCGCAAGTAACAGGACCCAAAAACAAGATAGCGCGGGGCTTTAAATCACTCGAATCTATAGAAAATATTTCTTCCCCTGTATGCCAGTACCTGGATTCCTGTTATATTTCTTATCTCTTCACAGTTGTTATACGCAACAGTTTTATTCAGGACAAAACAGTGTTGGTAAGTAAAAAGTTTATTCTAGCACAGCAGCCATCATGTGTACCCAGCATTAGCTAGATTGGCTCTCAAGACAGCCTCAGTACAATCTTCAAAGACAACTCGTATGTTTTCCGTATCTGTTGCAGTAGTCACATGAGTGAATATCCGGTTTTCTGACTTGAGCTGTTTCTTGACCAAGGAATTTACATAGCTGGTTAGGAACTTGATAGCCTCTTCGTAACTCTCTCCTATAAGAGGTTGGCCTTATACAATCATTCCGTACCTGAATATTTGGAGAAACATTCGGTCAACGGAATGCCAGATCCAAGTTTCTCTTTAAAAATGTCGTTCTTGTTCATAAAAACAATGAAGGAGGTCTGAACTGGAGGATTTTGTTGTTGAGTCGCCGGAGGAACAAAAGACATTCTTTCCACGACTGTCTTGAACAAATACATCCCGTTTTTCAGCCCATCCTGTGAAATCTTCAGTTATTTGTTGTTAGCAGTTCCTAACTTACTCCATTGTTCCCGTGTCTTCTCATCTCGAACTCTTTCATCCTGAACATGATTTTTGAACTTTACTGGCAACTACGTACGGAATGTTGTACGCCGAAAGATCCAGAATGAACAGGACGGCGGAGACATTGCTCTGGAAACATCGTATCCATTTCCGTTGTTCTGTTGTCTGGCCACCAACGTCGGTCAATCTGTGGTCAAAGTTCAGAACAGAAATATCTCTCTGACTCACTTCATTATCCTATCCTTATACTCGAACTCAATCTCTGCTATTCCCGTAGTCGGAGCTCGAGTTCGCAGAGCGTCTTCTATTGTCGGTTTGTAGTCTGGATTAAGTATGCGCTCCACACTCCCGAGAAAGCTCAAATTGCAGTAATACTGGGAGAGCCCTATCTTTGATTACTCATTCTGTTCCCGACAAGTCACTGACTTTGGGTCTTTGAAAGAGCAACTTACAATGGGGCACTGTCCATCATGACTACGGAGTTTTTTCGTTGCACAATATCAGAAACTGCTTGTGACTTGCACAAGGCTTTGATGGCGGCAGCGATGTCCTCAGTCACAGTCATCATAAGTTCGAAGCTCTGCTTGTGGAAGTCGAGAAACTCTTCGTAGTATTGCTAAACCCTCTTTCAAATATTTTGGCCAAAGACCAACCTTTTCCCTTCCATTCAGAAAATGGACTCCGTGTACCACGGACGATAGCTCAATGACCTCTTTCAAAGAGTCGTAGAGGTTCCTCTGAACCACGTAACGGATATGCTGCCAGTCCATCTCCGAAAACCCGTTCAGATGTAATATTCTGAAATATTAAATTTACGTCAGTCTACGAAAATAACACTTTTCTTGTAAATATCAGGTTTTTGGGATGACGTACCGATGAGGTTGGTACTATTCGCGGAAGTATTCTTGAGAGAGATACTCACACTTCTGTTCCTCTGATACTAGGAAACCAGAACAGAGCACACATCTTATTTGTCATTCCACGACTGATTTGCAGAAAAAGCATAGAAGACCAACAATCTCAGATCACGTAAGAATAGAAATGTGAGACGTTTAATAGACTAACACCAGATCAGAGTGACTTTAGGATGCAGATAAGAGTGGTTCTCTTGCAGTTCAGATTAGGTGAAGTAGATCTTGCTAGACAGCCCCTTTGCAGCTTTGTAGTGACGTGCACACTCTGCGATCTGTATTCTTGCTCTTTCCTCTAACAAGCTCATGCTACAATGAACCATTAGTTCCAGACTAACTATATGTCATTTAGAATGTTTGAACTAATGAAAACCAAAGTGCGAAACCAGCTATACCCTTTCAGTTATTAGAGTCAGATTATTGAATCGGCAATTAAGAATGGAAACTTTGTTTGCAGCTAATAGGTGCAAGTGAAAAGGGAAAAAAACTAACTTCATCTGCTTGAAAATTGTCGACTTTCCGCTAGCAGCTCCACCGAGTAACAAAATTTTGAAGGTTCTGTTCTGCTTGACTTTCTCCCGCATCAGCTCTCTGTCAATCTTCACTGAAATAGCTTCGGATCTGAAATGATATCATCAAAAGATTCTTGTGGGAAAACTAACCTTCCCGTAGAAGTTCCAGGATCCCGTTTGCACATGTTGAATAAGGAAAAGTTGTCCAACATTTGGTGGATTGCTATCATTCCAGAGAGACTTTTCTTGAAATTCTTTGGATCTTAGAAGAGAGAAAATAAAGATTGTAAACAAAAGAAGCCAAAAGTCTATCGGAGCAATGATTAGTTGATTCAGAGTACATGTATTTGTCCATTCTTTTATCTATCACTACCTAAGGGCTTGGTCTCTCACACAAAGGTTTGCGTCTTCACACCCAAAAAAAGATGAGGTTGGTCAAACAGAACAGGAATAGACCCTTGGTAACTAAAGGGGCGGGATGACTGACTACGAGTGGGAAGTGAGTAACATTTATGATTGTAGCAATATTTATTTTAGAGCAGTCTAATAAAGAACCTCATTAAAAAGGATTATTGACAAATGGATAGAACAGCTATGACAACCTGAGCGACTCTCGTGTGTATTAAATTAATGACAGGTGGCAGGCTTAAAGCTTTGCTCTGGAGAATTATTCGAATTGGAATCTTTCGAACCCGGAATAGAACAATGACGGATCCACATTGTTTCCCACCTCGAGCGTGTGATTAGTCCATGCAAATTATTCGTAAACAATCAGACGAGTTGGTTATTAATAGCAGAGAGATGAAGGACAGCTGTAGTTTGATTGCGAGTACGTTTTGTGTCTGTTCTTTGGCAGTTTATTAAGGGGAATATGGAGCGTGCCTTTAGATTAAGTTGTGATGTTGCCAAACAATTAGATATTCAGCTAATTCAATCACTGGACTCGAAATAAGAGTCATGGTACTAATCTACCCACAAAGCAGCTGGGAGGTTATTCGAATAGCTTTTGTGCTGCATGTATTGCATTTAATTCCAACGGGTGTAAAAGTCCCTTTTGCAGGTCTGCATGTCAAGTCAAGAAAACTTCCATAACAGAGCCATAGGAGGTTTACGTAGGATGAGAAGGTTCTCACAACAAATGTGTCACAAAGATGTTATTGCAGTATACACTTCAATTTGATTTTAACTCAAAATCTTTGTTTGAGCGTAATTTCTGTTTTGCAAGAGTGTGCATCAGAATAATTGAGAGTTACTTGACGTCTATCTGTATAGAAGATACCGAGTTCCTGAAAATAAAGACTGTCAAGAATTGCTGGGATATGGATCTTTGAGAAAAAACAAGACGTTCGCTTCAATAATGTCGACATTGAAGGTAATCCGCAGCTATGAATAGGGCCAACGAGGCGAGATTCTTGTAAAAACATTGATGAGAACTTATGGAGCAGTAGACAAAATCGTGACAATTGACCTCGTCAATTAGCCGTCTGGACAGACCGTTGTGATCTTTAGAATTCTGCGTCATGGTAAACTTCCTAACGGGAAGTTGAAAGAAAGAGAAATGTTCTAGACAAGGTACGAGGAAATGTCTAAGTTGTGTACTCGTTGACCTGGTACTAATTGCCAAGGGATTTCAATTTCACAGCTTGAAACGGTGCAAATGAGCCTGCGAAACAGTGTAGAGAAGAGGAAATTAGAAGACGCTCTGTGAGTCTCATTGCTCTTTCAACATTGCTTTCTTCAACTCACATTTGGTTCTTTGAAAAGGAGTAAAGGAGTCGTAGGAGGAAACAAAATATTTCAGTATTTGCCAGAGTTTTTCGAAAGTGTCAATCAACCTGATTAGATGCTAGAAATGGTGATCTCCTTTGGAACCAGGAGTTTGTAATTTTGCTAAACCCTTGAGGAGGACAGGCAGCCCACTGTCGAAATACTGTCAAAGACGGAAAAAAGTCTATTTATTCGCATGTTTCGAAGTCGACTGTGCTGAAAATATCCAGAGTGACCACTTCCATATTGTATTTTTTCTCCGAGTTGATGAAGTTGGCTGGAACCTCGTACTCTGTCGTCCGAGTACATCCAGGCTTGTCATCACGACAGGTGTGGATGAATCTGATGTAGGGCTTCATTTCGAACGTTTCGTCAATGGATCCAACGAGCTCGAACTTGCCATCTGAGCGAGAAATCTTGCTCGCAAGAAGATCATCTTTAAGTACTGCAAAATTTCTTTGAATAAGACGAATGTCAAGACTTACAGAAGTTTCTGTCCCAGAGTTCAATCGTGACGTTGCCCATCTGCTTCATTTCACACCAAGTCTGTCCCAAAACTTTGACGGTTTGGTTCTTGGCCTCAATACAGGCAAAGAGGAAAAAGAGGACGGCCAAAAGCTTCATCCTTGACGAGGAGAAAAGAATATAGGAACGAAGAACTTCACAGCTTTTATACAACGTCTTGTTATGTCTGGTTTCGTCGAGCTCTGTCACTTTTGGACGCCAGAAACATCGTCTTTCACAAACATCATTGATGAATTATCAACTTTATTGTTATCTTATCAGGAAGATAGTTCCACAGAAACCAGGAATGCTTCAGTTACCTCTTCAATAGCGTGCTTGAATGCTGTGTTGACTGTACTTAGTCAGCTGAGAGTGAGAGATAGTGGGTACGATGGTGTTCGAGAATTCTCCTGAAATGTGGTGTGTTCATATAAAATAAGCTGTTACCAATCAGACGAACAGCACGACATATGAGTTTTTGTAGTTCATCATTGTAGGAAATCGTGATGATTCTGAACCAGTGAACATCTTCTCAATATTATTACCCATCAGCAGTGTGGACGGCAGCCCAAGAAAGCGTGGTCAAGACGAAAATGGTCCATCGATCTGTGAAGAAACGAGGAAGGATGAAGTAAGCGATTAGTTCCATGACAAAGACTACCGCTTGGAGGCAAGTCTGTGAGTTGGCTCTTTAAAGGTTTAACTTACAGACGGTTTCTACCTGTTTCAAGAAGTTCAGTTCCATTCGACGACGATGCTCATCACGACGATTCATGTGAGTCATCTGACATTCTAATATGGAATATGGTACTACAGTCTTACAGTTTTGTTGAAAGAGTGAACGCGGGTGAGAGCCACAAAATCCACAAGCACGATGATGACGACGATTGCAATGTATTTGCAAAAATCGGCATACCAGACGATGACCCCGCAGTCTGCTGTTTCAGTGAAGGTAAAATGCCAGTCGTCGATGAGAAAGTAGATACGACAGTCCGCTGAAATTGAGCTCATATTGGCTACAGTATTTTTCGAGAAAACAAATCTAATTTTCTGAGCTAAGCTGTTCTTTTCTTACCAAGAACATAGTAGTAAAATGTTGGCAGAATTGCAACTCCGTAGCACAGAATGACAATCCCGATTACGTTCTTCGTGCTAAATGTCGACAATTTGTGAGCTTAATGGAACAAACCTGAAAAAGACTTCCAGACGAAGAGGCAGAGCGATGGCGATCAGGCGGTTCAAGGAGATCATCAGGTGACAGTAGATGCAAATGTCGTAGCAGATGAGAAGAATGTGTCCGACGATTGTGGAGGCGGGAATCAGAAAGTCAAGGTGGCTAGAAGAAATTTTGACTGGGAACTTATTCCAGTTACAAGAACATGGTCGGTGCAACGAAGAGAGCGAACAGACTACAAAGGACTGCTTCGCCAAGGATCTGGGATGCCAGTAGCCGACCGAAAGAGTTCTTGAGGGTTTTGATACGGAAGATGAAGAGAACGATCAGCCAGTTGCAAGACATTCCGACTGTAGCTACCTTACATTGAATATTTTAGAATGACTACAGAAGCACTCACCAGGAAAAGGAGCACAGCAGCATACTGAGTCTCGTTCATGGTTGGTTCTGAAGCTAATATGGAAAAGCTTTCAACGGAAAAGAGAAAAGAGAATTTTAATTATACTACTCTGAAAACTGACCCATAAAACAGGACACAGAGCGTGATTCCGGACTCTCTAATTGCCAGAAATGGATAGATGTTTCTCTTAAAAAGTTGTTTGGAAGACCAAGCCGTGCTACTTGAAAAAGTTCGTCATGCAAGTTTTCATTAGGGAGAGCATCTCATGTATACCCTGTTCAATCAAAAGGTGGAAAAACCGCCAATTTTAATTGTACTTCGAACACATTCGGTGTTACATTGGGAGATCAAGAAAACAAGGGATCCGATAACAAAGTTATGGCCCGTGAAGTTCTTTTATATTCAGTCGAAATGGCACACTAATCTCTTTTTCCAGACTGAGATAGGCAAAATAAAAACGGTCAGGATGTCTCAATAGGCGAGTAGGTGGAGAGATCAGTTATGAAAAAGCAATACACGTAACGACCGGAATGAGAGCATTGAACGTGTCCTGTGACTACTTTGAGTGACCATCCAAGAAGTCTTTAGATGATGTGATACTGTCTCTCGCAAAACAACTTGCAAACTGGAAACTCAAAGCCAAGAGGAGGAAGATGTTTCAGTAGATATCGGGATTATCTGTAAAGTAGTTTTTGCTTGAATTTCAACTAAATCCGTCACTCAGGTCACCGCGTCAATGCTGTCATTACTTTTTCTTCTTCATTTTCCGATCTCAAGGGTGTCTGCAACGAGAGCAGCCGAATACCAAAGCGTACTACATATTTATCATCTACTCAAACCACGTTTGATTCCTAGAACTATCTGGAAATACTCCAAATTTAGTTAACCGAAGCGTCTCGAGACCTACGTCCACTCTCAGAGATTATTCGGGAACAATGAGAAGCGAAAACGTCGACAGTTTGGATTCCTCACGATCCCTGATCTAACTGAGTTGTTTTTCATAGCTAGTAGGCGGTGAGAGAAGGATGACTGCTTGAGAAAGTACACCTCCAGAAAAACCAAAATTGAAAATTCATTGCAGCACTTGGAGAGACCCGTAAGAGAATGAAGAGAAAAAGGAAAAGGTTCAGATGAGACAGGTTGTTCCGACCAACGAGTTCATTTTCCGGTAATAGTAGATCGGATTCTTCCGTCTGTGCATATGAATGCTCAAAGTGAACTTCACATCCCGACAGGGATAGTCAGGCTGATCACGGAAACTGATTCCTCCGACATTCTTCCGTCTGATTCCGGCTATCTCAGCAAAGATCCCGGTGAAGAGTACATCTTCAGGCAAACGTCTGTAATACTACGACAAGCACGAGCAGGGTACTGAATACCTGTAGTTCACTGAAGTAAAGAACTCCGTTTTCTTTGCCGCCTTCATAATATCTTTGGGAATGTTTTTTCCACAGAATACGTAGGTTCCTGTTGAACAGTAGCGAGGGAAATGTTCAGCCTTGTAAAGAGTGAAGGGAATAGCCCATTTCGAGTTGTACCTCTTTACCCGGCGGTCGATGTCACATCTTCCCATAATCAAGGGAGCCTCTGGTACATTCTCACTGACAAGGAAAAAATCCAACTCACTGGTTTCTTCACAAAGAACCTCGTAATGGAAGAGATGGAGTACATTGTCGCTGTCTGCCTGGAAAATCTTCATGCTATCTCGCTTTCACCAAATTATTTGAAAAGAAACTGTTCTAGCTCACCTTGATTAGACACTTTGTTCCCGGAAGTCTTTCCGATTTGTAATATAGCATGCCATAAGTTTTCAAGGACAACGAATAGTACCCCTCTTCCACATCGAGAATAAGCAAATCTCCATGTTTCTCGTTTTCTTTTTTCAATAGCTGCGATTCATCATTTGAACTCTGAAAAGTTTTAAACATGATGAAGTATTAGACTCACTGGCCGACCAAGAACAAAGATTACAGTGGTCAGAGTGGGATCAAAATTAGACGAATTTGCCCAACTCGCACGAATTTCATTGCGAAGAGCATACTCGTGAGTTTGAGAGTTCACTGTGACTAAAACGTCAACAGTGTCTGGAAGAGTCGGCTCATTGACGAATTTGATATGTGTAGAGATTTCTTCTTTCACATCGGCTGAAGGATCGTTTTATACATTATTCCAAAGAAACTAACTTGGTTCAAAGGGTCCTTTCTCGAATAACGCCCACGGAAAGACTGTTTTTATCAAGGGGATAAGAGTTAGAGCAAAGTAGATGAGGATGGTTTTGCTATCTATCGGACGTACTCTGACCTTTGTAAGATTCTCGAATTTAATAAGATCTTAAAATAGTGTGGATTAGGCTCCCATGGGAAATCGATTTCTGACCGAATCGTTTGTAAGCGCGATTGTCGCGAAGAGACATGTAGAATAAGGAGAACCGGGCGACCAGATTATATCTTGAACGGAGAGTCGGGATCAAGGAAAAATGCGGGGCAACAAGTGTCGTTATTCCAGAAACTAGCTGGTCTTTCAACAAGTCAATTGGAACGCTGGAACGTAGGCATACCCCCTCGGGAGAAGATCGTCGAACAGTCTCGAATATAAAATTAATTAGGCCTGGTAAGATGAGTACCTCTCGCTAGACAGAAAATTTGCTTCTTTATTTACAAGCTATACCCTTTTACCTTGGCTTAGTATTCAGTTACTGAATCACCTTTTACAGTAAATGTTCAACATAACGTGCGCTGCATGTGTCAACAGACAAGACCAAAAAGGTATCTAGTCTTTGGAAAGTCTATAGTCTATCAAATGTCTTGAAACTGCCGTGTGGATTGTCAGAAACGAAAGGAGAAAACATAGCTACTGGAACGTTTAGTAGTGATTTATAGCAAATTGGCGGCTGTACGGAAGTCTAATTCTTCTTATCCTCCTTAACACCGACTCCCCAGTTGCTTTCGCAGTCGTTTATCGTCTCATTGTCGTCTGGAGCAAATATTAGTAAGCTTTGTGATATGGTGTGGGTGGGGTATAAAATAGGTAAGAACCATATCACAAAATTCACTAACCTGGAGGCAGGAGATCTCCGGCTTTTATGGCGTCTTGAATGATTTTTTCGGCTTCTTTCTTCTTGTCACCGCCCTTTTCCTCCTTCTTCTTCTTGTTCTTCTTCTCCTCCGGCGTATCTTCCTTCTTTTCCTTTTTCTCCTCGCCCTTCTTCTCTTCGTCCTTTTCCGTCTTTTTCGCTTCCACAGATGCCACCTTGTTCGAGGTCTCCTTCGACTTGTCCTTTGCCTTAACATCGTTTGCTGTTGGCGTTGCTGGTTTCACAGCTCCAGGGGAGAGCATCGTCGAGGTTTGTGTCGCTGCCTTGTTCTTCGACTTGCTGCAAATGAAAAGGGCCACTACCGAGAAGAGGCAGACCAGCAGCCAGGAGCAGAACATCGTCTTCGATTGAAAAGGAGCCACTGATTGCGAAGTTTGCTCAAAAGCTTTTGTAAAAGTTATTCAAAAGCTAGCAAAGTTTGTTCATTACAAAACGTTTTATTGGAACACAAACTTTTGAAACTTCCAAGTCCTGTAAATGAAAGCACTGTTCAAATTGGCACTTGCTAAAAGAAAGTTTTGACACTTTACGAATAAAGTTTACTTTCAACTTCAAGGTACTAAAGTTCAGCATCTACACCTGCTCGAGAACAGATGAACTCTGCCACACCCATATTCAATGATCTGGAGTTGGAGGCATTCCCATACTGATTTGTGTATAGGAGGAGCACGCTCTCCATAAACCCTTATTTCTTTTCTAGTTGTGACATTTGCAATCAGTCCAGAGCTTCAATCGAACAGTCGGCAAAGTTCAAAGAATCGATGTAGTCTGTGGTGCGTGCTATCGAATCGGTCTCTGGCTGCCAATAGATAAGTGTGTGCCTACACTGTGTCCGACTTTTCACCAAAGCATCTTTGCAGTGTAGCTTTGAGATTGACACGATTTCTACGTACTGTTTCATGTTTCGATCCAATAATCCTTGAACTAAGAAAACAAACATATATCACAGTGTGCTTTGCAGTTTGTGCTTTTTGATGGTCTCTCGTGTTTGACGGGCGGGTGGTTTCTGCAATCAGTTCTTTTCTCGCCCACGAAGATCAGCATTTGAGTTCAATGCAGCCCATTCTATTAGTCATAACAGATCCTGTGCAAATCTACGAGAGCATTCCTTTTCAGTCTAATCAGGCTCAAAAGAGTAAAAGAGAAGCCGATAGCAACGGTTATTGCTAGGGATAATGCTCTTTCCGGAGACCTCAGGTTTACACTCTTTTCATATTCTCTCAATAGGACGTGACTCATACTGAAGCAGTCGACTAACAAGAGACGGATAAAAACTTTACCTTTACTTTACCTCAATAAGACAACGAAAAACTGTGACTCTCCCTTCCCTAATGTCATCCCGTCTTAATTGAATCCCCAACCAGTTTCATCTTTCCATTTTCAGTTGCACCGTGAACAATGGATGTACCCGGAATGTAAGTTTATTCTATAATTCCAACATATACCTAAATTTAGAAGTCGTATTTGTCGAGTCTGTTCGGAGACCACTATCGGGAGTCATTTTGGGATAGATGCCTGTAGAGCCTGTGCAGCGTTTGTGAGTCTCTGACTGTGACCTTTATTCCAAGAGATTTAGTTCAGAAGATCCATTGTGGAAAAGAAGCGGTACTCTTGTAGGAGTGGAGGGAACTGTCAGATTGACAAGTGTGGGTTCCTTATACAGTTCACAGTAAGTCAAATCTTTAGCTATACGATGTCTTTGCCGAAAGTGTCGACTTCAGAAATGTCTAGACGTGGGGATGCAAGTTGATGGTAAAGTTTTTCTCCAATTTCATCTTTTCTTCTCAGGTGTTCAAGGAAAAAGAGACCCCATAATCCCCAAGTTGCATGATCCTAATCCGCTCTATGTTGGTAGTCCTTCGGAAAGCGAGGTTTCAGTTTCTTGAATCCAAGCGGAACCCCTTTCTAGACTAACGTAACACCAACACGTCTTGATCTTGCTATAAGTCCAAGTCTCTCGACAGTAGAACCTGTATTGTTGCATAAAGCTGTTGCTAATTACAGGTACAAAATGATCTGACTGAAAAGATCTGGTTCAGACAGCTGTGTGCTGTGAGAAAGGCTACAGAATTGGCATTGGAGCCTGAAACTTACAAGAAAATGCACAATGAGGGACCATTAACGGTAGAAAAGAACGTTGGGGGAGGCAACAGAAGTTTAGGGGTTTGCTCACGGAACTTCCAAACACATGTCTCTCTTCTTCCGAGCTGCTATTTCCCCGGTTACAGACTTTGTAGCAGCCACTTTCGAAGAATTCGCCGAGTTGGAAGAGGAGGAAAAGGTGTCTTTTTATTCCCGAAGATAACATTATTGTTCAGTGGCATCTCCTCCAGCCGTTCTTCGTCTATCTTTGGTGGTTCGATTGTGCCTGGAGAACTCATAAGATAGTTCCAAGGAACCAATACACTCAAATGTGGGTCAAGTTGTTTTTCAAAGTGAGAACTTTTCAGTTGTGTGGTTTCCGAGACCATGTATTTCGACGTCCATCGGTGTGAAGAATGGATCGACGATATCGGCGAAAACACAAGTTTTCTCAAGGCCGACTTTATAAAGTGAGAACAGATTCATTTCCAAATGAGTGAATTAAGATATCTCAAGAAAGAAATGAGTCCCGAAAAGATGAAAATATCCTACATCTTGGATGATATGAAGATCAGAGAATACGAATGGGTAGCTCTTTGTGCATTGATGCTTTGGAATACAGGTACCAGTTCTTCTCTGTTCACTTCGTGGTTTCAGCGTTATCGGGTGTTTCTACGAATATGACCGACTGTACTCGGAAGGTTAGAGCAAAGTTGTACAACGACATAAACAACTACTACAAGCATGTATCGCATGTTATTTGTAGCTGAACGATACTTTAGATCCGTGAACGAACCGTCTCCGGCCATTAGATTTGGTGAACTTATGAATTTGCACAGTATTTGCACAGTCGAACTTATGCGAAGTCGGGAAGACCTGGAAATCTTCAACCTTCTGGACGCGTTCAAAAAAGACGACTTCTTTTATGAGATGGTTCGGAAAATCAGGTGAAATGAACAGATTATGGAAAATTAGTGAGAATCATTAACCTGACATTGGCAAGATAGCCTCATTAAACTTAGCCATCTTGATAAGAGTTCGAACAGCATCTTGAAAGAGTTCGTAGCGGGACGTAGCAGAATCTCTCCTTGAACACTCTCCTTGTAACTGAAAGGGTAGTTATTATCCGCATCGTTCTGTCCCGACTCCATGTACCTTCGAATAAGCGTTCGATAAGTCTTCGAAATATCTTCTATGAAGGGCTTGACTTCTAATTCGAAATCGTAGTCCATTTGAAGAAAAAGACATATTACGTGAACATCATCTAGCTCTTCAACTTTGTTGGAAATATCGTTCATGAGAGTCGCTTTCTTGCTTTTCAAACACGAACGTTGTCTGCTCGCCATTCTCTCTGCTACAATACAGGGATCTTCAGTTCCAACCAAGTTCTGTAAGAACTTCCGGTGAGCTTCCTTAATAAAGTCATCCATAAAATCTTCATCAACGCCCGCCACAAGTACGGTTCCGTTGAGAGGCGTCCCGAGCTGCTTATAGATATTATACAGGGCTAATGACCTTTGTAGTCGGTTGGTGCTCGGGGCAAAGAGCAAGAATTCTTCGAAGAGAGTTCTGATGTTCGAATTTGACGAGTAGCCACGGTTTCCAATGAGACAGAGAACGTCACCGCCGGCCACTGACAACAACATATGCCCAAAAATCGTTCCGTTTCCAGACTTGATATCGTACTCGATGTATTCCCGAACTGGCGGATGATTCTTCTCCGTGAAACTGGGCGGGGCCAGGGAAAAAAAACGCGCATATCCCGCCAGATGAGGGCTTACTTATCCATTCCAAAAAGCTCAGTTTCTTGAAGTTCTCCATTGACCATATCTTGAGTTTCTCAAGATTTCTCTCATGTATGTTTCGGCGACTTCGACTTGTTCTGGAGTGAGTTTCGAAAAGTATCTTTTCAGCCAATCCTTTACGTGGGTAGTGTCCAACTGCAACATGAAGAACTCAGGCGCTGCATGTCCGTGTATTGGATGAGCCGATCTACGAGAAGTTTAAAATTAAACCAAGGGATGCTCACAGCCAGTTTACTGCGTCAGCAAGTTCAACGAACGCGGTAATAGATGGTCTTTTAAATGGAATGCTCTGATTTGATCACTGCGAAGAGCACTACCGCAACCCGATGCGACTCTCAGAAGGACTGAAGTTCTCGGATCTGGGTTACTCGGGACTACCCCAGATCCTAGTCAAGGTGGATAGAGAAAGGTAACTGGGAATTGAAGCGGAAGAGTTACAAATGTTCTTGGAAGAAAGCAGCAAACACCTAAGCTGATTCGGTAAAAGGCGACAGAGCATCGGTAGACGACGATGGAAGAACATTGATAGAAGACGACGAGAAAGCATTGGTAGACGACGAAAGCACACGGGAACAACAAGCGAGCAAGTGAATTCCAAGTGTCACCCAAATCTGACGAGACTCGACAAGTCAGAGACAAAAACGATGTCTCAAAAAAACAAAGTTGTCTTTCTCCCAATTAACAGCTAGCATTCAATATTCAGAGTAGAAAAAATACGACACTAACAATGTTTCGGCCAGTCATCATCATATCAGATTATCACTAAAGTCTACAGACAATGTGCTTCCTTGTCCGGATTGCATATTTCCGCCTGCTCCTCGACCAGCTACTGTCCAGTCTTCCCCCTTTTTAGGATTTCTGGGAAAAAAAACTTTCAGATTGACATTTGTCTAGCTGTTGTTTGCTTATTCATCACAAGACTTATTGTTCAATCTGAACTTTTACTCAACCAAAATAACTCGCAATCACAATCAGGCGAGCAGTTTCCGTACACTGCGTACAAATTCCACGAGATGAACGTTATTCGAAACTGAGTTACACTTTCTCGTTTGGTCATATCAGTCAACCTTTTTCAAATATCAGACCAGACTTTGTTAGTAAACTCTGTCTCCCAACTGACTCACTCAACCATTTTCAGCGATGTATGCCGCCTTGCTTCTTTCCATTTCCATCCACGGACAAGTGGGCTTCTGCATTCTCGGCATTGGCTTCAATCTCCTATTTTTGTTCGTCGTTTTCAATTCTCGAAAAGCTGGTTTGGGATTCTATCGATGGCTAATGTTTTCCTATGCCTGTTTTGAAATACTATATGCTTCTACAGTGCTTGTTGGACTTCCAGTGAATTTTTGGCACTACTTCCAAGACACAACTTCTTCAGATTCATTTTGTCTGGGAGAAAACCTGGATTTTCTTCAGCTTTCGTGGGCCACTTATTGGCACTCGTGCTGCTTTTTTGGGTAGCGCGATGTATTGTTTCTTCTACGAGGTATTTTCTGTTTACATATATCCCTGTGAAAACATATTCTTGTCAGGTATGGAT